>LR999965.1:70606403-71325835 GCA_905220375.1 Tachina fera | reverse complement strand
TACATGAGTTAGTACCTTAAAACTGATGTTCTTTTGCTGACAGACATTTTTGAAAACTTTCGAAAAGTTTGCAAAAGAATACATTGTCTTGATCCACCTCATTATTATACACTCCCAGGTCTGTCTTGGGATGCAATGTTAAAGCATACAAAAATTGAGTTAGAACTTCTGACAGATCTGGAAATATATAATTTCATCAAACGTGGCATTCGAGGTGGTCTTACACAGTGCTGTAAAAGACATAGTACGGCAAATCATAAGTATCTGAGTACTTATGATAAAACAAAACCCTCTGAGTATATTTTATATTTAGATGCAAATAGCCTTTACGGTTGGGCTATGTCTGAATATCTTCACTCCGATGGTTTTTCATGGACAAACGAGTTTATACACCCACATGACATTCCATCTAATTCGGAAATAGGTTATATATATGAAGTTGACCTAGTTTACCCTTCTGATTGTCATGATCGCCACAATGACTTACCATTTTGAGCTGAAAACAAAATAATTGGCGGCAGTAAGCATGAAAAATTAGTAGCTGATCTTTCAAATAAAAAGAGGTATATAATACATTATAAAACCTTGGATCAATGTTTGAGTAATAGTGTAGTTTTGGAGAAAGTTTACCGCATTCTTCAATTCAAACAAAGACCATGGTTGAAATCATATATTGATTTAAATACACAGTATAGAGCCAGAGCTAATAATTCATTCGAAAAAGACTTTTTCAAATTATTAAATAATGCTGTGTATGGCAAAACCATGGAAAATGTTGACAAGTGGAAAGATATACACTTACGTAGTGAATGTAGTCGTACTAACCGCAACAATTTAGGTATAGGAGAACTGATATCCAAACCGAATTTTCAAAGCATATCACAATTTACAGACTCAATGTGGGCTATACAAATGAATAAAACTGTAACATATTATAATAAGCCCATTTATTTAGGTTTCTGCATATTAGAACTATCAAAGTGGAAAATGTATGATTTCCACTATAGCTACGTGAAACCGAAATATGAAGAGAAAGTAAATTCGAACTAAATGGATACAGACTCCTTTATCTATTCTATTGAAACAGATGATTTCTATAGTGACATAAGGGATGACTTGAAAGATCGGTTTGACACTTCGTCATACGCAGAAAATAATCCTTTTTATTTCCCGCTCTTAAATAAGTAGGTATTGGTTATGATGAAGGATGAAACAGAGGGGAAGTTTATAAACGAATTTGTTGGACTAGCACCAAAAGTTTATTCATACACTACTAAAGGTGGTGAAAATGTTAATAAGGCAAAGGGGGTTAAGAAATGCATTGTAAATAATTATACTCAAGATGTATATAAAAATGTTTTATTTACAAAACAAGAAATTACAACATGTATGCAAACATTTACGTCAAAATTGCATACTATTTTAACCAGAGAAACAAATAAAGTAGCCTTAAGTTGTAAAGATACAAAACGTAGAATAAGTAATAATAACATAAACACATATGAATGGCACCATTACGAATTAGAAAGCGTTAATGGTGATGTAGATTTAGATTTGTTAATAAAAGAAATAGAAAGTAGTAACGCAAATTCAAATGCTTTGAATTTATTAATTAATCAAATAGAAAATTTTGTGAATATAAAATAAGAAAATTTGATTGTAAATATTAAATATTATATTTATCTGCAAACGTTATACAATTTTGAAATATTTTTAAATTTAAGTAAGAAAAACTGTTGTAAATAAAAAAAATTGTTATATTGTTTTTTGAAAATTTATTTTTCTTAATAAACGAATGCTCATTATCAACTACATTTTCCAATATGCAATAGAATTTTTAAAAATATTTGTAAATATAAAATAAGAAATAGTTTTGATTGTAAATAATAAATATTATATTTATCTGCAAACGTTGTACAATTTTGAAATATTTTTAAATTTAAATAAGAAAAACTGTTTGTAAATAAAAAAATTGTTATATTGTTTTTTGAAAATTTCTTTATTAATTATTTATTTCATAGAGTACATGGGAAATGTGTAAGTATTACTATAAAGTGTTTAAATAATTTTTTGAACAATTCCAGTTAGTGGTGTATACTCCATCAATCGATCATAAAGAATCAAAGAGTAGGCATTTGTATTTTGTGGTACCGGCTTACTAGTTTCAAACTCTATTTTAACATCAATAGGTCCGCTCTTTATCTTTTCATTTTGATAGCTCACATCAATTACAATGATTGGTTTGTTTTTGAATTCTTCGCAATTGAGAAGTGGTTGAGGTTCCCTCATATAGTAATTTTGTTGAAATTTTGCATACATATCATATAAAATTGCATAACGATTCTCATCAAATTTAAGGTTCAAGTCATCATATGGATAAGAGTTTAAATTTAAGTGTACTTTAATATTTTTTAAGTCTGAATGAATATATTTATTATAATTTTCCAAACTAATATTATAAATCTGAGCCTCTCTCTATTCAGTGATAACTTTACATTCCAATTGTGATTCCTCCCACCAACAAAAGTGGGATTGAAATAACAATCCCAGCTGCGAAATGCAATATGTAAAGAAGAGTCACCTTTAATAACCTTCATTATTTGTAGTTTCTTAAAATCTGAAAGTTGAACGTGTGGAATTCTTTATGTTATGTTTGTAATTGATAAACTTAGAACTGCATTTGCATCTGTTGAATAATATGCATTTGCGTCACTTGAACTTCGTAGTAGAATAAGTTCATGTTTACTATTCAGTATAATTTTATTGAAATCTTCAGCAAATCCCATTAGTAATTTTAAAGGTACGCGAAAATTGAATTTAGATATAGCTAGTTCTTCAGAAACACACCATCCAGCATTTCTCATCACATTGCTTTAAAATTGATTTAATGGAACATAATTCTTGATTGTACTACATGTTCCCAAGTATCGGGTTCGATCAATTTCAAGTCCATTAATTTTATAACGTATTTCATCAAACAAATATGCAACACAATTATTCATCAGTCTTACATTTGACGGTTCTTCACCTTTACTATTCTTTATATTTCCTTCTATAAATAAAAAGCTTTCCGAAGGTAGAACATATAGGTCTTGATTTTGTAGGGTAATTCGAATTTCATCATTGTTTTTAAATGACTGAATATATGGTACATAACTATGAAAGTCTTTTTTTGTTATACTCTCGTCCGAAAGCGGTTGCTCCAATACGTTAAGTATATAAGATATTTTTGTTTACTTTAAATTTAAGTAGCTTTAAGAATCTTTTATTGTCTTCTGTTCACTTTGGTCTTATAACTTTAACAATATCTGTAGGAATGTTCAGATTGATATTTCTTCTTGTAGTTTTATTATAAATTATCATTTTTGTCTTGGCCTTAAATGCAACTTTAGTGTTATCTCTTCACCTCTAAAGTTTATTAAACGTCCCTCTTGATCAACAATCCAAATTTTAAGATATGTTATTTCCTTAACGTTTACTTGTAGATAAACTAGATTATTAGGGTTCACGTCCAATTTATAACCTGGAGGAACGTCTAAAGCAAATTCGTGAAGTATGGTCCTTGTATTATATTACATTGAATTTGTATAGCATTTCAGAATATTGATTAGATAAATGTACTACTCCTGCCTTTAAAGATTTTTCTGAAAACCAAGCAATTTACCAATTGATCACGTTCGATTAAAATATATTATGTCGTGTGAAGAACTTATTTCTATTTGTAAAGTATTATTATTCGGTTCAATTATTATGGTTTTATTAAAATAATTTTTTTTATATTGTGTAGTTATGAAATCGACAATGTCTTGCAACTCATAAGACCCTATGGGAATTTCAATAACTGCATCTCCAATATGGAAAAGATTATTATCGTAGTCTACATTTGGAATAGAATTATATGAATGGAAGTCGATTAGGGAGCATTCATAATCATCGGTTAAAACTATAGGTGGGAAATAACTTTTAAAATGGAAGAGTTTCCGCTTAATGCTAATGTTATTGACATGGTGAATGCTCAATTGTAAATGAAATAATAATGCTTTAAAGTAGTTTTTAATTTATTTCTCGTTTACTTGCATATTTTATAATATTTCAGTTTAATTTATACATAAATTATGTTGACTTGGAAAACCTAACCATTTAACATATGCCTTTTTTCCTCTAGTTCTCAATACTTTTTCAACCAAAAACGTATTCGGAAAACGTGTGCTATGTATTTCCTCCTTATAAAATCCTCCTTTAATTTTATTTCCTTGATAGTCTTCTAACAAAAATGGTATAGGAAAAGTGTTCTGTATCGATCTTATTTTAAATATTTCTGTTGTCCAGTTTGGAGTGTATCCCTTCTCAAAAACGTTTTTGTATTTACTAATACGGACGTAATCTCCAACTTTATATCGTGAAGGTTTGAAAATTTTCAAATTACTATATACAGTATTCAAGAGATGCTTTTCATTCTTATGAGTTACTTCATTTGGTGCCATTTTTATTTTTCCATGTTTTTTCTTATTGTACTGTTTAATCAAACTTTTATAAATATCAATCCATTTATAAGTTCCGTTGTTACTAAACTCTTTCCACATAATCTCTTTCAAGGTTTTATTGAAGCGTTCAACAATTGAAGCTTTCATTACACTATATGTAGAGTAGTGATTAATTGAATATTTTCGCATCAACCCTCCAAACTCTTTATTGAAAAATTCTCTACCATCATCTGTAAATTTTTAGGAACACGCCCCATAACAAATATTTTCTTGAATGCATTACAAACTTCTGAGGCAGTTTTAGATTTAATTGCTTCAGCCCACGCATATTTTGAAAATGTATCTATGACAGTTAACATACATATATTTATAACCATTATTATATGCTGAATAGCTTCCCATTTCTACCAAGTCGGTTTGCCAGAGATCATCAATTCCTTTCATAATAACTCTGCGTCGTAAGAAGTTCTTCCGAGCTCGTGAATGAAGCTCATTAACTACTGCTCTTTTTTCCATTGTATGGTGATATTGTTGTCATTACGTTATATATATCCGCTATTTTCTTATTTAAATCTTTTATTTCACTTCTTAGCAGTAAAATTTCTTCACTTATTCCCCTTTTTAAATTCTCTTTCATGTGTCATATTTGTAAAATCAAATAAGCTTTGTTAACAGCATCAACTCCATCTTAAGGTGAAGCTACGTTTATAATCCTTTTATTCTCAATGTTTATTTTATTTCCATCCAGTATAAAACCAAAATGCTTCAAGAGGTATTTTCTTCTTCCTTCGTTACTAGACCTTTGATTAAAATAATAACCGAATTTGTCGACAGTCATACTCTTTGTTTTATCACCTCTACTCAATTATATTTGCTTCTCTCAATTCTTCAATTATTGATACTATTTCATTAGAATGATTATTATTTCCAGCTTGTTGTGATGCTATTAACAGTCTCAATCGATCTACAATTTCATTAGGATTGTCCCAGTATATATAGTTTAGTTTATTAAGATTTACTCTCATTAAACCTTCACCAATGTGAGTAGTAGCAAATAATTTATTAATTATTTTTTTATACTTGAAACCTCTATATCCTTTAAGTCGGTTACTGGGATCGTAGTTTACTCTATGTGCATTTGTATCAAGTAAAATTTGTTTATAAATATCTAGTTTAGTTGAGTCATACTGTTCCGGCCTTTTGTGAAATAGTAATGAGTAATGGCCTGGAGTTAATGCCCAAGATTTATTTCCTATGGTTATTTTGTCATCACTTGGCTTAAGATATGAATTTCTAAATTTCCAATCACCATTTTCATCCTTATAAGGTCCAAATATGGTATCAAATTTTTTGTTTTCAAACAAATCTGTTAAATTAAATTTCCAATCATTATCTTGGGAATAAAATGATTCATTCAAGTGTGAATCTACTTTATTTTCACTTTTCCCTGGTAAAGGACTAAAATACTCTTTTTTAGTGGGAGTACTGGTAATAATCTTTTTCTGGTGTCCTTTAATTTTATTATAATTTTCAGATTTAATTCATTCATCAGAAAATTTCATTGGATCCAATGAATCATCAGATAGCTTTACAAGTTTTTTAAGTGGTTCTGTTATAGGTTTAAATGTATGTTCTAATTTATTAAACGATTCTGCTTCACCTTGTTTGATACTATCGAATTTCTTTTTTAGAACTTTTCTTGATTTAACCAATTCTTTTAATATACTTTCTTCCATGTTGGGTTGTTGGAGAATAGCTTAGCTAGTTACAAACTGATTTTGGAAACAGCAAAACAGCTTTTTCAAACAGTAAAACAGCTTTTTGAAACAGCTTAACAGCTTTTTGAAACAGCTTAACAGCTTTTTAAACAGATTTTTGAAATAGCTTAACAGCTTTTTGAAACAGCTTAACAGCTTTTTGAAACAGAAAAACAGCTTTTTTAAACAGCTAACCAGCCTTTTGAAACAGCCTAACAACTTTTTGAAACAGTTTAACAGCTTTTTGAAACAGCTAAACAGCTTTTTGAAACAGGTAAGCCAGCCTATAATTAGAAAATGTCCGCAGCAGTTGGATGAATATTTATAACTAATGTTGAATGAAAACATCAAAGCCTTTTCTATAGCGCCCATTCTACACATCATCATCCTTACTGATCACAGGAAATCCATATTTTTCCTTCCAACATTCATTGCATATATTCTGAAACATTTTGGGACTCATATCATTTCCAACATGATCATTATAAATATGTTTTAAATTTAAGTCGTCTTGTTTAAACACTATGATAAAGTTTGCATTATCTCGTACTAAATGTTTTGGAATACGTGTATACGTTTGACACAAATAAAACGAATCTATATCTTTATGACGACCCATACAAAAATATGATGTAATCTTATTCTGTTTTTCGCATGCAACATCATCAAAAATCATTATAGAGCTTCCATTTACCTTATCAGGTGATATGACATCTTCATTCTCTGTAAATGTGTAAAGACCCAATCCCTTTACTGATGAAATAAGTTTTTCAAGATACTTACATATATCAGTTCTCGTTGTACCTTCATAGTGAACTAACGTCATAGCGGAGTTTTTTTTTTACATACATACTTAACAAAAAAAATCATATAAAAGAAAATATTCGTAATACATATTATTAACTTTGATAAATAAGCTGTAATTGCTTTGTTAATATTTTTTTTGCATAGTCATAAATAACAAAAACAAAAAAACCGTAATAAAAAAAAAACAAACAAACAAACAAAAGTTCCCTTGAGGAATACTCTATATGAGTACCTCAAAAACAAATAAATGTGAAGTGAGTTATAACGGCAGAAATGCCTATTTTACTGTGAGTTTTGATGCTCATAATGATAACAATAAAAATAAAAAACCTGATGACAGACTTACTGTGAGTTCGGAAGCTCTTAATAAAAATACAAAATCTGATAATACACTTTTTCTTACAACAAATCCACTTTTTCGACAGCGATCAACTTCGCTTTGTCCAATGCCTACTAGTGATTCTTTAACATTACAGTTGCCTAGTACTTCGTCAGTTAAGCCATTGAAATCATTCGCTTCGGGCTGTTCATCACCTAACCAAGTTGTCACTACAGATAACAGTAGCTCAAAACCAAAGGTACAAGTTGGAATGGACAGATATATAACCGTGGTAAAGCGTGGGCGAAGCCCGAATTCTTCTAAAATTTCATCTGTTCCGAAGATGTCTAGGGATAACAGCGCATCATCCATGAATCGCCAAAATCGTTTTTCATTATTGCAAGACGATAACGAGAAGACCGCTTCATCATCTCAGAAGTCTTTTAAGCCACCACCAATATATGTGAGGGAAAAAAATTCTAACGCGCTTATAAAAAAACTACTGTCGACCATTGGTGAAAATACTTTTCACGTAATTCCAATTAAAAGAGGTAATATTGATGAAACTGAAATCCAAATATACGATGAAAACAATTTTCGAAAAATTGTAAATGATTTTGAAAAAAATAAAACAAACTTTTACACATACCAACTTAAGAGTGCTAAAGGCCTACAGATAGTACTAAAGGGCATAGATTCATATGTTGAGCCCGAAGAAGTAAAATGTGCACTTCTAGACCAAGGATTTAAAGTAAAAAACGTTACTAATATAATTATCAGAGAAAAGGTCGCCCAACCCCTATTTCGCATTGAACTGGAGCCGAATGACATACAATTGAAAAAAAATCAAACCCATCCAATTTATAGCGTAAAGTTTCTGTTACACCGAAAAATCACAGTTGAAGAGCCACGTAAGCGTTCAGGTCCTGTACAGTGCCATAATTGCCAAGAATATGGCCATACAAAAACTTACTGCAATTTACCTACAGTTTGTGTTATCTGCGGTGAATTGCATGGTACTGCTAGCTGCACTAAGCCAAAAGAACAAGCAGAAAAAAAATGTAGTAATTGTGGAGGTAATCACACCGCTAACTATAGAGGATGCCCTGTATATTCTTTTGTTAAACAGACTATGAGTCAAAAACCTAAGTTAGCTCCAGCCCAACCATTAAACGCATACTCCGCCTCTTTTGCTCAAGTAATTCAACCAGTTACTTCACGTGTATCGTATGCCGATGCTGCTAAGGCTAGTTCTAGTCCCTTACAAAATGTTTCACCGCAAAATAATTCAGCGAATGCAAGCTCAGGCTTTAACTTTAGTCGCCTTGAAGCTACTATTGAGAATCTGGTGCTAACTATAAACAACTTCACAACAAATATGACGAGCATGATGCAAGAAATGCTGCGAATGCAGAATACACTGCTTCAAGCATTAGTAAACAAACCATGAACATGTTAAAAATATGTTTCTGGAACGCAAACGGCATTCTCCAGCATAAAAATGAACTTGAGCACTTCCTCATGGAAAAAAATATTGATATAATGTTGGTCTCTGAGACTCATTTGACTTCAAGGAGCTTATTTAAAATAAATGGTTACACTCTATATGATTCAAAGGACCCGAGGGGGAGAGCATGCGGTGGGTCAGCAATTCTAATTAAGTCAAGACTCAAACACTATGTCCTTGATAACATTTGTGAAGAACATCTACAAGCAACGAATATTTGTATCGAAAATTTTTGCACAAATTTTGTCATATCATCAATTTACTCCCCTCCTAGATTCGCAATTACTGAGGATCAATACGAGGATTTCTACAAATCTCTTGGCCCTTGTTTCGTAGCAGCTGCAGACTATAATGCAAAACATACTTTCTGGGGTTCGCGTCTTATCACACCTAGAGGACGAGCGTTGTTCAACACAATTTCAAAAATGGGCTTGGACGTCATTTCAAGTGGGGAGCCTACTTACTGGCCTACGGACATACAAAAAATTCCGGATGTTATAGATTTTGGAGTCATGAAAAATATCGGTAGGGAATTAATTCATGTTGAAGCTTCTGTAGATCTTTCCTCCGATCACTCTCCCACGATTGTTACAATTTGTAGCCCACTAAGAAGTGACTTCCCTGTCCCATATGTAAAGATGATCAACCGTGTTAATTGGCTGGGGTTCAAAAAATACCTCAGTAGCCATTGTACGGAAAATATTAACCTAAGAACTCCAGGTGATATTGAATCTAACATTGAAAATCTTAACGAAAATATTAAACAGGCTGCTGAACATGTCACTACTTCCCATCCGCAGACTGGGTTTAATAGAATTTATTCTACAGACATTGAACGTCTTTTACGTGAAAAAAGGACAGCTAGAAGGGAATGGCAACAGCACAGATCACCCCAAAATAAAATTAGATTTAAAGAGTGCACTAGACGACACCAAGAGCTGTTGGCATATGAAAAAACTGTATGTCTTAAAAATTATCTGGAAAATCTTGATGCCACACCTGCATCTAATTACTCCTTGTGGCGAGCTGCTAGAAAGCTTAAAACACCCGTTGAATATAGACCACCTCTGCGCACTTCTACCGGAGGTTGGGCCAGCAGCGATACTGAAAAAGGTAACATATTTGTTGAGCATTTAAAATCCGTATTTACCCCAAACACATGTACTAGCGTTGTTGATTTTCCAAGTGTAGTTGCGCTACCCCCTCGAACCATAAAATTTAAGACGCGTGATGTTCAGAAACTAATTGCTGAACTCAACCCGAAGAAAGCTCCAGGTATTGGTGGAATAAGTAACAATATGCTGATAAACTTGCCCCATATTGCAATTAGAATCCTGTTATTTATTTTTAACTCCATTTTACGACTGGAGTATTATCCACAAAGCTGGAAGCTTGCGAAGGTCAAAATGATTCCAAAGCCGGGCAAAGACCTTACCAAGGCTGAGTCATACAGGCCAATAAGTCTGCTATCAACAATGTCAAAACTCTTCGAAAAGCTGCTCATGACAAAATTGTCCCCAATTTTAACTGATAGTGGGTGCATCCCAGACCATCAATTTGGTTTTAGAAGTCAGCATAGCACCATTGAACAAACTCATAGATTGGTGCAATTTATAAGAAGAACTTTTGAAGAAAAAATGTATTGTTCTGCCCTGTTTATTGACGTTTCTCAGGCCTTTGATAAAGTGTGGCATGAAGGTCTAATTCTAAAATTAAAATCATATCTACCAATAAATTTAGTGAATTTATTAGAAAGTTACATCACTACCCGGAAGTTCACGGTTGTGGAAGGAGAATTCATGAGTGTGCCCGAATCTATATCATCCGGTGTGCCACAGGGGAGCATACTGGGGCCAGTTTTGTATTTGATCTATACTTGTGATATGCCTTTGAGCAGCAATATCCATACATCTACGTTTGCCGATGATACAGCCTGCCTTAGTATGCATGAAAACCCTCACGAGGCTTCCCGATATTTACAAGAACATATTACACAATTGGAAATGTGGTTGAACTTATGGAGAATTAAGGTAAATGAACAAAAGTGTGTCCATATAACGTTTACCCTAAGAAGAGATACTTGTTCCCCAATTCGAATCAATAATCAAAATATTCCTCAACACTCCCAAGCGAAATACCTTGGTATACACCTTGATCGAAGACTTACATGGAAACATCATATTGACTTTAAGCTAACTCAGATGAAACTTAAGTTATCTCAAATACACTGGTTGATTGGCAGAAATTCAATACTTAGCCTGGACTGTAAACTTTTATTATACAAGTCGCTTTTAAAGCCAATATGGTGTTACGGTATCCAGTTATGGGGCACTGCTTCAGCCTCCAATGTAGAGAGAATTCAACGAAGGCAAAACAAAATTTTAAGGTTAATAACATCTGCTCCATGGTATATTAAGAATTCAAATTTGCATCGTGATTTAAGAATGCCACTAGTGACTGAAGAAATTGCAAGATACGCAGGCAAATACTTAACAAAACTCGAGTCACATCCTAATCCGCTTGCTCGTAATATTTTGAACTTTAATGGTCACATCCGCCTAAAAAAGAGAGACACAAGGGCTCTTATACTCAACACTCTAGATGGGAATGCTTGAAAATACATTTAATTTTCCTTTTTGATTATCACTACTTTGTATTATTTAAATTATCACTAAGTGTTGGCCGACACTGGTCGGACTAAACAATTATATTTTAGCTTTAAGATTTGATCACTTATTGTTAGTTCATATTTGAAGATACAATAAATAAATATATGTATTTAAAAAAAAAAAAAAAAAAAAGATACTTATACTTTGGCTGTTGTAATGATTTTGAATACAAGTAAATATTTTTAAACTTTAATCCATTCGGGCTTTCGATTAAACTGAGCATTACATTTGTTTTCCTGCAATTAGATGGACCTACTATTAATGCTCTTATAGAATTTGGTAACAGTCAACTGTGTTTAGTTCGGCTATTGTATTCAATGAAATCAAAATTTCTTACTAAGATATTTGAATGTTGCTTAATCAAATGCATCTTTACAACTGACAGTTATTTTAAAATTTAATTCATTCACAATCATATATATGTATATTGACAACTTTGAATTTATTTACAGAAATAATTAAAAGTATAAATGATTGTGTATTCAAGTAAAAAATTTAATGCAAAACAGACAGTTCAAGGAAAAGGACTGGTAAATAGTTTGACTAATTCACTACCAGTTGAACTTCATTTACCTGGATATCAATTTTGTGGACCTGGAACAAAATTAGAAAAACAGTTGAAGAGAGGAGATAGAGGAATTAATCCATTGGATGCTGCTTGTCGAGTTCATGATATTGCTTATTCTCAGAGTACTGATATTTAAAAACGTCATCAGGCGAATAGAGAACTAGCTAATAAAGCTTGGGAGAGGGTAACAGCTAAAGACAGCACATTCGGAGTAAAAATAAATTCGTACCTTGTAACAAACGCAATGAAAACTAAAGTGAAATTTGGTTTGGGTGTTAAATCCAAAAACTTTAAGAAAAATTGTAAGCAAACCCATTTTCATAATGCAATTAAAGCAGCTACAACTATCTTAAAGAAAAATAAGCCTACAGATATAAACGATGCTATACAACTTGCATGAAATGTTATTAAACATTATTTTCTTGGGAAAAAATCTGAAGTAAAAGTTCCAGGAATTATTGGAGTTCCCAAAATTGGCGGCTTATTACCTTTGATACCGATACTTACAGCACTTGGAACATTAGGTGCAACGGCTTCTGGAGGTTCACAAATTGCTAAAGCTATTACTATAGCTAAAAACGGTAGAGAACAGCTGGAAGAAAGTAAACGACATAACAGAGCATTAGAGGAAATAGGAAAAAGGTCTCTATCTCAAACCTAAAGGGATATGGAATATTTTATACGAAAACTACATCAAAAAACTAATAAAGTAGCTACCCAACAGACCACTAACAGATATGGATTTAAGAACTTTTGGAAAGAAGTATATTTATCACTTTAGAGGAGTTTATATGAGAGATGAACTTCCTAATATTCCACGGAGGATAGAATGTGGAATTATCAACTTAGACTCTAATAACGGAGATGGTACACATTGGGTAGCATATTATAAAAATAATGATAAGGTGGAATATTTTGATAGTTTTGGTAATCTTCAACCACCCTTAGAAGTATTAAGATATTTGGGAAACAATATAAAGTATAACTACAAGAGATATCAGAAATTGAATGCATTTAATTGTGGACATAAACTTTTTAATAAAATACGAAATAAAAAACCATACGGAATAAAAAAAGAAAAATAAACACACTTAATTTGTTTAATTAATTTATTTATAGTTTCATTTCATTTATTATCCATTCTTAACAATAGTCTGTGTATTTTTACATCTGTTAAAATTTTGCTTTGCATTTTTTTTCCTATTTCGTAACAAAGACGTGTCAGATCAACTTCAATATCTCTTTCATTAATTCCTTTTATGTCGCTTGGTTGTATATTAATTTTTCTCAATACTGAACACGTTGGAATGTAGTAGTCATAATAAAAATTTAGAATTCGCTTCCTGAGCATGCCGTTCCAACATATAATTGAAGTTAAGAATATTCCAACCACAATTAGAGATTTCCACGTATCTGGCTCTATTTTAATTTTGTAGTTGTCCTGTTGAATAATTAAGCGATAGCTACCGTTTTATATTGAAATATATAGCCGGTATTCCTTTCAGTAGTGTCATCTATTAAATTGACTGAATTTAAAAATTCTCTTTGAGAAAGGACACTGCTAATATAAGTTTTATAGTGCATTAAACGTAACCACTCTTCCCGATTCAATCCAATAAAATGTTTATTTTTATAATGTAGCCATATCTTTGGCTTAAATCCATTTAGAGTTGAAAACCCACAAGAAATTTTTAATTTTAAATTCAGGAAGTACTCTAGCTCAAAAACCACATCCTGTATTTGAGGTTTCTTTGGTTGTTCAAAAAAATTTCTCATTTTATTTTCCATTTTCAAAAGAGAATATTAATTTTTTTACTATACACCTCGGAAGTAAATTTTAAACTGATGATGACTTCAATCTAAAAAATCCCTTTATATTGAAAATATTTTGAGTACTCTGCTCTATTTACTTATATATGTACATACATACAATTACATACATACATACATATATGTATGTTGTCTCAACGTTTCTAAGAAAATATAAAACATGTAATTTATGCTTCCTTTTAAATATTTTATTATTTTTTTTTTAATGAACAATTATAAAATTTAACTTGGTTGAAAATTTTGTTTCAAATGTTTATTAATAAATTTCAATCTTCCTTTCGGTTAAAGGTGGCAGTCGATAAAATGTGATGAAATAAGCTTCTATATTTGTCAATAATCTTCTTCACCCTTAGTCTTTTCATATGAAAAAAGTAGCATGTACACAACGTATTCATTTGAATTGTCGTCATGAGAGCAAGGTATCTTATCATCAAAATTTTGTAATCAGTTTTGAATGCTCGAAGAAAAGGCAGATGTTCTTCGAAAATTATATTTCCGAACTCTTGTAAAAAATCATTTATAAAATCCATCGTTCCAGTTTAAAATCTTAATGAAAACTACTCATTGATTTGTTAAATCTTCGTATTATATACTTACATATGTACATATGTTTTTTTATATGGTTTAATTTATATAAATTAAACAAATATTTATGCAATCTCATTTGTTTTTTTGTTTTTATTTCAAATATTTCTTTAAATATCTTTTAAATAGTTTCTATTTAAATGTAGCAAAAGGATAATAATCTCTTACAGGAGGAACTCGCTTTAACTCCAATCTGTATAAATCACTATTGTGGCTATCATTTACAGGATATTTAGAAATAAGATAAGCGCCTGTAGATACATTTTCAATATCCTTATCACTTAGTAAATTAAATCTCTTTGGTAAATATAAAATGTTCGTTCCCAGTTCTAAGACAATAGTTTCCCCATACTTTGTCGTAATACGCTCAGCTCCAGTTATATGGTACTCCTCTAGAGATAACAAGTCCTTCACACTAAGTCTCTGCCTGGCGTTCAATTTATTGAAGGTAGAAATTAACTCCTCGTTGGTGCTCATTGTTATGTAACTTATATTAAACTGGGAACTTTTATGCATCAGTACAAATTATTTATAATTTTTTTCACATCAAAGATATATTCATCTCTCTCTCTCTTTCTTTCTCTCTCTCTCTCTCTCTATTTCTTTATTAATTAATTTTTTTCCTTCAACTTTATTAACATTTATTACAAGTTGTATTTTATTTCATTATTTCATTTATATAATATTAAATAGATTTTATTTAAATATAATTAAAAAACTTAAATCTAATATTATATAATTAAAAACTTCAATCTAATATAATTTTATCTCCTTCGTCAGAATTCATGAAATCTGGACATAAGGTCATCCCCTTCTTTATCGTACAGGAACTCGTACACTTCATCCTCTGAAAAAATTAGTATGGTATCCCATCTGGTTGTTGGGAATATCCTGTTCGCTCCAATTCTGCGTAGAGTTTACGTAGTTGAATACTACTTCTTCCACTGAATTATTGACTTCAAATTCTGTCAAACCGCTTATGGAAAGTGGGCTGACCGAAGGTTTTATGACGCCGAAGTCTTTCTCTAACGATATAATAAGAGGACTAGATTCCATTTTGATTTGTTTTTTAAATTTTTAAATTAGTTGTATCGCTTGCAATTGAATTTCACTGAATAATTTCAAAATGTTCCACGATTCGACATTTATACTAAAAACAAAATCATCAACAACATCAACGTAATACAAACAAAATATCAAGTGATAAGCTAATGCACATAAACATTGCATTTGTTCCCTCACTCCACACTCATATCCATACACACATCCACTCCTATCCATCCATACATATTTACATACATATGTACATACATACATACATACATACACGTGTAACGCTGACCAAATTCACTACATTTTAAACCCTTTCCTATTCCACTCACGATCGTTTACTTATAAAATCCTAACCCTTATTAACATATTTTCTATTCGCACATGCATTAACAAATCTAGTAATTCGTCTAATTTTTATGCATTTCCGCACTAAAATTTCTAAAAAAACTAAATATATAATAAATAATAGAATTAACATATGCAAATTATTAAACAAAAATATCAACTAAAAATATCAATTAGAAATTTTATACGAACACATTACATGTGACTTTACTAACTAACATACATACATACATACATACATAAACATACATATGTATGCACATATTTTCCCTAAATCATCAAATACTTTCTTTTCAATCTTTCCTGCCCGCATACAAAACAAACTATTGTTAGCCGTTACCATTCTCAAAACATTCGAAAATAATACGAAAACAAATTCTAATATTTTTTGTGCTGCGGTTTGCTCTATAACAACACAAAATACATATTCAAGTTCAACTAAAATTTATGGGTACATACTTTTAAACATTAAATACAAATCCCAACTTCATTTACGGCCTGTCCTACGATGTCACCAAAATCGTTCGATCGAATTCTGCTGACATCGTGGGAAAGACCGTTAGTGTTCACCACCATAAACCAAGCCTCATTGATCAAGACTTAACCAACTCATAAACCGTTATTATTTTCTCCACTACTGCTCATCCAACTCCCATTAAGATAAACTTATTTTGCATTTTGTTAAGCAAAGACTCATTGATCAATACTTAGCCAACTCACAAACCGTTATTATTTCTCCACTAGTGACACCTAAACTTATTCTTGTACACTACTGCTCACCCCAAAAACCCATTAAGATAAACTTAATTACTTTTGGGGTAAGCTCAGCCACATTGATCAAGACTTAGCCAACTCACATACATTTTACCTCTTTACAGCGCTGCCATATGACGTAAATATACTCCATTTATCCAATTCACTATCCTTTTACCCCTTTTTCCGTCTGACTGTGGCAACGCTCACACCACTATTTAGCAAATACACACTCCTTTTACAATTTGTCGCTATCATATGGCAACTCTCATATCAGTATTTAGCGAAGACACAAACCTTGTTGTAGTTTACAGTTCTCTAACGTTATCTATTTTAATTGCTTTCTGGGAGAACAAGCAATTCCTATATACTATTATATTTTTAAAGCGAAAACCAAGATAATTTACAAAAGCTGCTATGAAGATAAAAAACATCCAAAACCCCACTTTTATGCAAAATTTGCACAAAACCGCGAGAATTTGCATAATTTAAAAAAAAAATTTAAACAATCCAATGATAACAAATTTTAATACTGTTAGAAAAAACTGCAGACTTAATTAACTTAGCTGTGGACTAGACTTGTGTCCAACAGTTCTTTTTGAACTAGTTCGTTCAGTTGGACACAAGTCTGGCCAAAAACATCAATGTAAATTAAACTGGGTTTAAAAACCTTTTTTTTTATATTTTTTTAAAGAACAAACACATCCCGCAAAGCGTTTAGCTTGTCTGCAGAAAACACCCAGAGTCTAAGGTGGGAATCGAACCCACAATCTCTGGACTGAGAGGCTATCATTGCTACCAACCAGCCACAGGGGCACCCTTATTATTCAGTAAGCTTGGACTAATTGGTTCACATTTGAAATTAAACACAAGTTAGCACAAAACACAAGCTTATCTTTTGATTTTGAAGAATCCAAATCATATTCTTGCGTTAGTGACATTTTACTTCTAACGATTAAATAAATAGTAAATTGAAATATATAAATAATGATTATGTATAGAGAAAAAAATATAATAAATTTTTTGTATAAAAACACAAATTAAATTTATTGTATGCTAATAATAAATCAAGATAAGTGCAACAGCGGCCCAACAACAACCCCCATAACAAGAAGATTGGCATATTTGCAGTGAGGACAACAAAGGTAACAACAGCAACAACAAATGCAATATTCGTCTACTTTTGACAACACAAGGCGTTTAGTCTCCTGCCACCAACAGTTAAGTAATAGCTGAGGATACAACTTTATTTCAGCAATAACTACATATCGGATAAATTTCCAAACAACCAAATCAAAAGAAAAATCTACAACACACACCACAAGAACAACAGCTGAAACATCAAGTAATACTTTTATCTAACGGGTGAAATGAATAATTGGTAGCATACCAGGACTCCCAGTAATCTGCCCGATCAGATTATTCCGGAAAGTCAAGCCACAGGAATACTTCAAACAAATATTTGTATAGATTACAACTCTACGAAATCAACTACAAAAAATTGACATTCGTCTATCCTTCCACATTAAGTAGGACGATGCTAGATCCGTTGCTGTTATCCATATTGTCCACGGTTTGGGTACACCTTAACAGGTTATATGCGGATTTTTATTCCAATATCCTAAGTGAAGTAGTTTCTCGTTCTCTTATCCAAAAATTTTACAAGATAAGCATTTTAATCGTAAATTGATGCAAACTTACATTCCACGTTACTACATAATGAAAAGAGATACCACATCTCCAATAAACTGAAAAGTGAAATGATAGATCTAACGAATTACATGACGACTAACTTCAACGTGGAGTCTAACGGGCAATCAGTCAGTAACTTTCTGAAGAATGGGCACAAACATGAAGCATTAGATATCGAATAAGCTGGTATGTGTACTAGTAATGTTTTGTTAAGATGTACCGACAGGGCAAACACTCCATATAAAAGTGTATATGACATTCGCTTGAAGACGGCTATCTATAGTTTTAGACCCTTAACACGTATCAGCTCAACAAAGAGTAACTTTATTGGTTTCTGCATAGACCCTTCCTTAACTGAACAAATAGTTCGTGATGGTGCTGATTTATATTTTTAAAACCACAAACAAGAGCGTTCCTGCATAAGGAAGATAAATAATTTAATACTTGAAGGTACCATAAATTCCAAGAAATAAGGATGAACAAAATCACGTCACGGCAGTAGCCAGTTCATTCACTTGGTTTCTTTGCTCTGACAAATTGTGCAATATCGATATGTTGTAATTGGGTCAAAAGCTAAATAATATTTATGAAATAAGTTATTGTCTAGTTAGCATTATAAAATTAATTGTATTTTAATTTGAAATTTATTTGCTGGTTGTTCAGCTTGGTCATCAGTTGACTTCAACCACACATTTTGAATAGTCAAAAACCTCTTATCTTATGCAAAGACTTTCAAGAACTATTTGAGAATTCACAAATAATAATATTTTTGAAAATCACAAAAGAAAAATAAGCATAGTACACTTAGAAACTTATACAACACCCAGCAAATAATTTATATTCGATATGAATCTATTTTATTTTTCTAAAGTATAATTATGACAATATGTCGAATAATAAATTTCTTAAAAATTAATTGCAATTAAAATATTATTGTAGAAATATATTAAAATTTTGTATAAATAGCTAATAAGAAATAAATGGGAAGAAAGTCAGTTGCAAGTGAGTAAGTAGTTACAGTTGTAAGCGTTGTAAATAAAACTTATAAAGAATACCTGCGATTCCCAAGGGAACCTCCATGTTATAACCAAAGAAATAATAAGACTCGTTCTTTTATAAAGATACATTTACCTGAGATTCCAATGTTACCCTCCAGGTTACAAGTATCATAGACAAAAATACACCATAACATAATTTTGCGCAGCCGGTAAAGCTTGGCATGCTGTTATTCCACCTATTTCTGACTTGGAAAGTCAGCTTTTATAGCTCACTTGAGAAGCAGTGAAAAGAAAGTTCAGTAGGTTTAGTGGCCGCAAATTGATCCTTGCTACCATATAATTTTGTCTGTTTCTTTTAAAGCTCGAAAAAAATCTGCTGTATCCCAGTTGGTCCAGGATTTTATCAATCAGTGGTATGGGAAAAACTTGTTTTATTGTAGCGTCATTTAATTTCCTGAAGTCGACCACTAAACGCCATTTTTTCTTTCCATATATTCCCACCTTTTTGGGTACTAGTAAGATTGGGGAGTTCCAAGGGGAAGTACTGGGAGAGATGATTTTTTTTTGTTTCTATTTATACATTTTCTTTTCCCCACGAAAAACTATAAGGTCTGGGTTTGCACGAGTCATAAGCATGGTAAGTAAAAATCTAATTTAATGGACAGTCCACAAAAACAAAGGGACAAACTAATAATACAATTAAATGACTACAACATTAACGTTGGTAGTCTTCAAGTGCATGTATGGTTGGAGTTGAAAGCCATTAACTCTGATAGAATATTTATAAATGGTCATAAAGAAATTGTAAGGATTAACAAGTTTACTAAGTTAGAAAAAGTATGATATATACTTGGAGTGATAAGTGAATTAGTGAAAGTGAATTAGTGATAAGTGAAAACGTATCGAAGAGTTAGAAAAGTCAAAATTAGGTTCGGAGAAATTTAGCAAAAAACTAAAAAGTGATATAGATTATAAAAATGAGTTGTTAGAACAGTAGATAAAAGAGAACGAAGAACTAAGATTACAGTTACGACAGAATTTACTGAGTGAAAAGGAGATTGAAAAACACTTAAAATACTTGATTAGCGACAAGGACAACTCGATATAAAGATTACCGGTAGTGTTGTCAAACGCAAAGAGAGAATTAAATATTGCCTACAGATCTCGTTCACCAACTGCTTCAATTAGTTTGCCAGAAATATCCACAGTCACGGACTTACCACATACTACCCAAGTAATAATTCACACACAACAAGAAATTATAGAACAAGAGTACACGGATACAACTGAACGTAACAAAACTCTCAAGGAGGAAGAAAGAAATAAATTACTAAATAAAGTGAAAAATTTACTTTCAAACTCGAGAAAACCCGTTAACAGAGGATACACAATAGATACCATAAAAAGAAAACTCGCGGATTTAGTAGAATACAAAAAGAAATTAAGAGAGCTAGGACTAGAAGAAGTTCAGCTTAAAAAAAATTTGATAAGTACCTGCAAGAAGCTAAGAATTTATTGAAGAAGTGCCCGTCATCCCCTATAAAAACCGAAGAAAATTCCAGTAGTACAATTAAAAAAGCATACAAGATGCCTGCAATCTCTACAATTAGTAAAATAGTAAACAATATAGTCCCCACATTTTTCGGTACCGATGGACCAAATTTAACATCGGAAGTTTTTCGTTTCATTCAAGGGTGTAAGCTAGTAGAAAGAGAGCTGACCTCAGAAGAAAATGGCGTCACAACACCAGATATTATAGAAAAGAATATTCAAATAGCACCAAAAACATTCGGCACTATCGATGCTTTGTGTGATTCAATTAAAAAGGTGTGTTTAAAGAGGAAAACTCTGGATCAACTAATAGAACCTATAATTTTTCGAACTTAATTTGTTTATATTTTTATGATTTGAACGGACTAAAGTTCGTATCGCTTTTTAAGCCAAATTACATGTGATAATTATTAATGAACAAATAACAAAGTTAGTTGTAAATATTCTGACAACACATAGCTGAACGGAACAGACAGCCTTTTTCGAAGGCCACTAAACCTTCACGATCAGCGTTCTTCTGTGGTTGGTCCACTGTGTGTGGTATTAGTTGATGTAGATTTGTACCCTATATACGAATAGTCAGCGAGTAGATCTGATAGTTGAGTTGAGGCTTTACTAAATGAAGCAGGGATCATGGTAACAAACGAATGGAACGAAGAAAGTAGTAGACAAACGATTATAAAAGGCTTTAAGAGAATAGCAGTAAGAAGCTTTATTAAGGGTCTTAGGGGCAAGGCATTAAGGACTAGGTTTATTGGCCAAGAAAGCGAGGACTTACAGAAGCTAACTCAAATGATAGACGAAGCGGAGCAACTTTTTGAAGGAAACAAAATTACAATAAACAATATAACCCTGACGACTCAATGCAGTTTCTGTAACCAACAAGGTCACAACAGAGCAAATTGTAAACAAAGGTTTAACACACCATATAGCATAAAATGTGGAGAATATTGAAATTAAATGGGCCAGCAAGTAAATCCAACCAAGACAGTGGAATGGAAGTGGAATGGAAAACGTTTAAGAAAATTATTTAGTAGGATGTGCAGAACGTCCGTACACACAGAAAATCAGTTCTGCAGAAAACCTCAGCAAAGGCATTCAGGCAACCCAAATACACCGCTGAATACAAACTGACAACAATCTGACGGTAATTACTTTAGAAGAAATGACAATGACCAGAGGCAACAACACAAAAACCTGCAAAGTGGTAAACAGTCTACAACCCAAGGGTCCATCAATGTCAACATGACGCAACTACGCCATGGACGTGGAAAAAATGAGCCACCGAAATGCTTTAACTGCAATGAGATGGGACATCTGAGAATTAACTGCCCAGCACAAAATTCGGGAAACTCGCAGCGGCCCAGCCAAAACTAATGGACTGACATGTCGAAAATTCATGGACACACGAAAAAATTTAAATAAAATCAGCAAATAAAAGTTTATTATCATTAAACCAACCACGGCTAGAAACTAAAAATACTGGCAAGAAAATAAATTGAAATTAAAACATACACACCTACATACCGAAAATTTGAAAAGAAAGAAACTATTCCAACTGCAGGTCTAAGTTACAAGAAGAACTGAATCTACAAAGTGGTAACGATAGAATAGTAGAAATAAATTACGCATTTATTGATTTCCCATGCAATGAAGCACTGGGTTAAAACTTATCCTTACTGGTAGATACAGTAACAGACACCACATTAGTAAAATCTGAAGCTTTAGCACCACACGTGGAGATAAACTCAAGCAATCAAAAATACTTGTCAGGCGCATTTGGAGGAAATATTACAACGAATGGAACTATAACTGCACAACACGCATGCATAAAAACACTTGCGTTACAAATGCATGTAGCACCAGAAGGTAGCCAACTTCCAGCAGATGGAGTACTCGGTAGAGATGTATTATGGAACAGGACAGTTACTGATACAATTAACAAACTGTCAAATTATTTAGAATAAGCAAGAAATACCGTCTTTACCCCTAACTACAGAGGAAAAAAACCCCCAAGGTGTATATACCTGAAAAAATATTATAAATCTCTGCGCTCTCAGGCACTAATACCGTTCAAAGTAACATCAGCTAAAGGAGAAATTATAATAAAGAAATTATAAATTTTGCGAGGAGTTTTTGTGCGTGGAACGTTGACAACGGCCAAGGACGGAACCGCATTTTTGCCCATTTTAAATACCAGTGATTATACAAAAAATATAAATAAAAAAATAGGTTTGAATTATGAGAACCTGAAAAACTACAGGCTAGAAGTGACATCAGGCATAAATACAAAAGGAACTGCAGACAATGCAGTGAACAGTAAATAACTTATGGAAACAGTACCGTTGAGCCCAGATTTGAACCCGGAAGAGCGGATTTCGGTAGAAAATGTTTTGAAATCGTACGACGATGTCTTTCAACTACCCGGAGATAGTCTTTCGTACACCAGCGCACTTAAACACAAAATACCAAGTGGTCCCTGTCAAGCCCCAAGAAATATTAAGCAATATAGGCTACCTGAGGTCCATCGAAATGAGATGATCAAAGATTGAATCATCTCTCCCAGGAAGTCCCCAATCCCAGTAGTACCCAAAAAGGCGGTAATAAATGGAAAGAAAAAATTGCGTTTAGTGATCGACTTTAGGAAATTAAATGACTCTACAATAAAACAAGCTTTTCCCATACAACGGATTGATGAAATCCTGGACCAACTGGGATACAGCAGAACCCAAGTGATAAACAAAAAACGGCGTTCAGTACGAACTTGGGTCATTTCGAGTTCAAATGTATGCCTTTTGGCTTAAGAGAAGCTCCACCCACCTTCCATAGAATAATGAATTCGATAGTAACCGGTCTACAGGGTATCGACTGTTTTGTTTATTTGGACTATATAGTAATATATAGAAGAAATCTAGAGGACCACTAATTGCGATTAAAACGGGTACTAGACGTATTAAGAAGGTATAATCTCAAGTTACATCATGAAAAATGTAATTTTCTCCAAAGGGATGTAGTTTATCTAGGCCACCAATGTTCAGAAAAGGAATTATTAGCGGATCTCAGTGAGACAAAAGCAGTTAAAGACATACCACCACATATTAAAGAACTACAAACATTTCTAACCTCTTAACAAATAATTTAGGAAGGGCGTGAAATTGAAATGGACTCAGGAGTGCCAAAAATCCATGGACAAATTGAAGGCAGCAGTTGCTGCAATATCCTCATTTTACAAAACCATTTATTCTGACCTCTGATGCCAGTAATAAAGCCTTAGGAGCTATTCTCTCTCAAGGAGAGCCAGGTAATGATTTACCAATTTACTTCGCGAGCAGAATTTTAAGCGTCACAGACAACCAATACGCTGCAATAGAGAAATAACTAGTTACCATCGTATGGGCAGTAAAGACGTTTATACCGCATTTGGTAGGCCGACACCTTACAGTCTTCACAGACTACAATCCCTTAAAAGGCATTGCTAATCTAAGGAACAAAGAAGGCAGATTAGGCCTTCTAAGACTTGGAATATGACTTTGATATACGGTATTAGTCGGGAAAAAGCAATCAGAACATAGATGCTCTTAGTCGTCTACCTATAGAAGAAATAAACATAGGAGCAGTAACTAGACCGAAAACAAGAAAGCTACAAGTAAATCTAAGTAAGGAAAGGGGAGTAAAAACCGATGAGTAAAATGCGAATGAAGATATGGAGCAGGAAGATACCGCAGCATATTTGACTAATAAGGAAGATATTAGGAGAGTAATGAAGGCGTTCCACGATACACGTCTGGGAGGGCAGCAAGGGTCACTCAAAACATACCATCGCATTAGAAATCAGTGGAGCGATTAAAAACTATGTTGGCGCCTGTGAAATTTACCAATGAAACGAAAGTTCAAAAGCAGAAAAGATGCCTATGATTTTAACAATAACACCAAATATAATATTTGCAGACTTTATATGGATACTGTCGGGCCATTGCCAGAATCTTCTACGTGCTATAAATGTATAATAACATTTTTGAACAATTTCTCTAAATTTCTAGCATGTGCGGTCGTCCCAGACATTGAATCAACCACGTTGGTAAAAGAATTCTTCAAGAAAATAATTTCCCGTTTTTTTTATCCCCAAGTTTTCAGTAACTGATAGTGGTACAAATTTTACTTCAAAACTAATACGAGAAGTTTGTAAGCTGTTAGAAACAAAAAATATTAACACCACACCCTATCACCCTCAATCCAATAGATCGTTGGAAAAAACTAATAGACATTTGGCAGAGTATTTGAGAAGTTTCGTTGGATGGATGGCACTAATTGGAATAAATGGTTACATCATGCTATGCATGTAAACAATAATACGAGGCATACGTCCACCAAACAAGCACCTAATAGAATTATATATGGATTGGAGTTTGAAGTACCTGTTAAACTAAACCCGTATATAATGTAGATAATTTCAGTAAGATCCTAAAATACCAAATAAAACGAAGTTATCAGTTAGTAAAACAAAATCAAGACCAAGCCAAGGCTAGCTTCTAGAAGCATTACGATAAGAAGACAAAGGTAGGGCAACAAGTATGGCTGAAAAACCAAACACGAAAGAACAAATTTTCGCCCATTTGGTTAGGTCCTTACGAAGTCTCAGAAATCCCAACACCTGTAAACGTTAAGCTAAAAATTAGAAATTCAGAGAAAGTAAAACCGTGTGTAGCTTAATTAATTAGGCATCTTAATGGTGGTAACCTCCCAGGGAGGCCTGTCACTCTAGGAAAACTGATATGAAGGTAGATTAAAAAACAAAAACCTGAAAATGATAAGTAAACAAAAGGTACGGATATTAAGAAGCAAAACAAGACACATTACATGATATGTAAGAAGAAACAGAACAGAACAGAACAAAAAACAACAGCAGATATAGAATACAGAAAAGAGAAACAAGCAAACTATTCCAAACTAAATTTAATGAAAAAGAAAGGAATCAGATGAAAATCCAGTAGATATAATATAAAAAGAAAATTAAAACTATAAGACTAAAACAACTGAAGATAGTAAGTAATCAGGAATAGCTTAGAATAAGATAAAAAGAAGTGATGGGCAGTGCCACCAGATTAGGGGATTCGTCCCCAAAATGGGGTTTTTGACCCTCATTTGGGGACAGCATTTTGTGGGGAGGGATTTGGGGACGTTTAATTTTGAGCGCTAACATCACTTTTTCTCATATCCATATAATTAAAAGGCAAACATGTTTTTTTGTAATCCCTTTTACGCTGGTACTACTGCACCGATTTAAAGAAAATTTATATGGATTTAAAGGGTTTTTACTACAGATGTGCAGAATCTATATTTTATTGAAATCGGTTTAGTATTTTGGGAGCTATAAGCGTTTACAGTTGCTACTACTACATGCACACATATTACGCACGTATTAATTAGCTTACAAGTAAACAAGAAACAAAACATGAGATTGTGTGTATGTTTGCAGTATTTCTCTTCATCTAAAAATTTGTTCTCTTATTTGTTATTGTATGAAAGCCATAATACTTAAAGGAAGAGATTTAAGGGATTTCGTTTGTGTTTTTAATTTCATGTATTATTTAATTATGCATTTGTATGTAAGTATGTGGGTGGCTGTATTTTAATGCATTTTGTATGACGTTTAGATAAATTTTCTTTGAATGTTAAAAAAATTATTTACATTTAGATTCTAGAATACGGACGATTGTGTCGTCCGTTGGAATATTTAGTTTTATTTTAACAGAATATGTACGTTTTATGGGTTTTCTTATAATTTTACAGATAATTTTAAAATAGTATTAGCACTAAATGAGTTTGATTTGCATGTACCTATCAGGATAAAAATTAATCGGATGTTGACAACATTTCTGTTTTTAAATATCTGTTTCAGTGGTGATGCAGTCATACTATTAAATGAAGATGGTAACACCACAAAAATATATATTTACATAGGCAAAACCGTCTTCGCAGCTGTAGCGAGTTTTAAGTTTAAAGCATTAAACACATTCAATACAGCAAGATACGGACTACAAAATGATAAGGATAGAATGCACATGTTTATATGAGAAGGATTATTTTGAAGCCATCAAGGCAACAGGTTCACGGTTGTTGTCCATGATACATTTGTCGTTGTAGTCAAATTAAACTTATATATATTATTGCTACCTATAAAACAAAAACAGTGTTGACAACATAGCGAAATATGTAAATCAAATTGATGTTTAAAAAAAATTTTGATTGCAACATAAAAAATAAACTTAAAAAGTCTTAATGTTAATTACAAAAGTAATTATATTTTTAAAGCGAAAACCAAGATAATTTGCATAAGCTGCTAGGAAGATAAAACACATCTAAGACCCGGCTTTTATGCAAACTTTGCACAAAACCACGAGAATTTGCAAAATTTTAAACAATGCAATGATAACAAATTTTAACATTGTTAGAAAAAACTGCAGAATTAATTAATTTAGCTGTGGACTAGACTTGTATCCAACAGTTCTTTTTGAACTAGTTCGTTCAGTTGGACACAAGTCTGGCCAAAACCATCAATGTAAATTAAAATGGGTTGAAAAAACTTTTGATTCAAACGCTCTCAAACTAATTCAAAAAGAGCTGTTGGACACAAGTCTAGTGTGGAATCAAATAAATTTTTTAAACTTGTACAAATGTCCCTATGCATAATGAAAAACTAGCAGGAAGTTATCATAACATGGTTTTTCCACACAATTTTACATTAAAAATCACGGTAGAATTTAAAAGTGGGTTAAAACTACCTTCTGCTTTAATTTGTAATGTCAAATTATATGGCAAAATTCCTTAAGACCATGATCATGCTAACTTTTTGCTAGTTTTTCATTATGAATAGGGCCGTAGATGGTTATCTCTTGAAAAAGCGGTGCAAAGAGTTTTGGAGCAATAGAATGAATTACAGCATCATTCTAAAGTGATCTAAAACAACAATATTGACAAAATAGTTTTGGGGACAAAAATTAGGATTTTTCTTTTGAAATAGGGATTTTTGGGGACATGGCGTTTAAAATTGGGGACAAGAGGCAAACTTTTTCTGGCAGCACTGGTGATAGGTCACTTCATTTCCAACCTTAGTGGACTTTGGCTCGATACCAAATGTTCAAGGTGATGGAAGTCCTAGGAGAGATTACAATAATAACAAAGAGAACAAGGAAATAAGATATGAAACAAGCATATACAGGCGCATATAAGACTAAAAGGGAAGAAAATAAGAATAATACAAAGAATACAATAAATAAATAAGGAGGATATTCAAGCTCCAAGGAAGACCTGTCACTTCATATGCAGGCGCATATAAGAGGGAAAAAGGAAGAATATATAAGATAGATTAACTTAAATCAAGATCGCTAGTTTAACGACATGTTGGATTATGTGAAGATATGTCAAATTAAGTCTACCTAATGTACATAATGTACATATGTACATACTCACATAAATATAGAATAATAAAACTATTAACAGCAAAGGAAGAGAAATGCAAACACTCTAGGAAAATAAAACTAGTTTTTTATAAAAAGCAAAAATTTACATACAAGTTGTATGTTAGTGTTTACAATAGTAAGACAACGGTCTTGCCTTGTTATAGAAAAAAGTCACAAAGATTTAAATAGAGATCATTAAACTTTCATTTCTTCTTATTTGAAATTTAATTTAATGACTGCCCTGCATTATTATAAAGGGTTTTAATATTAACGAGAGCATTAAACTTTCATTGCTTCATATTTGAAATTTAAATTCATTTTTGTTGTTAAAAAAAGAACAGAAAAGAAAAAAAACTAATTGTCTTCGGTATACGCAAAAATAAACATTATTTTGCAACTACATCAAAATTACGGGCACTACAATAAAAAAAAGAAAACAGAAGACCAAAACATTAAAAGTGACCTGAGAAAGCATTAGATAAATACGATATGTATGTGTGTACACACACACATAAGTACATATGTGAATTGGGTGTAATTTTTTTTATCAAAACAATATAAATTTAATTTGAGTTTTCAAGGATGAAAAATCTTAGGCTAGGTCAGTAAATCTAACACAAAAAAGTAATATGAATATTATTGTAATTTAAATATTTATATAAACAATTTGATAATACTAATTAATTTTTTTGCACTCGATCGATCAATCGAATCTATATAATTCTTTATTGAGAACATTATTTATATATATATATATATATATATATGTATATAGTAGTTAACGTAAACTTTTATTAAAAAGCTAACCTAAAAATTTATTAAAAAAATAGTTAAAGAAAATAAAAAAATAAAAATCAAAAGTGCAAGCCGGAAATTGTCAAGGTGTTGCAAACAATTAAAAAGAAATTTATAAAATTTATTCCACCCGAAAAAAATGCAACCTGAGCATTAAACACAATCACTTTTGTTTAAAAAAAAATTGTTTTATCATTTCTTGAGAAATTAGCTCAACAACCTAATATTTATAATTATGCCACTTTTAGAATTAAGTCTATTAAGCAAAAAAATTTAAATACAAAATAGAATTGAAATGTAAATTACTTCAATAAAGCGCGGACACACTGTGCGTATAAAAAGAAAATTGTGTTTTTTTTTTAATTTTCCAATAAAGGGAAATAATAACTGGCGCCCGAGCAATTAAAATTCTTTAGTAACAATCGTCCTCAAGTAGCACGGTTGCAAAGGATTAAAACCGAGCAAATAAAATTCTTTTGTAACAAACGTCCTTAAGTAGCACGGTTGCAAAGGATTTAAATCGAGCAAATAAAATTCTTTAGTAACAAACGTCCTCAAGTAGCACGGTTGCAAAGAATTAAAATCGAGGAAATAAAATTCCTTACTAACAAACGTCCATAAGTAGCATGGTTACAATAAAACAAAAAAAAATTAAAATCACTAAGTCTACCGCGAATAAGCCGAATAAAGTATATACTTGGATATAACTGGGAAAATTTGGGGAAAAAGTGCAAAAATATCTAAAGAACAGTGTACAACTAATACTAGTGTTGCTCTGCTAAGAGGAAAATTTTAAGATAAAACAATACAAAGCTCCAATAAACAAAGAAGGAGTAAGCAAATATAACAGTCGTAAGACATAAACTGTGAAGTTAAAATGAGATAATCCTGTAAACTGAAATTAATAAAAAAAGAAACTGAAATCTATAAACTGTGGAAATCCTGTAATAAAAATTAAGTTAAAACAGAAATAAAACATAACTATAACTAGAAATTAAATTGAGATAATCGTGTAATAAAAATTAATTAAACCTAAAGTCTAAAAATTGTAGAAATCCTGTAATAAAAATTTAATTAAAAACTGTGGAGTTAAAACAGGAAAAAATTAATAAATAAATTCAGTGCGACTTTGACCCGCGCACGAAGGGTTCCGTACGGGCACGAGATATGTAATTCAATACGAACAATATAAACTATAGTTTTAGCATTTTTTTCGTTCTTGGGTTTTTTCGGTTTTAAGCGTTTTTGTTTTGTTAGTTTTTGAATTTATTGGCGCTATCTGAGTTTTGGCACTTTTTTTCACGTTTTGACGATATTTTTTTTGGTTTTTGAAGTTATTTTAATTTTGGCAATTTTTATTATTTTTGGGGTTTTTTTATATTGGCGATTTTTTTTATTTTGGCGATTTTTTTAATTTTGGCGTTTTTTTCATATAGGTGATTTTTTTTTGGTTTTAGCGATTTTTTTAGTTTTAGCACTTTTTTTCGTTTTGAGGATTTTTTTCGGTTTTTGGCGTTTATTTTAAATTTTGGCGTTTTTTTTGTCGTTTTGGCGATTTGGTTTTAAATTTGGCGATTTTTTTTCATTTTGCCGATTTTTTTTTTCATTTTGGCGATTTTTTTTTCACATAAAGAATTATTGTGGTTTTGGCGCATTTTTCGCGTTTTGGCGATTTTTTTCGGTTTTTGGCGTTTTTTTCATTTTTTTTCGTTTAAAAAATTTTTTTCGAATTTGGCGATTTATTTTAGTGCTAGAATTTTTTTTTTATTTTGTCGATTTTTTTCGATTTTTCGATTTTTTTAAATTTGGTGATTTTTTTAGGTTTTGGCGATTTTTTTCGGTTTAGCGATTTTATAATTTTCGGGTTTTTTAGTTTTACCGTTTTTGAAAATTTCAAGAGTTGTCAAAATTACGTAGTCAAAATTCCTTTAATTTAAATTTTTTAATATTTTAATGTTAATTGTTGTAGTCTATATAAAAATACACTAATTTTAAAAATTTCAAGTGTCAATATACATATTTATGCATGTATATTACATGAGATTTTAACATTTTTCATCGCTCGTTTTGGAGCACCCTTTAATTTTTAATTCTCATGTATTTGTTGTTGTAGTGGCCAAGGTTCTACATAATCTGTCCAAATTTCAAGTCCGTAGCTTTTACGGTTGCTGAGAAAATATCGTGTGACGGACAGACGGACAGCGTAGCGAAAACAATAGGGTTCCTTTTCTCACCTTTGGTGTACGGAACCCTAAAAACTATGAAATTAAATTGAGACGATCCTGTAATAAAAATTAATTAAAAGCCAGAAACTATGGAAATCATGCAATAAAAATTAATAAAAAATTAAACTAAAGACTGTGAAGAGATAACCACGAAACGAATGGTGAATTAAAACATCCAAATGAAAAGTCCGAGTTAGAAGTGAAAAATATACGAAAGAGAACCATTTGAGCGAAATTTGGAAGCAGAAAAACATTCTGATAGACAACGGTCCCCTAGTAGCAGCAGCAAATGGGCAGCATTATATGCTAGCCGGCTATCAACTATTAACAGATTTCCAGAAAAATCAAGGTAGAAAATAATATAAGTTCTTTTAAACGTTAATTTTATTAATATTATTTGCTAGTAGTATTGACAACATTCTATTTTTTTAAAAAGTTTTAAAGAAAATTTATTACAATACATTTACCTATAGTATTTAAATATAAAAAAGAGAAAAGAAAAAATCCATATTTAAATAAATCTTTAAACAAAAAATTTAAAGTTTTTTTTGGGAAAAATAATTAAAAATAGTATAGACTATAATTAAACAAAGTATAGATTATACCATAGACTTTTTTTAAGACGTGTCAAATCCAGAGAATTTAATTAGGCCAGCTGTCCTTCCACAGGCTAATAACCGTCCTGCCAATGCGCAGTTAAGTTTAGAAGATTTGAACACTTTAATAGCAAATGTAGCGACAGAATTTTTGAGAAGAGGGCCAGGAATTATACAAGAAACTCTTAATCCTGAAGCGGGACAAGGTATAGTTAGGGACCAGGTAATAAATGACGAATATAGAGACAATCTTGGGGATCTTGATAAGATTTCTGACATCGTTAAGGATTTGCGCGAATTCTCGGGAAAACAAGGAGAGTTTAGTTCTTGGAGAAAGAGCGTAGATCGTGTCTTGCAGATATACGACAGTACGAGAGGTACACCAAGATATTATGGTATTTTGAGTACGATCAGAAACAAGATAGTAGGAGACACGGACGAAGTCCTTGAATCGTATAATATGCCCCTAGACTAGGCTGTAATTTCAAAATGTTAAGCAACCCATTATGCAGACAAAAGACATTGCAACTCTTGAATACCAAATGACTTCGCTTATACAAGGCAAGTCATCAGTACAAGAATTTTATCAGCGTATTTATTTATTAGGCAACTTGCCTAAACTTCTCGGAATGAGAGAACCATCCGACCTTCCACAAGCCCTTCATTTATGTTTAAAACTTGAAAACCAGACATATCGAGCAAATTATGCTCAGAATACTAATTTCCGTGGAAGGGGCAGCAACCCCATTATAACAGGAATTCACAAATATCATCTCGTTCACATCCAATGAGATTTTATCCCCAGCTAGCTCATGTAGCACGAACTTCTCAGGAACAATACAGAGCTTATAACCATCATTATCCTAGTTTTGGCAAATCTTTTGGTCAGCAGCCACAAGCCCCACCCAGACTGCAAGCTCCGAAACCACAACCTAGAGCAGAACCGATGGAGATTGACAAATCTATGAATAGCAGGAGAATAAATTATATGAATAGACCGAGGCCGAGCTATACTGTTGATAGGCCACCGGCATCAGTTAGTCAACCTCAACCTAAAATCTCAAGTAATTTTCACTTAAATTCTGAGTATTCAGAATATGAGGCAAATGCAAATCAAGAGAGAAATCAACAGGAGCATAAAAATTGTAGTACTTTTTCAAAATAACTATATCATATTGACATTACTGAAACCCCAATTTTCTTCTAATATTTTGTCAAAAATAAGATTTGAGCCCCTGCGAAACATTCAAAATAAATCGATAATATTGAACCAAACAGAAATATTCGCCGATAACAATAATATCATTTATATGACAAACGTAAAAGATAACATTGAAAAAAATGTAATTGTATTAGAAAACAAATGTTTATAAAATATCCTAGATTTTAGAGAGGCCCAATGTGAACTCGAAAAGTCGGAAAAACCATAGTTACAGAAATTATTCAAGGATAATTTGTATTTAAAAATTTTGAAGGAATAAAAACTCATGACTGCAGTAAACTGAAATTTAAACAGAAAGGAACGTTTCTTATCAGATTCGAAAACTGTAAAATTAATGTACTTAATACAACATATATTAATTATTAATAATTAATTATTAATAATTAATAATTAATTATTAATAATAAATTAATTATAATAAGATAACGAGGCGCTAGTTGTACCAAATCTAATTACACAGATAAAATAACATAATGATTGAATGACAAAATTTAATTTAAAACTTGAAAATGTATACACTAAACAACTGCAGCATGAGAATAACATTAAAATACTAACCAATGAGAACAAAAATGTAAATGTAATTAGTCTAAGCACAGATGTGGCAATTCTTTTTTTTTAACATTTGTAATAATTTTAAAGCTTAAGCGGAAATGGTATATATTGTCAGAACCACAAGTAAACGCGGATTATATCCCAAATGTAAAAAATTGACCATTTTTGCAAATTTCGACACCCCAAATTAATAAATAATCGATTGCGGACAATCGACTTAAGAGGGGAAGAGTTAACGTAAACTTTTATTAAAAAGTTAACGTAAACATTTATTAAAAATGGTAAGAGAAAATAAAATAATAAAAACCAAAAGTGCAAGCCGGAAATTGTCAAGGTGTTGCAAACAGTTAAAAAGAAATTTATAAAGTTTATTGCACCCTAAAACACAATTAAACACTTAAAACACAATCACTTTTATTTAAAAAAATTGTTTTAACTTTTCTTGAGAAATTAGGCCAACAACCTAATATTAATATGCCACTTTTAGAATTAAGTCTATTAAGCAATTAAAATTGTCAAATTCGGGTAATTGAAGTCAAAAATTTTGTAATTTATTGGAAAATTTTAAAATAAGGTCACAGGTGTGTAGTGACGAGGGTACTCGATGGTTTGTAGATGTATATGTATGTGATGTTTTTTTTTGTTGTGTGAGCATAAGTGTGAGATAAGAATGGTTAGATGTCGGTTGGTTGATGTACATACTCGTAGTTTATTATGTTGGCTCGCAAAGTTGTATGTATGTTTTAGATTTTTGTTTTAACTTCACAAAGGTGTGAAGTGACGAGGGTACTCGATGGTTTGTAGATGTCGGTCGGTTGATGTATATACTCGTAGTTTATTATGCTGTACCTCAAAAACAAATAACTGTGAAGTGAGTTCTAATGGCAGAAATGCATATTTTACTGTGAGTTCTGAAGCTCTTAATGAAAATAATAAAAATAAAAAATCTGATGATTGACTTACTGAGAGCTCTGAAGCTTTTAATGAAAACAAAATAAATAAGAAATCTGATAAACGACTTTTTTAACGACGAGGCCACTTTTTCGGCAGCGATCAACTTGCTTTGTCCAATGCCAACTATTGATTCTTTAACATTACCGTTGCCTAGTACTTCTACATGTAACTCAGCGATATCATCCGCTTCTTGCTCGTGGTCATCACTTAACCAAGTTTTTACTGAAGTTAAGAGCAGCCCAAAATCCGAGGTCCAAGTCGGAATGGACAGATATATAACTGTTGTAAAGCGCGGGCGAGGCCCAAAGTCTTCGAAAATTTCATCTGCTCCAAAAATATCTAGGGATAACAGCGCATCCTCTATTAACCGTAAAAACCATTTTCAAATATTGCAAGATGACAACAACGAACCCGATGTATCTACGAACAAAACATGCAAGCTCCCACCAATCTATTTGAGAGAAAACAATTCAAACGCTCTTATTAAAAATTTAATTTCAGTCATTGATGAAAATAAATTTCACATCGTTCCAATAAAACGTGACAACATTGATGAAACCAAAATTCAAATTTATGAAGAAAAAGATTCTCGCAAAATGAATACTGAATTTGAAAATAAATTAAAAAAGTTTCTACAAATATCAGCTTAAGAGTGCTAAAGGCCTGCAAATCGTATTGAAGGGCATAGATTCCTGTGTTGCTCCCGAAGAAATTAAAGATACACTCGTCCTCCAGGGATTTAAGGTAAAAAATGTATCTAACATAATAAATAGGGGGAAGAATCCTCAACCTCTATTTCGCGTCGAACTTGAGCCAAGCGATATAAAATTGAAAAAAAAGAGACTCATCCAATTTATAATTTAAAATATCTCTTATACCGAAAAATAACAGTTGAAGAACCACACAAGCGTTCTGGACCCGTACAGTGCCATAATTGTGAAGAATATGGTCACACAAAAACTTACTGCGATTTATCTTCAGTTTGTGTTATCTGCGGTGAATTGCACGGTACTGCTGGTTGTACCAAACCTAAAGATCTAGCAGGAAAAAAATGTAGTAATTGTGGAGGTAATCACACCGGTAACTACAGAGGATGTCCCGTATATTCTTTCGTTAAACAGACTATGGGGCAAAAACCTAAATTAGCTCCAGCATAAACAGCAAACGCTTACTCCACCACTTTTGCTCAAATGAGCCAACCTGTCACTTCCCGTGTATCGTATGCCGATGCTGCTAAGATTAGTTCTATTCCCACACAAAATGTTCCACCTCAAAATAATTCAACGAATGCAAACTCAAGCTTTAATTTTAGTCGCCTTGAAGCTACTATTGAGAATCTGATTCTGACTATAAATATTTTTACAACATCCCGCCCATTAGAAAATATAATTAAAATTTACGCTAGTTAGCTGAAATTTGATAACGAAGTAGCTCTAGATTAGGAACTAGCTAAAAAAAATCTGAAAACCTGAAAATTATAGTCAAGGACGTAGCCCCGCCGTCCAAAAAGCTCAGAATTAAAAAAAATCCAATGCGTTTAACTCAAGCAATTTTATTGTAATTTGGGTTACATGTTGCAATAATACAAGGTTATAAATGTTCTTTAAACAAAATGGGAGTTAAAAACCCACGAAATTTGCATTCCTATTTCATGTATGTACTTCGGATCATTTAAATATACCATTTATGTATTCATTATTACACGTTCCCAGCAAAAGTCAACAGGAGAGATAAACACTCGCCAAAGAAAATCTTGAGTTTGAAAAATTGGGCTTGATCACGCAAATAAGAATAAAAAATTTTAATTTTCGCTAATGAGGTGAAATTTGATAGACAAGTATTTCTAAGCTAGAAACTAACTAGAAAAATCTTAATATGTTTTAATAATGAAAGGCTATTAATTTTCTTTTAAAAAAGTGGGCGTTAACATGACAATAAAATTTAAGTCTCTTCTTTCATGTACTTCGGATCAGCAGATTTATACTACTTATGTAGATATTATTGTCCGTTTCCATCTAAACTTGACACGTATGATTGACACTGACTAAAAAATTTTTTCTTTTAAAAAAGTGGGCAGGAATACGCCATAAAAATAAAATAATTAAATTTGCGCTAGAGAGCTGAAATTTGATACACCAGTAGGTCAAGATGAGAAACCAACTAGAAAAATCTAAAAAGACAAATATTTAAATCAGGAGTGGCAGGGGCTACGCTAATATTGTACTGAAGCTTTTAACTGAAACTTTAACTTAAAGCTATCATCTTAAAAAAATGAGAATGATAATTGAGCGCTGCTCATAACAAAATCTTGACTTTAAGAAAAATACGGAGAGTGAGTAACAGCCATAATATTTAAAGCTAGGATTTGAACAAAAGAGTTTAAACTCGAAACCCTTTAAGTTAAGGGGTGAGTTGTATACAGGAAAAATCCATAAGCACTGGTTGTTACATTAGGTATGTGGGCCATGTTTATAAAAACTTAGATCAATGTTATACGGCAGAGAACTGAAATTTGGAAAAAAAAATTGACTTAGGTAAATTACCCACTAGAAAATATTTAAAACACAAGCTACTCTATTGAAAATTTACATGCACACTTATGCTGGACTTTAATTTTGCATTTTCAAAAGTACTTCGTCTAAGCAGACTTTAGAAATTAGGCGGGGTCACTTCCACTAAAATTTACACTATATTTTACATATTTCTACGTCAGTCGGTCCTTGTAATGACACAATGGTGCATATATCACACTCTACCCATTATTGTATGTAGGTCTGCCCTTTAAAACTGACGCAGTCCTTATGAATAGAACTATGACATACTAGAAATTTAAAGTTTAATAAGCTTTATTAAGAAAACCTTTCAAAAAGTAGTCAGATCGTCACAAAAACATAAATGTGAAAAAAGGCCAAGTTCCTTTCCAAAATTTCAGTAGTGAGATACGAATTTTTACCAAGTTCTTGTTTGGCACAATACCTATCACTCTAATATGCTATGCATTATTTAAATTTGTAACTGTAAGAGTGTCATATAATTTATTTATTTCTGAATTTGTTGGTTTCAAATATATTGCTTGCTTTAAAAAACTTATTTATGAGATAATATTTTAACTCTTTTATAGCTCTAATAGTTTTGTTCATGTTTTTTATATGTATACGTAGGTATAGACATGCTCTTACAAAAGACAATTCTTATTCAAATTATAAATTTGGAGAATATTTTACCTTACAACACAATATTTCCTTTTGTTGCATTTCAAAACTTGCAAATTTAATTCTAAGTAAATTTAAAAAAAGAGTAAAATTATACCACTCATGTGTTTACATAAAATCTAATACAGAAGTAAGTAGTCACCAATTAATGTTTTCAGTCAATTGTAAATTAAATTATAAATTTACAAGTAAATTACAAAAAATGAAGTAAAATTTTACCAATATGCTTACATAAAGCCTAATACAGAAAAAAGGATTAATAAATTAATGTTCTCAATCAAGAATTTAACATTCGATTGATCGATCGAGTGCAAAAGAATTAATTAGTATTATCAAATTTTTTATATAAATATCTAAATTTCAATATTATTCATATTACTTTTTTGTGTAAAATTTACTGATCTAGCCTAAGATTTTCTAACTTTGAAAACTCAAATTACATTTATATTGTTTTGATAAAAAAAATTACATCCAATACACATATGTACTTATATGTGTGTACACACATACATATCGTATTTATCTTATGCTTTCTCAGGTCACTTTAAATGTTTTGGTTTCTTTTTGGCTTTAGATATATGCAGTCTTCTGTTTTCTTTTCTTTTTATTTTAGTGCCCGTATGCCTTAGTTGCATAAAAATATCTCTTTTTGCATATGACGAAAGACAATTAGTTTTTTCTGTTTAATAAATAAAAAAAATTATATTAAATTTCAAATATGAAGCAATGAAAGTTGAATGCTCTCTGTAAAAATATTAAAACCCTTTATAATAATGCAGGGCAGTCATTAAATTTAAATTCAAATAAGCAATGAAAGTTTAATGATCTCTATTTAAATCATTGTGACTTTTTTCTATAATAATGCATGACAACGAATTACTGTAAACACTAACACACAACTTTTATGTAAATTTTTGATTTTTCATTTTCCTAGAGTGTTTGCATTTCTATTCCTTTGCTGTTAGTAGTGTTATTATTCTATATTTATGTGTGTATGTACATGTGTACTAGTGATGCACATATATTCGTATTCGAATTCGAATTGTCGAATATTCGGCCATTTTCAGGCGAATACGAATCTATTCGTATTCTTTTTTCCCTTTTCTCTTTATATGCGCCTGCATATGTTTGTTTCATGTCTTATTTTCTTCTTCTCTTTGTTATTATTGTTATCTCGCCTAGGACTTCCATTTCACCTTTAACATTTGGTTTCGAGTCAAAGTCCACTAAGGTTGGAAATGAAGTGATAGGTCTTTTTTTAAACTTATTTTAAGCTATTCCTGATTAGTTTTAGTCTTATAGTTTTAATTTTCTTGTTATATTATATCTACTGGATTTTCATCTGTTTCCTTTCTTTTTCATTAAATTTAGTTTGAAAGAGTTTGCTTGTTTCTCTATTCTGTATTCTATATCTGTTGTTGTTTTTTGTTCTGTTCTGTTTTTTCTTACATATCTTGTAATGTGTCTTGTTTTGCTTCTTAATACCCGTACCTTTTGTTTTCCTATCATTTTCAGGTTTTTTGTTTTTTAATCTACCTTCATATCATTTTTTCTAGAGTGACAGGTCTCTCTGGGAGGTTACCACCATTAAGACGCTTAAAAAATTAAGCTACACACGTTTTACCAAATTGTTACGGTAAACTTTGTATGAATTTCTAACTTTTAGCTTAGCGTTTACAGGTGTTGGGACTTCTGAGACTTCGTAAGGACCTCACCAAATGGGCGAGAATTTGTTCTTTCGTGTTTGGTTTTTCAGCCATACTTGTTGCCCTACCTTGAATGACCTTGTCTTTGTCCTCTTGTCGTAATGCTTCTAGAAGTTAGCCTTGGCTTGGTCTTGATTTTGTTTTACTAACTGATAACTTCGTTTTATTTGCATTTTAGGATCTTACTGAAATTATCTACATTATATACGGGTTTAGTTTAACAGGTACTTCAAACTCCAATCCATATATAATTCTATTAGGTGCTTGTTTGGTGGACGTATGCCTCGTATTATTGTTTACATGCATAGCATGATGTAACCATTTATTCCAATTAGTGCCATCCATTTTAACGAAACTTCTCAAATACTCTGCCAAACGTCTATTAGTTTTTTCCAACGATCTATTGGATTGAGGGTGATAGGGTGTGGTGTTAATATTTTTTGTTTCTAACAGCTTACAAACTTCTCGTATTAGTTTTGAAGTAAAATTTGTACCACTATCAGTTACTGAAAACTTGGGGATAAAAAAACGGGAAATTATTTTCTTGAAGAATTCTTTTACCAACGTGGTTGATTCAATGTCTGGGACGACCGCACATGCTAGAAATTTAGAGAAATTGTTCAAAAATGTTATTATACATTTATAGCACGTAGAAGATTCTGGCAATGGCCCGACAGTATCCATATAAAGTCTGCAAATATTATATTTGGTGTTATTGTTAAAATCATAGGCATCTTTTCTGCTTTTGAACTTTCGTTTCATTGGTAAATTTCACAGGCGCCAACATAGTTTTTAATCGCTCCACTGATTTCTAATGCGATGGTATGTTTTGAGTGACCCTTGCTGCCCTCCCAGACGTGTATCGTGGAACGCCTTCATTACTCTCCTAATATCTTCCTTATTAGTTAAATATGCTGCAGCATCTTTCTTCTCCATATCTTCGTTCGAATTGTACTCATCGGTTTTTGCTCCCCTTTCCTTACTTAGATTTACTTGCAGATTTCTTGCTTTCGCTTGCTTACTGCTCCTATGTTTATTTCTATAGGGGTGGGCTCCCTAAGTGCATCTGAGTTCTGATTGGTTTTTCCCGGCTTATACCGTATCTCAAAGTCATATTCCAAGTCTTAGAAGGCCTAATCGGCCTTCTTGGTTCCCTAAATTAGCAATGCCTTTTCAGGGATTGTGGTCTGTTAAGACTGTAAGGTGTCGGCCTAGCAAATAGGGTTTAAACGTCTTTACTGCCCATACGGTGGCAACTAGTTATTTCTCTATTGCAGCGTATTGGTTGTCTGTGACGCTTAAAATTCTGCTCGCGAAGTAAATTGGTAAATCATTACCTGGCTCTCCTTGCTTGCTTCATTACTGGCATCAGTGGTCAGAATAAATGGTTTTGTAAAATCAGGATATTGCAGCGACTGCTGCCTTCAATTTGTCCATTTCAATTTCACGCCCTTCCTAAATTATTTGTTAAGTGGTAAGGCTATATCAGAGGAGTTTGGTATAAACTTTCTATGTTAGCTAACGAGCCCCACAAATGCTTGTAGTTCTTTAATATTTTTGGGTGGTGGTATGTCTTTAACTGATTTTGTCTTACTGGGATCCGGTAATACTCCCTTTTCTGAACTTTGGTGGCCTAGATAAACTACATCCCTTTGGAGGAAATGACATTTTTCAGGATGTAACTTGAGATTATACCTTCTTAATACGTCTAGTACCCGTTTTAATCGTAATTAGTTGTCCTCTAGATTTCTTCTGTATATTACTATATCGTTCAAATAAACAAAAGAGTCCATACCCTCTAGACCGGTTACTATCGAATTCATAATTCTATGGAAGGTGAGTGGAGCTTCTCTTAAACCAAAAGGCATACAATTAAACTCGCAATGACCCAAGTTCACACTGATCGCCATTTTTTGTTTATCACTTGGGTCCAGTAAAACTTGGTCGTAGCGAGTTAATTTCCTGAAGTCGATCACTAAACGCAATTTTTTCTTTCCATTTATTCCTGCCTTTTTGAGTACTACTGGGATTGGGGACTTCCAAGGGGAAGTACTGGGAGAGATGATTCAATCTTTGATCACCTATCCTACTTTACTATTAATCTTATTTCGATGGACCTCAGGTAGCCTATATTGCTTAATATTTCTTGGGGCTTGACAGGGATCAGTTGGTATTTTGTGTTTAAGTACACTGGTGTACGAAAGACTATCTCCGGGTAGTTAAAAGACATCGTCGTACGATTTCAAAATATTTTCGATCGAAATCCACTCTTCCGGGTTCAAATCTAGGAGCAACGACACTGTTTCCATAAGTTATTTACTGTGTACTGCTTTTTCTGCAGTTACTATTGTGATTATGCCTGATATCACCTCTACGCTGTAGTTTTTTAGGTTTTCATAATTCAAACCTGTTTTTTTATTTATATTTATTGTATAATCATTGGTGTTTAAAATGGGCACAAATGCGGTTACAAAAACCCCTCGCAAAATTTAAATTTATTTATTATAATTTCTCCTTTAGCTGATGTAACTTTGAACGGTATTACTGCCTGAGAGCGCCCCTTGATAGATAAATTTTCAGGGTTATACACCTTGGGGGGTTTTCCTTCTGTAGTAAGGGGTAAGGACGCTATTTCTTGCTTATTCTAAAAAAATTTGATAGTTTTGTTAATTGTATCAGTAACTGTCCTGTTCCATAATACGTCTCTACCGAGTAATCTATCTGCTGGAAGTCGTCGGCTACCTTCTGGTGCTACATGCATTTGTAACGCAAGTGTTTTTATGCATGCGTGTTGTGCAGTTCCTTTCGTTGTAATATTTCCTCCAAATGCGCCTGACAAGTATTTTTGATTGCTTGAGTTTATCTCCACGTGTGGTGCTAAAGCTTCAGATTTTACTAATGTGGTGTCTGTTACTGTATCTACCAGTAAGGATAAGTTATAACCCAGTGCTTCATTGCATGGGAAATCAATAAATGCGTAATTTTTTCTACTATTCTATCGTTACCACTTTGTAGATTCAGTTCTTCTTGTAACTTAGACCTGCAGTTAGAATAGTTTCTTTCTTTTAAAATGTTCGGTATGTAGGTGTATATGTTTTTTATTCCAATTTATTTTCTTGCCAGTATTTTTAGTGTCTAGCCGTAGTTGGTTAAATGACAATAAACTTTTATTTGCTGATTTTATTTAAATTTTTTCGTGTGTCCATGAATTTTCGACATGCCAGTCCATTAGTTTTGGCTGGGCCGCTGTGAGTTTCCCGAATTTTGTGCTGGGGAGTTAATTCTGAGACGTCCCATCTCATTGCAGTTAAAGAATTTCGGTGGCTCATTTCTTCCACGTCCATGGCGTAGTTGCGTCATGTTGACATTGATGGACCTTTGGGTTGTAGAATGTTGACCACTTTGCATGTTATTGTGTTGTTGCCTCTGGTCATTGTCATTTCTTCTAAAATAATTACCGTCAGATGGTCGCTAGCTTGTATTCAGCGGTGTCTTTGGGTTGCCTGAATACCTTTGCTGAGGTTTTCTGCAGAACTGATTTTCTGTGTGTCCGGACGTTCTGCATATCCTATATAATAATGCTCTTAAACGTTTTCTGCATTCCACTTGATTATGTCCCTTATTGTTGCAGTTATCACACTTGTGAATTCTAGTGTCTCGGTTTGATTTACATGCTGGCCCAATTTCATATCTATATTGTCCACATTTTATGCAATAAGGTGTGTTAAGCCTTTGTTCACAATTTGCTCTGTTGTGACCTTGTTGGTTACAGAAACTGCATTGAGTCGTCCGGGTAATATTGTTTATTGTAATTTTGTTTCCTTCAAAAAGTTGCTCCGCTTCGTCTATCATTTGAGTTAGCTTATGTAAGTCCTCGCTTTCTTGGCCAATAAACCTAGTCCTTAATGCCTGGTCCCTAAGACCCTTAATAAAACTTCTTACTGCTATTCTCTTAAAGCCTTCCTTAATTGTTTGTCTACTGCCTTCTTTGCTCCATTCGTTTGTTACTATGATCCCTGTTTCATTTAGTTAAGGCTCATCTCGACTACCAAATCAACTAGCGGACTATTTAAATCCTTGCTTGCACTAAACTTTAAGTTCTATTTATATTTATGAATTGAACGGGCTAAAGTTCATATCGCTTTTTTAGCCAAATTAAATGTGATAATTATTAATGAACAAATAATATCTAAGTTAGTTGTAAATATTCTGACAACCATAGTTGAACGGAACAGCTAGCCGTTTTCGAAGGCCACTAAACCTTCATCATCAGCGTTCTTCTGTGTTTGGTCCACTGACCAAATGACTGATGTAGATTTGTGCCCTATATACGAAACTTTTTTTAAAATTAACTTAAATTAATAGCCATGGGCCTGTGGTAAAAAATTTAAATAAATATACTTAATAGTAACAAACCAAAAAAGTTTGTCTTAAGTAGAACAAAAACAAGCAAATTAACTAGCATGTGCATAATTAGTAAAGAATAAACGGCAATGGTAAGACGGTTGTAAATTAGAGATAATAAATTTGAGCTTTCATTATAAAACAACTTTCAGCAAATTAAAATACAATGAATCAAAACAATTATGTGAATTGTTCCATTTGCAAAAAAGTTTCGTATATAGGCTTAAAAAGCAATACGAACTTTAGCCCGTTCAAATCATTAATAAAGAAACAAATTAGGTTCGAAAAATTATAAGTTCTCTTATTTGATCCAGAGTTTTCCTCTTCAAATACACATTTTTAATTGAATCACACAAAGCATCGATAGTGCCGAATGTTTGTGGTTCTATTTGAACGTAAGCTGGTCCCATTAATCGCAGTTTCAGACATTCTATAATATCTGGTGTTGTGACGCCATTTTCTTCTGAGGTCAGCTTTCTTTCTACTAGCTTACACCCTTGAATGAAACGAAAAATATGTTAAATTTGGTCCTTCGGTACCGAAAAATGTGGGGACTATATTGATTACTATTTTAGTAATTGTCGAGATTGGAGGCATCTTGTATGTTTTTTTATTTGTACTTCTGGAATTTCCTTCGGTGTTTATAGGGAATGGCGGGCACTTCTTCAATGAATCCCGAGCTTCTTGTAGGTACTTATCAAATTATTTTTAAGCTGAACTTCTTCTAGTACTAGCTCTCTAAATTCCTTCTCGTATTCTACTAAATCCGCGAGTTTTCTTTTTATGGTACCTGTTGTGTATCCTCTGTTAACGGGTTTTCTCGAGTTTGAAAGTAAATTTTTCACTCTATTTAGTAATTTATTTATTTCTTCCTCCTTGAGAGTTTTGTTACGTTCTGTTGTATCCGTGTACTCTTGTTCTATAATTTCTTGTTGTGTGTGAATTATTACTTGGGTAGTATGTGGTAAGTCCATGACTGTGGATATTTCTGGCAAACTAATTGAAGCAGTTAGTGAACGAGATCTGTAGGCAATATTTAATTCTCTCTTTGCGTTTAACAACGCTACCGATAATCTTTGTATCGAGTTGCCCTTGTCGCTAATCAAGTATTTTAATTTTAAGTGTTTTCCAATCTCCTTTTCACTCAGTCCTTTCTGTCGTAAATGTAATCTTAGTTCTTCGTTCACTTTCACCTGCTGTTCTAACAACTCATTTGTATAATCTATATCACTTTTTAGTTTTTTGCTAAGTTTCTCCGAACCTAATTTCAACTTTTCTAACTCTTCGTTACGTTTCCCGAGTTCCTTTGACTTATTTCCGTTTAATTCACTTATCAATTTAAGTATATATCCTACTTTTTCTAACTTAGTAAATTTGTTACTCCTTACAATTCCTTTATGACCACTTATAAATATTCTATCAGAGTTAATGGCTTTTAACTCCGACCATACATGTACTTGAAGACTACCAACGTTTAGATTTTTACTTACCATCCTTATGACTCGAGCATACCCGGACTTTATAGTTTTTCGTGGGAAAAAGAAAATGTATAAATAGACACAAAAAAAATTTAATCTCTCCCAGTACTTCCCCTTGGAATTACCCAATCTTACTAGTCCCCGAAAAGGCGCGAATATATGGAAAGAAAAAGTGGCGTTTAGTGGTCGACTTCAGGAAATTAAATGACGCTACAATAAAACAAGTTTTTCCCATACCACTGATTGATGAATACCTGGACCAACTGCGATACAGCAGATATTTTTCGAGCTATAAAAGAAACAGAAAAAATTTAATAGTAGCAACGATCAATTTGCGGCCACTAAACCGATAAAAAGAAACTTTTCAAGTCAGAAACAGACAAAATTATATGGTAGCAAGTATCAATTTGAACTTTCTTTTCACTGCTTCTAAAGCGAGCTATAAAACCTGTACCAACAGAAATTTTCCAAGTCAGAAATGGGCGGAATAATAGCAAGCCAAGCTTTACCGGCTGCGCAAAATTATGTTATGGTGTATTTTTGTCTATAATACTTGTAACCTGGAGAGTAACATTGGAATCTCAGGTAAATGTATTTTTATAAAAGAACGAGTCTTATTATATCTTTGCTTATAACCTGGAGGTTCCCTTGGGAATCACAGGTATTCTTTATAAGTTTTATTTACAACGCTTACAACTGTAACTACTTACTCACTTGCAACTGACTGTCTTCTCATTTATTTCTTATTAGCTATTTATACAAAATTTTAATATATTTCTACAATAATATTTTACTTATAATAAATTTTATTATGCTAACTAGATAATAAATTATTTCATAAATATTATTTAGCTTTTGAACTAATTACAACAAATCGATATTGCACAATTTGTCAGCGCAAAGAATCCATGTGAATGAACTGGCTACTGCTGCGTCAACAAATTAGTGCAATTCAAGGGTACGAGGGCTGTTCAAAAATGATTCACAACACTCTTTTATATATTCAATAAAGAAGTCATTGGTATGATGAAGGATGAAAATTTGCTGCGATCAAAACTATACTCATTTACTGTACAAAATCAAAATGAAGTAAAATACTGTAAAAAATTTCATTTTCAGTAAAAAGTTACTGGTTACTGCTTTTTTCAGTATTCAGCTAAATTTTACTGAACACTGCAAATTTTTTCAGTAAGCAGTAAAATTTTACTGAATACTGCAAATTTTTTCAGTAACCAGTAAAAACGAATTTTTTACTGCAGTAATTATTTACTGCAGTATGCTCATGTCTGGTATTTGATAGGGTATTAATTAATCTGATTTTTGTTTTAAACGGTTATACGCTCGATAAATTAATCCAGATTTTGGTTTAATCGGTTGATAAGTTGTTAACTTGTGACTAATCGGTTCGCGGATTAATTTTTTTTTATAAATTTATCAATTCCAATAAATAACAAGTAAGAGTGCTATATTCGGCTTTGCCGAATCTTATATACCCTTTACCAAAGTGCGTTTATGTAGTATAGAGATACAAATATAAGCACAGAGATATGTATGTAGATATTAATTTTGTGAAAAAATTCATAATTTTTGCTCTAGTGCAATTTTTAATAAGTGACCTCTCGGTATTTTTCGATTAAATATGTTTTTTTATATAAAAATACAAGTTTTCAGGAGAGCAAAAAAGAAACGATTCGTCTCTATATACTTCGGTGTTTGGATAAAAGTTCGTATGCAATTATTAAGGAATTGATTACATCTATATATATTAGTAGTAAGTTTAATTATGAAGCGCATTTATTGAGATACGAGTTTGGTGCATTAAGAGTAATTTTAATTCTTGATAATTGATCAGTAAGTTACTCGTTTGTTGCACTTATAGCTAAACAAACAAATAATGCCGTTATATCAAAATTATCAAATGAAGATAATATTTAATATCCCAGATGACATAAGATTTGATCTAATGTTCGCTTAAGCTTCGAACTTCGAAAATAGTTTTAGTATTGTACCTCCATAACAAGTAAACTATGTAACTTTTTTTATTTAATAATCTTTGATTTTGCAAAATTGTTAATTTCCTCAATTTAAACATCCCATTGGAAAAGGTATTTATAGTGGTATTATGTAAACGTTTATTCCTAAACAATTTTTTGGAATTTTTTGAGCTCAAAGGAACGGTTTCAGGGAAATGAAACAAAACATGTTCCGTATTTAACTTTATAGTTAGGACTGTAATTTAGCGATACATTTTATTTCCATCTCCATTTACTAAAAAAAAATTTAGTAAAGTGCGACTCTGACTTGCGCACGAAGGGTTCCGTAGTAATACTATATGAACTTTAGCCTATATAAAATATAATTTTGGCGTTTTTTTCGTTTTGGGGGCTTTTTCGGTTTTAAGCGTTTTTAATAGGGTTTTCTTTAGTTTTGCCGTTTTTTGTGCTTTTGACGTTTTTTAATTTGGTTCTTTTTTTCGTTTACAGATTTTTTTTTGGTTTTTGCTATTTTTTTTAATTGGGCGTTTTTTTTTGTTTTGGTACTTTTTTTTCTCGTTTTAGCAATTTTTGGGTTTTTAGCATTATTTTTAATTTGGTGCTTTTTAAATTTTGGCGATTTATTTTCTTTTGGTGATTTTTTTTAATTTCAGCGATTTTTTTTCATTTAAAGAATTTTTTTTTGGTTTTGGCGATGTTTTTCGGTTTTTGAGGTTTTTTTTAATTTTGGCGATTTTTTCGTTCTGGCGATTTTTTTGATTTTGACGATTTTTTTTTCATTTAGGCGATTTTTTTTTATTTTTCGGCGATTTTTTTCCATATAGGCAATTTTTTCTTGTTTTGGCTATTTTTTTGGGGTTTGGCGTTTTTATTTCTTTGTGGCAATTTTTTTTTCATATAGGCAATTTTTTGTCGTTTTGGTGATTTTTTTGATTTTGCCGACTTTTTTAATTTATGGCGATTTTATTTTCATATAGGCCATTTATTTTTTTTTTGGCGATTTTTTTCGGGTTTTGGAGTGTTTTTTTTAATTTTTGGCAATTTATTTTCGTTTAGGCGATTTTTTTGATTTCGGCGATTTTTTTTCATTTAGGCGATTTTTTTTAATTTTGGGCGATTTTTGTTCATATAAGCAATTTTTTTTTGTTTTGGCGATTTTTGGCGTTTTTTCATTGTGGGATTTTTTTAGTTTTGACAGGTTTTTCTTGATTTGGCAATTTTTTTAGGTTTTTGGCATTATTTTTAACTTGGTGCTTTTTAAATATTGGCGATTTATATTATTTTGGTGATTTTTTAAATTTTAGCGATTTTTTTTCATATAGGAAATTTTTTGTTTGGTTTTTGCGATTTTTTTTCGATCTAGCGATTTTTTTTCATAGGCAATTTTTTTTGTTTTGGCGATTTTTTTCGGTTATAGACGTTTATTTAATTTTTGGCGATTTATTTTCGTTTTGGCGATTTTTTTGATTTTGGCGATTTTTTTTTCATTTAGGCGATTTTTTTTAATTTTTGGCGATTTTTGTTCATAGAGCAATTTTTTGTTTGTTTCGGCGATGTTGGCGGTTTTTGGCGTTTTTTTTTTAATTTTAGCGATTTATTTCATTTAGGCGATTTTTTTAATTTTTGGCGATTTTTGTTCATAAAAAATTTTTTTTTTGTTTTTGCGGTTTTTGGCGATTTTTTGGAAATTTTTGGTGATTTTTTCAGGTTTTGGCGATTTTTTTCGGTTTGGCGATTTTATAATTTTCGGGTTTTTTAGTTTTACCGTTTTTGAAAATTTCAAAAGTTTACCTCTTAAGGTCTCCAAGATATAGCAAGTTGTCAAAATTACATAGTCAAAATTGCATTAACTGATGGACCACCCTTTAATTTAAATTTTTTAATATTTTAATGTTAATTGTTGTAGCCTATATAAAAATACACTAATTTTACAAATTTCAAGTGTCAATATACATATGTACATACAATTGTATGTATGTATATTACATGGGATTTTAAAAGTTTTCGTCGCTCATTTTGGAACACCCTTTAATTTTTAGCTTTTATATATTTGTTGTTGTAGCGACTAAAGTTCTACATACACTGTCCAAATTTCAGACCCGTAGCTTTTACCGTTCCTGAGAAAATAGCCTTCTTCCTAAAACATAAAATATGTTTAATTATTAGAAAAAAAGTTAAAGTTTTCCAACCCTGGAAACGTTTTTTATACCCTTTACCAAAAAATGGTAAAAGGGTTTGTCATTCCGTTTGTAATTTCTACAATATTAATAAGCGACACATAAAGTATATATATTCTGGATCCTTATGCATAGGGAAGAAGAACAAGCGATGTCCGTCTGTCCGTCTGTCTGTACGTGAAATCGGTTTTCCCAAGCTCCCAGAACAGATAGAGACTTCGTTCTTAGACTGGTGTGTAAGAAATTTTCCGAAAAATTTTGCTATTGAAAATCAGCAAAATCGAGCAGACGGTTTCAGAGCTGGAAAACTCAAACTCAATTTTCCCATAGATAATAAATACCGAAAACAAGTTTTTATTATTTTTTTATTCAATTAACTTATTTTATACTTCGGTATGAATAAAATTGGTATTTATAATTAAAAAAAATTTTTTAAAATTTAACAAAATAAAAAAAACGTTTCCAGGGTTGGAAAACTTTAACTTTTTTCCTAATAATTAAACATATTTCATGTTTTAGGAAGAAGGCTATTTTCTCAGGAATGGTAAAAGCTACGGGTCTGAAATTTGGACAGTGTATGTAGAACCTTAGTCGCTACAACAACAAATATATAAAAGCTAAAAATTAAAGGGTGTTCCAAAATGAGTGACGAAAACGTTTAAAATCCCATGTAATATACATACAATTTATGTACATATGTACATATATTGACACTTGAAATTTGTAAAATTGGTGTATTTTTATATAGGCTACAACAATTAACACTAAAATTAAAAAAATTAAATTAAAGGGTGGTCCATCAGTTAATGAAATTTTTACTATGTAATTTTGACAAATTGCTATATCTTGGAAACTGTAAGAGTTAAACTCCAAACGCCAAAATGAAATAAATCGCTAAAATTAAAAAAACGCCAAAAACCGTAAAAAATCGCCAAAACGAGAAAAACGTATCAAAACTCAAAAAAAATTCCCACAATGACAAAAAAAGCCAAAAAACGCAAATAGCGCCAAAACAAAAAAATGCTTATATGGACAAAAATCGCCGCAAATGAAAAAAAATCGCCTAAATGAAAAAAATCGCCAAACAAAAAAATTTCCTATATGAAAAAAAATCGCCAAAAATTAAAAAAATCGCCCAAATGAAAAAAATCGCCAAAATCAAAAAAATCGCCAAAACGAAAATAAATCGCCAAAAATTAAATAAACGTCTAAAACCGAAAAAATCGCCAAAACAAAAAAAAATTGCCTATGAAAAAAAATCGCCAGATCGAAAAAAAAATCGCAAAAACCAAACAAACAATTTCCTATATGAAAAAAATCGCCAAAATTAAAAAAAATCACCAAAATAATATAAATCGCCAATATTTAAAAAGCACCAAGTAAAAAATAATGCCAAAAACCTATAAAATCGCCAAAACGAGAAAAACCTGTCAAAACTAAAAAAAATCCCACAATGAAAAAAATAAACGCCAAAAACCGCAAAAATCGCCAAAACAAAAAAAAAATTCTTATATGAACAAAAATCGTGAAAAATAAAAAATCACCTAAATAAAAAAAATCGCCAAAACGAAAATAAATCGCCAAAATTAAAAAAAAACGCCAAAACCGAAAAAAATCGCCAAAACAAAAATTAATTGCTAATATGAAAAAAAAACGCAAAAATAAAAAAATCGCTTAAATGAAAAAAAAAATCGGCAAAATCAAAAAAATCGCCAAAATGAACAAAAACCGCCAAAACCAAAAAAATTGCCAATATGAACAAAAATCGCCAAAAATTAAAAAAATCGCCTAAATGAAAACAAAATCGCCAAAATCAAAAAAATCGCCAAAACGAAAATAAATCGCCAAAATTAAAACAAAAACGCCAAAAACCGAAAAAAGTCGCCAAAACAAAAAAAATTTCCTATATGAAAACAAATCGCCAAAAGTTAAAAAAAATCGCTTAAATGAAAAAAATCGGCAAAATCAAAAAAAATCGCCAAAATTAAAAAAGCGCCAAAAACCGAAAAAAATCGCCAAAACGAGAAAAAATTGTCAAAACTAAAAAATTGCCAAAAAGAAATAAAAACGCCAAAAACCAAACAAATGAAAACAAATTGTCAAAATCAAAAAAATTGCCAGAACGAAAAAAGTCACCAAAATTAAAAAAACGCTATACACCCAAAAAAATCGCTAAAACGAGAAAAAAGTGTCAAAAATAAAAAAACTGCCACAAAAAAATAAAAAAAATTAAATAAATAAAAAATAAAAAAATCGCCCAAATGAAAAAAAATCGCCAAAATCAAAAAAAAATCGCCAGCACAAAAAACAAAATTGACAAAATTAAAAAAAAAACGCCAAAAACAGAAAAAAAATCGCGAAAACCAAAAAAAAATTGCCTGCATGAAAAAAATCGTTAAAACTAAAAAAATCAGCATAATAAAATAAATCTCCAAAATTTAAAAAGCACCAAATGAAATGCCAAAAACCTAAAAATTGCACTAAAAAACAGTATGCATTTTTTCACAAAATTAATATCTACATATATATATCTGTGCTTATGTATGTAACTCTATACTACATAAAAGCACTTTGGTATAGGGTATATAAGATTCGGCACAGCCGAATATAGCACTCTTACTTGTTTTAATTTGTTAAATTTTAAAATTTTTTTTTAATTATAAATACCAATTTTATTCATACCGAAGTATAAAATAAGTTAATTTAACGAAGAAGTAATAAAAACTAGTTTTCGGTAGTTATTTTCTGTGGGAAAATAGAGTTTGAGTTTTCCAGCTCTGAAACCGTCTGCTCGATTTTGCTGATTTTCAATAGCAAAATTTTTCGGAAAATTTCTGACACACCAGTCCAAGTCTCTAGCTCTTCTGGGAGCTTGGGAAAACTGATTTCACGTACAGACAGACGGACATCGCTTGTTCGTCTTCCCTATGCATAAGGATCCAGAATATATATACTTTATGTGTCGCTTATTAATATTGTAGAAATTGCAAACGGAATGACAAACCTATATATACCCTTTTACCATTTTTTGGTAAAGGGTATAAAATTATTTAAATTATTCATAATTTTGATATTTTATTAATGAAAAAAGGATAATATAACAAAAATAACAATTTTCGAACTAAATCAGACGTGGAAAAATGTTTATACATATACATATACATATACATATATATTAATACAAAAACAAATACATAAGTGAGCTTTTTAAATTGTTTAAAAGATTATGTAATCATTATCGCATAAACAAAATGTTTTTGCCTCTTTATTCATTTTTATTATAAAATTAAATGGAAAAAAAACTGTTGACCTGTTAAATAAAATGCAGCTTACTGAAAATACTTCTTTGTGTACATGAAAATCAATTTCACAGAACAAATTCTTTGCTTCATAAAAAATATGAAGTCCACTTTATTTAGAAATTGAGATTTTAATGCAGTAATGTACAATGTGGTGATGCCAACTCTAAGAGTTGGTATAGTTATATTTTTTAGCGATCCTAATATTTTGTTATTGGTTTGACGAATGATAACTTATAAATTGATCAAAATGAAAACACCAACAATTTAATGTATTTTGTATATGTATTTTGCTAACTATGTAATTAAAATACAAAATACTTGAATGTCATGTATTTAAAATACAAAATACTTCTACTTCATGTATTTAAAATACATGTATTTCAAATACTGCCCAACCCTGTATGTATGTATTTGTAGTTTACAGATCCATACATATGTACATACATATTTGTTTTATAAAACAAGTAAGAGTGCTGTATTCGGCTATGCCGAATCTTATATACCGTTTGTGTAGTATAGAGATACATATGTACATAAGCACATAAATACACATTTGTTTTGTGAAAAATTTATTATTTTTTGCTCTAGTGCAATAGCAAAATGATTGTGAAAAGAAATCGAAAACACGTGTTTTTATCAGTTTTACTTTTGGAAAATTACTTTATTTCATCAAATCTAATATCCCATTAGCGGTACAACACTATCCGCTATTTCAATACACACATTTAGTAAATCAAAGCAAATTTACTACACTCTGAATTGAAATGAATCGTTGATTACGAAAATAAGAAGAAAGAAGACATAAATATTTAAATGTGTGATTTACGACAATAAAGCCGCAGGAGTTCTTGTTCTCTAACGACCTTTGCTATCGACGATTGGTGCGTTGGAATTATGAGAAAGAAACCCACATTTAATTATTTGGTGTTAATATCAAAACAAGCAAATCGATTCATATTTCGATGCGTAACTTTTGATTTTATTTATCATGAAGTGGTGTTTCTTGCTTTAATTTCTAATTTGTGTTATATAGAACGTGCAGTGTGTCAAATAGTATTAGTAGAGAAATTTTCTTTTAAACTACTGGTCCAATTAAAAGATAATGTACATACAAATCGTATAAGTAGATCTGAGCATTTAGATCATAGATGTTAACTTATGGTTATTAATCGTACTAATTACTAATTTTATTACTTTTTTGAAGGGTGAAGTAATGATTAAATTACGATTATATTCAGTTTCGCACGATTAGGTTGGCATTCCTTCCCAAATCTTTCAATTAAATTTGCCTGCTCTGCCTCATGGGGCATTTTTTAACATGTACAAAAGACACCTTAATTCGATTTGGGTGCTCCTTAGAGCTGGGATACTATCGATATTTCCCACTTTCGATATATGTCAATATTTAAGATTTCACTATCGTTAATATCCATATCACTATCATCTGAATGTTTGCACTTAAGGGGAAAAAATTAATTATTTTAAATTTATTTGCTGGTGGTTTAGCATTGCCTATAAATTGTAATGGCGCTTGCATTTGATTTTTGTACCTGCAAAATTTTTAACAATACACGTGACAGTTCAATAGAAAAGTAGAAACATATATGGGAGGCAGTTTGTATCCGATATATAAAAATAAATAAACAATAAAAAAAAATAAATAAATTTAACAGACATTTAAATAAACAAGACATTTAAAGTGCAAGTTATCTAACACATGCTAATTTAATCTAACTGCACATTTAAAATTAATTCAGTTACACATCTCTTATCCATGAGATATAAACGCCATCTGTCGATAACCAATAAAGTTAAAAGTATTACTCCTATCATTCACTTGACGTTTATACTAATATTTGTTTATGCAAAAAGCAAATTAAATTTGGAAAGAAAATGTTATTTTTTGTCGAACCGCTAGCTTGCGGACTTTACCAAAGGTTTTGTAAAATTATTAAAAGTACACTTCTGGCATTTTGTTCTTGAGTGGCCTATGATAAAGTTTAAAGTTGGTTCGACTTCCTAACATATTAATTACAATAATAAAAAAATATAAAAGTAAAAGAATCTGCTGTGCATGAAGGTAATGAATTATAATTATTTTCTTTAAGAGAATTTAAATTTTTTATTGATATCATTACGAGGTAATATATGTTTGGTAATAAATCTTGTGTTTTTTTTTATTAAGCACATCTAATTACTGGAAAAGCCAGAAGATTTTAATTCCCTTAAAGGAATTTCTACAAATAAAATTTGGAAATATTTCGGCTGAAAGCTAAAATTAAGAAAAAAAATCACTGAAAATTGCTCTCCTTGCTTTTTATGACTTAGAACAAAATACCTGCCATAATTTGACTTACGACCATATTTTGTATGTTTGCCAACGAAGAGGAGAAGAGAGGCTTTTATTGCGATATTGCTGACGGATGTATGTATTTATATTAAAATCATGTTTAGTCATGTCTAAAGCATAATCGGTGAAGTGCATGGAGAAGTGTGAGACGGAAAAAAAATTGTTATTAACAAAAAAGAAAACCATATTGCAAAATTTTAAGAATTATTTTGTATAAAGAGAAAAAAACTGGAAATTTTGAAAAAAAAGGAAGAAACAAGAAAAAGATTATAATTTTTTTTCATTTCGCAAAGTGCGCAAAAGGAAATTATTCAAAAAGAAGATAACTCTCTAAAAAAAACGTACATATTTTGCTCACATACAAAACTTTTTTTTTATTTAATTAAATGTTTAAGTTGAAAAAAAACCAACCGTAAAAACATTAAAAGAATAGAAAAAAAAACAACAATAGTAAAAAGAAAAAAAACCTGAAAAAAACCTGCATGTAATGCAATTGCATTTTAGTAAAAGTGTTATATACAAATATATTTACATATGTTAAATTATAATTAAAAGAAAAAAAACAAGAGAGGTTCTCAGTAAAGTGATCTGAGTTGTGGTGCGGCAGCGCTGTGATGTTAAAATTTTAAAAAGTAACCCTTTGCCTGGTGTATATACTGAAAAATGCAATCGGATTACATGCTTGTGCTATTTTCATTAGAATTTAACTAAATTGCAAAAAAAAAGTAACAATATTAATAACAATAGTATATATCGAAAAATTTTAACTTAAAATATGTAATTTTCTCCAATTAATGTAATTGTGATTCATAGTGTGCGTGAGGGTTCTCTTCTAAACTTAATATACTTTTTTTAAAATTACAGTGAAACATAGTATAGCCTCTTTCTCTTAGCAATATGCCTGCTGCACTCTTCGAAAGATCTTTCGTCGTGGGAGCAACAAGAACACATTATTAATGTAAGTCACTCTTATACATTTTTATTTTTATTATATTTTTCTTTATCCCCTGTAATTTTTTTTATTATTATATGTGCAAAATCAATCTGAGATATAAAATCTCTGTTTAGTTTCTAGGGTGACCACACTTAATTTTTGTTTTGCATGGAAAATAAATTATAAAGTTGATATTTGATAATCACTGAAATTTTTAATGAATTAAATCGGCAGTAATATTATTTTAAAATTCAATTATGGTAGCCACAGCATTGCGCTATGAAACACAAATTAATTATTAACTGTATTAGTTTTTTTCACATTGTAGTTTCGAAATTTTCAAATAATTAGTTAGAATTTTACTTTAAATTCCTTTTAATTTTAATTAGGTTACCTATATTGTTGTAAGCTTCATTAACAATCGCTAAAATCATTGAATATAATGAAAACTGTTATTATTTTATATTTGAATAAATCATAATGATTTGTGCTTAAATTAAATTATACTGTTTGATTTTTGACTTTTGATAACAGTTTCGTTGTGATTGAAGATGGGATTACTAACGGATTTTTATTTAGTTAGGTTTTCTTCATGTAGTAATCATGGCAGGGTGGGCAACATATTGGGTCAATTACATCCCAGACTCAATCCAATACTTCTCTTTTGGAACGCTTTTTAGTATGTATTTTGATATCTTTCATTCCTATCACCTTTTAATAAACTTTGGATTCGAATGTCTTTAAGTTGAATCTTGTTGCATGCAAATATTAAAATTTTGCTGTAGTGAATCCAATTTGAAGCAGCAGGCAACGAACCACCCCTCCGACGAGCAATAAGGCTGGCTAATATGCATGCATCCCGCTTGCGATCGCTTCTATGAGACAATTTATATTATGAAACACCCGTTATATGCTACAGTATATAAATTTTTGGCGCCCAACGTGGGGCCTGAATAGTAGTAAAATAATCAAATTTTTTTTTCTACCTAAAAGATCTGACCTCGACCAGATCAAAAGTTTACTGTTCGGCTCCAATTATCGATTATCTTTTCTTCTCATTTCTTCTTTAAATTTCTTTTGTTTTTAAATTATCTTTTCTCATATCTGTAATTTAAAATCCACAGGATATGATTATCGGTAGAATTCCATTAAGACCTCGATAATTACCATTCATTTTAATTTACTAGATTCCTTCTTTTCATTCGTATATTCATTTGGTCTTTGTCATTCTAATTGGAATTTAGATCTTAGACAAGCAAGCTAGGACTAAGCATAGAAAAGGTATATCAAATGAAGTTACTCTAAATAACTTTTTGATGGAAATAGAAATTTAGATTTCAAGTCTCTATCCACAAAAGTTACACCATTTTCTATTCTTGATTGATCATTTCTGTATCAAAATTATATTATTGAGTTTCTATAAGCAGAAGTTTTTTTTCGACTTTCACAGCGGATTGTGGCCATTAGTGTTAAAAAAATCAAACAGTTACAAAATGAATGATAATAACTTTAGTTTAATAAATATCTGAAAAATAATCAGCGATTAACCAAATTGTTAACAACAAATAAAACATATTACAAAGTTAACGTTTTTGTTCTCAGCCAGTTTATTTAATTTTTCGATTTTTTTTTTATTTTTTCCTCATTAAATTTAAATTTTTTTTCTCTCAAATATATGGTTCTTTGCTTTCAAGGACAAGTGTGTTGCATTTAGCCTTTTCATAAAGGAGGTTGTTTTAAGTTTTTTTATCCCAACTATCGATGTTGATTATTAATGTTGTTCATTAATTGCCTAAAAGTGAAGAAAATAATAAATAGTAGATAACTCAAAGAAAAAAAAAATTTTTTTCTGTAAAAAAAAAACAAAAAGAAAAACAAGAATAAAAATAAAAAAGGTTATAATAATAGTTATAATAACATTGATAATAAAATAAAAACTTAATCGAAGCTTCCATTATTTTTAAACAGTTTCATTGCAGAAACAATAAGTCTATCCTTAATAGTATTTTCACCAATTATACACAGCTTAAATTTAAAGTTTTCTTTTTAAATTCACATTTTGCATATAAATTTTTTTTACTTAACAAAAAGAAACTCTTTTTGTATTATATAACATGAAATTCAATTCTATACATTTAGTGTAGCTTTCCTTTATTTGATAAGTTACTGTTGTTTCCAAATATCCGTATCCGGGATAACTTTTTTTTATATAGTAACCATAAAAAAAACCATACTTTACATACCTGTGGTATTATTTAGTTGTGACTGTTCTTAACAGTGGGATTTTATTTATTATTTTTTTATAACTTGTATTAATTATTGCAAAATGAATAGGGATAATAGTGCTCCTGGTGACAAGAGCACTTGCGAATTATGTTCTGAAGTTTTAGCTTCTAAAGCCAGCCAAATTCAAACATGCTGTGGTCATATTTTTCACAAATCTTGCTTGGCAAAAAGTTTAAAACTTAGGCTTTATTGTCCAATATGTAATACTCGAATTATTAATGATTCTCCGGCAGACGGTGCGTCTTCCATAGCGACACGTTCAAAATCCGCTGATATAAACACACCACAACAATCTGATATCCTTAACTCATCATTTAGAGCAATTTCAAATACACAAGCAAGTGAGGTAGCAGGAGTGGGGCAGCCAACCCTTCCTTCAAATCTAAATACTTCTGGTTCAAGCGGAATAGCGAATAATCCTTCGGTGCCAGTTATTCAGAATGAAGCTTTAAAGGATATGGTTTCTTCAATTGTTGCAGCACAGCAAGTTCAATTATTTTCTGAATTAAATAATCATATAGCCTCGTTAATTGAAACTAATATTCAGGCAAGTTTTACTAGATTCAGTCCAAATGTGTTTGGCGGCACACAACATCCAACACCTTCGCAGAATCCACCTGCTCCAGTTACTCGAACTTCTCCACGCATGTATACATTGCCAGCGGTAGAGCAGCAGACTTTTAGAAATTTGTTAGGTATTATTCCAAGAGCTTCGGGGGAACAATCCTCTTCTCATTCACGTCTTGATAATGATATAACAGCTCGCAGATCACCTCACAATCCACAGAGATCAACATTATCATCTGATTTGTATGTTCGCCCAGACAAAGTTTTACAGACAATTTCAAATTGGAAAATAAAATTTACTGGTTTAGCAAGTGGCTTGTCTGTTGATAGCTTTATTTACAGAGTTGAAGCTTTAACTGCGCAGACTTTGAATGGCGACTTTGAGCTATTATGTAATAATACGGGATCATTATTTGATGGAAAGGCAAATGATTGGTTCTGGCGTTTTCACCAGAGAGAACCAAGAATCACTTGGCCTAAGCTTTGTAAAGCACTTAGGGAACAATATAGGGACTCCCGCACAGACATCGACTTTTTGGAAGTAATTCGAGATAGAAAACAAAAACCTAATGAATCTTTTGATAGTTTTTATGAGGCAATAACTGAATTAATCGACCGGCTAAACGATCCTTTAGATGATGCTACTCTGGTAGAAATTTTAAGACGCAATTTGTTACCAGAGATCCAACATGAGATTCTGAACACACATATTTATACCGTGCAGCATCTTCGAGATATTTGTAGGAGACGGGAGTTTTTCATGGCGGATCTTCGAAGAAAACATAACGTTAATTTTTTGAGACAGCCTACTTTTCATAAGCGTATCTCGGAACTAGAAAGAGAAGTGGAAGTTGATACAGATGATATCATACTTTGTGATAGTGGAGAAATCGCAGAAGTTAATTTAATTTGTTGGAACTGCCAGAAATCTGGTCATAAATATCAAGATTGTCTGTCAGTCCGTACCGTTTTCTGCTATGGATGTGGTAGAACTGATACGTACAAGCCAAACTGCAAGAATTGCCAGTCAAAAAACTACAAAACAAGTGCACAAGGAGGTGCGCTCAGAAAAACGTCACAGGAAACGCCAATATAATTTCTATACTTCAGAGCCCTGCCAAACTTGACAACAACGTAACAGAAAATGAACAAATTTCAATGAACGTCATGCCTAATTCTAAACCTTTTATTTTAAACTCTCTTAAACATTTGTCTGAATCCAATACCCCTAATCATTTCAAGCCTTTTCACGTTAGGTTGAAGGAGTACCATGAAGCTCGAAAAAGGATTTTTAGTAGTACTGATAAGCCCACTAAGTCTTCTCTCCGTATGCGTAGCTTTTGGAAGAAGGTCAAGCAATTTAAGCAAAAAGTCATTTCCTCCGTATTGGATAAGCCATGTGATGTACGGCCGTATGCTGAAGTCACTCTTTTTGGTAAGAAAATCTTGGGTTTGCTTGACACAGGCGCCTCAATAAGTTGCATAGGGGCAGAAGCAGCGCGTGAATTTTTATCCTCTGGAGTCCATTACCGCAAATTGAAGTCGTCTATTAAAACTGCGGATGGTAGAAGCCAGGATGTAGTAGGTTTTGTTAAAACAATGATTGTTTTTAAGGAAAAAGAAAAGTCCATTACGATTTTTATCATCCCTAGCTTGGAAAGAAATTTATTTTTAGGTATTGATTTTTGGCATCTGTATGATTTACTTCCTGAGGGTATAGATAGATTTTGCCTCTCAAATACGTCCATTGCTATTAATGAATTGATGAAACAAATCCCCCTATCATTTGCCCAGCAACAATGTCTTCAACAAGCTATTAGCTTGTTCCCCTCGTTTGCTAAAGAAGGTCTGGGTAAAACTTGTGTTTTGAGTCATGTTATTGATACTGGCAATGCTAAGCCAGTAAAACAAAGACACTTTCCTGTTTTTCCTGCTATTGAGAACTTAATATACGAGGAACTGGATCGAATGTTGGCTCTTGGGGTGATCGAGGAATCAAATAGCGCATGGTCCTCACCGGTTGTTTTACATAGGAAGCCTGGGAAGAATAGACTCTGCCTAGATAGCCGAAAATTGAATGCAGTGACCGTAGGTGATGCTTACCCTCTGCCACAAATCGATGGCATTCTAAGCAGACTCCCAAAAGCCGAATTTATAACTAGTCTAGACCTCAAGGATGCCTTTTGGCAGATTCCGTTGGAACCAGGATCTAGAGAGAAAACAGCATTTACTGTTCCTGGGAGACCATTATATCACTATACGGTAATGCCTTTCGGGCTTTGTAATGCCCCTCAGACCATGTCCCGATTAATGGATAAGGTCATACCGCCGGCTCTCAGAACAGAAGTGTTTGTTTATCTGGATGACCTATTGGTAATATCGGATACGATTGAGAGGCATCTTGAGGTTTTAAGGATAGTTTCAGTGAAAATTCGGGAATCTGGACTGACCATAAATATTGAAAAAAGTCACTTTTGTGTCCAAGAAGTAAAGTATCTAGGTCATGTGGTGGGTCATGGGGTAATTCGAACGGATCCGGATAAAGTGTCTGCCATAACTGATTTCCCAGCTCGGCGATCCGTAAAACAAGTTCGAAGATTTCTGGGAATGACTGGATGGTACCGGAAATTTATCAGGGATTATGCTTCTATTACTACGCCTATGTCTGATTTGTTAAAAGGTAAACGAAAATTTGTATGGACCGATGAAGCCCAAAAAGCTTTTGATGTTTTAAAGACTCATTTGAGAACCGCTCCTGTTCTACATAGCCCAGATTTTACAAAACCGTTCTGTATACATTGTGATGCTAGCACAACGGGTATAGGAGGTGTATTGGTTCAGATAGATGCGGAGGGTGAGGAGATTCCTGTGGCATTTATGTCCAAGAAACTCAACCAAGCCCAACGTAACTATTCAGTGACCGAACAGGATTGCTTGGCAGCTCTACTTAGCATTAAAAAGTTCAGACCCTATGTCGAAGGTCATGAATTTACTGTCATCACAGACCACGCGTCTTTGAAGTGGCTCATGTCCCAGACGGATCTGAGCACGCGGCTTGCACGATGGGCTTTAAAATTGCAGGGATACAAATTTAACATTCAGCATAGGCGTGGTAGTTTGAACGTGGTACCTTTAAAATCATGTTTAGTCATGTCTAAAGCATAATCGGTGAAGTGCATGGAGAAGTGTGAGACGGAAAAAAAATTGTTATTAACAAAAAAGAAAACCATATTGCAAAATTTTAAGAATTATTTTGTATAAAGAGAAAAAAAAACTGGAAATTTTGAAAAAAAAGAAAGAAACAAGAAAAAGATTATAATTTTTTTTCATTTCGCAAAGTGCGCAAAAGGAAATTATTCAAAAAGAAGATAACTCTCTAAAAAAACGTACATATTTTGCTCACATACAAAACTTTTTTTTATTTAATTAAATGTTTAAGTTGAAAAAAAACCAACCGTAAAAACATTAAAAGAATAGAAAAAAAAACAACAATAGTAAAAAGAAAAAAAACCTGCATGTAATGCAATTGCATTTTAGTAAAAGTGTTATATACAAATATATTTACATATGTTAAATTATAATTAAAAGAAAAAAACAAGAGAGGCTCTCAGTAAAGTGATCTGAGTTGTGGTGCGGCAGCGCTGTGATGTTAAAATTTTAGAAAGTAACCCTTTGCCTGGTGTATATACTGAAAAATGCAATCGGATTACATGCTTGTGCTATTTTCATTAGAATTTAACTAAATTGCAAAAAAAAAGTAACAATATTAATAACAATAGCATATATCGAAAAATTTTAACTTAAAATATGTAATTTTCTCCAATTAATATAATTGTGATTCATAGTGTGCGTGAGGGTTCTCTTCTAAACTTAATATACTTTTTTAAAATTACAGTGAAACATAGTATAGCCTCTTTCTCTTAGCAATATGCCTGCTGCACTCTTCGAAAGATCTTTCGTCGTGGGAGCAACAAGAACACATTATTAATGTAAGTCACTCTTATACATTTTTATTTTTATTATATTTTTCTTTATCCCCTGTAATTTTTTTTATTATTATATGTGCAAAATCAATCTGAGATATAAAATCTCTGTTTAGTTTCTAGGGTGACCACACTTAATTTTTTTTTTGCATGGAAAATAAATTATAAAGTTGATATTTGATAATCACTGAAATTTTTAATGAATTAAATCGGCAGTAATATTATTTTAAAATTCAATTATGGTAGCCACAGCATTGCGCTATGAAACACAAATTAATTATTAACTGTATTAGTTTTTTTCACATTGTAGTTTCGAAATTTTCAAATAATTAGTTAGATTTTTACTTTAAATTCCTTTTAATTTTAATTAGGTTACCTATATTGTTGTAAGCTTCATTAACAATCGTTAAAATCATTGAATATAATGAAAACTGTTATTTTTAAATGAATTATTTTATATTTGAATAAATCATAATGATTTGTGCTTAAATTAAATTATACTGTTTGATTTTTGACTTTTGGTAACAGTTTCATTGTGATTGAAGATGGGATTACTAACGGATTTTTATTTAGTTAGGTTTTCTTCATGTAGTAATCATGGCAGGGTGGGCAACATATTGGGTCAATTACATCCCAGACTCAATCCAATACTTCTCTTTTGGAACGCTTTTTAGTATGTATTTTGATATCTTTCATTCCTATCACCTTTTAATAAACTTTGGATTCGAATGTCTTTAAGTTGAATCTTGTTGCATGCAAATATTAAAATTTTGCTGTAGTGAATCCAATTTGAAGCAGAAGGCAACGAACCACCCCTCCGACGAGCAATAAGGCTGGCTAATATGCATGCAACCCGCTTGCGATCGCTTCTATGAGACAATTTATATTATGAAACACCCGTTATATGCTACAAAATCGAGCCTTATTTTCAATTTTATCGTAAGCGACATGTAACCGAAAATATAATTTTTTATTGAATTTAGAATCTTATAAGCCTAACCATAAGTTAGAATTATCAAAATGCCAAAATTGTTGATAACTTTTAAGATACAGATAAAATTTTATCGTAAGCCACAATTAAGGTACAGAAACATATTTGAATATTTAAGGAAACCTTCTGCTGAACACTTTAATTTTTGTCGATTACGATTAAATCGAAACTAAGGCTGGGTATTTCATTTCTGCTTAACCGAGTCATCAGCAGACCTCAACCAGAGACTTTCAGAAGCGTAGTAGCCTTAGGCCCAAGAATTGAGTTCTCAATTATATGTCATTATTTCATTTCATTTATTATATAGATTTTCTAATGCAGCAAGATAGAATATCTTATAAATTATAGTATTAGAATCCGACATGTTATAAGTACAGGGTGGCCCAGAAAGACCGAAGTGGTGTGAATTCCTTATAACTTTTTATTTAAGACATATTTTTTTAATTTTTTGTTTTTTAAATACAGTAAATTTATAGGGAATATTTTTAGATTAGTTATTAAAAATTGTATCCCGCAAGTGGTGGCCATTTTCTGCTTCGCACAAATGTGCTCTTTCCATTTCCATTATTCATAACTTATTTATGAGTGACGAAGCCCATTTCCAATTAAATGGGTTTGTTAACAAGCAAAACTTTAGGATATGGGCTAAGGAAATCCCGAGAGTACTTCATCAACGACAATTACACCCAGTTAAGTGTACTGTTTGGTGCGGTGTTTCTTCAGAAAGTATCATTGGTCCATATTTTTTGGAAAATGAAAGAGATGTCGCCATTTCCATCAATGGTGATCGATATTGGGCCATATTGGAAAATTTTGTAAGAGCCACAGCGCACACTCCGAGGGCCGCAATGGCTATTTTACGCGACATCTTTGGGGAAAGAATAAATTCGCGTAGAAGCAATTTTAATTGGCCTCCGCGTTCCCCGGATTTAACCGCTCCAGACTGTTTCCTTTGGAGTTATTTAAAAGGGAAAGTTTATGTTAATAAGCCTAGGACTATTGAGGAATTAAAAACCAATATTCCAGACGAAATTAACAACATAACACCGGAAGTTTTGGGAAAGGTCATGGAAAATGTGTTGAAAAGAGATCATTTGTGCGAAGCAGAAAATGGCCTCCACTTGCGGGATATCATTTTTAACAACTAATCTAAAAATATTCCCTATAAATTTACTGTATTTAAAAAACAAAAAATTAAAAAAATATGTCTTAAATAAAAAGTTATAAGGAATTTACACCACTTCGGTCTTTCTGGGCCACCCTGTACATATGTATATGCATGATAATGTATGTATGTATGTATGTAACGATGTATAAATAAAATAAAAAATAAAAACAAAATAAGAAAAAAAATTAATAAAAACATATATAAATATAAACAAAATCGACTAAAAATAAAACTTAATAGTTAATATTATGTTCACCCATTTATATTTTAACCAAATAAGTCAATGTATGGTAAAACATCTGAAAATTGTTGTGTTTAAGCTCTTAAACACTAATAGGACATTCACAAGAGTGAACATAGTACAGTTAACTCGGCTAAAGATATTTGCGTTTAGGTTAAACAAAAAATAACATTAAGAAAAGAAATAAGATTTACATATATAAATATAAATACAAATAAACATATTGAATATAAGACCAAATAGTATAAATAAATTGAACATGTGCAAATCATATTATATAAATTGAACAAATTAAACTAAGCTGACGTCATGTGAAATATTCGTAAATTAATCTCCTAAATCTCATTGCGTTGTCAGTGTTCTGCAAATGATTTGGAAGTTGATTCCAGAGACGAATAGTATATATTAAAAAATTACATTCGGATATATGAAATCGGTGGCGTAATTGAATAATGTATTTACCTCTAATTGATCTTGCAAATCTTAAACGATCATAAAAATACCCAGGTTCCTTTGTAATTATAATTTTGTGAAGAAAAATTAAGTTGCGCATTTTTAAGAGGTTGCAAAAAGATATCTCCATAAAATGATACGAATGTGCAGTAATTCTGTCAAATCTTTTAAGACTAAAAATATAGCGAACAATAGTAACGAATAACTCAGATGCATATAATAATGTAGGAAGTAGGTATGCTTTGGCAAGAAGTTCTTAATGGTGTAAAATACTGAGTGGCCCATAGGCTCCGCAACATACCGTATATTCTACCACAAGTATAGTTTATATGGTCAGTCCAAGTCAGTAGTTTATTAAAAGTTACACCCAAATTCCTAGCCGTATCCACAACTTCTATTTTGGAGCTGCCAATGAAAATACCCACTGTCATATCAGCTACACCATTCCTTTTCCTTATTAATAGACACTTAGATTTCTTGGGATTAATTTTCAAACCATTTGCTGCCGCCCAAATGAAAATTTGATTTAGGTCACAGTTCAACTCTCTTACTTTCAGTTCAATCAACTCTTTGGTACAGCTAAGGTATTACCTGCACATCATGGGCATACATATGTGCTTTACAATAATTAAGTTGCTGTGGCAGGTCATTGGCGTACAAGGTGTAAAGTAATGAGCATATGATGGTGAACCGTATCGAAAGCCTTAGAATGGTCTAATAGTACCAAGAACGATATTTTCCCATCATCCAAATTACTTCTAATATCTTCAACTACTTCAGTCAGTGCTGTTAAGCAACTACGACGTGGTCTACATCCAGACTGCCGGTCAGTTAAAAGATTATGGTCACTCACATAACTACAGATCTGTTTATGTAGTATTCGTTCAAATATTTTAGAAAAAAAGATAGTACAGCGATTGGTCGATATTCATTCCCCATTTTGGGTATCGGCACAATTTAAGCATGTTTCCACGTCTTTGAAAAAATATTAGTCATAATTATGGTATTGAATATGTGCATTAAAGGTAGTAATATACACGGTAAAGTTATTTTAACAAATCTGGGATCAATGCCATCAAAAAAAAAAGCGCTAACAACATCCAAGGCATCGAAATTGTGAAAGTTAAATTTGCTGGCAGAAATGCGAGGAGTTACATGATTAGCATAAAAGTCAAATTGAGCCTCAAGTAATTGTATATCCACAAAGTTTTTATTTAACAGATTAACATCCACATTAAAGGTAATAATTGCTGACTTTCCAACATAATTTAATAATAATTTGTTTAATCACTTCTTATTTCAGATACGACAGCTCTTCTGTCAACACGATACTCAGTCAATTATTCCGGTATTCTGTATCTTTTCCACTTACGATAAAGATAGTCCCATCGTTCTATCATTAATTTAGCTTCATTTGTAAACCAGGGTCTATCTCTTTTTTCTGTCCTAGTCACCCTAATTGCAACATGTGCATTGTATATTCGAAGAATTTCTTCGTTCAAATACTTTAATTTTTTATCAACGACTGGAAGATTGTATATATGTTCCCAGATAATGTGATTAAGCTCAGTCTGAAGATATGAATAATCAATGTGCATAAAATCACGGTAACTATAGGCCTGATCACGTCTCTCTGTCACATAATTATAGGAAATAAAAATTGCGTCATGTCTCGAGAAAGCGGTAACAGCTAGCTGTTCATACTGTAATACATTATTTACTTTATTTACAAAAAGCAAATCTAGAAGAGTAAAAGACGTGGTCGTGAAATGAGCAGGCCTAGTCTTGTTGACAGTAAATAAGCCGAATGAAGACATAGTCATATTAAGTTCATTGTTAACAAGCAAATTACTATTAAAGTCACCTGCTATTACAACATCAGAGTAGGTACCTAACATTAACTCCAGCTTGCCAACAAGACTGTCCAGTTTGATAAATCTATCTGGTCTATAAATACATCCTAAAAGCATGCTATTACCACGATAGCAAACTTCAATGAAGATATACTCGATGTCATTACTTTCACTAAATGAACAAAGGAGATTACCCGAAATTTTATTTTAAGGTATATTGCATCGCCACCACCTTTCCCAGCTCTGTCTGTACGAAAAAGATGGTATCCAGCCATGCTGTACACATCATCCTCGATTTGCTTATTAAATTATGTTTCTGAAATACACACAGCGTCAACACCAGAAGCTTCAAAGAGGTATCGGAACTCATCAATCTTTGGAAATAAACTCTGAGCATTTATATGAAATATGTTGAAACCTAGTTGTCTGCAAGTCAATATTCGAATTGTAATTCCCATCCCTGGAATCAAGTCTATTAGGTACTGTGTTCATTATATTCATAACCTAACACAACGCAATAAAAAATAGACAAACTAACAAATTGAATTTTTAAATTTATGTATTGAAAATAATTTATATTAAATATTACATAACTGCTGATAAGTAAATTAATAAATAAATGTGCCCGAATGTTATTCAAGAAAAATCCTATCTAGGTCATCCTGAAATTCCAAAAGCAATGGTTCATCTGAGTCGAATTTTTTACGTAAACAAGGCCCCGCAAAGTGAAATCAGATTTAATTTTGTTATGTTTTTTCATATCTAGAGCCGTTTTAAATATTTTGTGATTATGTGGTGTTAAATACTTGTTAATATAAATGCTCGCATCACTTTCAAATCTGGCATGTCTTAAGGAAAGATTAGATTTTTTTCTCTACGATATTTAGCAACTGATTTTAAAAAGAAATTTTTATCATATGGCGATCGCAACTTGGCAACAATTACTTCATCATTTTATAATGTTAAATTAATTTTTTCAGTATAACGTTGAGAGATTTTCAAATGAAACTTAAATGCCAAATATTTTATATTTAAATCCAACTTAATTTTTACGAGCACACCACACCATGCAAGATATGGAAACAATTATTAAACAAAACCTTAAAAAGGTTAAAAGATATCAAAAGAGGGTGACTGAGGTCACCCAAAACCTTAACAATAATATGAACAAATTTTTAAAAATATTGAAGAAAAGAGGAAAACAACCTCTTTAAAATATTATATCAAAAGAAAAACAAATGTTTTATATGTTTAAGCAAAAACATTGGATGAGATGTTGCATACAAGTTGTATGCATATATTTTGCATCCAATATTTCTTAAGGTGGAATAATCCACTTTTCCTATTTGTATATTATATACAATCACCATCTGTAAATGGTGATAGGTATAGTATGAAAACATACCTAAATTCAGCTCAATCATAAAAATAAAAACAATATTTATTTAAAAAAAATTTTTATCATTGTGTTTTTTATTCAATATATTATTTTTTCAGATTCTACATAAAATTTAATAAGTTTTTCAATAAACTTATATCTGTTATAAAAAAATATACATCCACATTCATTTATATTATTCGTTAAAATGTTTTCACAATCACATTTATGAATTTCATCATTAATATATATAAACAGATTATCGATATTATCATACATTCTTATTTCATTTATCATTTTTATAAAAAAAAATTATGAACTTGATTAATTTTCTTACTATATATATTTAAAAGATTCTTTAATTTAGCTGATGAAATCATGATGATGCCAGAAAGAACGATAAACTAAATAAAATAATTTAATTCCAAGACTTTTTATTATAAAAAAGTTTTTTTCTCAAATAAAAAAATAATTTAAACTCTAAAATTTTTCAATGTTTTCTTTATTTATACATACACAAAATTAATAAATTTGATATGAATTGTTTTTATGATGATGATGATGATGATAATTAGAGATATTTATGTTTTCATTATTTTTATATAAAGTTCTTATATTTGGACAATTATTTGCATCTAAATTATGTATACATATTTCTTCTTTCTCAATCTGTTGTGTTATCCGTATAGCCTTTTCAAGTCCTTTAACATAAATATTAATATTCCCTTCATTTTGTTCCCAGCAAAAAAAGAGACTCCAAAAAAGTCATGAAAATGTAGAGTTTACGATGCGGAAGTAGTGCAAATTTCGATCCGATCTAATGATTTTTACATAGGGTTGTCATTGTATGAAGTTCTCTTTTTCGATGCCTGGTCACTGAATTGGAAGCGATATTAAGAAAAATTCCGTTTTTTGTGTTCTATTAATAATATTTTCATCTAGGAAAAATTGTAAGTAGTTACCTATTTTAACAATTCCTTTCTTTTTATATGAGTTTAAGCCCTAAACAGTGTTTTCATGTAAATTTAAGCAAATAACTTTTAAATTTTAGACTAAAACTAGTTCATAAATTTCTTTAAAGAAATAAATTTTATTTTCATTTTGGCGAGTATTTTCTAACAGTATGGAGGAGTTACAAGGTTTTGTATGACTAAAATAAGCTTCTACATGGTTTTTTGCTCACTCTCGGCAAATTAAAAATATCGATTTTTGGAAGCAATGAAAATGTACTTCCGCTAGAATGACTTCCATTTTTTTTCACTGGGTTATTGTGCTTATGTGTCTTTATTGAAAACATGAAACCTATACTACACCTTTACACAATAAGAAATCCGTTGGAAAACAATAAAAGTATTTATAAGGCAAAATGAAAAATGAAATCTAGTTTTAACATTTAAGAAATTTATTGTATGACATATTGTCATTAGTTTATTTTAATTTAAATTTATTTGCTGGTTGTTAAATATTGTCTACATTTTTCATTGGTGCTAAGCCAAATTATTAGTAGACTTCAACCATATATTTTGAACAATCACAAACCTTTTACCTTATCCATAGCCTTTCAATAACTAAACGTAGTTGGCTTAGCAACTACAACAAAACATAGCAAATAATTTATATTAGATATGAATCTATTTTATTGTTCTACACCTTTATATAATTAGAGAGGACTAAGGGAGTGTGTAAACTACAATGGTTAAAGTGTCTCTTAGTAAAACTTCTCATCTTGAAGAATGAAAACGAATTCGAGCGACGGTCTTTAGTATATCCGAAAGGTTGTTTAATATATGACGTCTAGGGAAGTATGCATAAATCCTTGGTTTACTATTGACTAAGCCGGGCTGGTGGCTCAGCTAGAAACCCTGACACCATCTCTGGAAGCTTTGAGCCAATTACATTTTGTTTCCGAAGTTTTAATGATTACTGAAACCAATACAAATGTAAATAATAATATAAATAACAATTAAAATCCCCGTTGACTACTATTGGAATGGAGAAATGCTTATAAGGACTACTTATGTTAGGACTGAGTGAAATACGTTGGCCAGATGTTCAACACTAGTCTATTCTGGCAAAACATCCGGTCTTCTGCTTTTGAAGGAAGCAACTAAGGCTCTTATTAAATGGCAATCACACACAGATAGAATTATTGTAGCAAGGTTAAGACCACGTGCAAAAAAACTATGCTGAATTAAATGCAATGCTCCAACCGAAAGCGCTGAAGATGCAAAACAAGATAAATTTTATAGCAAGTTGTCGAGTGTGATTAAAATTATTTATCGTGGTGAAATTAAAATACTAATGGGTGACTTCAACGCATAGGTTGGGTGTGACAACAAAAGGAGAGAGAGTGTGATGGGCAAGCATGATATCGGCCGCATGACAGATAATGGAGAAAGGCTTGTTGAACTATGCGAAAATTTTAACTTGGTGCTGGGTGATATGCTGGTTCCTCACAAGAATATCCACAAGGTTACTTGTATATCCCCGTATCATATAACCGAAAATCAGATCGACCATTTTGCGATAAGCAATATGTGAATAGGGTCACTGCAGGATGTGTGGAACAAGAGAGATGACGATGTAGGTAGTGATCACCACCTGCTTATAGCAGAAGTCCTCCTAAAGTTAAAAGCTGTAGAACATAAGCCAGCCTAAGGGAAAAGAAGATTTAACCTGCGAAAATTAAATAACCATGAGTTTTCTGCTAATTTTTCTAGTGCTTTGAGGAACAAGGTTGATCTCCAATAAAATTCTCCCCAACAGTACTTATTTATATTGTAAAGAAACTCATAAGCTCTGAATATCTGAAAGGACATGCAAATAATAGAATCCAGGAAGCAAGCTAAGACCAAAGTAAATGATGCAAATCCCCCCCCACCAAATTTAAATAAAATGAATAGCGTAAATATCAAAAGGGAAACCGGAAATTTAAACGGAGTCCAAGAATTTATTATATAAATAGATAATTTTGTATAACCATAAACAATAAAACACGATGATTATCAACATTTTATTTTTCAATCCTGGTAACCATCCGGGGGAAACGCCCATATATGCATGTTAAAACAAAAATATGATTAATTTGAAAAAAGACCATAAACATAATTTATTCAGAGAACAAAAAACAATTGGTAAATAAATAGAAGTAAGACGTTGAAAACACTGTACAACAGCCAAAATAGCCTTTAGATAAAAGTATGCGGACTATATGGATTTCGATGCGTTAAATCTGCTTTCAGTTTTTCTCTATCACGTAGAGATTTTTTTATGGGCGTGGCTAATTTTGCCCCCTAAATTAGTCGGCCATACTAATATATTTTACTATAACTCGAAACCCGCTATTTCGATTTTAATAAATAATAAACCAAAAGACGCGCCACAAAATTTTGTTAAAAAAAAATTAATAATCATTTTTTACCTATCTTTTATGGTTTCGGAGTTATTCAGAATTTAAAAAAGAAAAAATTTTTTTTATGCAAAAATCTCGTAATTTTTTTACATGAAAATTGCAATAAAAAAATCAGAAACTCAATAGTTTTATATTTTTTACATTTTTCTTAAAACCACATATCCTAGGAATAAAACAAGCTATATAACATGAAAATCCAGCAATAAATCTTGATTTTATTCGCAATTTAAAGCAGGTACCTAAAAATGGAAAAATGTGTGTAATGCATTAAATGCTGATCCAATGTTTTTTTATTTCAGCAGCTAATAATAATTTCTCAATAACTCCGAGTATTCAGAAATTATTGGCGAAATAAATAATTTTGGTTTAATATTAATTTTTTTTAGCTCTCAAAATATAATGAAAAACTTTTAGTCGCAAATATTTTTCACTTTATGTATTATTATGTATGCTGTCAATAAACTAAGCTAGAAGCGCTAAGTATGTATATTCAGTTTTAAGAAAAAGTGCTAGCTTGAACTACAACACTTAACTATTTGAAATAAAACACCATTTTTGTAAGAAAAATATTTGTACTTTAAAAACGTTTTAAAATTAAAAAGTGTCTTGTTATTTACTAATTGACATTTTTATTCCTATTCATATCTTCAATTAAGTTTCTCGTCGAATGGACCAACAAAAATCTGCAAGCATTACTTCTAATGATTTTCCATTGTAACGCTTTTCTATATATATCATGTCTTGATGAAACCTTTCACCATGTTCATCTGACACGGCACCAAGATTTTCGGGGAAAAAATCCAAGTGCGAGTTTAAAAAATGAATTTTAAGCGACATATGGCATTTTAGAGCCTCATAGGCAGAAAGCAGTTCTTGAATGATTTCATGGTAGTTTTCACTTTTTTTATTTCCCAAAAAATTGTTACACACATTCACAAAAGCCGTCCATGCTCTTTCTTCCACGCCGTTCAACTTCGTCTTAAAGACTGCGTCCTTCATAAGCTCTCGTATTTGTGGACCAACGAAAATTCCTTCTTTTATTTTTGCATCACTGATTCGAGGAAATTTGCTCTTAAGATATAGAAAGCCATCACCATCCTTGTTCATTGCTTTAACAAAGTTTTTTATTAGGCCTAGCTTTATATGAAGAGGTGGTAAGATAATTTTTTCCTTCTGAACTAGAGGTGCTTCTGAAACATTTTTTTCTCCTGGAATAAAATTTACTCTTTGGCCAACTTTTAACTTTATAGTGATTTTCTTTTGAGCGACTATCCCATTCACATAAAAAGCAACAGAATTTGGTATATCCACATTGCAATCCATTTAACATTGCTACAACTTTCAAATCAGCACAAATGCTCCATGAGTACTGTGTGTATTTAATTTTGTTAAGTAACACTTTCATATTATAATAGTTTTCTTTCATGTTTCTTGAATACGCTAGTGGGACTGATGGATATTTGTTGCCATTGTGAAGCAAAACTGCTTTCAAACTCGTCTTTGATGAATCAATAAAAAGTCGCCATTCTTCAGATTTATCACTGAACGAAAGTTCTCGCAGAAGACCATCAGCATTATTACAAAATATTAAATCCCTGTCTTTGCTGAAGTATTTCAAATATTCTTCTTCTCTGTTTCGAAAGTATGTGACTTTCACGTCTTTATCTACCAGATTCCATTGCTTCAATCTGGATGCAAGAAGTTCTGCCTTTGTTTTTGAAAGTCCTAAATCACGAACTAAGTCATTCAGGTCGCACTGCTTCGGAAAATAACGTTTGCTCGTTGGACTTGTAAATGTTGAACTTGCAGAAGCAGCCATCGTGGCGTAACTGGATTCAGTACTTGCAGACTTAACATCTTCTTCCTCGTATGTAGGGGACATTGGAAGTAAATCATTACTTCTTAGAGGAACTGGTCGTTTGGCGGAGGAAATATTGGGATATATGACTTTATTTTTGTTCTTTCTGGAAAACCCACGTTTTGTAGTCATACAAAAGTAGCAGTAATTTGTATGGTTTTTTGGTTCGTTCCAAATCATTGGTGTCGAAAATGGCATAGACTTGCGATTTCCTTTGATCAAACCTCTTAAAGCCCTTGAACAGCTATTACAACATATTTTTGGTAGCCAATATTTATCTCTTTCATCGATAGGAAACCCAAAGCATAGCTTATAGGCGTTCTTAACCTGGGAAGTTATTGTCTGGCGTTGCGATTTTAAAGTTAAATCACCACATACATAACAGAATGAATCAGCAGAATTTTTACAAAGCCTTGGCATTTTGAAACCTGCAACAATTTGATACAAAACTATTACTTCGCATCATAAATACAACATTTTGAATTAGTAATAATAATACTTACCAAAAATAGATGAAGAAATTATCACTTTTTAAATTCAGCTTATGCTAAAATTTTTAGCTATTTTTTTTAATTTTGTTGCGGTTGAAAATTTACTTTTCGGTTTCACAAACAGTTATTGTATGGCAACTGATGAGTGAAAATACTTATGTATACCCAAAATTCTTTATTATATATTTTCTTTTAGTTCTGTTACCTGCCCGCAATGCCCTTTCAGTAGCATTACCAGATGTAAATGTGACTGCATTTAATGCATTACACACATTTTTCCATTTTTAGGTACCTGCTTTAAATTGCGAATAAAATCAAGATTTTTTGCTGGATTTTCACGTTTTATAGCTTGTTTTATTCCTAGGATATGTGGTTTTAAGAAAAATGTAAAAAATATAAAACTATTGAGTTTCTGATTTTTTTATTGCAATTTTCATGTAAAAAAATTACGCGATTTTTGCATAAAAAAAAATTTTTCTTTTTTAAATTCTGAATAACTCCGAAACCATAAAAGATAGGTAAAAAATGATTATAATTTTTTTTTAACAAAATTTTGTGGCGCGTCTTTTGGTTTATTATTTATTAAAATCGAAATAGCGGGTTTCGAGTTATAGTAAAATATATTAGTATGGCCGACTAATTTAGGGGGCAAAATTAGCCACGCCCATAAAAAAAATCTCTACGTGATAGAGAAAAACTGAAAGCAGATTTGAATTTAACGCATCGAAATCCATATAGTCCGCGTAATTTTATCTAAAGGACAGCCAAAAAATGTTATTTTGTTGTACAGTGAAATTAGTATTTATTTTATAACTCTAACGTACCTTTTCACAATGTATTGTTAAGAGTTAACGTGAACTTTAACTGACAGTTCTTCGTACAAAACTTGCCGTTACAGTCCCTGTTATATTTTAACCATACATTGTGAAAAGGTACGTAAGCGTAATAAAATATGGTACTTAGCAGAAAACTATGTAAATGAAATATGCACACACTATATTTTCCATTCGCATAAAGTATGTATTTGTTTATATCAAAGTAAAAGCAAATCGAATCCTATATCGATAGTACTATCGACAGTATCCCAGCACTGGTACTCCTGGCGCTTCTGACCACAACATGGCACCATCGTTTCAAATACGCTTTCCATAACACAATCACTCCCATCATTACCACAACAGTCACCAATAACAAGAACTCACAACAACTAAGAGCAAACAAAGCCAGCAATACGTCTTTCCTTAAAATATTTTTATGGAGAACAGAACTGAATTGAGTGTGTGTGTTTCTTTTTGAGTGAGCTAAGTAAAAACAAGTAAGAGTGCTATATTCGGCTGTGCCGAAACTTATATAGCCTTTACGGAAGTACGTATGTGTGTAGTTATGGTCGGTAATTTACACTGTGTTCGAACTAGTGTCCTGCACAAGACCATTTATAAGACTTTTCAAGACATGAGAGATTTTTCAAATGCTTTACTACAGCGAAATGTTCTAAAACAAACGATAAAGCATTTGAAAAATCTGTCATGTCTTGAGAGGACTTATAAATGGTCTAGTGCCGGACTTTAGTTCAAACATAGACATTTTAAACACATGAGCATGATCATCTACACGTATAGTTGACGCAGCTCTTGATTTTTATGTGACATGAAATATGTTTAACTGATAAAAATAATTTATGGTTTATTTTACCAAAATTTTTTTTAAATTTACAACCTTTGAACCATAATTTAGATTTTTCAGGTTTTTAATACTAATTTATTTCTTTCTAAAATATAGAATATACTTAATTACTAAATAAATATCTAGTCTGATTTAATTAGTTTTATATACTAGAAAAAGTTTAAGTTTTCCAGGTCTGGAGCAATGATTTTTATTTTCCTAATTTTTTATTTCAAAAATTTTTTTCTAAGAGACAAAGTACATTTAATTTGTAGGCAAAAAAATTAATTGACCTAGTTACTTTTATATACAAGAAAATAAAATTTCCCAAGGGTATATAGAGGTTTGTTATTTCGTGTGTAATTTCTACAATATGAAATATGCCATCCATAAAGTATATAAATTATGAATAGGGAAGACGAATAAGCGATTTCCGTCCGTCCATCGGTCTGTCCGTCGCTCTTATGTACGTGAAATCGGTTTTACGAAGTTCCCAAAAAAACTAGAGAATTCGGTCTTAGACTGGTGTATCAAAAGTGGTCCAACTTAGATTGGTATTGAAAATTAGCAAAATCGAGCAGACGGTTTCCGAGCTGGAAAAGTTAAACTTTATTTTGCCGTACAAAAGCAACTACCGAAAACTAATTTTTATTTTATTTTTATTAAATAAACTTATTTTATACCTTAGTACGAATAAAATTGGTATTTCAAATTAAAAAAATTTAAAAGACGATTCCAGGGTTGGAAAACTTATTTTTTTTTTCTTATACAAAAGTAACTTACTAAAACAAATTTTTTCTTTTTCTCTATAAATTAAACATATATTATATTCGTAAACATATCTTATGTTCCTAAGGAGATTGGTGTAAGAAATCAGAAAAATATAAAAGGATGATTCCAGGGTTGGGAGACTTACACTTTTTATGATAATAAAAGTTAGAAGGGCTAATTATTTTTTTCTTTTTCTTTATAAATTAGATATATTTTATGTCATGGAAAGAAAAGTTTGGTATAGAAAAGTAGAAAAATAAGAGGCACAGCTCCGGAGCTGAACAATTTTATTATTGATATTAAAATAAATAAATAAACCCAATTTTTTGTTTATTTGTTTTTTTCTTTGTTCGCTTATATTTGCAATTTGTGTCTAATTCTGCCTGGCTGTTTGTTATTTATTTATGAAACTGTTCCTACGTTGATCGATTTACAAAAAAATTAAGAAAGGAGTCTGCTTCGGTCTGGTGTCTCAACTGAGAATTTGAAATGTATCTCAAATTCGTGGTTTTACTTCATCGGAAGATTTAAATTAATATTGATATTGTTTTGAATGCATGCAGCGATATTACTGTGAGCTCTGTTTGGCGTTTTGCTGTTAGGTGGGATCTTTTTAAAACTAAAAAGTGTTAAAAATTGTTGGTCTTAAGGAGGTGATAGAGTTGTTATTGCTCTCATTTTTTATTGCTATTTAATAAACAGCTGATATATAAATTAAAGCTGGTTTATACGAAAACTTCATGACATAAATAGATTAGTGACGCCATCTATTGGAAATTTAGCTATACATTAAATTGATAATTTCCCAACAAACAATACATCTACAGTAAAATAATTACAAATACATACTTATAATTTTTGATTTTTTTTGGCTTTTATATATATTATATATGAAGTGCACGAACGTAAAATGCCTTAATCCTGAAACAGATCGCATGGTATCGTGTTGATTATGCCTCAAATATTATTACCTTAAATGCTGTGGTAGTAATCTTAGGCCATATGATATTTGATGCTCTTGCTGACTCACAAAAGTCTTTGAATTGGACATGCATAAGATGTAAAAACGTTGGGATATGGTTTAATAGCCTATTTAAAAATTCCAATGCTAAATTTGAAAAAAATTAACCAAGAATTTCTGTTGCTGCAGGCAAAACTCGCCAGTTTTGGTGAGCTTTTTCTAAGTATAGTAACTTGGAAAACTTTTTGAACTCACTACAAAACTTGTCACCAAAACATAAAAAGAGAAACGTTGAAAGTGTGGCCACCCAGTATTTTTTACTAATGTCTTCCTCTGGTTCTAATGAATCTAATATTATAAATTCTGAATTATGCGATGAATTAATCTCTGTTAATGAAAGCACTGTTTCTACGATTTAAAAAATGGACCGTCATGCTCGAACATCTATTAATAACTTATTACCGCCTGTTAAAAACGAATACATACATAATACAACTACTACTGCTAGTAATTTATTAGACGATCAAACTAGTTATGCTCAATCTTTAGCAACTATTGATATTACTATAAATGATCATCTTAACTCTCACAAGCCGCTTAGAGTTATACCTCCGAACAAAAATATTTTCATTTCTCGCTTGGCGTCAAATACTACTGTAGAGGATGTAAAATCTTACTTATATTTAAAGTGTGGTACCGGCGTATTTACTTGAGTATACAAGTTTTCATATTCTGAGCCTTGAAATTTGTCATCTTTCAAAATAACTGTTGCTAATAAAATTTTAAACATCGCCTTGGATTTTAGCCCCCTGGAATATATGTACGTGAATCTGTATTTATGGCAACACAGATGAGTTTTGTTCGACTGACTGAAACTAACATCTCAAAAAACTAAGTTTTTGAGTTGAAAATTTTACTCTATTATACCAAAAAGTTTCACGACATAAACACAAAATTATCTGCACTATTAAATCAGAGTTATGCATTTAACTTCCAAATTATGTATCTAATATGTTAGTATTTGAAGTATTATCATTATCTTCTACACTTGATATTGAATTTACTGGTATGTTAGTAAAGCTTTAACACAAAAGAGTTTTCGTCACTTGTTCCTATATCCCTCCCAACTCACCTGAAACAATTTACCAGAAACATTCTGATGCTATTTCTACTGTTGTACATATGTCTCATTGAAATGACACTATGATTACCGTTGGTGATTTTAATATGCCTATGATTTCTTGGAATTTTTCAACTGACAATGGTTACTATGTACCATATAATTCTGGTGGCAACCTTAAATACCCTGAATTTATAAATTCTTTACTGAATTTGAACCTTTATCAGGTAAATGGTAATTTTGATGATAACCATAAACTTTTGGATTTAGTTTTTATAAATGAATGTGTTGATATCTTTGTCGTTCGAAATGATCCAATAACCATACCAGAAGTAAATGTAAGCTTTTTGTCATATTATACACCACTCGCTGCTAAAGCCTCAAAATTAAAAAAAAATTTGTTTAAAAAAATAATTATCACTTAATAAATGAACTGCTTTATAATACTAATTGGAATAGTTTGCTATGCATTTTGAACTTAAACAACAATGCTGATTCCTTTAATCATATTTTCAAAAATTTTATGACAGGATATACTGGGTCATGAATCAATGTATTCCGAACCAAACTATTTACGTTTCCTCTGGTTCCTCGTGGAATTCTAAACTTCTGTCTCAAATTAAAAACAAACAAAAATATATACTGTAAAATGTGTAAAAAATTTAGATCATCCTTGGACTTTGCCAAATACTGTGCTCAATACAATAAACCAAATCAAAAATGTTTTAACTGCTATTTACTGAAAATTAAAAATAGCTTTAAGATGAATCCAAGGTCTTTCTATAATTTTGTAAACCTAAAAAGAAAAACAACTTCTTTCCCATCATCTATGAAGATAAATGAATACGAAACTGACAATGATTCTGAAATAAGTAATTTATTTGCAGACTTCTTTTCATCTACTTATACCAATGATGAAGTAAATGATTCTCTTGCCCAATCATTCTTGTACCATGGAAATCATTTCATTATAATTCCATTATTTGATAGATGCTCAGTTCTTGATGGCTTACAAAAACGGAAATTTTCATATAAAATGGACCTGATAATGTACCTAGCTGTCTTCTTATTTAATGTACTGATTCTTTTGTGGTCCCTCTTACTTTATTATTCAATTTATCGATCAAGTTTGGTATATATCAGTTCTCGTTGTACCTTCATAGTGAATAAGCGATTAGCGAAGTTTTTCTTACATTCTTACTAAACAAACAAAAAATTATACAAAAAAATATTCGTGGTACATATTATTCGTAATAGGTACATCCTGACCGTAATAAATAAGCTTTATGTACTTTGCTAATATTTTTACATAGTAGAAATAACAAAAACAAAAAAAAACGTACAAAAAAAACACAGAGTGCCCTTAAGGAATACTCTATATGAGTATCTCAAATACAAAAATTGTAAAGTGAGTTCTAACGGCAGAAATGCCTATTTTGCTGTGAGCTCTCAAGTCCTTAATGAAAGCAATAGATATAATAAATCTAATGAAAGTCTTTTTTAACGGCAAGACCAATTTTTCGATCAACTTCGCTTTATCCAATGCCATATAGTGATTCATTAACATTACATTATAAGTCAGTAATATTATCCTCTTCAGGTTCGTGTTCATCGCTTAAAAAGTTATCACTACAGATAACAGTAGCTCAAGTTACAAGTCAGAATGAACGGATACATAACCGTGGTAAGGCGTGGACGAAGCCCGAATTCTTCAAAAATTTCATCTGCTCCAAAGATGTCTAGGGATAATAGTGCATCATCAACCAATTAAGCCACCACCTATATATTTGACAGAAAAAAATTCTAACGCCCTTATTAAAAAATTAGTTCCGGACATTGGTGAAAACGCATTTCATGTTATTCCAATAAAGCGAAGTAACATTGACGAAACTAAAGTTCAAATATACGAAGAAAAAGAATTCCGCAAAATAATGACTGAATTCGAAAAAAATAAAACAAGTTTTTATACGTACCAGCTTAAAAATATGCAGATCGTATTGAAGGGCATTGACTCTTATGTTAATCCTGAAGAAGTAAAAGATGCACTCATCATAAAATGATTTAAAGTAAAAAATGCTACCAACATAATCAATAGGGAGAAGATCCCCCAGCCTCTATTTTGTATTGAATTGGAGCCGAATGATATACAGCTGAAAAAACGAAACACACCCAATTTATAGCCTAAAATACCTCTTATACCGCAAAATTGCAGATGATGAGCCACATAAGCGATCAGGTCCCGTACAGTGCCATAAATGCCAAGAATATGGTCATACAAAAACATACTGTAAATTACCCACTGTTTGTGTTGTGTGCGGCAATTTACACGGCACTGCTAGTTGCAATAAGCCAAAAGATCAAAGTGATAAAAAATGTAGTAATTGTGGAGGTAATCACACCGCTAACTACAGAGGTTGTCCTGTGTACTCTTTTGTCAAACAAACTATGGTACAAAAACCTAAATTAGCTCCATCTCAATCAGCAAACGCTTACTCCGCCACTTTTGCGCAAATGAGCCAACCAGTTACTTCCCGTGTATGGTATGCCGATGCTGCTAAAGCAAATTCTATTCCCGCACAAAGTGTTTCCCCGCTAAATGTTCCACCTTCAAATAATTCAACGAATGCAAACTCAAGCTTTAACTTTAGTCGCCTTGAAGCTTCTATTGAGAATCTGGTGCAAACTATAAATAACTTTAGAACAAATATGACTACCATGATGCAAGAAAAGCTGAAAATGCAGAATGCTCTGCTTCAAGTATTAATTAACAAGCCATTAACACGTTGAAGACATGTTTCTGGAACGCAAATGGCATTTGCCAACATAAAAATGAACTTGAGCACTTCCTTAGGGAAAAAAATATTGATATAATGTTGGTCTCTGAGACACATTTGACTTCGAGAAGCTTTTTCAAAACTAATGGCTACACTAGAGTGACCGCAAAAAATCAATGTCGGAATCTTGTTCGTCTTAACCCCACAAAACGAATCCTCTTTCCAGATATTGGGATAGCCAAAATTTAAGCAAGATTGAACGACGGTAACACGTGCCGCTCGTCGCTCAAAATTTGAAAAAAACGAATTTTTTGGCCAAAAAGTTGACGTATTGAGCCATAACTCGAGAACGGTAAATAATAAAAACACGCACGATATCACAAAAGATAGCTTATTTTGTTCTTAAAAATTTATGTTATGACCAAAATTGTTGTAACTCTGAGTCAAACCGAGTTACGTCAGCCTTTTGCTCCGAAAACGTGACCTGGTGCCACCAGGAGCATACTTCATATATTATGTTATTATGTGATACATTTTTATTTTTTTGGTATATTTTTGAGTTTAAAGTAGAAATGTAATAAAAAACACAAGTAATAAAGTTAAATTCAAGAACATTTTTATTTTAATATATAAAAATCAGGGATATATTCGATAATATTACATAGTTTTCCAATTTATTATAAAGCTTTTGTTAAAGTACTTTTTGAAACGTCGGGATACAATGCTCGGCATTTGCTTACAACTTGCAAGACATATTGCTTTTGTTCTTCATCTTTTGTCAGAAGGTCGTTGAAGTCAGTTATTAATTTAATACCACGCTCAGCCATATCATTTACTACTTTTAATGTTTTGACAATTTTCAATCCTTCTTGGAAGTTATTATTTTGAGGCCAGGTGTTTGGATTTTGTCTAAGAAAATCTATTTTTATATTAAATCGGTCAAAAAAATTAAACGTTTCTTTGGAAAGTAAATTAACTAATCCTCCATCAACCAACTCTTCTAACTTTTCTCTCCTAACTTTTGGATTTACAACCCTAGCTTGCTCTGATGGTTCATCTTTGCTACTGAGCAATTTATTAGCCATTAATAACTTTTCATCGTCTGTAATGGTGGGATCAAAGAACGACAATCCAACCAACTCTGTATTCAAATACCACAAATGATTCGAAAATTTAGTGAGTGCTATTTCTGCGATGTCCTTGTCACATTCTTTATAGTCTAATAGACTACGCAAAATGTCTAAATCTTGCTTTGGCGCTAGATGAGCTTTTGGAGCATTGAACCAAGCTTTACAGTAAATTTTAACTAGAAAAACAGCAATAGCACTTACAGAACTTTCTTCTTCTCTAGACATCTTAAATTGGCGCCGAAAAATAAATATTTTAAAGCAGTAAATAGCCTTTGCCATCCATCTGGCGTTATGAATGGCGCCTGGAGTTCTAAAACCCACAACATTTCCGTCTAGTGATCCTACAAATACGAGAACCAACTGCAACAGCTCCTTGTAGTCATCTCTTGGATGGTGTTGTATATGTACATATGTATGTAAATTGAGATTACTATCACTCTATTTAATATACTCTTTAATATTGTATATACATATGTAAGTAGCAGTAAGCATTAATGTAAATTCATTATTGTATAATAAAGCAGTTGGTTATAAATACTTCATGGTGTCAGATGTGTGTGCCTAATAAACTCAAAATAAATTTTAAGGACAAGTGCAATTATAAAACTTCAAAACCAGTCAATAAATTTAAAGTTTGCCTAAAATAAAAAGAAAAGCAAGTGTATAACTGTAAAAAGATGGCAAATGATTCCGGAATAAATACATCAAATGTAACCGGAATAAATACATCAAATGTAGCTAGTGGTCTAAATCAACAATACATGTCAATAGCCACAACTATAGCACCATTAAATTTAAAGTCATCCAATCTTTCAGTAGAGTGGTCAAAATGGAAAACCCAGTTTACAATTTTTTTGCGAGCTTCGAATTTGGAAGAGTTAACTAATAAACGTCTTGTAGCTCTGCTTTTGCATCACCTTGGTAATGAAGTGATGGACATTTATAATTCGTTTAATGTCGATCTTGACACGGTTGATTATAAGATTCTAGTTGAAAAATTCGATAAATACTTTATACCAAAAGCTAATAAGGCAATAGAACGTCATAAGTTCTTCACAAGAAAACAAGAAACTGAAGAGTCACTTGATGAGTATATGACATCGCTAAAGAATCTTAGCAACACTTGCGAATTTGGCACTTTAAAAGAAGAACTCACTCGGGACATTTTTGTATGTGGCTTGTCCTCCAAATACACGCATATTAAGGAGAGATTATTGAGTGAAGGCGATATTCCTCTAGTTAAAGTTATGGAAATTGCAAAAACAATATCAATCGCAAAACAAAACTTAAACCAACTCAGCAATGATAGTAATAATAATTTCATTGGAGCTTTAAACTATCAGCCAAAAAACTTTTCAAAGATCAGAACATCCAAACCAAGTTATAATTATTCGTCAGTGGGCTCAACATTAAATTCAGCACGTGGTACGCAGCAAAACTCTGCATCAAAAACAATTTCTTCAGGTAGCTGCAATCGTTGCGGTCAGCAGCACAGAAACCGTTGTCCAGCGCATGGTGTGATTTGTTATATATGTCAAAAGCCTAATCATTTCGCTAAAATGTGCAGCAATATAAAACAACAACCACAACAATCATCAAGTAAGTACATAAGACAAATCAATGCAGAAAACGGAGAAGAAGGCGAAGAAGACGTGGATTATGATCTTTTCATAGGAGTTTTACATTGTAATGAGATCAAAGAAAAAAGTAAAGAAATTAATAAAGAAAAAATAGAAACTGTTAATTCCGAAATATGTGAGTGGAACATTGAAGCTAAGATTAATGAAAAAAAAATTCTCTTTCAAATCGACACTGGAGCCCAGGCTAATATATTATCGATACATACTGTGAATTATTTAAATATTAATGTTTTTGATAATGTTCATATTAATGACACAAATATATTAACTTTCAGTGGTGAAAAGTTACCAATTATTGGCAGTGTTAATTTGAAAGTGAATTTTAAAAACAAGGAATATAATTTAAAATTTTTTATTTTAAACATGAAATGTAAAAATATATTGGGCTTAAATACAGCTATAAAGATGAATATTGTTCAGTACATAAATGTCTTATTTGTTGATAAAATTTTTAATAATTATAAGGAAATTTTTTCAGGTCTAGGAGAGTTAAAAAACAAGTGTGAACTAAGTGTTAGGCCCGAAATCACTCCCGTCATTGATCCTCCACGAAAAGTTCCATTTAGTTTACATAATGATTTAAAGAAAGAACTGGACAGGATGGAAAATTTAAATGTCATTGTTAAAGTTAATGAGCCTACTGAGTGGGTTAGTTCAATAGTTATTGTGAAGAAACCAAACGGAAATTTACGTGTATGCTTGGACCCTAGAAATTTAAACAAAGCGATAATGAGACCGCATTATCCGTTTCCAAACGTAAACAACTGCAAAGCTCAATTGAGTGATTCCAAATATTTCAGCTCATTAGACGCTAACTGTGGGTTTTGGATGATACCGTTAACGGAAAAATCATCCAAGTTGTGCACGTTTAATACGCCATTCGGGCGATATAGATTTTTAAGATTACCATTTGGAGTTAGTGCTGCTCCTGAAATTTTTCATAGTGAAATGATGAAACTTTTTGGCGATATAAATGGTCTTATTATATATATCGATGACTTCTTAATTCATTCTTCTACAATTGAAGGTCATAATAAAATTTTGAAAGAAGTTTTAGATAGAGCAAAGCAAGTTGGTCTTAAGTTTAACAAAGAGAAATCGAAGTTTTGCAGAACCGAGATCAAGTTCATAGGACATATATTTAGTGAAAATGGAGTTACCGCGGACCCTGAAAAAATTAAATCTATTATTGATATGCCAAAACCTAAATGCGTTTCTGAATTACAACGCTTTCTTGGTATGGTAAATTATTTAGGCGCCTATATAAGTAATTTTTCGGCGAAGAATAAACATTTGCGTGATTTGTTAAAGCTTAATAGTGATTGGCAATGGAATGAAATTCATAGTAAAGAATTCGAGAACTTGAAAGATGAGCTAACAAAAGCTCCAGTTTTAACATTTTTTAACCCAAACAAGCCTATCACACTTTCAGTTGATGCATCAAAATTTGCAGTGGGTGCCACTATTCTGCATGAAAACAATCCTATTGCGTACGCATCTGCCTCTCTTACAGACACTCAAAGAAACTATGCTCAGATTGAAAAAGAGCTTTTTGCCATTTTGTTCGGATGCACAAAATTTCATGAATACCTTTTTGGTTTAAAAGTTAAAGTTGAAACTGATCATAAACCACTTGTGACACTATTTACAAAGCCATTGTACAATATTCCTGCCAGATTACAAAGATTTATGCTACGTCTTCAGTGCTATGATCTAGATGTCCAATATAAGCCAGGAAAATATCTTTACATTGCAGATACTCTATCTAGGTCTCCACTTAAGGAAAATGCTTTACAGGAAGTCGATAAGGACTTATCACTACACTGTGATTTATTAATGAAGGGAATAAGTCTATCTGACAGTCTCATTAGTGAAATTAAAGAAGGAATAGTAAATGATCAATCACTTCAGAAAGTAGTTTCATATATAAAAAGTGGCTGGCCTTCTAACAAAAAATCAGTCGATAAATTAGCAATGCCTTACTTCCACATTAAAGAAGAATTATCTATTGTCAATCAAATTCTATTAAAAAATAATCGTATTATTGTACCGCACCAATTACGTCGCAAGATACTGAATACTCTGCATGAAGGACACATGGGTATACAGCGTTGTCAGAATTTAGCAAAAAATACAGTTTATTGGCCAAATATTAATCATGATATTTTTAATCTAGTATCCAATTGCGAAATTTGTGTCAAATACAGAAATTCCAATGGCAAGCAAGAACTGCATCCTCATGAATTCATAGATTTACCGTGGTTTAAAGTGGCATCTGATATTTTTGAATTTAATAAAAAATCTATAAAATTACAACCAATCTCACCAGGTGAGAAAATCATGTTCAAACGTACACCATTTTCAGTTTGGTTTCCTGCAACAGTAGTAGAAAAATGTAAAGAACCAAGGTCATTTTTGGTGAAGGATAGTGATGGAGTAATGTATCGGCGAAACAGAGAACACTTAATGAAATTACGTAGTTTTTCAAATAAAACAGATGAAGGAAATGACATTGAGACCGCAAATAATAGTCCTATTGTAAATCAAGATCAACCTGTAAGCCCAAATTGTTGTTTTTCAAATAAAACAGATGAAGAAAATGATATTGAGACCGCAAATAAAAGTCCTATTGTAAACCAAGATCAACCTGTAAGCCCAAATAGTAGTCCTACTGTAAATGAAAATTCAGATAACGCAGGAAATAAGAATGAAGTTAAGTATGTTACTCAAAGGGGAAGAACAGTAAGAGTTCCTAATAGACTTAACCTATGAAGATTAAGACTTATATACATAATATGTATGTATGCCTATGTTAATGATAAGTATCATGAATTATTGAAATTTCTTAACATTTACATTTATCAATCAAAAAAAAAAAAAAAAAAAAAAAAAAAAAAAAAAAAGGAAGATGTTGTATATGTACATATGTATGTAAATTGAGATTACTATCACTCTATTTAATATACTCTTTAATATTGTATATACATATGTAAGTAGCAGTAAGCATTAATGTAAATTCATTATTGTATAATAAAGCAGTTGGTTATAAATACTTCAGATGGTTTTCAATTAATTTCTTTTTGAATTCAGCAGTAACATGTACAATTAATTCTGGAGATAGCTGCTTTTGTATTAGATTGTCACTAATACCTGTGTCATATTTTTGTTTGTCTATCTTGGGCCACGCAAGGAGAAATCTTTTGAAAATGTCTGGATGAGGTCCCGTGGTTGAGCCCATTTTTGTGTCGAATACGCCTCTTAACATAATTTCCAAGATATGGTGACGGCAAGCTAGGTGCAGTAATTCTCTTCCTAACATTTGCTGCAATATGACGCATGCTCCTTTAAATCTTCCAGTGTTGGATGCTGTAGTATCAAAGCACATCGCCTTGACGGTGATGGGAAGACCCCATTGCTGTAGGCATTCATATACGGCAAGTGCTTGCTCCTCTCCTGAGCTGTTTTCTGTTACAGGAACTCCCAGCAGTTGTTCCTTATCGCCGTATGAAATAGCAATAGCTATTCGCTCACATTGCTCATTTTTTAAAACGCCCGGTAAAAGTTTACCGTCCCAATGGACAACCACGGCCTCTTTTTCTGGAATGTTTACTTTATCTGAAATATTTTTAGTATACTGTTCTCTGAACATTTTCCTTCTAGTATGTAAGAAAGTTTTGGAGACTTTGTACTTAAGAGGGTCAAGGTTAAGTGCCTCTAGTGTAGCTATTAAAATTCTCGAGGCATTTCTGTCGGATACCTTACACCGATCTAACAAAATTGACAATTTCATGTTTAAAATCTCGTGAACGCCTTTTGCATATGAAACTTTCATCCTTTTTCTGTCAGATGGACCTGGATCTTCTGCAGCTTCTTCCGGGATGTCCATTGCCTCCAAGTTTTCAAGCTCCTGGTAGATGATGTCCTCTTAAGTGTCTTCTTCTTCTCCGAAATTGTACTCATCATCCGTTCCTAAGAAGCATCAAGAAAATAATAATAATAAATTGGAATAATAATATAAAAAACTCACTAATATCAAAATATTCTTGGATTTGTCGGTTAATTCTTTCAAGTTCCTTTTGCGCCTTGATTTCTTCAGCTCTAGATAATTTGCGATCTACTCCAGACATGCAACCTGGACGGCCCTTCTGCCTCTGTTTCACGAGAAAAGCCTTATCTACTTCCGATTTCATCAGAGTCAAGGCATCTTGATGAGCAATATCAAAAAGATCGTCTAACTTTTCAACAAACTGTTTAAATTTGTTTTTGATCGTTTCCGATGTTTTCTTCCTGTCTTTTTGAAGAATTCTCCACTCGACGTGAAGTTTTTCAAGCTTCTTTATTGCATTTTGCTCATCTTTAGCCGGGATTCGAGCTTTCTGCCAAAAAATTAACACCTCTCGTATAGAAAGTTTTGCTGATTCTCTTAGAGTTAGTTTTACAGTACGTAAATTATAAAATAAAGCACACAAAACTTGTCGATTTGAGGGTAGTTTACAACCTGTGATCTGGTGAATGGGAAAGCCAACAAGAAATATTTTATCCTTAGTCCGGCTTTGTACACCTGATGTGGATGCCATTTCAGAGTCTAAATTAAATAACCCAGCTAAAAAAATATGTATGGAGCATATATGATTTCAGTTAACAATCTTTTGGTTTCAGTTAACAATCCGAAGCTCCCGCTTTTGTAGACTTTGTTTGTATTTCGCTGTCGCCTAGGATTATGCAAATTTTTTTATTTATTTTGAAGTAATCATATTTTTTTAATTTTCACTTTTTTCCAATTGTTTTATTTGCGTGCGTGCTGGTTGTACTTTTTATTTGGTTACTTTTCTTTCTTTCTTTTTCTCAAATTTAATTTTTTGCAGGGGAAATATTAAGGTTTATTTCTTAATTTAATTTTAAAATAATTTTTTAGCTCTGTGCTTGCGTTATAAAATAAAAATTTTATTAATTTAATTTTAAAAATAAACCGTTGAACTTAAAAAAGTGTCTGAAATTGCTATATCGCAGTAGTTTGGTTGTTTCAATTTCAGTCAACGGTTTTTGTTTCACATACTAATTCAAAAAAAAAATTATTTTAGCTTTTGATACAGGTTTCCTATTAAAACGTACAAGATTTCAAACCGATGGTTTTTATATATTTATCGTTATATAATAAATTGAAATTATAATATATAATTATATAATTATTTTATATAATTATATATTATATATTATTATTATATATTAATTATATAATTATTTATCACATAATAACATAATATATGAAGTATGCTCCTGGTGGCACCAGGTCACGTTTTCGGAGCAAAAGGCTGACGTAACTCGGTTTGACTCAGAGTTACAACAATTTTGGTCATAAAATAAATTTTGAAAAACAAAATAAGCTATCTTTTGTGATATCGTGCGTGTTTTTATTATTTACCGTTCTCGAGTTATGGCTCAATACGTCAACTTTTTGGCCAAAAAATTCGTTTTTTTCAAATTTTGAGCGACGAGCGGCACGTGTTACCGTCGTTCAATCTTGCTTAAATTTTGGCTATCCCAATATCTGGAAAGAGGATTCGTTTTGTGGGGTTAAGACGAACAAGATTCCGACATTTTTTTTGCCCCATATAAGTTGCGGTCACTCTAGGCTACACTCTGTATGATACAAAGGACCCTAGAGGGAGAGCATGCGGTGCATCTGCAGTTCTAATTAAGCCAACACTCAAGCACTATATCCTTGAAAACGTTAGTGAAGAACATATGCAAGCTACGAATAGTTTTATAAAAAATTTTTCTTGTAATTTCGTGATATCATCAATTTACTCAGGTCCCAGATTTTCAGATAACGAAGATCAGTATGAGAAGTTCTACAAATCGCTTTTATCTTGCTTCGTGGCAGCTGGAGACTACAATGCAAAACATACGTACTGGGGTTCACGCCTTGTAACACCTAGAGGTCGAACTTTGTTTAATACAATTTCCAAAATAGGTTTAGATGTTATTTCGAGTGGGGAGCCCACTTACTGGCCTACTGAAGAACGAAAAATTCCGGATGTTATTAAGTTTGGCATCATGAAAAATATTTCTAGGAATTTATTTAAGGTTTAAGCTTCTCTAGATCTCTCCTACTATCATTACAATCGGTAACCCGCTAAAAAGTGACTTACCTCACCCATATATGAAGATGATCAATCGTGTTAATTGGTTGGGATTCAAAAAATATCTTAGTAGTCATTGCACGGAAAATATAACGCTAAGAACACCCAATGATATTGAAACTAACATTGCCAATCTTAACGAAAATATCAATCAGGCTTCTATCCCATCCACAAACTGGGTTTCATAAAATTTATTACAGGGATATTGAACATCTCGTTTGTGAAATAAGAAGAGCTAGAAGAGAATAGCAACAACACAGATCACCCTGACGTAAATTCAGTGTTAAAGAATGTGCTAAACTACTTCAAGAGTTGCTTGCACTTGAAGAAACTGCATCTTTTAAAAAATATTTGGAAGGCCTTGATGTCACACCAAAATTTAATTACTCTTTGTGGCACGTTGAGTTTAAGCCACCTCTCCGCACATGTTCCGGAGGTTGGGCAAGAAGCGATACGGAAAAATGCTAAATATTTGCTGAGCATTTAAAATCCGTATTTACGCCAAATACATGGTGTTTCTGATTTGCTTAGTGTAGTTGCTCTATCCCCTCGACCCTTAAAGTTTAATATGCGTGATGTACCTACAAAAAGTGATTGCTGAACGCAAGCTAAAGAAAGCTCCAGGTATTGATGGAATTAGTAACAAGATGCTGATGAACTTGCCGCTTATTGCAATAAAAATCCTGCTATTTATTTTTATTTCCATATTACAACTGGAGTATTATCCACAACACTGGAAGCTTGCCAAATTCAAAATGATTCTAGAGCCGGGCGAAGATATTACTAAAGTTAAGTCATATAGGCCAATACCTTTGTTTTCAACTATGTCAAAACTCTTGGAAAAGCTGCGCATGACAAAATTTTCCCGAATCCTAACTGATAGTGGATGCATATCGGACCATCAATTTGGTTTTAGAAGTCAACATAGCACCGTTGAACAAACGCATAGATTGGTTCAAGTTATAAGAAGAACATTTGAAGAAAAAAAGTATTGTTCTACTCTCTTTATTGATCTTTCTCAGTCATTTGATAAAATATTGCATGAAGGCCTAATTTTAAAATTGAAGACATATCTACCAATACATTTTCTGAAGCTATTGGAAAGTTATATTCTATACCGGAAGTTCATTGTAGTTCACGCGTGTGCCTGAATCTCTCTCTGCAACGGGGGAGTGTACTGGGCCCAGTTTATACATTCTACAGTTTTATTTTAGTTATTCAAGCCTTCTGATTTCCCCCAGCTTAAAGTCTTAGTTTAATTTTTCTTCTCTTCTTTAGAAAACTCACATTAATTAATAAAAATATTTCATTCAATAAGAATTGAAATTACTGAACTTGAGCCTAACTATGAATTATTTCTGATTAAAATTCACTACAGTTCAATTAAAGAATCTAAAAATTTTCACTTAATACAGCATGGGCACGTGACAAAATATGTTCACTTGGCAATCACTGTTCACTTGGTTATCACAGTTTCAGAAGGCTGGGATAACTAAAATAAAACTGAAGAATGCAACAACAAGTAACATAGACCACTACACTAATACTTACATGCATGTACCGAAGGTACATCGAATAAGTAAAAAATAATTAATATGATGATCGTAAAAAGAAAAGTAAGAATGGTTAAACATACTGAGGTAGAGTAATATAATTTCGTGCTAACCTAAATAAAAAAATGAAAAAATGGAAAAAACAGAAAATTAATACTATAAATACTTATAAATGTTTTTTTTTTTTTAATACATGTATTTATTTATTTTATCTTCAAATATGAACTAACAATAAGTATTCAAATCTTAAATCTAAAATATAATTATTAGGACCGACCACTGTCGGACATAAACTTGTTAATAGTTATAAATAATACATAAGTAGTGATAATAAAAAAAGAAAAAAAAAATTATAAAAAAGTATAAAAAAAGTATTTTCAAGAAATCCCATTTGGCGTGTTTAGTAATAGAGCCCTTGTGTCCCTCTTTTTTAAGCGGATGTGTCCAGTAAAGTTCAAAATATTACGAGCAAGCGGATTAGGATGTGAATCGAGTTTTGTTAAATATTTGCCTGCGTATTTTGCAATTTCTTCAGTCACTAGTGGCATATTTCAATCACGATGTATATTAGAATTTTTGATGTACCATGGAGCCGATGTTATTAACCGTAAAATTTTGTTTTGCCTTCGTTGGATTCTCTCTACATTGGAAGCTGAAGCAGTGCCCCATAACTGGATACCGTAACACCATATTGGCTTTAAAAGCGACTTGTATAATAAAAGTTTACAGTCCATGCTAAGTGTTGAATTTCTGCCAATCAACCAGTGTATTTGAGATAACTTAATTTTCATCTGAGTTAGCTTAAAGTCAATATGATGTTTCCATGTAAGCCTTCGATCAAGGTGTTTACCAAGGTATTTCACTTGGGAGTGTTGATTTTTTGATTATTGATTCGAATTGGGGAACAAGTATCTCTTCTTAGGGTAAACGTTATATGGACACACTTTTGTTCATTTACCTTAATTCTCCATAAGTTCAACCACATTTCCAATTGTGTAATATGTTCTTGTAAATATCGGGAAGCCTCGTGAGGGTTTTCATGCATACTAAGGCAGGCTGTATCATCGGCAAACGTAGATGTATGGATATTGCTGCTCAAAGGCATATCACAAGTATAGATCAAATACAAAACTGGCCCCAGTATGCTCCCCTGTGGCACACCGGATTATATTGATTGGGGCACACTCATGAATTCTCCTTCCACAACCGTGAACTTCCGGGTAGTGATGTAACTTTCTAATAAATTCACTAAATTTATTGGTAGATATGATTTTAATTTTAGAATTAGACCTTCATGCCACACTTTATCAAATGCCTGAGAAACGTCAATAAACAGGGCAGAACAATACTTCTTTTCCTCAAATGTTTTTCTTATAAATTGAACCAATCTATGAGTTTGTTCAATGGTGCTATGCTGACTTCTAAAACCAAATTGATGGTCTGGGATGCACCCACTATCTGTTAAGGTTGGGGACAATTTTGTCATGAGCAGCTTTTCGAAGAGTTTTGACATAGTTGACAGCAAACTTATTGGCCTATATGACTCAGCTTTAGTAAGATCTTTTCCCGGCTTTGGAATCATTTTGATTTTTGCAAGCTTCCAGAGTTGTGGATAATACTCCAGTCGTAATATGGCATTAGAAATAAACAGCAAGATTCTTATTGCAATATGCGGCAAGTTCATCAGCATCTTGTTACCAATTCCATCAATACCTGGAGCTTTCTTTGGCTTGAGTTCAGCAATTACTTTATGTACATCACGCATCTTAAACTTTAAGGCTCGAGGGGGTAGAGCAACTACATTCGGCAAATCAGCAACACCAGTACATGTATTTGAGGTAAATACGGATTTTAAATGCTCAGCAAATATTTTGCATTTTTCCGTATCGCTTCTTGCCCAATCTCCGGTAGATGTGCGCAGAGGTGGCTTGAACTCAACGGGGGTTTTAAGCTTTCTAGCAGCGCTCCACAAAGAGTAATTAGATGTCGGTGTGACATCAAGACCTTCCAAATAATTTTTAAGAGATGCAGTTTTTTCAGATGCAAGCAACTCTTGAAGTCGTTTAGAACATTCTTTAAGTCTGAGTTTATGTTGGGGTGATCTGTGCTGTTGCCATTCCCTTCTAGCTCTTCTTTTTTCACATACGAGATGTTCAATATCCCTGGAATAAATTTTATTAAACCCAGACTGCGGATGGGTGGAAGTGGCATGTTCAGCAGCCTGTTTAATAATTTCGTTAAGATTGGCAATGTTAGTTTCAATGTCATTGGGTGTTCTTAACGCAATATTTTCCGTGCAATGACTACTAAGATATTTTTTGAATTCCAGCCAATTAACACGATTGGTCATCTTCGTATATGGGTGAGGTAAGTCACTTCTTAGTGGGTTACAAATTGTAACGATAGTGGGGGAGTGATCGGAGGAGAGATCTAGAGAAGTTTCAACACTAATTAAATCCCTAGAAATATTTTTCATTACGCCAAAATCAATAACATCCGGAATTTTCAGTCAGTAGGCCAATAAGTGGGCTCCCCACTCGAAATAACATCTAAACCCAATTTTGAAATTGTATTAAACAAAGCTCGACCTCTAGGTGTTAAAAGGCGCGATCCCCAGTACGTATGCTTTGCATTGTTGTCTCCAACTGCCACGAAACAAGATCCAAGCGATTTGTAGAACTTCTCATACTGATCTTCGGTAACTGAAAATCTGGGAGGTGAGTAAATTGATGATATTACGAAATTAGAACAAAAATTTTCTACAAAAATATTCATAGCTTGCATATATTCTTCACTAACGTTGTCAAGGATATAGTGCTTGAGTCTTGACTTAATTAGAATTGCAGATCCACCGCATGCTCTCCCTCCAGGGTCCTTTGTATCATACATAGTGTAGCCATTTATTTTGAAAAAGCTTCTCGTAGTCAAATATGTCTCATAGAGCAACATTGTATCAATACTTTTTTCCGTAAGGAAGTGCTCAAGTTCATTTTTATGTTGGTGAATGCCGTTTGCGTTCCAGAAACATATTTTTAACGTGTTCATGGCTTGTTAATTAATGCTTGAAGCAGAGTATTCTGCATTCTCAGCATTTCTTGCATCATGTTAGTCATATTTGTTGTAAAGGTGTTTATAGTTTGCACCAAATTGTCAATAGTAGCTTCAAGGCGACTAAAGTTAAAGCTTGAGTTTGCATTTGTTGAATTATTTGGAGGTGGAACATTTTGTGCGGGAATAGAATTTGTTCTAGCAGCATCGGCATACGATACACGGGAAGTAACTGGTTGGCTCCTTTGCACAAAAGTGGCGAAGTAAGCGTTTGCTGATTGAGATGGAGCTAATTTGGGTTTTTGCACCATAGTCTGTTTGACAAAAGAGTACACAGGACAACCTCTGTAGTTAGCGATGTGATTACCTCCACAATTACTGCATTTTTTATCACTTTGATCTTTTGGCTTATTGCTACTAGCAGTGCCGTGTAATTCGCCGCACACAACACAAACAGTGGGTAATTTACAGTATGTTTTTGTGTGGCCATATTCTTGGCAATTATGGCAATGTACGGGACCTGATCGCTTATGTGGCTCTTCAACTGTGATTTTTCGGTAAAAGAGGTATTTTAGGCTATAAATTGGGTGTGTTTCGTTTTTTTTCAGCTGTATATCATTCGGCTCCAATTCAACACGAAATAGAGGCTGGGGGATCTTCTCCCTATTTATTATATTGGTAACATTTTTTACCTTAAATCCTTGTATCATGAGTGCATCTTTTACTTCTTCGGGATTAACATAAGAGTCAATACCCTTCAATACGATCTGCATACCTTTGGCACTTTTAAGCTGGTACGTATAAAAACTTGTTTTATTTTTTTCAAATTCAGTCACTATTTTACGGAAATTTTTTTCTTCGTATATTTGAATTTTAGTTTCGTCAATATTACCACGCTTTATTGGAATAACATGAAATGCGTTTTCACCAATGGCCGAGACTAATTTTTTAATTAGGGCGTTAGAATTTTTCTCTCTCAAATATATAGGTGGTGGCTTAAAAGACTTTTGCGATGATGCAGCGGGCTTGTCGTCGATGACTTGCAATAATGAAAAACGATTTTGACGATTGGTAGATGATGCGCTATTATCCCTAGACATCTTTGGAGCAGATGAAATTTTTGAAGAATTCGGGCTTCGCCCACGCTTTACCACTGTTATGTATCTGTCCATTCCGACTTGTACCTTGGATTTTGAGCTACTTTTATCGGTAGTGATAACTTTATTAAGTGATGAACACGAGCCTGAAGGAGATGATATAACTGACTTATATGACGAAGTACTAGGCAACTGTAATGTTAATGAATCACTATTTGGCATTGGACAAAGCGAAGTTGATCGCTGACGAAAAATTGGATTTGTCGTTAAAAAAATATTCTCATTAGATTTATTATTTGTATTATTTTCATTGAGAGCTTCAGAACTCACAGTAAAATAGGCATTTCTGCCGTTAGAACTCACTTCATAATTTTTTGTATTTGAGGTACTCATATAGAGTATTCCTCAAGGGCACTTTTTGTGTTTTTTTGCTTACGGTTTTTTTTTGTTTTTGTAATTTTTGATTGTTTATTTGTTTTTGAGTTACTCGTATAGAGTATTCCTCAATGTCACAGTTTATGTTTTTTTTTTGTTTCTGTTTTTTTGTATTTGTTATTTCCACTATGTAAAAAATATTAACAAAGCAGTAAAGCTTATTTATTAAAGTCAGTATGTGCCTATTACGAATAATATGTACTACGAATATTTTTTTGTATAATTATTTATTTGTTTGGTATGTAAGAAAAAATTCCGCTAATCGACTGTTCGCTATGAAGGTACCACGAGAACTGAAATAAATGTGTTTACCAAAGGTAAATCAATTGTATACACAACAATCGTTTCTCATATTCCGTTTCATTGTAAATTTAAGTTAAATAGCTGATGTTACTAAGAATCTCTACCCAAGTAGATAGACTAGGGTGCTGATGAAGTGCGTGGCTGCACAGAAAAGTATCGGTATTTCCCCCAGCTTAAAGCCTAAGTTTAATTTTTCTTCTCTTCTTTAGAAAACTCACATTAATTAATAAAAATATTTCATTCAATAAGAATTGAAATTACTGAGCTTGAGCCTAAGTATGAATTATTTTTGATTAAAAATTTTTTTTTGGTATATTTCTGGATGTATGGGAAGATACCTTTATCATTCCGTTGTTTAAATCTGGTAGTAAAACTGACATCAAAAATTACTGGGTAATCGCTAAATAGAGTATCATTTTGAAGCTCTTTGAACAGTTTATTACTGATTATTTGTGCCATCACGTATCCTCATTATTATCGCCTAATTGACATGGTTTTCGTAAAGACTGTTCAACTGTTGCTAATATCTTACAGTTCACACATTTGGTGAATCGTGGTATTGTCAATAAACAACAAACTGATGTTGTTTGTAATGTAAGGCATTTGATAAGGCCAACCATAAACTTCTTTTGAAGAAGTTGCACTCCATTGGTTTTTCGAAAAATTGCTTAAATTGGATATCAGTTCATACTTACCTAATAGGAAACAAAATTTCCTATTTAAAAATATTACATCTAAACGTATTCCCGTTACATCTGGTATTCTACAAGGAAGTCATCTTGGACCACTTCTTTTCTTTATTTATCAGTGATTTACCTATTGTAATCAAGAAATCGTTCATATTAATATACGGAGATGATGAAAAAAAATTCCTTAGCTAAAATTAACTACAAGAAGATTTAAATTCATTTTATTCCTGGTGTGATATGAACTTTATGCAGTTGAATTTTAAAAAATGTAAGCATATGTGTTTCTACCGAAGGAACCATTTGGCCGTTAAACACTTCTTAGGCACCTATGAGCTTGAAATTGTTTGTGCTTTTACAGATCTTAAATACTTAGAATTAGTTACATAACAAAAAAATAAATAAAAGTTATAACATATTAATTAAGAAAACCAATAATTTTGTGCTTAATGATATTATAATTAAATAAATTCAGTGAAGTGCGACTTTTACTTGCGCACGAAGGGTTTCGTACGGGCACGAGATATGTAATTCAATACGAACAATATAAGCTATAGTTTCGGCATTTTTTTCGTTTTTGGGTTTTAAGCGTTTTTTTTAGTTTGGGGGTTTTTTGAATTTATTGGCGCTTTCTGAGTTTTTGCACTTCTTTCACTTTTTGGCGATTTTTTTTCATTTAAACGATTTTTTCGAATTTGGCGATTTATTTAAGTGCTAGAATTTTTTTTTAATTTTGTCGATTTTTTCGAGTTGGCGATTTTTTTTAGGTCTTGGCGATTTTTTTTAGTTTGGCGGTTTTATAATTTTCGGATTTTTTAGTTTTACCGTTTTTGAATATTTCAAGAGTTTACCTCTTACGGTCTCCAAGATATAGCAAGTTGTCAAAATTACATAGCCAAAATTGCATTAACTGATGGACCACCCTTTAGTTCAAATTTTTTAATATTTTAATGTTTATTGTTTTAGTCTGTATAAAAATACACTAATTTTACAAATTTCAAGTGTCAATATACATATGTACATACAATTGTATGTATATTACATGAGATATGAAAGTTTTTCGTCGCTAGTTTTGGAGCACCCTTTAATTTCTAATTCTCATGTATTTGTTGTTGTAGTGGCCGAGGTTCTACATATTCTGTCCAAATTTCAGTTCCGTAGCTCTTACGGTTCCTGAGAAAATGCCGTGTGACGGACAGACGGACAGCGTAGCGAAAACAATAGGGTTCCATTTTTCACCTTTGGTGTACGGAACCCCAAAAAAACGACAAATTCTGACAAATGAGTTCTCGTTGTACCTTCATAGTGAACTAACGTCAAAGCGGAGTTTTTTCTTACATATGTACATACTAAACAAAAAAATATCATAACAAAAATAATCGTAATACATATTATTAACTTTGATAAATAAGCTTTAATTGCTTTGTTAATATTTTTTTACATAGTCATAAATAACAAAAACAAAAAAAAAACGTAATCAAAAAAAAAACAAACAAACAAGAGTGCCCTTGAGGAATACTCTATATGAGTACCTCAAAAACAAATAAATGTGAAGTGAGTTATAACGGCAGAAATGCCTATTTTACTGTGAGTTCTGATGCACATAATGATAACAATAAAAATAAAAAACCTGATGATAGACTTACTGTGAGTTCGGAAGCTCTTAATAAAAGTAAGTAATCTGATGATAGACTTTTTCTAACAACAAATCCACTTTTTCGACAGCGATCAACTTCGCTTTGTCCAATGCCTACTAGTGATTCTTTAACATTACAGTTACCTAGTACTTCGTCAGTTAAGCCATTGAAATCATTCGCTTCATCTGTTCCAAAGATGTTTAGGGATAACCACGAAACGCCAAAATCGTTTTTCATTATTGCAAGACGATAACGACAAGACCGCTTCATCATCTCAGAAGTCTTTTAAGCCACCACCTATATATGTGAGGGAAAAAAATTCTAACGCGCTTCTAACAAAACTACTGTCGACAATTGGCGAAAATACTAATCACGTAATTCCAATTAAACGAGGTAATATTGATGAAACTAAAATCCAAATATATGATAAAAACAATTTCCGAAAAATTTTAAATGATTTTGAAAAAAATAAAACAAACTTTTACACATACCAACATAAGAGTGCTAAAGCCCTACAGATAGTACTAAAGGGCATAGATTCATATGTTGAGCCCAAAGAAGTAAAATGTGTACTTCTAGACCAAGGATTTAAGGTAAAAATTTTACTAATATAACTAACAAAGAAAAGGTCGCCCAACCCCTATTTCGCATTGAACTGGAGCAAAATGACATACAATTGAACAAAAATGAAACCCATCCTATTTATAGCGTAAAGTTTCTGTTACAACGAAAAATCACAGTTGAAGAGCCACGTAAGCGTTCAGGTCCTGTACAGTGCCATAATTGCCAAGAATATGGCCATACAAAAACGTACTGCAATTTACCTACAGTTTGTGTTCTCTGCGGTGAATTGCATGGTACTGCTAACTGCACTAAGCAGAAAAAAAATGTATGAATTGTGGAGGTAATCACACCGCTAACTATAGAGGATGCCCTGTATATTCTTTTGTTAAGCAGACTATGAATCAAAAACCTAAATTAGCTCCAACCCAACCATTAAACGCGTACTCCACTTCTTTTGCTCAAGTGAGTCAACCAGTTACTTCACTCGTATCGTATGCCGATGCTGCTAGGGGTAGTTCTAGTCCCCCACAAAATAATTCAGCGAATGCAAACTCAGGCTTTAACTTTAGTCGCCTTGAAGCTACTATTGAGAATCTGGTGCTAACTATAAACAACTTTACAACAAATATGACTAGCATGATGCAAGAAATGCTGCAAATGCAGAATACACTGCTTCAAGCATTAGTTAACAAACAAAGAACATGTTAAAAATATCTTTCTGGAACGCAAACGGCATTCGCCAGCATAAAAATGAACTTGAGCACTTCCTCATGGAAAAAAATATTGATATAATGTTGGTCTCTGAGGCTCATTTGACTTCAAGGAGCTTATTTAAAATAAATAGTTACACTCTATATTATTCAAAGGACCCGAGGGGGAGAGCATGCGGTGGGTGAGCAATCCTAATTAAGTCAAGGCTCAAACACTATGTCCTTAAAACATTTGTGAAAAACATCTACAAGCAACAAATATTTGTGTCGAAATTTTTTTTACAAATTTCGTGATATCATCAATTTACCCCCTCCCAGATTCCCAATTACTGAGGATCAATTCGAGGAATTCTACAAATCTCTTGGCCCTTGTTTTGTAGCAGCTGGGGACTACAATGCAAAACATACGTTCTGGGGTTCGCGTCTTATTACACCTAGAGGTCGGGCATTGTTCAACACAATTTCAAAAATGGGCTTGGACGTCATTTTAAGTGGGGAGCCCACTTACTGGCCTACGGACATACAAAAAATTCCGGATGTTATAGATTTTGGAGTCATGAAAAATATCGGTAGGGAATTATTTATGTTGAAGCTTCTGTAGATCTCTCCTCCGATCACTCTCCCACGATTGTTACAATTTGTAGCCCACTAAGAAGTGACTTCCCTGTCCCATATGTAAAGATGTTCAGCCGTGTTAATTGGCTGGGGTTCAAAAAATACCTCAGTAGCCATTGTACGGAAAATAATAACCTAAGAACACCAGGTGATATTGAATCCAACATTAAAAATCTTAACAAAAATATTAAACAGGCTGCTGAACATGCCACTACTTCCCATCCGCAGACTGGGTTTAATATAATTTATTCTACAGACATTGAACGCCTTTTACGTGAAAAAAGGACAGCTAGAAGGGAATGGCAACAGCACAGATCACCCCAAAATAAAATTAGATTTAAAGAGTGCACTAGACGACTCCAAGAGCTGCTGGCATATGAAAAAACTGTATGTCTTAAAAATGATCTGGAAAATCTTGATGCCACACCTGCATCTAATTACTCCTTGTGGCGAGCTGCTAGAAAGCTTAAAACACCCGTTGAATATAGACCACCTCTGCGCACTTCTACCGGAGGTTGGGCCAGAAGCGATACTGAAAAAGGTAACATATTTGTTGAGCATTTAAAATCCGTATTTACCCCAAATACATGTACTGGTGTTGTTGATTTACCGAGTGTGGTTGCGCTACCCCCTCGACCCATAAAATTTAAGACGCGTGATGTTCAGAAACTAATTGCTGAACTCAACCCGAAGAAAGCTCCAGGTATTGATGGAATAAGTAACAATATGCTGAAAAACTTGCCCCATATTGCAATTAGAATCCTGTTATTTATTTTTAACGCCATTTTACGACTGGAGTATTATCCACAAAGCTGGAAGCTTGCGAAGGTCAAAATGATTCCAAAGCCGGGCAAAGACCTTACCAAGGCTGAGTCATACAGGCCAATAAGTCTGCTATCAACAATGTCAAAACTCTTCGAAAAGCTGCTCATGACAAAATTGTCCCCAATTTTAACTGATAGTGGGTGCATCCCAGACCATCAATTTGGTTTTAGAAGTCAGCATAGCACCATTGAACAAACTCATAGATTGGTGCAATTTATAAGAAGAACTTTTGAAGAAAAAATGTATTGTTCTGCCCTGTTTATTGACGTTTCTCAGGCCTTTGATAAAGTGTGGCATGAAGGCCTTATTTTAAAATTAAAATCATATTTACCAATAAATTTTCTGAATTTATTAGAAAGCTACATAACTACCCGAAAGTTTACGATTGTGGAAGGAGAATTCATGAGTCTGCCCCAATTTATATCATCCGGTGTGCCACAGGGGAGCATACTGGGGCCAGTTTTGTATTTGATTTATACTTGTGATATGCCTGTGAGCAGCAATATCCATACATCTACGTTTGCCGATGATACAGCCTGCCTTAGTATGCACAAAAACCCGCACGAGGCGTCGCGATATCTTCAAGAAGATATTACACAGTTAGAAATCTGGTTGAACTTATGGAGAATTAAAGTCAATGAACAAAAGTGTGTCCATACAACGTTTACCCTAAGAAGAGATACTTGTTCCCCCATTCGAATCAACAATCAAAATATTCCTCAGCATTCCCAAGCGAAATACCTTGGTATACACCTTGATCGAAGACTTACATGGAAACATCATATTGACTTTAAGCTAACTCAGATGAAACTTAAGTTATCTCAAATTCATTGGTTGATTGGCAGAAATTCAACACTTAGTCTGGACTGCAAACTTTTAATATACAAGTCGCTTTTGAAGCCAATATGGTGTTACGGTATCCAGTTATGGGGCACTGCTTTAGCTTCCAATGTAGAGAGAATTCAACGAAGACAAAACAAAATTTTAAGGTTAATAACATCTGCTCCATGGTATATTAAGAATTCAAATTTGCATCGTGATTTAAAAATGCCACTAGTGACTGAAGAAATTGCAAGATACGCAGGCAAATACTTAACAAAACTCGAGTCACATCCTAATCCGCTTGCTCGTAATATTTTGAATTTTAATGGTCACATCCGCCTAAAAAAGAGGGACACAAGGGCTCTTATACTCAACACTCTAGATGGGAATGCTTGAAAATACATTTAATATTCCTTTTTGATTAGCACTACTTTGTATTATTTAAATTATCACTAAGTTTTGGCCGACACTGGTCGGGCTAAATAATTATATTTTAGCTTTAAGATTTGATCACTTATTGTTAGTTCATTTTTGAAGATACAATAAATAAATATATGTATTAAAAAAAAAAATAAAAAATTTTACGACTAGAGTATTATCCACAAAGCTGGAAGCTTGCGAAGGTCAAAATGATTCCAAAGCCAGGCAAAGACCTTACCAAGACTGAGTCATACAGGCCAATAAGTCTGCTGTCAACAATGTCAAAACTTTTTGAAAAACTGTTCACTGTCCCCTATTCTAAGAGGTAGTGGATGCATACCAGACCATCAATTTAGTTTTAGAACCCAGCAAAAAAAGAGAAAATGTAGAGTTTGCGATTTGGAAGTAGTGAAAATTTCGATCGGATCTAATGATTTTTAAATAAGGTTGTCATTGCAAGAAGTTCTCTTTTTCGATGCCTGGTCACTGAATTGGAGGCGATATTAAGAAAATTTTAAATAGTTACCTTTTTTAACAATTCGTTTCTTTTTATACGAATTTAAACCCGAAACAGAGTTTTTATGTAAATTTAAGCAAATAACTTTTAAATTTTAGACCAAAATTAGTTCATAAATTTCTTTAAAAAAAATTATTATTTTTTAATTCTGGTGGGTATTTTCCAACACTATGGAGGAGTTACAAGGTTTTGTATGACTAAAATAAGCTTCTATATGGTTTTTAGCTCACTCTCGGCAAATTAAAAATATCGATTTCTTGAAAGCAATGAAAATGTAGTTCCACTAGAATGACTTCCATTTTTTTTTACTGGGAAGTCAGCATAGCACCATTAAACAAACTCATAGATTGGTTCAATTTATAAGAAAAACATTTGAGGAAAAGAAGTATTGTTCTGCCCTGTTTATTGACGTTTCTCAGCCATTTGATAAAGTGTGGCATGAAGGCCTAATTTTAAAATTAAAATTATATCTACCAATACATTTAGTGAATTTATTAGTAAGTTACATTACTACCTGGAATTTCACGGTTGTGAAAGGAGAATTCATGAGTCTACCCGAATCTATATCACCTGGTGTGCCACAGAGGAGCATACTGGGGCCAGTTTTGTATTTGATTTATACTTGTGATATGCCTTTGAGCAGTAATATACATACATCTACGTTTACCGATGATACAGCCTGCCTTAGTATGCACAAAAACCCGCAAGAGGCTTCCCTATATCATATTACACAGTTGGAAATCTGGTTGAACTTATGGAGAACTAAAGCCAATGAACAAAAGTGTGTCCATACAACGTTTACCCTAAGAAGAGATACTTGTTCCCCCATTCGAATCAACAATCAAAATATTCCCCAACATTCCCAAGTGAAATTCCTTGGTATACACCTTGATTGAAGGCTTACATGGAATCATCATATTGACTTTAAGCTAAGTCAGATGAAACTTAAGTTATCTCAAATTCATTGGTTGATTGGCAGAAATTCAGCACTTAGTCTGGACTGCAAACTTTTAATATACAACTCGCTTTTGAAGCCAATATTATGTTACGGTATCCAGTTATGGGGCACAGCTTCAGCTTGCAATATAGAGAGAATTAAACGAAGACAAAACAAAATTTTAAGGTTAATAAAATCTGCTCCATGGTACATTAAGAATTCAAATTTTCATCGTGATTTCAAAATGCCACTAGTGACTGAAGATATTTCAAGATACGCAGGCAAATACTTAACAAAACTCGAGTCACATCCTAATCCGCTTGCTCCTAATATTTTGAACTTTACTGGACACATCCGCCTAAAAAAGAGGGACACAAGGGCTATTTTACTCAACACTCTAGATGGGAATGCTTGAAAATACATTTAATTTTCCTTTTTGATTATCACTACTTTGTATTATTTAAACTATCACTAAGTTTTGGCCGACTCTGGTTGGGCTAAATAATTATATTTAGCCCTAACTTATTGTTAATTCATATTTGAAGATACAATAAATAAATATATGTATTAAAAAAAAAGAAAAAAATTCTGACATATAATTGTACAGACGGCATAATTTCGTAAGATAATCAGCAATTGCGTAATTAGATCTACAAAGCTTGATAGCAAGAGGCTTCTAGATTTATTCACTGTCATGGTAATATGAGGAACAAAACACAATCTTGGGTCCAGTAATATTCAAAGATCAAGACATGAATCAACCAACTCTAGCTGATGACCTCCCAGATAGTAGTTAAAAACAGTTATAATTCTTCTGGAAAATAGCATACATTGACATTTCCTTAAATTGAGCTCCATCATGTTAAATTTGCACCATTTAAAAAAGTTGTTAAGGTCACTTTAAAGATTAATATGTTCAATAAAATTATTAAAGGAGTAAACAATTTTAGCATCGTCAGCATACATCAGTATAAAAGCAAAGTTTATGATGTTTGGCAGATCATTTATAAACAAACAAAGAACAGAATAGGAGCAAGATGACTTCCTTGGGGAACACCAGATGATATATATATGTACTTAGACAGACTTGGCAGAAAGCAATGCCAATTAAATATGAACTTAACCAGTTTAAGCTCCGACAATTTACTCCTAATTGATCCAGTTTAGCAAGAAGATGATGGTTGACTTTATCAAATGCTTTGCTAAAATCTGTATAAATAACATCAGTTTGTGTCTTTTGTGTAAAAACAGAATTGACTAAAGATGTTAAATGGAGAATTTCAGTCGTAGTTGAAACGCCTTTCTTAAACCATGTTGATAAGGTGACATTAAAGATTCAGTCTGGAGACAGAGGAAATCAGCAATTAATTTTTCAAACAGTTTCGGAATCACGCTTAATTTAGCAATACCTCTATAGTTTGTAATATCAGAGAAATACCTCAGTAGCCATTGTACGGAAAATATTAACCTAAGAACACCAGGTGATATTGAATCTAACATTGAAAATCTTAACGAAAATATTAAACAGGCTGCTGAACATGCCACTACTTCCCATCCGCAGACTGGGTTTAATATAATTTATTTTACAGACATTGAACGTCTTTTACGTGAAAAAAGGACAGCTAGAAGGGCATGGCAACAGAACAGATCACCCCAAAATAAAATTAGATTTAAAGAGAAACGACTACAAGACCTGCTTGCATATGAAAAAACTGTATGTCTTAAAAATTATCTGGAAAATCTTAATGCCAGACCTGCATCTAATTACTCCTTGTGGCAAGCTTCTATAAAGTTTAAAACACCCGTTGAATATAGACCACCTCTACACACTTCTACCGGAGGTTGGGCCAGAAGTGATACTGAAAAAGGTAACATATCTGTTGAGGACTTAAAATCCGTATTTACCCCAAACACATGTAGTGGTGTTGTTGATTTACCGAGTGTAGTTACTCTACCCCCTCGACCCATAAAATTTAAGACTCGTGATGCTCAGAAACTAATTGCTGAACTCAACCCGCAGAAAGCTCCATTCATTGATGGAATAAGTAACAATATGCTTATAAATTTACCCAATATTGCAAAAAGAATCCTGTTATTTATTTTTAACGCCATTTTACGACTGGAGTATTATCCACAAAGCTGGAAGCTTGCGAAGGTCAAAATGATTCCAAAGCCAGGCAAAGACCTTACCAAGGCTGAGTCATACAGGCCAATAAGTCTGCTGTCAACAATGTCAAAACTTTTTGAAAAACTGTTCATGGGTGAATTGTCCCCTATTCTGAGAGGTAGTGGATGCATACCAGACCATCAATTTGTTTTAGAACCCAGCAAAAAAAGAGACTCCAAAAAAGTCATGAAAATGTAGAGTTTGCGATCTGGATGTAGTGAAAATTTCGATCGGATCTAATGATTTTTACATAGGGTTGTCATTGCAAGAAGTTCTCTTTTTCGATGCCTGGTCACTGAATTGGAGGCGATATTAGGAAAAATTCCCTTTTTTGTGTTCTATGATAATATTTTCATGTAGGAAAAATTGTAAATAGTTACCTATTTTAACAATTCGTTTCTTTTTTTACGAATTTAAACCCGAAACAGTGTTTTTATGTAAATTTAAGCAAATAACTTTTAAATTTTAGACTAAAATTAGTTCATAAATTTCTTTAAAAAAAATTATTTTTTTTTAATTCTGGTGAGTATTTTCCAACACTATGGAGGAGTTACAAGGTTTTGTGTGATTAAAATAAGCTTCTATATGGTTTTTAGCTCACTCTCGGCAAATTAAAAATATCGATTTCTTGGAAGCAATGAATATGTAGTTCCACTAGTTCAGGTCCGTAGCTCTTACGGTTCCTGAGAAAATACCGTATGACGGACAGACGGACAGCGTAGCGAAAACAATAGGGTTCCATTTTTCACCTTTGGTGTACGGAACCCCAAAAAAACGAAAAATTCTGTCAAATGAGTTCTCGTTGTACCTTCATAGTGAACTAACGTCATAGCAGAGTTTTTTCTTACATATGTACATACTAAACAAAAAAATATCATAAAAAAAAATATTCGTAATACATATTATTAACTTTGATAAATAAGCTTTAATTGCTTTGTTAATATTTTTTTACATAGTCATAAATAACAAAAACAAAAAAAAACGTAATCAAAAAAAAACCAACAAACAAAAGTGCCCTTGAGGAATACTCTATATGAGTACCTCAAAAACAAATAAATGCGAAGTGAGTTATAACGGCAGAAATGCTTATTTTACTGTGAGTTCTGATGTTCATAATGCTAACAATAAAAATAAAAACCTGATGATAGACTTACTGTGAGTTCGGAAGCTCTTAATAAAAATAAATAATCTGATGATAGACTTTTTCTAACAACAAATCCACTTTTTGGACAGCGATCAACTTCGCTTTGTCCAATGCCTACTAGTGATTCTTTAACATTACAGTTACCTAGTACTTCGTCAGTTAAGCCATTGAAATCATTCGCTTCATCTGTTCCAAAGATGTTTAGGGATAACCACGAAACGCCAAAATCGTTTTTCATTATTGCAAGACGATAACGACAAGACCCCTTCATCATCTCAGAAGTCTTTTAAGCCACCACCTATATATGTGAGGGCAAAAAATTCTAACGCGCTTCTAACAAAACTACTGTCGACAATTTGCGAAAATACTATTCACGTAATTCCAATTAAACGAGGTAATATTGATGAAACTAAAATCCAAATATATGATGAAAGCAATTTCCGAAAAATTGTAAATGATTTTGAAAATAATAAAACAAACTTTTACACATACCAACTTAAGAGTGCTAAAGGCCTACAGATAGTACTAAAGGGCATAGATTCATATGTTGAGCCCGAAGAAGTAAAATGTGCACTTCTAGACCAAGGATTTAAGGTAAAAAATGTTACTAATATAATTAACAGAGAAAAGGTTGCTGCTTAGGCTAGTTCTAGTCCCCCACAAAATGTTTCACCGCAAAATAATTCAGCGAATGCAAACTCAGGCTTTAACTTTAGTCGCCTTGAAGCTACTATTGAGAATCTGGTGCTAACTATAAACAACTTTACAACAAATATGAATAGCATGATGCAAGAAATGCTGCGAATGCAGAATACACTGCTTCAAGCATTAGTTAACAAACCATGAACATGTTAAAAATATGTTTCTGGAACGCAAACGGCATTCGCCAGCATAAAAATGAACTTGAGCACTTCCTCATGGAAAAAAATATTGATATAATGTTGGTCTCTGAGGCTCATTTGACTTCAAGGAGCTTATTTAAAATAAATAGTTACACTCTATATTATTCAAAGGACCCGAGGGGGAGAGCATGCGGTGGGTGAGCAATCCTAATTAAGTCAAGACTCAAACACTATGTCCTTGATAACATTTGTGAAAAACATCTACAAGCAACAAATATTTGCGTCGAAATTTTTTTTACAAATTTCGTGATATCATCAATTTACCCCCTCCCAGATTCCCAATTACTGAGGATCAATTCGAGGAATTCTACAAATCTCTTGGCCCTTGTTTTGTAGCAGCTGGGGACTACAATGCAAAACATACGTTCTGGGGTTCGCGTCTTATTACACCTAGAGGTCGGGCATTGTTCAACACAATTTCAAAAATGGGCTTGGACGTCATTTTAAGTGGGGAACCCACTTACTGGCCTACGGACATACAAAAAATTCCGGATGTTATAGATTTTGGAGTCATGAAAAATATCGGTAGGGAATTAATTCATGTTGAAGCTTCTGTAGATCTCTCCTCCGATCACTCTCCCACGATTGTTACAATTTGTAGCCCACTAAGAAGTGACTTCCCAGTCCCATATGTAAAGATGTTCAACCGTGTTAATTGGCTGGGGTTCAAAAAATACCTCAGTAGCCATTGTACGGAAAATAATAACCTAAGAACACCAGGTGATATTGAATCCAACATTAAAAATCTTAACAAAAATATTAAACAGGCTGCTGAACATGCCACTACTTCCCATCCGCAGACTGGGTTTAATATAATTTATTCTACAGACATTGAACGCATTTTACGTGAAAAAAGGACAGCTAGAAGGAAATGGCAACAGAACAGATCACCCCAAAATAAAATTAGATTTAAAGAGAGACGACTCCAAGACCTGCTTGCATATGAAAAAACTGTATCTCTTAAAAATTATCTGGAAAATCTTAATGCCACACCTGCATCTAATTACTCCTTGTGGCGAGCTGCTAGAAAGCTTAAAACACCCGTTGAATATAGACCACCTCTGCGCACTTCTACCGGAGGTTAGGCCAGGGTAGTTACTCTACCCCCTCGACCCATAAAATTTAAGACGCTTGATGCTCAGAAACTAATTGCTGAACTCAACCCGCAGAAAGCTCCAGGTATTGATGGAATAAGTAACAATATGCTGATAAATTTACCCAATAACTAAAACAGAATCCTGTTATTTATTTTTAACGCCATTTTACGACTAGAGTATTATCCACAAAGCTGGAAGCTTGCGAAGGTCAAAATGATTCCAAAGCCAGGCAAAGACCTTACCAAGACTGAGTCATACAGGCCAATAAGTCTGCTGTCAACAATGTCAAAACTTTTTGAAAAACTGTTCACTGTCCCCTATTCTAAGAGGTAGTGGATGCATACCAGACCATCAATTTAGTTTTAGAACCCAGCAAAAAAAGAGAAAATGTAGAGTTTGCGATTTGGAAGTTGTGAAAATTTCGATGGGATCTAATGATTTTTAAATAGGGTTGTCATTGCAAGAAGTTCTCTTTTTCGATGCCTGGTCACTGAATTGGAGGCGATATTAAGAAAATTGTAAATAGTTACCTTTTTTAACAATTCGTTTCTTTTTATACGAATTTAAACCCGAAACAGAGTTTTATGTAAATTTAAGCAAATAACTTTTAAATTTTAGACTAAAATTAGTTCATAAATTTCTTTAAAAAAAATTATTATTTTTTAATTCTGGTGGGTATTTTCCAACACTATGGAGGAGTTACAAGGTTTTGTATGACTAAAATAAGCTTCTATATGGTTTTTAGCTCACTCTCGGCAAATTAAAAATATCGATTTCTTGAAAGCAATGAAAATGTAGTTCCACTAGAATGACTTCCATTTTTTTTACTGGGAAGTCAGCATAGCACCATTAAACAAACTCATAGATTGGTTCAATTTATAAGAAAAACATTTGAGGAAAAGAAGTATTGTTCTGCCCTGTTTATTGACGTTTCTCAGCCATTTGATAAAGTGTGGCATGAAGGCCTAATTTTAAAATTAAAATTATATCTACCAATACATTTAGTGAATTTATTAGAAAGTTACATTACTACCCGGAAGTTCACGGTTGTGAAAGGAGAATTCATGAGTCTACCCGAATCTATATCACCTGGTGTGCCACAGAGGAGCATACTGGGGCCAGTTTTGTATTTGATTTATACTTGTGATATGCCTTTGAGCAGTAATATACATACATCTACGTTTACCGATGATACAGCCTGCCTTAGTATGCACAAAAACCCGCACGAGGCTTCCCTATATCATATTACACAGTTGGAAATCTGGTTGAACTTATGGAGAACTAAAGCTAATGAACAAAAGTGTGTCCATACAACGTTTACCCTAAGAAGAGATACTTGTTCCCCCATTCGAATCAACAATCAAAATATTCCCCAACATTCCCAAGTGAAATTCCTTGGTATACACCTTGATTGAAGGCTTACATGGAATCATCATATTGACTTTAAGCTAACTCAGATGAAACTTAAGTTATCTCAAATTCATTGGTTGATTGGCAGAAATTCAGCACTTAGTCTGGACTGCAAACTTTTAATATACAACTCGCTTTTGAAGCCAATATTATGTTACGGTATCCAGTTATGGGGCACAGCTTCAGCTTGCAATATAGAGAGAATTAAACGAAGACAAAACAAAATTTTAAGGTTAATAAAATCTGCTCCATGGTACATTAAGAATTCAAATTTTCATCGTGATTTCAAAATGCCACTAGTGACTGAAGATATTTCAAGATACGCAGGCAAATACTTAACAAAACTCGAGTCACATCCTAATCCGCTTGCTCGTAATATTTTGAACTTTACTGGACACATCCGCCTAAAAAAGAGGGACACAAGGGCTATTTTACTCAACACTCTAGATGGGAATGCTTGAAAATACATTTAATTTTCCTTTTTGATTATCACTACTTTGTAATATTTAAACTATCACTAAGTTTTGGCCGACACTGGTTGGGATGAATAATTATATTTAGCCTTAACTTATTGTTAATTCATATTTGAAGATACAATAAATAAATATATGTATTAAAAAAAAAGAAAAAAATTCTGACATATAATTGTACAGACGGCATAATTTCGTAAGATAATCAGCAATTGCGTAATTAGATCTACAAAGCTTGATAGCAAGAGGCTTCTAGATTTATTCACTGTCATGGTAATATGAGGAACAAAACACAATCTTGGGTCCAGTAATATTCAAAGATCAAGACATGAATCAACCAACTCTAGCTGATGACCACCCAGATAGTAGTTAACAACAGTTATAATACTTCTGGAAAATAGCATACATTGACATTTCCTTAAATTGAGCTCCATCATGTTAAATTTGCACCATTTAAAAAAGTTGTTAAGGTCACTTTAAAGATTAATATGTTCAATAAAATTATTAAAGGAGTAAACAATTTTAGCATCGTGAGCATACATCAGTATAAAAGCAAAGTTTATGATGTTTGGCAGATCATTTATAAACAAACAAAGAACAGAATAGGAGCAAGATGACTTCCTTGGGGAACACCAGATGATATATATATGTACTTAGACAGACTTGGCAGAAAGCAATGCCAATTAAATATGAACTTAACCAGTTTAAGCTCCGACAATTTACTCCTAATTGATCCAGTTTAGCAAGAAGATGATGGTTGACTTTATCAAATGCTTTGCTAAAATCTGTATAAATAACATCAGTTTGTGTCTTTTGTGTAAAAACAGAATTGACTAAAGATGTTAAATGGAGAATTTCAGTCGTAGTTGAACCGCCTTTCTTAAACCATATTGATAAGGTGACATTAAAGATTCAGTCTGGAGACAGAGGAAATCAGCAATTAATTTTTCAAACAGTTTCGGAATCACGCTTAATTTAGCAATACCTCTATAGTTTGTAATATCAGATTTGTTACCAGACTTATATCAAGGTATTATATACGAATCTCTAAAAAAAAAAAGTAAAATAGCCATACTGTATTAAATGATAAAGTTAAGGGTTAGCTAATGATTCTGCACATTGAATTCAATTGCAGCTTGGAACTCCATCAGGACCATGACTTATTAACATCTTGACGTTTTTAAGTCAAACAATTTGTCATTACTATTGAGTGTAGGAAAAGAGGTTGCTTGATTTGATGCAACCACGTAAGAGGATCCATTGCTGTCAGCATAAACAGCATCAGAATAAGTACTGGCAAAAAAATCATCAAACATATCACATATGATATCAACGTTACTGGATTCTTGATTGCAAAATTTCAGAACTGAAGGATAACCACTGGATCTTCTCTTAGAATTAACAAACGCATAAAAAGGTTTTGAGTCACGAACGAAATTATTTTTCATTTTATTTATATAATTCTTATATAAAGAGTTGTTGAGCAGATTATATTCAGAACGTCTAACTGGATATTTTATGTAGTCAGCAAAGGTGCCTGATGTTTTATACTTCTTGTAATTTTACGTTTGATAACATCGGCTCCATCGTACATCAAAAACTCAAATATACATCGTGATTTGAATATGCCACTAGTGATTGAAGGATCTGCAAAATACGCAGGCAAATATTTAACAAAACTCGAGTCACATCCTAATCCGCTTGCTCTTAATAACTTGAATTTTACTGAAAAAGAAGGACACAAGGGCTCATATACTCAACACTCCAGTTGGGATTGCTTGAAAATGTTGTTTTTTCTCTTTTTTAGGGTTCCGTACACCAAAGGTGAAAAAAGGAACCCTATTGTTTTCGCTACGCTGTCCGTCTGTCCGTCACACGGCATTTTCTCAGGAACCGTAAGAGCTACGGAACTGAAATTTGGACAGAATATGTAGAACCTCGGCCACTACAACAACAAATACATGAAAATTAGAAATTAAAGGGTGCTCCAAAACTAGCGACGAAAAATTTTAAAATCTCATGTAATATACATACAATTGTATGTACATATGTATATTGACACTTGAAATATGTAAAATTAGTGTATTTTTATATAGACTACAACAATAAACATTAAAATATTAAAATAATAGGTAGAGTAATATAATTTCGTGCTAACCTAAATAGAAAAATGAAAAAATGGAAAAAAACAGAAAATTAATAGTGATACTTATAAATGTGTTTACCAAAGGTAAATCAATTGTATACACAACAATCGTTTCTCATATTCCGTTTCATTGTCAATTTAAGTTAAATAGCTGATGTTAATAAGAATCTCTACCCAAGTAGATAGACTAGGGTGCTGATGAAGTGAGTGGCTGCACAGAAAAGTATCGGTATTTCCCCCAGCTTAAAGTCTAAGTTTAATTTTTCTTCTCTTATTTAGAAACTCACATTAATTAATAAAAATATTTCATTCAATAAGAATTGAAATTACTGAACTTGAGCCTAACTATGAATTATTTCTGATTAAAACTCACTACAGTTCAATTATAAATTTACCCAATATTGCATTGAATTGGAGGCGATATTAGGAAAAATTCCCTTTTTTGTGTTCTATGATAATATTTTTCATGTAGGAAAAATTGTAAATAGTTACCTATTTTAACAATTCGTTTCTTTTTTTACGAATTTACACCTGAAACAGTGTTTTTATGTAAATTTAAGCAAATAACTGTTAAATTTTAGACTAAAATTAGTTCATAAATTTCTTTAAAAAAATTATTTTTTATTAATTCTGGTGAGTATTTTCCAACACTATGGAGGAGTTACAAGGTTTTGTATGACTAAAATAAGCTTCTATATGGTTTTTAGCTCACTCTCGGAAAATTAAAAATATCGATTTCTTGGAAGCAATGAATATGTAGTTTCACTAGTTCAGGTTCGTAGCTCTTACGGTTCCTGAGAAAATACCGTATGACGGACAGACGGACAGCGTAGCGAAAACAATAGGGTCCCATTTTTCACCTTTGGTGTACGGAACCCCAAAAAAACGAAAAATTCTGTCAAATAAGTTCTCGTTGTACCTTCATAGTGAACTAACGTCATAGCGGAGTTTTTTCTTACATATGTACATACTAAACAAAAAAATATCATAAAAGAAATATTCGTAATACATATTATTAACTTTGATAAATAAGCTTTAATTGCTTTGTTAATATTTTTTTACATAGTCATAAATAACAAAAACAAAAAAAAACGTAATCAAAAAAAAACAAACAAACAAAAGTGCCCTTTAGGATTACTCTATATGAGTACCTCAAAAACAAATAAATGCGAAGTGAGTTATAACGGCAGAAATGCTTATTTTACTGTGAGTTCTAAAGCTCATAATGCTAACAATAAAAATAAAAACCTGATGATAGACTTACTGTGAGTTCGGAAGCTCTTAATAAAAATAAATAATCTGATGATAGACTTTTTCTAACAACAAATCCACTTTTTGGACAGCGATCAACTTCGCTTTGTCCAATGCCTACTAGTGATTCTTTAACATTACAGTTGCCTAGTACTTCGTCAGTTAAGCCATTGAAATCATTCGCTTCATCTGTTCCAAAGATGTCTAGGGATAACCACGAAACGCCAAAATCGTTTTTCATTATTGCAAGACGATAACGACAAGACCCCTTCATCATCTCAGAAGTCTTTTAAGCCACCACCTATATCTGTGAGGGCAAAAAATTCTAACGCGCTTCTAACAAAACTACTGTCGACAATTTGCGAAAATACTAATCACGTAATTCCAATTAAACGAGGTAATATTGATGAAACTAAAATCCAAATATATGATGAAAGCAATTTCCGAAAAATTGTAAATGATTTTGAAAATAATAAAACAAACTTTTACACATACCAACTTAAGAGTGCTAAAGGCCTACAGATAGTACTAAAGGGCATAGATTCATATGTTGAGCCCGAAGAAGTAAAATGTGCACTTCTAGACCAAGGATTTAAGGTAAAAAATGTTACTAATATAATTAACAGAGAAAAGGTCGCCCGAACCCCCCCCCCCTCACCAAAAATCACAGTTGCAGAGCCACGTAAGCGTTCAGGTCCTGTACAGTGCCATAATTGCCAAGAATATGGCCATACAAAAACGTACTGCAATTTACCTACAGTTTGTGTTATCTGCGGTGAATTGCATGGTACTGCTAGCTGCACTAAGCCAAAAGAACAAGCACAAAAAAAATGTAGTAATTGTGGAGGTAATCACACCGCTAACTATAGAGGATGCCCTGTATATTCTTTTGTTAAACAGACTATGAGTCAAAAACCTAAATTAGCTCCAACCCAACAATTAAACGCGTACTCCGCTTCTTTTGCTCAAGTGAGTCAACCAGTTACTTCACGTGTGTCGTATGCCGATGCTGCTAAGGCTAGTTCTAGTCCCCCACAAAATGTTTCACCGCAAAATAATTCAGCGAATGCAAACTCAGGCTTTAACTTTAGTCGCCTTGAAGCTACTATTGAGAATCTGGTGCTAACTATAAACAACTTTACAACAAATATGAATAGCATTGTTGAGGCTCTTTCTAAATATACAACTATTCAAATTGTTAAGTATTTCTGGTTGCTGAGCTCTCCTAATATTATTTTGTACTTCATTATATTTTGTTATTAACTGCTTTATATTTTTTTATGTGTGTACATATGTTATACGTGCGAACATATAGATGTACGTACATAAATGTGTACATACATATATCTGTACTTAGTACGTCATCATTTATTACGTGCATACATATTTTCACGTTAACTGTCTGTGCACATATGTATATACCTATGTATACTTAGTTACTTATATACATAACGCTTTAAATTCTCTTGCAAATTTTTTGGAAGTTTACCGCTGATTTTTACATTATAATTAATACACAGTTGAGTGTCTTTTTATAAGAAAAGGAAAAATAAAGCATTGATCGAATAAGCTTCAATTGAACTCATCAGCATTTTTTCTTTGCGCAAGGTATATTGTAAGTTGTTAAAGTGTTTACAATTTTGTCTGGAAGAAATCAAGGATTGTCAAACTAGGCCATCCTCAAACATTGGCGACCGTGACAGGACACTAAAAAATTCAAAGAAATCGTTTGGAAGATTGGTATAATTTCCACATTTAATACTTCATAATGACAGAAGCAAGTGGCTCATCAAACAAGGGCATGACTCTCGAAGAATTGAAACAACTCCGAGCTTCGCCTAAAGGAAGTATAACTCGTATTAAAAATGTCATTGAATCCAACGACAGTTTATCTCTTGCCGAGCTTGAATGTAGATTAGGTATTATCGAGTCATACTACAAGCAAGCGTCGTACTGCCAAAACCAAATTGAGCGAACATCGCCGCAGGATTTAGGAAGAGCTGACCTAGACGAGCTGTACATTACAGTTAAAAGTCGCATAGTAAGTCTCGTTGAGCAAAGGAAGGGTTCAGTTGGCCATGAACAATCATTTTTTTTCCCGCAAACAACTTCAAGTCGACTTCCGAGCTTAAAACTACCAACATTTGATGGAAAATATTTAGAGTATAAAAATTTTATAAGATCATTCAACAATTTGGTTCATAAGGATCAAACCATACCTATTTCAGAAAAATTTAATCATTTGTTATCATGTGTAAGTGAAGAAGCTCTAGCTACGATCAAAGCGTTTCAGGTAACCGACGAAAACTATTCTCAAGCACTTGCTCGATTAAAAGAAAGATACGACAATGATACTTTGATATTTTTGGAAAACGTCACCTCAATGTTTGACATACCCAAGACTTCTAAACCCGTTCCGAATCAATTGAGAAATATTGTAGATACAATTTCAGCCCTTTACAGTTCGTTAAAATCACTTGGATCTCATGAACAAATTTGTGACGCATTCATAATTCACTTGGCTATGAGCAAGGTCCATTTACAAACAAGACAAAAATGGGACGAGTTTATCGATTATACAAAGCTGCCGTCTTGGTCTGATTGCTGTTCAATGTTAGATAGGCTGTGTCAACAATTAGATGCGCAGGGCAGGAGATCTGCAAAGGAACAGCCAGTTCTTAACTCAAAGAATTATTCGCATAATAATTCACATTCAAACCAACATTCTTTCGTCGTCAAACATATGGCTCAAGATTTTGTATGCACTCATTGTTCAAAATCGGGCCATTATATTACAACGTGTCAGCGTTTCATTGTTTTAGCTACAGAGCAACGCATAGACCAAGCTAAAAGGCAAAATCTATGTCTCAACTGCTTATCAAAAGGACATTTGTACGCACAATGCCCTTCACGGTATTCTTGTAAGTTCTGCAAACAACGTCATCACTCGCTTTTGCATAAGCAACTTGATGAAGAAAGTCCATCAACTAGTTCAGCTGTAGTTCATAGCACATTTCAACAAACTATAATTCCCAAAATAAGTAAAGTGATTCTTGCAACGGCTATGGTTTTAGTTCGTGATTCTGAAGGAAAGTTTCACGTAGCAAGAGCACTTTTGGATTCATGCTCACAAGTCAATTTCATAAGTGAGCATCTTTCTAATGCATTAAATTTGAAGAAAACAAAGAATTCTATAAATGTTGAGGGAATTGGCTCGAACAGTGTTAAGGTGCCATTTAAAACACAAAGCACAATCAGGTCCCGATTAAATAGTTTTGAATCATCTCTAGAGTTTCTAGTTTCTCGTACTATTACTAGATACCACCCTGATGAGACAATCCCAATAAGTAAGTTTAATCTGCCCTCTAACATAGAGCTGGCGGATCCAGAGTTTTATCGCCGGAGAGGTATAGATATGCTTTTGGGCGCAGAATTATTCTTTTCAATTCTGTCAGTGGGACAATTTCGTCCTGAAGAAAATTTGCCATTACATTACAAAAAACCCTGCTTGGATGGATTGTCTCGGGAAAATACAGCTGCAAAACTAGTAACTCTACGATAAGTTCGTCTTATACAATTACGGAATCCAGCACAAATGAAATCGACAAAAATCTTGAGTTATTATGGAAGCTGGAATCAGTCGAAGGCAAGCTCCAACATATGACCCCAGAACAACAACAATGCGAAGAACATTTCTTAAGAAATGTTACGGTTCAAAGCGATGGTCGAATCATGGTCAAGTTGCCACTTAAAAGCAATCCTAAATATCTTGGAGAATCAAGGGATATAGCAGAACGTCGATTCAGATCAATTGAAAGAAAATTAGATAACAATCTCCAGTTAAAGGAGGAATACACACGATTCTTAAAGGAGTACGAAGAGTTAGGTCATATGACTCAAATTCACTCACCTGTAGATGAACCCAGGTACTACATTCCTCATCACTGCGTCTTACGTCCTGAAAGTATCTCAACAAAACTTAGAGTGGTTTTTGACGCATCATGTCGATCATCCTCACAGCTATCTCTTAATGACATAATGATGGTGGGCCCTACGATACAAAATACTTTATTAATAACATTGCTTCGTTTTAGGTGTCACCAATATGGTTTGACTGCTGACATTGTTAAAATGTATAGGCAGGTTTTAATCCACCCTGAAGACAGGAACTTGCAACTAATTTTATGGCGGGATGACAAGTCGAAGCCAATAAAATCATACGCTCTCAACACTGTGACGTACGGTACAGCATCAGCTCCATATCTCGCTATACGCAGTTTACATTATGCTGCAGAAAGGTACCCAAACCCATATAAACTTGGTAAGGCAGTCATTACCACCGACTTTTATGTCGATGATATGATTACTGGGGCAGACGACATAAATAAATTGCAGGCAATCAAGAACGAAGTCACCGATATTTTAGCATATTCAAAATTTTCCCTCTCCAAATGGCATAGTAACTTTCCCGGACTTGAGTGGTTTGATCACGGTGTAAAGGAGGTTCATATTGATAATGACGTCATATCAACATTAGGAATCTCATGGCACCCTTCAGAAGATACATTCCGTTTTGCATTTCGACCTAATAAAACATATGCAAAGAACACGAAACGGTCTATTTTATCTCTAACGTCTACGCTTTTTGATCCAATTGGTCTTATTAGCCCCCTTGTTATAAGAGCAAAAATTTTATTGCAAAAACTTTGGCTCATAAAATGTGCCTGGGATGAGTCCGTTCCTCAAGAAGTTAACACGGCTTGGAACAACATTTTAGCAGACTTTCATAAATTGCCGCAGCTAAAAATTAACCGCTTTGTTCGAATAGCAAATTCAATACAAATGGAAGTGCATGGATTTAGCGATTCATCCATTAAAGCATATGGTTGCTGTATTTATTTTGTTTGCAGAGACTCATGCGAAAATGTTACAGTACACTTGTTAGCATCGAAATCTCGCGTCGCCCCATTAAAAACAAGAACATTGCCCAGGCTAGAATTGTGTGGTGCACATTTACTAGCAAAGTTTTGGAATCAGCTGAAACATCATGTCAACTACACTATTTCAAATGTATATTTCTGGTCTGACTCCCAAATTACCCTACATTGGATTAACAGCCATTCATCGTCGCTTTCAACTTTTGTCGGAAATCGTGTTGCAGAAATCCAGGAGCTCTCTGGTGAAGCCGTTTGGCGGTATGTTCCTACAGACCAAAATCCCGCTGATTTAGTATCGCGAGGCTGCACTGTATCTGAACTTTGCGAATCAATATGGTTCCACGGCCCGCCATTTCTGCAACAACCCTATAATAATTGGCCAATGCGTCAAAACATGGACCTTAGCGAAGATATAATGCTTTTGGAGAAGAGAAAAACTGTATTAATTACTGGTATTCAAGAGATCCCATATATTTTTCAGGCAATACACAGGTCCAGTAATTATATGAAATGCCTGAGAATTATTTCTTATGTCTTTCGAATTCGGTCACGAAATGTTTTTAAAGGTCCAAATGTATCTTCAAACGAGCTATCACATGCTCTCTACAGAATCGTTTGGGTTATCCAGCAGTATAACTTTTCTACAGAGTTTCAGCAACTGAAAAAATTTGGTGTCGTTTCAGGAAAATTATCATCTCTGGCTCTATTTATAGAAAGTATTTATGGAGTGGAATTAATCCGAGTGGGTGGTCGACTACTTAATTCAAATCTACCACCACAAACGAAGTTTCCTCTACTACTGCCAAAAATGGATGCATTTGTCAACATAATGGCCACTCACATTCACCGGACCAACTTTCACGCAGGACCACGAACATTAGTCTCCTTGATTCAACAACAGTTCTGGATAGTAAATTGTAGATCATTGGCCAGGCAAGTAGTTCATCAGTGCATTCATTGCACCCGGTACAAGCCGAAACTATTAAATCAAGTGATGGGAAATCTACCTAAGGATCGTGTTTTAGGTTCTCGTCCATTTCAAGTAGCTGGCGTTGATTTTGCTGGTCCGATTTCGACTTATCTCCGAATCCGAGGAAAACGACCTTATAAGTCGTACATAGCAGTCTTTGTTTGCTTCGTATCAAAGGCTGTTCACCTGGAAGTAGTTTCAGACTTATCTAGTGACGCATTTATAGCCGCTTTAAAGCGATTCATTGGCCGTAGAGGTATGCCTTCGAAAATATATTGTGACAATGCCACTAATTTCGTTGGCGCAAATTCAAAGCTAAAGGAGTTCTACTACAGTTTTTATAAAAAGGCAAATATATCACACGTTATTTCATATACCGCAACAAATTCTATAGATTTTTGTTTCATTCCTCCCCGAGCACCACATTTTGGAGGATTGTGGGAGGCGGCAGTTAAGACCGCCAAGGGTCACTTGTTTCGAACACTTTCAAATGCTCGACTTACATTTGAAGAGTTATGTACCGCTTTACTTGAAATTGAAGCCGTTATGAACTCTCGCCCAATCTCATGCACATCAACTGACCCCAACGACTTGGAGGCCCTTACACCAGGTCATTTATTAATTGGTTGCGCTTTGAAAAGTATTCCTGAAAGGGCTGAGTTTAATGCGGACATTTCAAGTCTTAGGCATTGGCAAAAAATAGCAGCCCTAAAAACTAATTTTTGGCAAAGATGGCATAACGAGTACTTAACTCAATTGCAAGAGCGTTCACGTTGGAGACATCCGCAACAAAATCTTCAAGTTAATGACATGGTCATTGTTCAAGAAGACAATGTTCCTCCAATGAAATGGGTGATTGGTCGAGTTGTGAACGTTTTTCCAGGTGAAGATGGCTACGCTAGAGTTGCTGATGTCAAAACAAGTAGTACCACCCTTCGCCGTCCCGTATCGAAACTGGCGATTTTACCTATTAATTGAAACCAGGGGTTTCAATGGAGTCCGGCATGTTGAGGCTCTTTCTAAATATACAACTATTCAAATTGTTAAGTATTTCTGGTTGCTGAGCTCTCCTAATATTATTTTGTACTTCATTATATTTTGTTATTAACTGCTTTATATTTTTTTATGTGTGTACATATGTTATACGTGCGAACATATAGATGTACGTACATAAATGTGTACATACATATATCTGTACTTAGTACGTCATCATTTATTACGTGCATACATATTTTCACGTTAACTGTCTGTGCACATATGTATATACCTATGTATACTTAGTTACTTATATACATAACGCTTTAAATTCTCTTGCAAATTTTTTGGAAGTTTACCGCTGATTTTTACATTATAATTAATACACAGTTGAGTGTCTTTTTATAAGAAAAGGAAAAATAAAGCATTGATCGAATAAGCTTCAATTGAACTCATCAGCATTTTTTCTTTGCGCAAGGTATATTGTAAGTTGTTAAAGTGTTTACAATTTTGTCTGGAAGAAATCAAGGATTGTCAAACTAGGCCATCCTCAAACATTGGCGACCGTGACAGGACACTAAAAAATTCAAAGAAATCGTTTGGAAGATTGGTATAATTTCCACATTTAATACTTCATAATGACAGAAGCAAGTGGCTCATCAAACAAGGGCATGACTCTCGAAGAATTGAAACAACTCCGAGCTTCGCCTAAAGGAAGTATAACTCGTATTAAAAATGTCATTGAATCCAACGACAGTTTATCTCTTGCCGAGCTTGAATGTAGATTAGGTATTATCGAGTCATACTACAAGCAAGCGTCGTACTGCCAAAACCAAATTGAGCGAACATCGCCGCAGGATTTAGGAAGAGCTGACCTAGACGAGCTGTACATTACAGTTAAAAGTCGCATAGTAAGTCTCGTTGAGCAAAGGAAGGGTTCAGTTGGCCATGAACAATCATTTTTTTTCCCGCAAACAACTTCAAGTCGACTTCCGAGCTTAAAACTACCAACATTTGATGGAAAATATTTAGAGTATAAAAATTTTATAAGTTCATTCAACAATTTGGTTCATAAGGATCAAACCATACCTATTTCAGAAAAATTTAATCATTTGTTATCATGTGTAAGTGAAGAAGCTCTAGCTACGATCAAAGCATTTCAGGTAACCGACGAAAACTATTCTCAAGCACTTGCTCGATTAAAAGAAAGATACGACAATGATACTTTGATATTTTTGGAAAACGTCACCTCAATGTTTGACATACCCAAGACTTCTAAACCCGTTCCGAATCAATTGAGAAATATTGTAGATACAATTTCAGCCCTTTACAGTTCGTTAAAATCACTTGGATCTCATGAACAAATTTGTGACGCATTCATAATTCACTTGGCTATGAGCAAGGTCCATTTACAAACAAGACAAAAATGGGACGAGTTTATCGATTATACAAAGCTGCCGTCTTGGTCTGATTGCTGTTCAATGTTAGATAGGCTGTGTCAACAATTAGATGCGCAGGGCAGGAGATCTGCAAAGGAACAGCCAGTTCTTAACTCAAAGAATTATTCGCATAATAATTCACATTCAAACCAACATTCTTTCGTCGTCAAACATATGGCTCAAGATTTTGTATGCACTCATTGTTCAAAATCGGGCCATTATATTACAACGTGTCAGCGTTTCATTGTTTTAGCTACAGAGCAACGCATAGACCAAGCTAAAAGGCAAAATCTATGTCTCAACTGCTTATCAAAAGGACATTTGTACGCACAATGCCCTTCACGGTATTCTTGTAAGTTCTGCAAACAACGTCATCACTCGCTTTTGCATAAGCAACTTGATGAAGAAAGTCCATCAACTAGTTCAGCTGTAGTTCATAGCACATTTCAACAAACTATAATTCCCAAAATAAGTAAAGTGATTCTTGCAACGGCTATGGTTTTAGTTCGTGATTCTGAAGGAAAGTTTCACGTAGCAAGAGCACTTTTGGATTCATGCTCACAAGTCAATTTCATAAGTGAGCATCTTTCTAATGCATTAAATTTGAAGAAAACAAAGAATTCTATAAATGTTGAGGGAATTGGCTCGAACAGTGTTAAGGTGCCATTTAAAACACAAAGCACAATCAGGTCCCGATTAAATAGTTTTGAATCATCTCTAGAGTTTCTAGTTTCTCGTACTATTACTAGATACCACCCTGATGAGACAATCCCAATAAGTAAGTTTAATCTGCCCTCTAACATAGAGCTGGCGGATCCAGAGTTTTATCGCCGGAGAGGTATAGATATGCTTTTGGGCGCAGAATTATTCTTTTCAATTCTGTCAGTGGGACAATTTCGTCCTGAAGAAAATTTGCCATTACATTACAAAAAACCCTGCTTGGATGGATTGTCTCGGGAAAATACAGCTGCAAAACTAGTAACTCTACGATAAGTTCGTCTTATACAATTACGGAATCCAGCACAAATGAAATCGACAAAAATCTTGAGTTATTATGGAAGCTGGAATCAGTCGAAGGCAAGCTCCAACATATGACCCCAGAACAACAACAATGCGAAGAACATTTCTTAAGAAATGTTACGGTTCAAAGCGATGGTCGAATCATGGTCAAGTTGCCACTTAAAAGCAATCCTAAATATCTTGGAGAATCAAGGGATATAGCAGAACGTCGATTCAGATCAATTGAAAGAAAATTAGATAACAATCTCCAGTTAAAGGAGGAATACACACGATTCTTAAAGGAGTACGAAGAGTTAGGTCATATGACTCAAATTCACTCACCTGTAGATGAACCCAGGTACTACATTCCTCATCACTGCGTCTTACGTCCTGAAAGTATCTCAACAAAACTTAGAGTGGTTTTTGACGCATCATGTCGATCATCCTCACAGCTATCTCTTAATGACATAATGATGGTGGGCCCTACGATACAAAATACTTTATTAATAACATTGCTTCGTTTTAGGTGTCACCAATATGGTTTGACTGCTGACATTGTTAAAATGTATAGGCAGGTTTTAATCCACCCTGAAGACAGGAACTTGCAACTAATTTTATGGCGGGATGACAAGTCGAAGCCAATAAAATCATACGCTCTCAACACTGTGACGTACGGTACAGCATCAGCTCCATATCTCGCTATACGCAGTTTACATTATGCTGCAGAAAGGTACCCAAACCCATATAAACTTGGTAAGGCAGTCATTACCACCGACTTTTATGTCGATGATATGATTACTGGGGCAGACGACATAAATAAATTGCAGGCAATCAAGAACGAAGTCACCGATATTTTAGCATATTCAAAATTTTCCCTCTCCAAATGGCATAGTAACTTTCCCGGACTTGAGTGGTTTGATCACGGTGTAAAGGAGGTTCATATTGATAATGACGTCATATCAACATTAGGAATCTCATGGCACCCTTCAGAAGATACATTCCGTTTTGCATTTCGACCTAATAAAACATATGCAAAGAACACGAAACGGTCTATTTTATCTCTAACGTCTACGCTTTTTGATCCAATTGGTCTTATTAGCCCCCTTGTTATAAGAGCAAAAATTTTATTGCAAAAACTTTGGCTCATAAAATGTGCCTGGGATGAGTCCGTTCCTCAAGAAGTTAACACGGCTTGGAACAACATTTTAGCAGACTTTCATAAATTGCCGCAGCTAAAAATTAACCGCTTTGTTCGAATAGCAAATTCAATACAAATGGAAGTGCATGGATTTAGCGATTCATCCATTAAAGCATATGGTTGCTGTATTTATTTTGTTTGCAGAGACTCATGCGAAAATGTTACAGTACACTTGTTAGCATCGAAATCTCGCGTCGCCCCATTAAAAACAAGAACATTGCCCAGGCTAGAATTGTGTGGTGCACATTTACTAGCAAAGTTTTGGAATCAGCTGAAACATCATGTCAACTACACTATTTCAAATGTATATTTCTGGTCTGACTCCCAAATTACCCTACATTGGATTAACAGCCATTCATCGTCGCTTTCAACTTTTGTCGGAAATCGTGTTGCAGAAATCCAGGAGCTCTCTGGTGAAGCCGTTTGGCGGTATGTTCCTACAGACCAAAATCCCGCTGATTTAGTATCGCGAGGCTGCACTGTATCTGAACTTTGCGAATCAATATGGTTCCACGGCCCGCCATTTCTGCAACAACCCTATAATAATTGGCCAATGCGTCAAAACATGGACCTTAGCGAAGATATAATGCTTTTGGAGAAGAGAAAAACTGTATTAATTACTGGTATTCAAGAGATCCCATATATTTTTCAGGCAATACACAGGTCCAGTAATTATATGAAATGCCTGAGAATTATTTCTTATGTCTTTCGAATTCGGTCACGAAATGTTTTTAAAGGTCCAAATGTATCTTCAAACGAGCTATCACATGCTCTCTACAGAATCGTTTGGGTTATCCAGCAGTATAACTTTTCTACAGAGTTTCAGCAACTGAAAAAATTTGGTGTCGTTTCAGGAAAATTATCATCTCTGGCTCTATTTATAGAAAGTATTTATGGAGTGGAATTAATCCGAGTGGGTGGTCGACTACTTAATTCAAATCTACCAGCACAAACGAAGTTTCCTCTACTACTGCCAAAAATGGATGCATTTGTCAACATAATGGCCACTCACATTCACCGGACCAACTTTCACGCAGGACCACGAACATTAGTCTCCTTGATTCAACAACAGTTCTGGATAGTAAATTGTAGATCATTGGCCAGGCAAGTAGTTCATCAGTGCATTCATTGCACCCGGTACAAGCCGAAACTATTAAATCAAGTGATGGGAAATCTACCTAAGGATCGTGTTTTAGGTTCTCGTCCATTTCAAGTAGCTGGCGTTGATTTTGCTGGTCCGATTTCGACTTATCTCCGAATCCGAGGAAAACGACCTTATAAGTCGTACATAGCAGTCTTTGTTTGCTTCGCATCAAAGGCTGTTCACCTGGAAGTAGTTTCAGACTTATCTAGTGACGCATTTATAGCCGCTTTAAAGCGATTCATTGGCCGTAGAGGTATGCCTTCGAAAATATATTGTGACAATGCCACTAATTTCGTTGGCGCAAATTCAAAGCTAAAGGAGTTCTACTACAGTTTTTATAAAAAGGCAAATATATCACACGTTATTTCATATACCGCAACAAATTCTATAGATTTTTGTTTCATTCCTCCCCGAGCACCACATTTTGGAGGATTGTGGGAGGCGGCAGTTAAGACCGCCAAGGGTCACTTGTTTCGAACACTTTCAAATGCTCGACTTACATTTGAAGAGTTATGTACCGCTTTACTTGAAATTGAAGCCGTTATGAACTCTCGCCCAATCTCATGCACATCAACTGACCCCAACGACTTGGAGGCCCTTACACCAGGTCATTTATTAATTGGTTGCGCTTTGAAAAGTATTCCTGAAAGGGCTGAGTTTAATGCGGACATTTCAAGTCTTAGGCATTGGCAAAAAATAGCAGCCCTAAAAACTAATTTTTGGCAAAGATGGCATAACGAGTACTTAACTCAATTGCAAGAGCGTTCACGTTGGAGACATCCGCAACAAAATCTTCAAGTTAATGACATGGTCATTGTTCAAGAAGACAATGTTCCTCCAATGAAATGGGTGATTGGTCGAGTTGTGAACGTTTTTCCAGGTGAAGATGGCTACGCTAGAGTTGCTGATGTCAAAACAAGTAGTACCACCCTTCGCCGTCCCGTATCGAAACTGGCGATTTTACCTATTAATTGAAACCAGGGGTTTCAATGGAGTCCGGCATGTTGAGGCTCTTTCTAAATATACAACTATTCAAATTGTTAAGTATTTCTGGTTGCTGAGCTCTCCTAATATTATTTTGTACTTCATTATATTTTGTTATTAACTGCTTTATATTTTTTTATGTGTGTACATATGTTATACGTGCGAACATATAGATGTACGTACATAAATGTGTACATACATATATCTGTACTTAGTACGTCATCATTTATTACGTGCATACATATTGAAACATTTGTAAATTTTTTTTTTTTTAATTGAACTTTTAGTGATTTTTAATCAGAAATAATTTTAAGTCAGGCTTAAGTTCAGTAATTTCAATTCTTATTGAATGAAATATTTTTATTAATTAATGTGAGTATTTAAAGAAGAGAAGAAAAATTAAACTTAGACTTTAAGCTGGGGGAAATACCGATACTTTTCTGTGCAGCCACGCACTTCATCAGCACCCTAGTCTATCTACTTGGGTAGAGATTCTTATTAACATCAGCTATTTAACTTAAATGTACAATGAACGGAATATTTTTTTTTTTTTTTTTTTATTTTTTTTTTTTTTTTTTAATACATGTATTTATTTATTGTATCTTCAAATATGAACTAACAATAAGTATTCAAATCTTAAATCTAAAATATAATTATTAGGACCGACCACTGTCGGACATAAACTTGTTAATAGTTATAAATAATACATAAGTAGTGATAATAAAAAAAGAAAAAAAAATTATAAAAAAGTATAAAAAAAGTATTTTCAAGAAATCCCATTTGGCGTGTTGAGTAATAGAGCCCTTGTGTCCCATTTTTTTAAGCGGATGTGTCCAGTAAAGTTCAAAATATTACGAGCAAGCGGATTAGGATGTGACTCAACCAGTGTATTTGAGATAACTTAATTTTCATCTGAGTTAGCTTAAAGTCAATATGATGTTTCCATGTAAGCCTTCGATCAAGGTGTATACCAAGGTATTTCACTTGGGAGTGTTGAGGAATATTTTGATTATTGATTCGAATTGGGGAACAAGTATCTCTTCTTAGGGTAAACGTTATATGGACACACTTTTGTTCATTTACCTTAATTCTCCATAAGTTCAACCACATTTCCAATTGTGTAATATGTTCTTGTAAATATCGGGAAGCCTCGTGAGGGGTTTCATGCATACTAAGGCAGGCTGTATCATCGGCAAACGTAGATGTATGGATATTGCTGCTCAAAGGCATATCACAAGTATAGATCAAATACAAAACTGGCCCCAGTATGCTCCCCTGTGGCACACCGGATGATATAGATTCGGGCACACTCATGAATTCTCCTTCCACAACCGTGAACTTCCGGGTAGTGATGTAACTTTCTAATAAATTCACTAAATTTATTGGTAGATATGATTTTAATTTTAGAATTAGACCTTCATGCCACACTTTATCAAATGCCTGAGAAACGTCAATAAACAGGGCAGAACAATACTTCTTTTCCTCAAATGTTTTTCTTATAAATTGAACCAATCTATGAGTTTGTTCAATGGTGCTATGCTGACTTCTAAAACCAAATTGATGGTCTGGGATGCACCCACTATCTGTTAAGGTTGGGGACAATTTTGTCATGAGCAGCTTTTCGAAGAGTTTTGACATAGTTGACAGCAAACTTATTGGCCTATATGACTCAGCTTTAGTAAGATCTTTTCCCGGCTTTGGAATCATTTTGATTTTTGCAAGCTTCCAGAGTTGTGGATAATACTCCAGTCGTAATATGGCATTAGAAATAAACAGCAAGATTCTTATTGCAATATGCGGCAAGTTCATCAGCATCTTGTTACTAATTCCATCAATACCTGGAGCTTTCTTTGGCTTGAGTTCAGCAATTACTTTATGTACATCACGCATCTTAAACTTTAAGGCTCGAGGGGGTAGAGCAACTACATTCGGCAAATCAGCAACACCAGTACATGTATTTGAGGTAAATACGGATTTTAAATGCTCAGCAAATATTTTGCATTTTTCCGTATCGCTTCTTGCCCAATCTCCGGTAGATGTGCGCAGAGGTGGCTTGAACTCAACGGGGGTTTTAAGCTTTCTAGCAGCGCGCCACAAGGAGTACTTAGATGTCGGTGTGACATCAAGACCTTCCAAATAATTTTTAAGAGATGCAGTTTTTTCAGATGCAAGCAACTCTTGAAGTCGTTTAGAACATTCTTTAAGTCTGAGTTTATGTTGGGGTGATCTGTGCTGTTGCCATTCCCTTCTAGCTCTTCTTTTTTCACATACGAGATGTTCAATATCCCTGGAATAAATTTTATTAAACCCAGACTGCGGATGGGAGGTAGTGGCATGTTCAGCAGCCTGTTTAATAATTTCGTTAAGATTGGCAATGTTAGTTTCAATGTCATTGGGTGTTCTTAACGCAATATTTTCCGTGCAATGACTACTAAGATATTTTTTGAATCCCAGCCAATTAACACGATTGGTCATCTTCGTATATGGGTGAGGTAAGTCACTTCTTAGTGGGTTACAAATTGTAACGATAGTGGGGGAGTGATCGGAGGAGAGATCTAGAGAAGTTTCAACACTAATTAAATCCCTAGAAATATTTTTCATTACGCCAAAATCAATAACATCTGGAATTTTTCGTACGTCAGTAGGCCAATAAGTGGGTTCCCTACTCGAAATAACATCTAAGCCCATTTTTGAAATTGTATTAAACAAAGCTCGACCTCTAGGTGTTAAAAGGCGCGATCCCCAGTACGTATGCTTTGCATTGTAGTCTCCAGCTGCCACGAAACAAGATCCAAGCGATTTGTAGAACTTCTCATACTGATCTTCGGTAACTGAAAATCTGGGAGGTGAGTAAATTGATGATATTACGAAATTAGAACAAAAATTTTCTACAAAAATATTCGTAGCTTGCATATATTCTTCACTAACGTTGTCAAGGATATAGTGCTTGAGTCTTGACTTAATTAGAATTGCAGATCCACCGCATGCTCTCCCTCTAGGGTCCTTTGTATCATACATAGTGTAGCCATTTATTTTGAAAAAGCTTCTCGTAGTCAAATGTGTCTCAGAGACCAACATTATATCAATACTTTTTTCCGTAAGGAAGTGCTCAAGTTCATTTTTATGTTGGCGAATGCCGTTTGCGTTCCAGAAACATATTTTTAACGTGTTCATGGCTTGTTAATTAATGCTTGAAGCAGAGTATTCTGCATTCTCAGCATTTCTTGCATCATGTTAGTCATATTTGTTGTAAAGTTGTTTATAGTTTGCACCAAATTGTCAATAGTAGCTTCAAGGCGACTAAAGTTAAAGCTTGAGTTTGCATTTGTTGAATTATTTGGAGGTGGAACATTTTGTGCGGGAATAGAATTTGTTCTAGCAGCATCGGCATACGATACACTGGAAGTAACTGGTTGGCTCCTTTGCACAAAAGTGGCGGAGTAAGCGTTTGCTGATTGAGATGGAGCTAATTTGGGTTTTTGCACCATAGTCTGTTTGACAAAAGAGTACACAGGACAACCTCTGTAGTTAGCGGTGTGATTACCTCCACAATTACTGCATTTTTTATCACTTTGATCTTTTGGCTTATTGCAACTAGCAGTGCCGTGTAATTCGCCGCACACAACACAAACAGTGGGTAATTTACAGTATGTTTTTGTGTGGCCATATTCTTGGCAATTATGGCACTGTACGGGACCTGATCGCTTATGTGGCTCTTCAATTGTGATTTTTCGGTATAAGAGGTATTTTAGGCTATAAATTGGGTGTGTCTCGTTTTTTTTCAGCTGTATATCATTCGGCTCCAATTCAACACGAAATAGAGGCTGGGGGATCTTCTCCCTGTTTGTGCATCTGTGCATCTTTTACTTCTTCAGGATTAACATAAGAGTCAATACCCTTCAATACGATCTGCATACCTTTGGCACTTTTAAGCTGGTACGTATAAAAACTTGTTTTATTTTTTTCAAATTCAGTCACTATTTTACGGAAATTTTTTTCTTCGTATATTTGAATTTTAGTTTCGTCAATATTACCACGCTTTATTGGAATAACATGAAATGCGTTTTCACCAATGGCCGAGACTAATTTTTTAATTAGGGCGTTAGAATTTTTCTCTCTCAAATATATAGGTGGTGGCTTAAAAGACTTTTGCGATGATGCAGCGGGCTTGTCGTCGGTGACTTGCAATAATGAAAAACGATTTTGACGATTGGTAGATGATGCGCTATTATCCCTAGACATCTTTGGAGCAGATGAAATTTTTGAAGAATTGGGGCTTCGCCCACGCTTTACCACTGTTATGTATCTGTCCATTCCGACTTGTACCTTGGATTTTGAGCTACTTTTATCTGTAGTGATAACTTTATTAAGTGATGAACACGAGCCTGAAGGAGATGATATAACTGACTTATATGACGAAGTACTAGGCAACTGTAATGTTAATGAATCACTATTTGGCATTGGACAAAGCGAAGTTGATCGCTGACGGTTGATCGCTGATGAACGGAATATGAGAAACGATTGTTGTGTATACAATTGATTTACCTTTGGTAAACACATTTATAAGTATCACTATTAATTTTCTGTTTTTTCCAATTTTTCATTTTTCTATTTAGGTTAGCACGAAATTATTTTACTCTACCTCAGTATGTTTAACTATTCTTACTTATCTTTTTGCGATCATCACATTAATTATTTTTACTTATTCGATGTACCATCGGTACATGCATGTAAGTATAATTGTAGTGGCTTAATGTTACTTGTTGTTGCATTCTACAGTTTTTACTTGGATTTCCAGCATTCTGAAACTGTGATGGCCAAGTAAACAGTGATTGCCAAGTGAACATATTTTTTCACGTGCCCATGATTATTTAAGTAAAACATTTGTAAATTTTTTTAATTGAACTTTTAGTGATTTTTAGTCAGAAATAATTTTAAGTCAGGCTTAAGTTCAGTAATTTCAATTCTTATTGAATGAAATATTTTTATTAATTAATGTGAGTATCTAAAGAAGAGAAGAAAAATTAAACTTAGACTTTAAGCTGGGGAAATACCGATACTTTTCTGTGCAGCCACGCACTTCATCAGCACCCTAGTCTATCTACTTGGGTAGAGATTCTTATTAACATCAGCTATTTAACTTAAATGTACAATGAACGGAATATGAGAAACGATTGTTGTGTATACAATTGATTTACCTTTGGTAAACACATTTATAAGTATCACTATTAATTTTCTGTTTTTTCCAATTTTTCATTTTTCTATTTAGGTTAGCACGAAATTATTTTACTCTACCTCAGTATGTTTAACTATTCTTACTTATCTTTTTACGATCATCACATTAATTATTTTTACTTATTCGATGTACCATCGGTACATGCATGTAAGTATAATTGTAGTGGCTTAATGTTACTTGTTGTTGCATTCTACAGTTTTTACTTGGATTTCCAGCATTCTGAAACTGTGATGGCCAAGTAAACAGTGATTGCCAAGTGAACATATTTTTTCACGTGCCCATGATTATTTAAGTGAAACATTTGTAAATTTTTTTAATTGAACTTTTAGTGATTTTTAATCAGAAATAATTTTAAGTCAGGCTTAAGTTTAGTAATTTCAATTCTTATTGAATGAAATATTTTTATTAATTAATGTGAGTATCTAAAGAATAGAAGAAAAATTAAACTTAGACTTTAAGCTGGGGGAAATACCGATACTTTTCTGTGCAGCCACGCACTTCATCAGCACCCTAGTCTATCTACTTGGGTAGAGATTCTTATTAACATCAGCTATTTAACTTAAATGTACAATGAACGGAATATGAGAAACGATTGTTGTGTATACCCAGTAAAAAAGAGACTCCAAAAAAGTCATGAAAATGTGGAGTTTACGATGCGGAAGTAGTGCAAATTTCGATCCGATCCAATGATTTTTACATAGGGATGTCATTGCAAGAAGTTCTCTTTTTCGATGCCTGGTCACTGAATTGGAAGCGATATTAATATATATATTTTATATTTATATTTTTTGTGTTCTATGATAATATTTTCATCTAGGAAAAAGGGTAAATAGATGCCTTTTTTAAAAATTCGTTTCTTTTTATACGAATATAAGCCCGAAACAATGTTTTCATGTAAATTTAAGCAAAAAACTTTTAAATTTTAGACTAAAAATAATTCATAAATTTCTTTAAAATAATAATTTTTTTTTAATTCTGGTGAGTATTTTCTAACACTATGGAGGAGTTACAAGGTTTTGTGTGACTAAAATAAGCTTCTACATGTTTTTTTGCTCACTCTCGGCAAATTAAAAATATCGATTTTTTGGAAGCAATGAAAATGTACTTCCGCTAGAATGACTTCCATTTTTTTCACTGGGATACAATTGATTTACCTTTGGTAAACACATTTATAAGTATCACTATTAATTTTCAGTTTTTTCCAATTTTTCATTTTTCTATTTAGGTTAGCACGAAATTATTTTACTCTACCTCAGTATGTTTAACTATTCTTACTTATCTTTTTACGATCATCACATTAATTATTTTTACTTATTCGATGTACCATCGGTACATGCATGTAAGTATAATTGTAGTGGCTTAATGTTACTTGTTGTTGCATTCTACAGTTTTTACTTGGATTTCCAGCATTCTGAAACTGTGATGGCCAAGTAAACAGTGATTGCCAAGTGAACATATTTTTTCACGTGCCCATGATTATTTAAGTGAAACATTTGTAAATTTTTTTAATTGAACTTTTAGTGATTTTTAATCAGAAATAATTTTAAGTCAGGCTTAAGTTCAGTAATTTCAATTCTTATTGAATGAAATATTTTTATTAATTAATGTGAGTATCTAAAGAAGAGAAGAAAAATTAAACTTAGACTTTAAGCTTGGGGAAATACCGATACTTTTCTGTGCAGCCACGCACTTCATCAGCACCCTAGTCTATCTACTTGGGTAGAGATTCTTATTAACATCAGCTATTTAACTTAAATGTACAATGAACGGAATATGAGAAACGATTGTTGTGTATACAATTGATTTACCTTTGGTAAACACTTTTATAAGTATCACTATTAATTTTCTGTTTTTTCCAATTTTTCATTTTTCTATTTAGGTTAGCACGAAATTATTTTACTCTACCTCAGTATGTTTAATTATTCTTACTTATCTTTTTACGATCATCACATTAATTATTTTTACTTATTCGATGTACCATCGGTACATGCATGTAAGTATAATTGTAGTGGCTTAATGTTACTTGTTGTTGCATTCTACAGTTTTTACTTGGATTTCCAGCATTCTGAAACTGTGATGGCCAAGTAAACAGTGATTGCCAAGTGAACATATTTTTTCACGTGCCCATGATTATTTAAGTGAAACATTTGTAAATTTTTTTAATTGAACTTTTAGTGATTTTTAATCAGAAATAATTTTAAGTCAGGCTTAAGTTCAGTAATTTCAATTCTTATTGAATGAAATATTTTTATTAATTAATATGAGTTTCTAAAGAAGAAAAGAAAAATTAAACTTAGACTTTAAGCTGGGGGAAATACCGATACTTTTCTGTGCAGCCACGCACTTCACCAGCACCCTAGTCTATCTAGTTGGGTAGAGATTCTTATTAACATCAGCTATTTAACTTAAATTGACAATGAAACGGAATATGAGAAACGATTGTTGTGTATACAATTGATTTACCTTTGGTAAACACATTTATAAGTATCACTATTAATTTTCTGTTTTTTCCATTTTTTCATTTTTCTATTTAGGTTAGCACGAAATTATATTACTTTACCTCAGTATGTTTAACTATTCTTACTTATCTTTTTACGATCATCACATTATTTATTTTTACTTATTCGATGTACCATCGGTACATGCATGTAAGTATTTTTGTAGTGGTCTATGTTACTTGTTGCATTCTACAGTTTTATTTTAGTTATTCCAGCCTTCTGAAACTGTGATAACCAAGTGAACAGTGATTGCCAAGTGAACATATTTTTGTCACGTGCCCATGATGTATTAAGTGAGAAATTTTTAGATTTTTTTAATTGAACTGTAGTGAATTTTAATCAGAAATAATTTATAGTTAGGCTCAAGTTCAGTAATTTCAATTCTTATTGAATGAAATATTTTTATTAATTAATGTGAGTTTCTAAAGAAGAGAAGAAAAATTAAACTTAGACTTTAAGCTGGGGGAAATACCGATACTTTTCTTTGCAGCCACGCACTTCATCAGCACCCTAGTCTATCTACTTGGGTAGAGATTCTTATTAACATCAGCTATTTAACTTAAATTGACAATGAAACGGAATATGAGAAACGATTGTTGTGTATACAATTGATTTACCTTTGGTAAACACATTTATAAGTATCACTATTAATTTTCTGTTTTTTCCATTTTTTCATTTTTCTATTTAGGTTCGCACGAAATTATATTACTTTACCTCAGTATGTTTAACTATTCTTACTTATCTTTTTACGATCATCACATTAATTATTTTTACTTATTCGATGTACCATCGGTACATGCATGTAAGTATTTTTGTAGTGGTCTATGTTACTTGTTGTTGCATTCTACAGTTTTATTTTAGTTATTCCAGCCTTCTGAAACTGTGATAACCAAGTGAACAGTGATTTCCAAGTGAACATATTTTTGTCAGATGTCCATGATGATGTATTAAGTGAGAAATTTTTAGATTTTTTTAATTGAACTGTAGTGAATTTTAATCAGAAATAATCCATAGTTAGGCTCCAGTTCAGTAATTTCAATTCTTATTGAATGAAATATTTGTATTAATTAATGTGAGTTTCTAAAGAAGAGAAGAAAAATTAAACTTAGACTTTAAGCTGGGGGAAATACCGATACTTTTCTGTGCAGCCACGCACTTCATCAGCACCCTAGTCTATCTACTTGGGTAGAGATTCTTATTAACATCAGCTATTTAACTTAAATTGACAATGAAACGGAATATGAGAAACGATTGTTGTGTATACAATTGATTTACCTTTGGTAAACACATTTATTTCAGTTCTCGTGGTACCTTCATAGCGAACAGTCGATTAGCGGAATTTTTTTTACATACCAAACAAATAAATAATTATACAAAAAAATATTCGTAGTACATATTATTCGTAATAGGCACATACTGCCTTTAATAAATAAGCTTTACTGCTTTGTTAATATTTTTTACATAGTGGAAATAACAAATACAAAAAAACAGAAACAAAAAAAAACATAAACTGTGACATTGAGGAATACTCTATACGAGTAACTCAAAAACAAATAAACAATCAAAAATTACAAAAACAAAAAAAACCGTAAGCAAAAAAACACAAAAAGTGCCCTTGAGGAATACTCTATATGAGTACCTCAAATACAAAAAATTATGAAGTGAGTTCTAACGGCAGAAATGCCTATTTTACTGTGAGTTCTGAAGCTCTCAATGAAAATAATACAAATAATAAATCTAATGAGAATATTTTTTTAACGACAAATCCAATTTTTCGTCAGCGATCAACTTCGCTTTGTCCAATGCCAAATAGTGATTCATTAACATTACAGTTGCCTAGTACTTCGTCATATAAGTCAGTTATATCATCTCCTTCAGGCTCTTGTTCATCACTTAATAAAGTTATCACTACCGATAAAAGTAGCTCAAAATCCAAGGTACAAGTCGGAATGGACAGATACATAACAGTGGTAAAGCGTGGGCGAAGCCCGAATTCTTCAAAAATTTCATCTGCTCCAAAGATGTCTAGGGATAATAGCGCATCATCTACCAATCGTCAAAATCGTTTTTCATTATTGCAAGTCACCGACGACAAGCCCGCTGCATCATCGCAAAAGTCTTTTAAGCCACCACCTATATATTTGAGAGAGAAAAATTCTAACGCCCTAATTAAAAAATTAGTCTCGGCCATTGGTGAAAACGCATTTCATGTTATTCCAATAAAGCGTGGTAATATTGACGAAACTAAAATTCAAATATACGAAGAAAAAAATTTCCGTAAAATAGTGACTGAATTTGAAAAAAATAAAACAAGTTTTTATACGTACCAGCTTAAAAGTGCCAAAGGTATGCAGATCGTATTGAAGGGTATTGACTCTTATGTTAATCCCGAAGAAGTAAAAGATGCACTCATGATACAAGGATTTAAGGTAAAAAATGTTACCAATATAATAAATAGGGAGAAGATCCCCCAGCCTCTATTTCGTGTTGAATTGGATCCGAATGATATACAGCTGAAAAAAACGAGACACACCCAATTTATAGCCTAAAATACCTCTTATACCGAAAAATCACAGTTGAAGAGCCACATAAGCGATCAGGTCCCGTACAGTGCCATAATTGCCAAGAATATGGCCACACAAAAACATACTGTAAATTACCCACTGTTTGTGTTGTGTGCGGCGAATTACACGGCACTGCTAGTTGCAATAAGCCAAAAGATCAAAGTGATAAAAAATGCAGTAATTGTGGAGGTAATCACACCGCTAACTATAGAGGATGCCCTGTATATTCTTTTGTTAAGCAGACTATGAATCAAAAACCTAAATTAGCTCCAACCCAACCATTAAACGCGTACTCCACTTCTTTTGCTCAAGTGAGTCAACCAGTTACTTCACGTGTATCGTATGCCGATGCTGCTAGGGGTAGTTCTAGTCCCCCACAAAATGTTTCACCGCAAAATAATTCAGCGAATGCAAACTCAGGCTTTAACTTTAGTCGCCTTGAAGCTACTATTGAGAATCTGGTGCTAACTATAAACACCTTTACAACAAATATGATTAGCATGATGCAAGAAATGCTGCGAATGCAGAATACACTGCTTCAAGCATTAGTTAACAAACAAAGAACATGTTAAAAATATCTTTCTGGAACGCAAACGGCATTCGCCAGCATAAAAATGAACTTGAGCACTTCCTCATGGAAAAAAATATTGATATAATTTTGGTCTCTGAGGCTCATTTGACTTCAAGGAGCTTATTTAAAATAAATAGTTACACTCTATATTATTCAAAGGACCCGAGGGGGAGAGCATGCGGTGGGTGAGCAATCCTAATTAAGTCAAGGCTCAAACACTATGTCCTTGATAACATTTGTGAAAAACATCTACAAGCAACAAATATTTGTGTCGAAATTTTTTTTACAAATTTCGTGATATCATCAATTTACCCCCTTCCAGATTCCCAATTACTGAGGATCAATTCGAGGAATTCTACAAATCTCTTGGCCCTTGTTTTGTAGCAGCTGGGGACTACAATGCAAAACATACGTTCTGGGGTTCGCGTCTTATTACACCTAGAGGTCGGGCATTGTTCAACACAATTTCAAAAATGGGCTTGGACGTCATTTTAAGTGGGGAGCCCACTTACTGGCCTACGGACATACAAAAAATTCCGGATGTTATAGATTTTGGAGTCATGAAAAATATCGGTAGGGAATTAATTCATGTTGAAGCTTCTGTAGATCTCTCCTCCGATCACTCTCCCACGATTTTTACAATTTGTAGCCCACTAAGAAGTGACTTCCCTGTCCCATATGTAAAGATGTTCAACCGTGTTAATTGGCTGGGGTTCAAAAAATACCTCAGTAGCCATTGTACGGAAAATAATAACCTAAGAACACCAGGTGATATTGAATCCAACATTGAAAATCTTAACGAAAATATTAAACAGGCTGCTGAACATGCCACTACTTCCCATCCGCAGACTGGGTTTAATATAATTTATTCTACAGACATTGAACGTCTTTTACGTGAAAAAAGGACAGCTAGAAGGGAATGGCAACAGCACAGATCACCCCAAAATAAAATTAGATTTAAAGAGTGCACTAGACGACACCAAGAGCTGTTGGCATATGAAAAAACTGTATGTCTTAAAAATTATCTGGAAAATCTTGATGCCACACCTGCATCTAATTACTCCTTGTGGCGAGCTGCTAGAAAGTTTAAAACACCCGTTGAATATAGACCACCTCTGCGCACTTCTACCGGAGGTTGGGCCAGAAGCGATACTGAAAAAGGTAACATATTTGTTGAGCATTTAAAATCCGTATTTACCTCAAGCACATGTACTGGTGTTGTTGATTTACCGAGTGTAGTTACTCTACCCCCTCGACCCATAAAATAAGATGCGTGATGTTCAGAAACTAATTGCTGAACTCAACTCGATGAAAGCTGCAGGTATTGATGGGATAAGTAACAATATGCTGATAAATTTGCCCCATATTGCAATTAGAATCCTGTTATTTATTTTTAACGCCATCTTACGACTGGAGTATTATCCACAAAGCTGGAAGCTTGCGAAGGTCAAAATAATTCCAAAGCCAGGCAAAGACCTTACCAAGGCTGAGTCATACAGGCTAATAAGTCTGCTATCAACAATGTCAAAACTCTTCGAAAAGCTGCTCATGACAAAATTGTCCCCAATTTTAACTGATAGTGGGTGCATCCCAGACCATCAATTTGGTTTTAGAAGTCAGCATAGCACCATTGAACAAATTCATAGATTGGTTCAATTTATAAAAAGAACTTTCGAAGAAAAAATGTATTGTTCTGCCCTGTTTATTGAAGTTTCTCAGGCATTTGATAAAGTGTGGCATGAAGGCCTTATTTTAAATTTAAAATCATATTTACCAATAAATTTTCTGAATCTATTAGAAAGCTATATAACTACCCGAGAGTTTACGATTGTGGAAGGAGAATTCATTAGTCTGCCCCAATCAATATCATCCGGTGTGCCACAGGGGAGCATACTGGGGCCAGTTTTGTATTTGATTTATACTTGTGATATGCCTTTGAGCAGCAATATCCATACATCTACGTTTGCCGATGATACAGCCTGCCTTAATATACACAAAAACCCGCACGAGGCTTCCCGATATCTTCAAGAACATATTACACAGTTGGAAATCTGGTTGAACTTATGGAGAACTAAAGTCAATGAACAAAAGTGTGTCCATACAACGTTTACCCTAAGAAGAGATACTTGTTCCCCCATTCGAATCAACAATCAAAATATTCCTCAACATTCCCAAGTGAAATACCTTGGTATACACCTTGATCGAAGGCTTATATGGAAACATCACTGCTTCAGCTTGCAATGTAAAGAGAATTCAACGAAGACAAAACAAAATTTTAAGGTTAATAACATCTGCTCCATGGTACATTAAGAATTCAAATTTGCATCGTGATTTAAAAATGCCACTAGTGACTGAAGAAATTGCAAGATACGCTGGCAAATACTTAACAAAACTCGAGTCACATCCTAATCCGCTTGCTCGTAATATTTTGAACTTTACTGGACACATCCGCCTAAAAAAGAGGGACACAAGGGCTATTTTACTCAACACTCTAGATGGAAATGCTTGAAAATACATTTAATTTTCCTTTTTGATTATCACTACTTTGTATTGTTTAAACTATCACAAAGTTTTGGCCGACACTGGTCGGGCTAAATAATTATATTTTAGCTTTAAGATTTGATTACTTATTGTTAGTTCATATTTGAAGACACAATAAATAAATATATGTATTTAAAAAAAAATCTATTTGATGAAATTCGCTATGAGCTCAATTTCAAGGAATTGAAATTGATCATACAAGTACCATAAAAAATGTGGTTTCTATGTCACCAACTGAAAGCAACGTGATCCAAAATGCTATATGGAACAAAATTGACGATGTCACTCTTGTAAATGGATTTTTTAATTTCTATGTACCTCTAAAAATGCTTCTAGGATTCGCTTAAGACTACAACAAAGTTATACTAAATGGAAAACATGAATTGATTCTCTTGCGGAATAAGAACGATGAAGATCTTGTACGCTAGAGTGTTTCTACTGAAAACGCTAAACTTACAATTTCACTAATCTCATGGAGAATCCCACATGTACAATTATCGGACTTTAGCAAATTGAATATGATAAAAATTATAAATAATGGTGCTTCTATACCTATGGCATTTCGCAGTTGGGATTGTCATATTAATCCACAATTATACGCACGAGCTAGCCATATTTGGAATGTTAAACTGGCTGCAAATAGAGAACGCCCACGTTTTGTATTGATTGCTTTTCAACAAGAAAGTAAGTTTGTTCATTGTAATTTGACTAATTTAGAAGTACATTTAAATTCAGTCTCATATCCATATGATGATCTGAACATAAAGTTAAAAAATGAACAATATGCAATTCTATATGATATGTATATAAGATTTCAACAATGCTATTATATGAAAGAATCTCAAACACTTCTAAGTGCACCAGAGTTTAAGACAAAAGCTCCTATTATTGTAGTAGATGTCAGTCATCAGAATGAGTCACTCAATAATGGACCGATTGATATAAAAATAGAATTTGAAACAGCAACTAATATTGCAGCAAAGACAACAGCTTACTGCATTCTTATTCATGATCGTATAATAGAATATATACCCATCAAAGCACAAGTTCGAAAAGTCTTATAAATTGCCTAATATGGATAACAACATAATTCTTATAGACGTACAAGGTTTCAAAAGTAATTCAAATGATTTCATCGCAAAAGAAGTGGCGATTTTTTTCAACAATTATGAATATAACCATTTCATTATAAAATCCCCATTTGATTGTAAATGGTTATCAATAAAAAAGCAAAGAGAAGCAAAAGGGCTAACAAAAAACTATCATCACCTAACCTGGACTGCTGGATCAGTTTCATTTCAAAGCGTTTGCAATTTTTTAAAAGCCAACGCAAGATGTTCAAAAATTTATGTAAAAGGTGAAGAAAAAAGACGATGGTTGGAAAAAATGTTACAACAAAAAATTTCTAACGTTGAGGATATAGCTAGGCTGCATCAACTTTAAACAAATGAAAATCAAGTATCCAGAATATCTTTATTGTAGTTATCATAATTTTTGTGTTTGCGCATTAAAAATACTATTTCACTAACAAAATATATGAACTTTTTTTCTTCTTAAAATATGAATATATATATGTATGTATTATTATAAAGTTTAAAAAAATTTTAAACAATAAATGTATACAAAATAAAAGAATTCACAATTGTTTTCTTATTTCAAACACAAACTGCATAAAGGAAAGAGAAGGAAGTGAGGAGGAGGAGAGTTAAATTTATTGCTTACTTGCAAATTTATACTTTTTTGTTTCTCTGCTGATGATTGTACGTTTTTTTTAAATACATTTATTTATATATTGTATCTTCAATTATGAACTAACAATAAGTATTCAAGTCTTAAATCTAAATAATAAGTATTAGGCCCGACCACTGTCGGACATAAACTTAGTGATAGTTATAAATAATAAATAAGTAGTGATAATCAAAAATAAATTCAGTGAAGTGCGACTTTGACCCGCGCACTAAGGGTTCCGTACGGCACGAGATATGTAATTCAATACGAACAATATAAACTATAGTTTTGGCATTTTTTTCGTTTTTGGGTTTTTTCGGTTTTAAGCGTTTGTTTAGTTTGGGGGTTTTTTGAATTTATTGGCGCTTTCTGAGTTTTGGCACTTTTTTTTGTTTTTGAAGTTATTTTAATTTTGGCAATTTTTATTATTTTTGGCGTTTTTTTATATTGGCGATTTTTTTATTTTGGCGATTTTTTTAATTTTGGCATTTTTTTCATATAGGTGATTTTTTTTGGTTTTGGCGATTTTTTTAGGTTTAGCACTTTTTTTCGTTTTGAGGATTTTTTTCGGTTTTTGGCGTTTATTTTAAATTTTAGCGATTCTTTTTTCGTTTTGGCTATTTGGTTTTAAATTTAGCGATTTTTTTTAATTTTGCCGATTTTTTTTAATTTTGACGATTTTTATTATTTTGGCGTTTTTTTATTTTGGCGATTTGTTTATTTTGGCGATTTTTTTAATTTTGGCGATTTTTTTTAGTTTTAGCACTTTTTTTCGTTTTGAGGACTTTTTTCGGTTTTTTGGCGTTTATTTTAAATTTTGGCGATTTTATTCGTTTTGGCGATTTCTGTTTTTAAATTTGGCGATTTTTTTTTTAATTTCGGCGATTTTTTTCATTATGGCGATTTTTTTCACATAAACAATTATTTTGGTTTTGGCGCATTTTTCGCGTTTTGGCGATTTTTTCGGTTTTTGGCGTTTTTTTCATATTGGCGATTTTTTTCATTTAAACGATTTTTTCGAATTTGGCGATTTATTTTAGTGCTAGAATTTTTTTTAATTTTGTCGATTTTTTTCGATTTGGCGAGTTTTTTTAAATTTTTGGCAATTTTTTCAGGTTTTGGCGATTTTTTTTGGTTTGGCGATTTTATAATTTTCGGATTTTTTAGTTTTACATTTTTTGAAAATTTCAAGAGTTTACCTCTTACGGTCTCCAAGATAAAGCAATTTGTCAAAATTACATAGTAAAAATTGCATTAACTGATGGACCACCCTTTAATTTAAATTTTTTAATATTTGAAAAATTTTTAAATTTTTTTAATTGAACTGTAGTGAATTTTAATCAGAAATAATTTATAGTTAGGCTCAAGTTCAGTAATTTCAATTCTTATTGAATGAAATATTTTTATTAATTAATGTGAGTTTCTAAAGAAGAGAAGAAAAATTAAACTTAGACTTTAAGCTGGGGGAAATACCGATACTTTTCTGTGCAGCCACGCACTTCATCAGCACCCTAGTCTATCTACTGGGGTAGAGATTCTTATTAACATCAGCTATTTAACTTAAATTGACAATGAAACGGAATATGAGAAACGATTGTTGTGTATACAATTGATTTACCTTTGGTAAACATATTTAAAAGTATCACTATTAATTTTCTGTTTTTTCCATTTTTCTATTTAGGTTAGCACGAAATTATATTACTCTACCTTAGTATGTTTAACTATTCTTACTTATCTTTTTACGATCATCACATTTATTATTTTTACTTATTCGATGTACCATTGGTACATGCATGTAAGTATTTTTGTAGTGGTCTATGTTACTTGTTGTTGCATTCTACAGTTTTATTTTAGTTATTCCAGCCTTCTGAAACTGTGATTACCAAGTGAACAGTGATTGCCAAGTGAACATATTTTTGTCACGTGCCCATGATGTATTAAGTGAGACATTTTTAAATTTTTTTAATTGAACTGTAGTGAATTTTAATTAGAAATAATTCATAGTTAGGCTCAAGTTCAGAAATTTCAATTCTTATTGAATGAAATATTTTTATTAATTAATGTGAGTTTCTAAAGAAGAGAAGAAAAGTTAAACTTAGACTTTAAGCTGGGGGAAATACCGATACTTTTCTGTGCAGCCACGCACTTCATCAGCACCCTAGTCTATCTACTTGGGTAGAGATTCTTATTAACATCAGCTATTTAACTTAAACTGACAATGAAACGGAATATGAGAAACGATTGTTGTGTATACAATTGATTTACCTTTGGTAAACACATTTATATTTATCACTTTTAATTTTCTGTTTTTTCCATTTTTCTATTTAGGTTAGCACGAAATTATATTACTTTACCTCAGTATGTTTAACTATTCTTACTTATCTTTTTACGATCATCACATTATTTATTTTTACTTATTCGATGTACCATCGGTACATGCATGTAAGTATTTTTGTAGTGGTCTATGTTACTTGTTGTTGCATTCTACAGTTTTATTTTAGTTATTCCAGCCTTCTGAAACTGTGATAACCAAGTGAACAGTGATTGCCAAGTGAACATATTTTTGTCACGTGCCCATGATGTATTAAGTGAAAAATTTTTAGATTTTTTTAATTGAACTGTAGTGAATTTTAATCAGAAATAATTTATAGTTAGGCTCAAGTTCAGTAATTTCAATTCTTATTGAATGAAATATTTTTTTTAATTAATGTGAGTTTCTAAAGAAGAGAAGAAAAGTTAAACTTAGACTTTAAGCTGGGGGAAATACCGATACTTTTCTGTGAAGCCACGCACTTCATCACCACCCTAGTCTATCTACTTGGGTAGAGATTCTTATTAACATCAGCTATTTAACTTAAATTGACAATGAAACGGAATATGAGAAACGATTGTTGTGTATACAATTGATTTACCTTTGGTAAACACATTTATAAGTATCACTATTAATTTTCTGTTTTTTCCATTTTTTCATTTTTCTATTTAGGTTAGGACGAAATTATATTACTTTACCTCAGTATGTTTAACTATTCTTACTTATCTTTTTACGATCATCACATTATTTATTTTTACTTATTCGATGTACCATCGGTACATGCATGTAAGTATTTTTGTAGTGGTCTATGTTACTTGTTGTTGCATTCTACAGTTTTATTTTAGTTATTCCAGCCTTCTGAAACTGTGATAACCAAGTGAACAGTGATTGCCAAGTGAACATATTTTTGTCACGTGCCCATGATGTATTAAGTGAAAAATTTTTCGATTTTTTTAATTGAACTGTAGTGAATTTCAATCAGAAATAATTTATAGTTAGGCTCAAGTTCAGTAATTTCAATTCTTATTGAATGAAATATTTTTATTAATTAATATGAGTTTCTAAAGAAGAGAAGAAAAATTAAACTTAGACTTTAAGCTGGGGGAAATACCGATACTTTTCTGTGCAGCCACGCACTTCATCAGCACCCTAGTCTATCTACTTGGGTAGAGATTCTTATTAACATCAGCTATTTAACTTAAATTGACAATGAAACGGAATATGAGAAACGATTGTTGTGTATACAATTGATTTACCTTTGGTAAACACATTTATAAGTATCACTATTAATTTTCTGTTTTTTCCATTTTTTCATTTTTCTATTTAGGTTAGCACGAAATTATATTACTCTACCTATTATTTGTTAGTTCATTTTTGAAGATACAATAAATAAATATATGTATTAAAAAAAAAAATAAAAAATTTTACGACTAGAGTATTATCCACAAAGCTGGAAGCTTGCGAAGGTCAAAATGATTCCAAAGCCAGGCAAAGACCTTACCAAGACTGAGTCATACAGGCCAATAAGTCTGCTGTCAACAATGTCAAAACTTTTTGAAAAACTGTTCACTGTCCCCTATTTTAAGAGGTAGTGGATGCATACCAGACCATCAATTTAGTTTTAGAACCCAGCAAAAAAAGAGAAAATGTAGAGTTTGCGATTTGGAAGTAGTGAAAATTTCGATCGGATCTAATGATTTTTAAATAAGGTTGTCATTGCAAGAAGTTCTCTTTTTCGATGCCTGGTCACTGAATTGGAGGCGATATTAAGAAAATTTTAAATAGTTACCTTTTTTAACAATTCGTTTCTTTTTATACGAATTTAAACCCGAAACAGAGTTTTTATGTAAATTTAAGCAAATAACTTTTAAATTTTAGACCAAAATTAGTTCATAAATTTCTTTAAAAAAAATTATTATTTTTTAATTCTGGTGGGTATTTTCCAACACTATGGAGGAGTTACAAGGTTTTGTATGACTAAAATAAGCTTCTATATGGTTTTTAGCTCACTCTCGGCAAATTAAAAATATCGATTTCTTGAAAGCAATGAAAATGTAGTTCCACTAGAATGACTTCCATTTTTTTTTACTGGGAAGTCAGCATAGCACCATTAAACAAACTCATAGATTGGTTCAATTTATAAGAAAAACATTTGAGGAAAAGAAGTATTGTTCTGCCCTGTTTATTGACGTTTCTCAGCCATTTGATAAAGTGTGGCATGAAGGCCTAATTTTAAAATTAAAATTATATCTACCAATACATTTAGTGAATTTATTAGAAAGTTACATTACTACCCGGAAGTTCACGGTTGTGAAAGGAGAATTCATGAGTCTACCCGAATCTATATCACCTGGTGTGCCACAGAGGAGCATACTGGGGCCAGTTTTGTATTTGATTTATACTTGTGATATGCCTTTGAGCAGTAATATACATACATCTACGTTTACCGATGATACAGCCTGCCTTAGTATGCACAAAAACCCGTACGAGGCTTCCCTATATCATATTACACAGTTGGAAATCTGGTTGAACTTATGGAGAACTAAAGCTAATGAACAAAAGTGTGTCCATACAACGTTTACCCTAAGAAGAGATACTTGTTCCCCCATTCGAATCAACAATCAAAATATTCCCCAACATTCCCAAGTGAAATTCCTTGGTATACACCTTGATTGAAGGCTTACATGGAATCATCATATTGACTTTAAGCTAACTCAGATGAAACTTAAGTTATCTCAAATTCATTGGTTGATTGGCAGAAATTCAGCACTTAGTCTGGACTGCAAACTTTTAATATACAACTCGCTTTTGAAGCCAATATTATGTTACGGTATCCAGTTATGGGGCACAGCTTCAGCTTGCAATATAGAGAGAATTAAACGAAGACAAAACAAAATTTTAAGGTTCATAAAATCTGCTCCATGGTACATTAAGAATTCAAATTTTCATCGTGATTTCAAAATGCCACTAGTGACTGAAGATATTTCAAGATACGCAGGCAAATACTTAACAAAACTCGAGTCACATCCTAATCCGCTTGCTCGTAATATTTTGAACTTTACTGGACACATCCGCCTAAAAAAGAGGGACACAAGGGCTATTTTACTCAACACTCTAGATGGGAATGCTTGAAAATACATTTAATTTTCCTTTTTGATTATCACTACTTTGTATTATTTAAACTGTCACTAAGTTTTGGCCGACACTGGTCGGGCTAAATAATTATATTTAGCCTTAACTTATTGTTAATTCATATTTGAAGATACAATAAATAAATATATGTATTAAAAAAAAGAAAAAAATTCTGACATATAATTGTACAGACGGCATAATTTCGTAAGATAATCAGCAATTGCGTAATTAGATCTACAAAGCTTGATAGCAAGAGGCTTCTAGATTTATTCACTGTCATGGTAATATGAGGAACAAAACACAATCTTCGGTCCAGTAATATTCAAAGATCAAGACATGAATCAACCAACTCTAGCTGATGACCTCCCAGATAGTAGTTAACAACAGTTATAATACTTCTGGAAAATAGCATACATTGACATTTCCTTAAATTGAGCTCTATCATGTTAAATTTGCACCATTTAAAAAAGTTGTTAAGGTCACTTTAAAGATTAATATGTTCAATAAAATTATTAAAGGAGTAAACAATTTTAGCATCGTCAGCATACATCAGTATAAAAGCAAAGTTTATGATGTTTGGCAGATCATTTATAAACAAACAAAGAACAGAATAGGAGCAAGATGACTTCCTTGGGGAACACCAGATGATATATATATGTACTTAGACAGACTTGGCAGAAAGCAATGCCAATTAAATATGAACTTAACCAGTTTAAGCTCCGACAATTTACTCCTAATTGATCCAGTTTAGCAAGAAGATGATGGTTGACTTTATCAAATGCTTTGCTAAAATCTGTATAAATAACATCAGTTTGTGTCTTTTGTGTAAAAACAGAATTGACTAAAGATGTTAAATGGAGAATTTCAGTCGTAGTTGAACCGCCTTTCTTAAACCATGTTGATAAGGTGACATTAAAGATTCAGTCTGGACACAGAGGAAATCAGCTATTAATTTTTCAAACAGTTTCGGAATCACGCTTAATTTAGCAATACCTCTATAGTTTGTAATATCAGATTTGTTACCAGACTTATATCAAGGTATTATATACGAATCTCTAAAAAAAAAAGTAAAATAGCCATACTGTATTAAATGATAAAGTTAAGGGTTAGCTAATGATTCTGCACATTGAATTCAATTGCAGCTTGGAACTCCATCAGGACCATGACTCATTAACATCTTGAGGTTTTTAAGTCAAACAATTTGTCATTACTATTGAGTGTAGGAAAAGAGGTTGCTTGATTTGATGCAACCACGTAAGAGGATCCATTGCTGTCAGCATAAACAGCATCAGAATAAGTACTGGCAAAAAAATCATCAAACATATCACATATGATATCAACGTTACTGGATTCTTGATTGCAAAATTTGAGAACTGAAGGATAACCACTGGATCTTCTCTTAGAATTAACAAACGCATAAAAAGGTTTTGAGTCACGAACGAAATTATTTTTCATTTTATTTATATAATTCTTATATAAAGAGTTGTTGAGCAGATTATATTCAGAACGTCTAACTGGATATTTTATGTAGTCAGCAAAGGTGCCTGATGTTTTATACTTCTTGTAATTTTACGTTTGATAACATCGGCTCCATGGTACATCAAAAACTCAAATATACATCGTGATTTGAATATGCCACTAGTGATTGAAGGATCTGCAAAATACGCAGGCAAATATTTAACAAAACTCGAGTCACATCCTAATCCGCTTGCTCTTAACAACTTGAATTTTACTGGTCACATCCGTTTGAAAAAGAAGGACACAAGGGCTCATATACTCAACACTCCAGATGGGATTGCTTGAAAATGTTGTTTTTTCTCTTTTTTAGGGTTCCGTACACCAAAGGTGAAAAAAGGAACCCTATTGTTTTCGCTACGCTGTCCGTCTGTCCGTCACACGGCATTTTCTCAAGAACCGTAAGAGCTACGGAACTGAAATTTGGACAGAGTATGTAGAACCTCGGCCACTACAACAACAAATAAATGAGAATTAGAAATTAAAGGGTGCTCCAAAACTAGCGACGAAAAATTTTAAAATCTCATGTAATATACATACAATTGTATGTACATATGTATATTGACACTTGAAATTTGTAAAATTAGTGTATTTTTATATAGACTACAACAATAAACATTAAAATATTAAAATAATAGGTAGAGTAATATAATTTCGTGCTAACCTAAATAGAAAAATGAAAAAATGGAAAAAACAGAAAATTAATAGTGATACTTATAAATGTGTTTACCAAAGGTAAATCAATTGTATACACAACAATCGTTTCTCATATTCCGTTTCATTGTCAATTTAAGTTAAATAGCTGATGTTAATAAGAATCTCTACCCAAGTAGATAGACTAGGGTGCTGATGAAGTGAGTGGCTGCACAGAAAAGTATCGGTATTTCCCCCAGCTTAAAGTCTAAGTTTAATTTTTCTTCTCTTCTTTAGAAACACACATTAATTAATAAAAATATTTCATTCAATAAGAATTGAAATTACTGAACTTGAGCCTAACTATAAATTATTTCTGATTAAAATTCACTACAGTTCAATTAAAAAAATGTAAAAATTTCTCACTTAATACATTATGGGCACGTGACAAAAATATGTTCACTTGGCAATCACTGTTCACTTGGTTATCACAGTTTCAGAAGGCTGGAATAACTAAAATAAAACTGTAGAATGCAACAATAAGTAACATAGACCATCGGTACATGCATGTACCGATGGTACATCGAATAAGTAAACATAAATAATGTGATGATCGTAAAAAGATAAGTAAGAATAGTTAAACATACTGAGGTAAAGTAATATAATTTCGTGCTATCCTAAATAGAAAAATGAAGAAATGGAAAAAACAGAAAATTAATAGTGATACTTATAAATGTGTTTACCAAAGGTAAATCAATTGTATACACAACAATCGTTTCTCATATTCCGTTTCATTGTCAATTTAAGTTAAATAGCTGATGTTAATAAGAATCTCTACCCAAGTAGATAGACTGGGGTGCTGATGAAGTGCGTTGCTGCACAGAAAAGTATCGGTATTTCCCCCAGCTTAAAGTCTAAGTTTAATTTTTCTTCTCTTCTTTAGAAACTCACATTAATTAATACAAATATTTCATTCAATAAGAATTGAAATTACTGAACTGGAGCCTAACTATGAATTATTTCTGATTAAAATTCACTACAGTTCAATTAAAAAAATCTAAAAATTTCTCACTTAATACATCATCATGGGCACGTGACAAAAATATGTTCATTTGGCAATCACTGTTCACTTGGTTATCACAGTTTCAGAAGGCTGGAATAACTAAAATAAAACTGTAGAATGCAACAACAAGTAACATAGACCACTACAAAAATACTTACATGCATGTACCGATGGTACATCGAATAAGTAAAAATAATTAATGTGATGATCGTAAAAAGATAAGTAAGAATAGTTAAACATACTGAGGTAAAGTAATATAATTACGTCCTAACCTAAATAGAAAAATGAAAAAATGGAAAAAACAGAAAATTAATAGTGATACTTATAAATGTGTTTACCAAAGGTAAATCAATTGTATACACAACAATCGTTTCTCATATTCCGTTTCATTGTCAATTTAAGTTAAATAGCTGATGTTAATAAGAATCTCTACCCAAGTAGATAGACTAGGGTGCTGATGAAGTGCGTGGCTGCACAGAAAAGTATCGGTATTTCCCCCAGCTTAAAGTCTAAGTTTAATTTTTCTTCTCTTCTTTAGAAACTCACATTAATTAATACAAATATTTCATTCAATAAGAATTGAAATTACTGAACTGGAGCCTAACTATGAATTATTTCTGATTAAAATTCACTACAGTTCAATTAAAAAAATCTAAAAATTTCTCACTTAATACATAATGGACATGTGACAAAAATATGTTCACTTGGAAATCACTGTTCACTTGGTTATCACAGTTTCAGAAGGCTGGAATAACTAAAATAAAACTGTAGAATGCAACAACAAGTAACATAGACCACTACAAAAATACTTACATGCATGTACCGATGGTACATCGAATAAGTAAAAATAATTAATGTGATGATCGTAAAAAGATAAGTAAGAATAGTTAAACATACTGAGGTAGAGTAATATAATTTTGTGCTAACCTAAATAGAAAAATGAAAAAAATGGAAAAAACAGAAAATTAATAGTGATACTTATAAATGTGTTTACCAAAGGTAAATCAATTGTATACACAACAATCGTTTCTCATATTCCGTTTCATTGTCAATTTAAGTTAAATAGCTGATGTTAATAAGAATCTCTACCCAAGTAGATAGACTAGGGTGCTGATGAAGTGCGTGGCTGCAAAGAAAAGTATCGGTATTTCCCCCAGCTTAAAGTCTAAGTTTAATTTTTCTTCTCTTCTTTAGAAACTCACATTAATTAATAAAAATATTTCATTCAATAAGAATTGAAATTACTGAACTTGAGCCTAACTATAAATTATTTCTGATTAAAATTCACTACAGTTCAATTAAAAAAATCTAAAAATTTCTCACTTAATACATCATGGGCACGTGACAAAAATATGTTCACTTGGCAATCACTGTTCACTTGGTTATCACAGTTTCAGAAGGCTGGAATAACTAAAATAAAACTGTAGAATGCAACAACAAGTAACATAGACCAGTACAAAAATATTTACATGCATGTACCGATGGTACATCGAATAAGTAAAAATAAATAATGTGATGATCGTAAAAAGATAAGTAAGAATAGTTAAACATACTGAGGTAAAGTAATATAAGTTCGTGCTAACCTAAATAGAAAAATGAAAAAATGGAAAAAACAGAAAATTAATAGTGATACTTATAAATGTGTTTACCAAAGGTAAATCAATTGTATACACAACAATCGTTTCTCATATTCCGTTTCATTGTCAATTTAAGTTAAATAGCTGATGTTAATAAGAATCTCTACCCAAGTAGATAGACTAGGGTGCTGATGAAGTGCGTGGCTGCACAGAAAAGTATCGGTATTTCCCCCAGCTTAAAGTCTAAGTTTAATTTTTCTTCTCTTCTTTAGAAACTCACATTAATTAATACAAATATTTCATTCAATAAGAATTGAAATTACTGAACTTGAGCCTAACTATAAATTATTTCTGATTAAAATTCACTACAGTTCAATTAAAAAAATCTAAAAATTTCTCAAATATTAAAAAATTTAAATTAAAGGGTGGTCCATCAGTTATTGCAATTTTTACTATGTAATTTTGACAAATTGCTTTATCTTGGAGACCGTAAGAGGTAAACTCTTGAAATTTTCAAAAAAGGTAAAACTAAAAAATCCGAAAATTATAAAATCGCCAAACCGAAAAAAATCGCCAAAACCTGAAAAAATTGCCAAAAATTTAAAAAACTCGCCAAATCGAAAAAAATCGACAAAATTAAAAAAAATTCTAGCACTAAAATAAATCGCCAAATTCGAAAAAATCGTTTAAATGAAAAAAATCGCCAATATGAAAAAAAACGCAGAAAACCGAAAAAATCGCCAAAACGCGAAAAATGCGCCAAAACCAAAATAATTGTTTATGTGAAAAAAATCGCCATAATGAAAAAAATCGCCAAAATTAAAAAAAAAATCGCCAAATTTAAAAACAGAAATCGCCAAAACGAATAAAATCGCCAAAATTTAAAATAAACGCCAAAAAACCGAAAAAAGTCCTCAAAACGAAAAAAAGTGCTAAAACTAAAAAAAATCGCCAAAATTAAAAAAATCGCCAAAATAAACAAATCGCCAAAATAAAAAAACGCCAAAATAATAAAAATCGTCAAAATTAAAAAAAATCGGCAAAATTAAAAAAAAATCGCTAAATTTAAAACCAAATAGCCAAAACGAAAAAAAAATCGCCAAAATTTAAAATAAACGCCAAAAACCGAAAAAAATCCTCAAAACGAAAAAAAGTGCTAAAACTAAAAAAATCCCCAAAACCAAAAAAAATCACCTATATGAAAAAAAATGCCAAAATTAAAAAAATCGCCAAAATAAAAAAAATCGCCAATATAAAAAAATGCCAAAAATAATAAAAATTGCCAAAATTAAAATAACTTCAAAAACAAAAAAAAGTGCCAAAACTCAGAAAGCGCCAATAAATTCAAAAAACCCCCAAACTAAACAAACGCTTAAAACCGAAAAAACCCAAAAACGAAAAAAATGCCAAAACTATAGTTTATATTGTTCGTATTGAATTACATATCTCGTGCCCGTACGGAACCCTTAGTGCGCGGGTCAAAGTCGCACTTCACTGAATTTATTTTTGATTATCACTACTTATTTATTATTTATAACTATCACTAAGTTTATGTCCGACAGTGGTCGGGCCTAATACTTATTATTTAGATTTAAGACTTGAATACTTATTGTTAGTTCATAATTGAAGATACAATATATAAATAAATGTATTTAAAAAAACGTACAATCATCAGCAGAGAAACAAAAAAGTATAAATTTGCAAGTAAGCAATAAATTTAACTCTCCTCCTCCTCACTTCCTTCTCTTTCCTTTATGCAGTTTGTGTTTGAAATAAGAAAACAATTGTGAATTCTTTTATTTTGTATACATTTATTGTTTAAACTTTTTTTAAACTTTATAATAATACATACATATATATATTCATATTTTAAGAAGAAAAAAAGTTCATATCTTTTGTTAGTGAAATAGTATTTTTAATGCGCAAACACAAAAATTATGATAACTACAATAAAGATATTCTGGATACTTGATTTTCATTTGTTTAAAGTTGATGCAGCCTAGCTATATCCTCAACGTTAGAAATTTTTTGTTGTAAAATTTTTTCCAACCATCGTCTTTTTTCTTCACCTTTTACATAAATTTTTGAATATCTTGCGTTGGCTTTTAAAAAATTGCAAACGCTTTGAAATGAAACTGATCCAGCAGTCCAGGTTAGGTGATGATAGTTTTTTGTTAACCACTTTGCTTCTCTTTGCTTTTTTATTGATAACCATTTACAATCAAATGGGGATTTTATAATGAAATGGTTATATTCATAATTGTTGAAAAAAATCGCCACTTCTTTTGCGATGAAATCATTTGAATTACTTTTGAAACCTTGTACGTCTATAAAAATTATGTTGTTATCCATATTACGCAATTTATAAGACTTTTCGAACTTGTGCTTTGATGGGTATATATTCTATTCTACGATCATGAATAAGAATGCAGTAAGCTGTTGTCTTTGCTGCAATATTAGTTGCTGTTTCAAATTCTATTTTTATATCAATCGGTCCATTATTGAGTGACTCATTCTGATGACTGACATCTACTACAATAATAGGAGCTTTTGTCTTAAACTCTGGTGCACTTAGAAGTGTTTGAGATTCTTTCATATAATAGCATTGTTGAAATCTTATATACATATCATATAGAATTGCATATTGTTCATTTTTGAACTTTATGTTCAGATCATCATATGGATATGAGACTGAATTTAAATGTACTTCTAAATTAGTCAAATCACAATGAACAAACTTACTTTCTTGTTGAAAAGCAATCAATACAAAACGTGGGCGTTCTCTATTTGCAGCCAGTTTAACATTCCAAATATGGCTAGCTCGTGCGTATAATTGTGGATTAATATGACAATCCCAACTGCGAAATGCCATAGGTATAGAAGCACCGTTATTTATAATTTTTATCATATTCAATTTGCTAAAGTCCGATAATTGTACATGTGGGATTCTCCATGAGATTAGTGAAATTGTAAGTTTAGCGTTTTCAGTAGAAACACTCTAGCGTACAAGATCTTCATCGTTCTTATTCCGCAAGAGAATCAATTCATGTTTTCCATTTAGTATAACTTTGTTGTAGTCTTAAGCGAATCCTAGAAGCATTTTTAGAGGTACATAGAAATTAAAAAATCCATTTACAAGAGTGACATCGTCAATTTTGTTCCATATAGCATTTTGGATCACGTTGCTTTCAGTTGGTGACATAGAAACCAAATTTTTTATGGTACTTGTATGATCAACTTCAATTCCTTGAAATTGAGCTCATAGCGAATTTCATCAAATAGATTTTTTTTTTAAATACATATATTTATTTATTGTGTCTTCAAATATGAACTAACAATAAGTAATCAAATCTTAAAGCTAAAATATAATTATTTAGCCCGACCAGTGTCGGCCAAAACTTTGTGATAGTTTAAACAATACAAAGTAGTGATAATCAAAAAGGAAAATTAAATGTATTTTCAAGCATTCCCATCTAGAGTGTTGAGTAAAATAGCCCTTGTGTCCCTCTTTTTTAGGCGGATGTGTCCAGTAAAGTTCAAAATATTACGAGCAAGCGGATTAGGATGTGACTCGAGTTTTGTTAAGTATTTGCCAGCGTATCTTGCAATTTCTTCAGTCACTAGTGGCATTTTTAAATCACGATGCAAATTTGAATTCTTAATGTACCATGGAGCCGATGTTATTAACCTTAAAATTTTGTTTTGTCTTCGTTGAATTCTCTTTACATTGCAAGCTGAAGCAGTGCCCCATAACTGGATACCGTAACACCATATTGGCTTCAAAAGCGACTTGTATATTAAAAGTTTACAGTCCAGACTAAGTGTTGAATTTCTGCCAATCAACCAATGAATTTGAGATAACTTAAGTTTCATCTGAGTTAGCTTAAAGTCAATATGATGTTTCCATGTAAGCCTTCGATCAAGGTGTATACCAAGGTATTTCACTTGGGAATGTTGAGGAATATTTTGATTGTTGATTCGAATGGGGGAACAAGTATCTCTTCTTAGGGTAAACGTTGTATGGACACACTTTTGTTCATTGACTTTAGTTCTCCATAAGTTCAACCAGATTTCCAACTGTGTAGTATGTTCTTGAAGATATCGGGAGGCCTCGTGCGGGTTTTTGTGTATATTAAGGCAGGCTGTATCATCGGCAAACGTAGATGTATGGATATTGCTGCTCAAAGGCATATCACAAGTATAAATCAAATACAAAACTGGCCCCAGTATGCTCCCCTGTGGCACACCGGATGATATTGATTGGGGCAGACTAATGAATTCTCCTTCCACAATCGTAAACTCTCGGGTAGTTATATAGCTTTCTAATAGATTCAGAAAATTTATTGGTAAATATGATTTTAAATTTAAAATAAGGCCTTCATGCCACACTTTATCAAATGCCTGAGAAACTTCAATAAACAGGGCAGAACAATACATTTTTTCTTCGAAAGTTCTTTTTATAAATTGAACCAATCTATGAGTTTGTTCAATGATGCTATGCTGACTTCTAAAACCAAATTGATGGTCTGGGATGCACCCACTATCAGTTAAAATGTGGGACAATTTTGTCATGAGCAGCTTTTCGAAGAGTTTTGACATTGTTGATAGCAGACTTATTGGCCTGTATGACTCAGCCTTGGTAAGGTCTTTGCCTGGCTTTGGAATTAATTTGACCTTCGCTCCAATTAGCTCCAACCCAACAATTAAACGCGTACTCCGCTTCTTTTGCTCAAGTGAGTCAACCAGTTACTTCACGTGTATCGTATGCCGATGCTGCTAGGGGTAGTTCTAGTCCCCCACAAAATGTTTCACCGCAAAATAATTCAGCGAATGCAAACTCAGGCTTTAACTTTAGTCGCCTTGAAGCTACTATTGAGAATCTCGTGCTAACTATAAACAACTTTACAACAAATATGACTAGCATGATGCAAGAAATGCTGCGAATGCAGAATATACTGCTTCAAGCATTAGTTAACAAACAAAGAACATGTTAAAAATATCTTTCTGGAACGCAAACGGCATTCGCCAGCATAAAAATGAACTTGAGCACTTCCTCATGGAAAAAAATATTGATATAATGTTGGTCTCTGAGGGTCATTTGACTTCAAGGAGTCGCTTCGCGTCTTATTACAACTAGACGTCAGGCATTGTTCAACACAATTTCAAAAATGGGCTTAATAACTAAAACAGAATCCTGTTATTTATTTTTAACGCCATTTTACGACTAGAGTATTATCCACAAAGCTGGAAGCTTGCGAAGGTCAAAATGATTCCAAAGCCAGGCAAAGACCTTACCAAGACTGAGTCATACAGGCCAATAAGTCTGCTGTCAACAATGTCAAAACTTTTTGAAAAACTGTTCATGAGCGAATTGTCCCCTATTCTAAGAGGTAGTGGATGCATACCAGACCATCAATTTAGTTTTAGAACCCAGCAAAAAAAGAGAAAATGTAGAGTTTGCGATTTGGAAGTAGTGAAAATTTCGATCGGATCTAATGATTTTTAAATAGGGTTGTCATTGCAAGAAGTTCTCTTTTTCGATGCCTGGTCACTGAATTGGAGGCGATATTAAAAAAATTGTAAATAGTTACCTTTTTTAACAATTCATTTATTTTTTGTAGCAGCTGGGGACTACAATGCAAAACATACGTTCTGGGGTTCGCGTCTTATTACACCTAGAGGTCGGGCATTGTTCAACACAATTTCAAAAATGGGCTTGGACGTCATTTTAAGTGGGAGCCCACTTACTGGCCTACGGACATACAAAAAATTCCGGATGTTATAGATTTTGGAGTCATGAAAAATATCGGTAGGGAATTAATTCATGTTGAAGCTTCTGTAGATCTCTCCTCCGATCACTCTCCCACGATTGTTACAATTTGTAGCCCACTAAGAAGTGACTTCCCTGTCCCATATGTAAAGATGTTCAACCGTGTTAATTGGCTGGGGTTCAAAAAATACCTCAGTAGCCATTGTACGGAAAATAATAACCTAAGAACACCAGGTGATATTGAATCCAACATTAAAAATCTTAACAAAAATATTAAACAGGCTGCTGAACATGCCACTACTTCCCATCCGCAGACTGGGTTTAATATAATTTATTCTACAGACATTGAACGCATTTTACGTGAAAAAAGGACAGCTAGAAGGAAATGGCAACAGAACAGATCACCCCAAAATAAAATTAGATTTAAAGAGAGACGACTCCAAGACCTGCTTGCATATGAAAAAACTGTATCTCTTAAAAATTATCTGGAAAATCTTAATGCCACACCTGCATCTAATTACTCCTTGTGGCGAGCTGCTAGAAAGCTTAAAACACCAGTTGAATATAGACCACCTCTGCGCACTTCTACCGGAGGTTAGGCCAGGGTAGTTACTCTACCCCCTCGACCCATAAAATTTAAGACGCGTGATGCTCAGAAACTAATTGCTGAACTCAACCCGCAGAAAGCTCCAGGTATTGATGGAATAAGTAACAATATGCTGATAAATTTACCCAATAACTAAAACAGAATCCTGTTATTTATTTTTAATGCCATTTTACGACTAGAGTATTATCCACAAAGCTGGAAGCTGGCGAAGGTCAAAATGATTCCAAAGCCAGGCAAAGACCTTACCAAGACTGAGTCATACAGGCCAATAAGTCTGCTGTCAACAATGTCAAAACTTTTTGAAAAACTGTTCACTGTCCCCTATTCTAAGAGGTAGTGGATGCATACCAGACCATCAATTTAGTTTTAGAACCCAGCAAAAAAAGAGAAAATGTAGAGTTTGCGATTTGGAAGAAGTGAAAATTTCGATCGGATCTAATGATTTTTAAATAGGGTTGTCATTGCAAGAAGTTCTCTTTTTCGATGCCTGGTCACTGAATTGGAGGCGATATTAAGAAAATTGTAAATAGTTACCTTTTTTAACAATTCGTTTCTTTTTATACGAATTTAAACCCGAAACAGAGTTTTTATGTAAATTTAAGCAAATAACTTTTAAATTTTAGACTAAAATTAGTTCATAAATTTCTTTTAAAAAAATTATTATTTTTTAATTCTGGTGGGTATTTTCCAACACTATGGAGGAGTTACAAGGTTTTGTATGACTAAAATAAGCTTCTATATGGTTTTTGGCTCACTCTCGGCAAATTAAAAATATCGATTTCTTGAAAGCAATGAAAATGTAGTTCCACTAGAATGACTTCCATTTTTTTTTACTGGGAAGTCAGCATAGCACCATTAAACAAACTCATAGATTGGTTCAATTTATAAGAAAAACATTTGAGGAAAAGAAGTATTGTTCTGCCCTGTTTATTGACGTTTCTCAGCCATTTGAAAAAGTGTGGCATGAAGGCCTAATTTTAAAATTAAAATTATATCTACCAATACATTTAGTGAATTTATTAGAAAGTTACATTACTACCCGGAAGTTCACGGTTGTGAAAGGAGAATTCATGAGTCTACCCGAATCTATATCACCTGGTGTGCCACAGAGGAGCATACTGGGGCCAGTTTTGTATTTGATTTATACTTGTGATATGCCTTTGAGCAGTAATATACATACATCTACGTTTACCAATGATACAGCCTGCCTTAGTATGCACAAAAACCCGCACGAGGCTTCCCTATATCATATTACACAGTTGGAAATCTGGTTGAACTTATGGAGAATTAAAGCCAATGAACAAAAGTGTGTCCATACAACGTTTACCCTAAGAAGAGATATTTGTTCCCCCATTCGAATCAACAATCAAAATATTCCCCAACATTCCCAAGTGAAATTCCTTGGTATACACCTTGATTGAAGGCTTACATGGAAACATCATATTGACTTTAAGCTAACTCAGATGAAACTTAAGTTATCTCAAATTCATTGGTTGATTGGCAGAAATTCAGCACTTAGTCTGGACTGCAAACTTTTAATATACAACTCGCTTTTGAAGCCAATATTATGTTACGGTATCCAGTTATGGGGCACAGCTTCAGCTTGCAATATAGAGAGAATTAAACGAAGACAAAACAAAATTTTAAGGTTCATAAAATCTGCTCCATGGTACATTAAGAATTCAAATTTTCATCGTGATTTCAAAATGCCACTAGTGACTGAAGATATTTCAAGATACGCAGGCAAATACTTAACAAAACTCGAGTCACATCCTAATCCGCTTGCTCGTAATATTTTGAACTTTACTGGACACATCCGCCTAAAAAAGAGGGACACAAGGGCTATTTTACTCAACACTCTAGATGGGAATGCTTGAAAATACATTTAATTTTCCTTTTTGATTATCACTACTTTGTATTATTTAAACTGTCACTAAGTTTTGGCCGACACTGGTTGGGCTAAATAATTATATTTAGCCTTAACTTATTGTTAATTCATATTTGAAGATACAATAAATAAATATATGTATTAAAAAAAAGAAAAAAATTCTGACATATAATTGTACAGACGGCATAATTTCGTAAGATAATCAGCAATTGCGTAATTAGATCTACAAAGCTTGATAGCAAGAGGCTTCTAGATTTATTCACTGTCATGGTAATATGAGGAACAAAACACAATCTTCGGTCCAGTAATATTCAAAGATCAAGACATGAATCAACCAACTCTAGCTGATGACCTCCCAGATAGTAGTTAACAACAGTTATAATACTTCTGGAAAATAGCATACATTGACATTTCCTTAAATTGAGCTCTATCATGTTAAATTTGCACCATTTAAAAAAGTTGTTAAGGTCACTTTAAAGATTAATATGTTCAATAAAATTATTAAAGGAGTAAACAATTTTAGCATCGTCAGCATACATCATTATAAAAGCAAAGTTTATGATGTTTGGCAGATCATTTATAAACAAACAAAGAACAGAATAGGAGCAAGATGACTTCCTTGGGGAACACCAGATGATATATATATGTACTTAGACAGACTTGGCAGAAAGCAATGCCAATTAAATATGAACTTAACCAGTTTAAGCTCCGACAATTTACTCCTAATTGATCCAGTTTAGCAAGAAGATGATGGTTGACTTTATCAAATGCTTTGCTAAAATCTGTATAAATAACATCAGTTTGTGTCTTTTGTGTAAAAACAGAATTGACTAAAGATGTTAAATGGAGAATTTCAGTCGTAGTTGAACCGCCTTTCTTAAACCATGTTGATAAGGTGACATTAAAGATTCAGTCTGGACACAGAGGAAATCAGCTATTAATTTTTCAAACAGTTTCGGAATCACGCTTAATTTAGCAATACCTCTATAGTTTGTAATATCAGATTTGTTACCAGACTTATATCAAGGTATTATATACGAATCTCTAAAAAAAAGTAAAATAGCCATACTGTATTAAATGATAAAGTTAAGGGTTAGCTAATGATTCTGCACATTGAATTCAATTGCAGCTTGGAACTCCATCAGGACCATGACTCATTAACATCTTGAGGTTTTTAAGTCAAACAATTTGTCATTACTATTGAGTGTAGGAAAAGAGGTTGCTTGATTTGATGCAACCACGTAAGAGGATCCATTGCTGTCAGCATAAACAGCATCAGAATAAGTACTGGCAAAAAAATCATCAAACATATCACATATGATATCAACGTTACTGGATTCTTGATTGCAAAATTTCAGAACTGAAGGATAACCACTGGATCTTCTCTTAGAATTAACAAACGCATAAAAAGGTTTTGAGTCACGAACGAAATTATTTTTCATTTTATTTATATAATTCTTACATAAAGAGTTGTTGAGCAGATTATATTCAGAACGTCTAACTGGATATTTTATGTAGTCAGCAAAGGTGCCTGATATTTTATACTTCTTGTAATTTTACGTTTGATAACATCGGCTCCATGGTACATCAAAAACTCAAATATACATCGTGATTTGAATATGCCACTAGTGATTGAAGGATCTGCAAAATACGCAGGCAAATATTTAACAAAACTCGAGTCACATCCTAATCCGCTTGCTCTTAACAACTTGAATTTTACTGGTCACATCCGTTTGAAAAAGAAGGACACAAGGGCTCATATACTCAACACTCCAGATGGGATTGCTTGAGAATGTTGTTTTTTCTCTTTTTTAGGGTTCCGTACACCAAAGGTGAAAAAAGGAACCCTATTGTTTTCGCTACGCTGTCCGTCTGTCCGTCACACGGCATTTTCTCAAGAACCGTAAGAGCTACGGAACTGAAATTTGGACAGAGTATGTAGAACCTCGGCCACTACAACAACAAATACATGAGAATTAGAAATTAAAGGGTGCTCCAAAACTAGCGACGAAAAATTTTAAAATCTCATGTAATATACATACAATTGTATGTACATATGTATATTGACACTTGAAATTTGTAAAATTAGTGTATTTTTATATAGACTACAACAACAAACATTAAAATATTAAAATAATAGGTAGAGTAATATAATTTCGTGCTAACCTAAATAGAAAAATGAAAAAATGGAAAAAACAGAAAATTAATAGTGATACTTATAAATGTGTTTACCAAAGGTAAATCAATTGTATACACAACAATCGTTTCTCATATTCCGTTTCATTGTCAATTTAAGTTAAATAGCTGATGTTAATAAGAATCTCTACCCAAGTAGATAGACTAGGGTGCTGATGAAGTGAGTGGCTGCACAGAAAAGTATCGGTATTTCCCCCAGCTTAAAGTCTAAGTTTAATTTTTCTTCTCTTCTTTAGAAACTCACATTAATTAATAAAAATATTTCATTCAATAAGAATTGAAATTACTGAACTTGAGCCTAACTATAAATTATTTCTGATTAAAATTCACTACAGTTCAATTAAAAAAATGTAAAAATTTCTCACTTAATACATCATGGGCACGTGACAAAAATATGTTCACTTGGCAATCACTGTTCACTTGGTTATCACAGTTTCAGAAGGCTGGAATAACTAAAATAAAACTGTAGAATGCAACATGCAACATGCATGTACATGCAAACGCGAAAAATGCGCCAAAACCAAAATAATTGTTTATGTGAAAAAAAATCGCCATAATGAAAAAAATCGCCAAAATTAAAAAAAAATCGCCAAATTTAAAAACAGAAATCGCCAAAACGAATAAAATCGCCAAAATTTAAAATAAACGCCAAAAAACCGAAAAAAGTCCTCAAAACGAAAAAAAGTGCTAAAACTAAATAAAATCGCCAAAATTAAAAAAATCGCCAAAATAAACAAATCGCCAAAAAAAAAAGCGCCAAAATAATAAAAATCGTCAAAATTAAAAAAAATCGGCAAAATTAAATAAAAATCGCTAAATTTAAAACCAAATAGCCAAAACGAAAAAAAAAATCGCCAAAATTTAAAATAAACGCCAAAAACCGAAAAAAATCCTCAAAACGAAAAAAAGTGCTAAAACTAAAAAAATCGTCAAAACCAAAAAAATCACCTATATGAAAAAAATGCCAAAATTAAAAAAATCGCCAAAATTAAAAAAAAAATCGCCAAATTTAAAAACAGAAATCGCCAAAACGAATAAAATCGCCAAAATTTAAAATAAACGCCAAAAAACCGAAAAAAGTCCTCAAAACGAAAAAAAGTGCTAAAACTAAAAAAAATCGCCAAAATTAAAAAAATCGCCAAAATAAACAAATCGCCAAAATAAAAAAACGCCAAAATAATAAAAATCGTCAAAATTAAAAAAAATCGGCAAAATTAAAAAAAAATCGCTAAATTTAAAACCAAATAGCCAAAACGAAAAAAAAATCGCTAAAATTTAAAATAAACGCCAAAAACCGAAAAAAATCCTCAAAACGAAAAAAAGTGCTAAACCTAAAAAAATCGCCAAAACCAAAAAAAATCACCTATATGAAAAAAAATGCCAAAATTAAAAAAATCGCCAAAATAAAAAAATCGCCAATATAAAAAAACGCCAAAAATAATAAAAATTGCCAAAATTAAAATAACTTCAAAAACAAAAAAAAGTGCCAAAACTCAGAAAGCGCCAATAAATTCAAAAAACCCCCAAACTAAACAAACGCTTAAAACCGAAAAAACCCAAAAACGAAAAAAATGCCAAAACTATAGTTTATATTGTTCGTATTGAATTACATATCTCGTGCCGTACGGAACCCTTAGTGCGCGGGTCAAAGTCGCACTTCACTGAATTTATTTTTGATTATCACTACTTATTTATTATTTATAACTATCACTAAGTTTATGTCCGACAGTGGTCGGGCCTAATACTTATTATTTAGATTTAAGACTTGAATACTTATTGTTAGTTCATAATTGAAGATACAATATATAAATAAATGTATTTAAAAAAAACGTACAATCATCAGCAGAGAAACAAAAAAGTATAAATTTGCAAGTAAGCAATAAATTTAACTCTCCTCCTCCTCACTTCCTTCTCTTTCCTTTATGCAGTTTGTGTTTGAAATAAGAAAACAATTGTGAATTCTTTTATTTTGTATACATTTATTGTTTAAAATTTTTTTAAACTTTATAATAATACATACATATATATATTCATATTTTAAGAAGAAAAAAAGTTCATATCTTTTGTTAGTGAAATAGTATTTTTAATGCGCAAACACAAAAATTATGATAACTACAATAAAGATATTCTGGATACTTGATTTTCATTTGTTTAAAGTTGATGCAGCCTAGCTATATCCTCAACGTTAGAAATTTTTTGTTGTAACATTTTTTCCAACCATCGTCTTTTTTCTTCACCTTTTACATAAATTTTTGAACATCTTGCGTTGGCTTTTAAAAAATTGCAAACGCTTTGAAATGAAACTGATCCAGCAGTCCAGGTTAGGTGATGATAGTTTTTTGTTAGCCCTTTTGCTTCTCTTTGCTTTTTTATTGATAACCATTTACAATCAAATGGGGATTTTATAATGAAATGGTTATATTCATAATTGTTGAAAAAAATCGCCACTTCTTTTGCGATGAAATCATTTGAATTACTTTTGAAACCTTGTACGTCTATAAAAATTATGTTGTTATCCATATTAGGCAATTTATAAGACTTTTCGAACTTGTGCTTTGATGGGTATATATTCTATTATACGATCATGAATAAGAATGCAGTAAGCTGTTGTCTTTGCTGCAATATTAGTTGCTGTTTCAAATTCTATTTTTATATCAATCGGTCCATTATTGAGTGACTCATTCTGATGACTGACATCTACTACAATAATAGGAGCTTTTGTCTTAAACTCTGGTGCACTTAGAAGTGTTTGAGATTCTTTCATATAATAGCATTGTTGAAATCTTATATACATATCATATAGAATTGCATATTGTTCATTTTTTAACTTTATGTTCAGATCATCATATGGATATGAGACTGAATTTAAATGTACTTCTAAATTAGTCAAATCACAATGAACAAACTTACTTTCTTGTTGAAAAGCAATCAATACAAAACGTGGGCGTTCTCTATTTGCAGCCAGTTTAACATTCCAAATATGGCTAGCTCGTGCGTATAATTGTGGATTAATATGACAATCCCAACTGCGAAATGCCATAGGTATAGAAGCACCATTATTTATAATTTTTATCATATTCAATTTGCTAAAGTCCGATAATTGTACATGTGGGATTCTCCATGAGATTAGTGAAATTGTAAGTTTAGCGTTTTCAGTAGAAACACTCTAGCGTACAAGATCTTCATCGTTCTTATTCCGCAAGAGAATCAATTCATGTTTTCCATTTAGTATAACTTTGTTGTAGTCTTAAGCGAATCCTAGAAGCATTTTTAGAGGTACATAGAAATTAAAAAATCCATTTACAAGAGTGACATCGCCAATTTTGTTCCATATAGCATTTTGGATCACGTTGCTTTCAGTTGGTGACATAGAAACCACATTTTTTATGGTACTTGTATGATCAATTTCAATTCCTTGAAATTGAGCTCATAGCGAATTTCATCAAATAGATTTTTTTTAAATACATATATTTATTTATTGTGTCTTCAAATATGAACTAACAATAAGTAATCAAATCTTAAAGCTAAAATATAATTATTTAGCCCGACCAGTGTCGGCCAAAACTTTGTGATAGTTTAAACAATACAAAGTAGTGATAATCAAAAAGGAAAATTAAATGTATTTTCAAGCATTCCCATCTAGAGTGTTGAGTAAAATAGCCCTTGTGTCCCTCTTTTTTAGGCGGATGTGTCCAGTAAAGTTCAAAATATTACGAGCAAGCGGATTAGGATGTGACTCGAGTTTTGTTAAGTATTTGCCAGCGTATCTTGCAATTTCTTCAGTCACTAGTGGCATTTTTAAATCACGATGCAAATTTGAATTCTTAATGTACCATGGAGCAGATGTTATTAACCTTAAAATTTTGTTTTGTCTTCGTTGAATTCTCTTTACATTGCAAGCTGAAGCAGTGCCCCATAACTGGATACCGTAACACCATATTGGCTTCAAAAGCGACTTGTATATTAAAAGTTTGCAGTCCAGACTAATTGTTGAATTTCTGCCAATCAACCAATGAATTTGAGATAACTTAAGTTTCATCTGAGTTAGCTTAAAGTCAATATGATGTTTCCATATAAGCCTTCGATCAAGGTGTATACCAAGGTATTTCACTTGGGAATGTTGAGGAATATTTTGATTGTTGATTCGAATGGGGGAACAAGTATCTCTTCTTAGGGTAAACGTTGTATGGACACACTTTTGTTCATTGACTTTAGTTCTCCATAAGTTCAACCAGATTTCCAACTGTGTAATATGTTCTTGAAGATATCGGGAAGCCTCGTGCGGGTTTTTGTGTATATAAAGGCAGGCTGTATCATCGGCAAACGTAGATGTATGGATATTGCTGCTCAAAGGCATATCACAAGTATAAATCAAATACAAAACTGGCCCCAGTATGCTCCCCTGTGGCACACCGGATGATATTGATTGGGGCAGACTAATGAATTCTCCTTCCACAATCGTAAACTCTCGGGTAGTTATATAGCTTTCTAATAGATTCAGAAAATTTATTGGTAAATATGATTTTAAATTTAAAATAAGGCCTTCATGCCACACTTTATCAAATGCCTGAGAAACTTCAATAAACAGGGCAGAACAATACATTTTTTCTTCGAAAGTTCTTTTTATAAATTGAACCAATCTATGAGTTTGTTCAATGATGCTATGCTGACTTCTAAAACCAAATTGATGGTCTGGGATGCACCCACTATCAGTTAAAATGTGGGACAATTTTGTCATGAGCAGCTTTTCGAAGAGTTTTGACATTGTTGATAGCAGACTTATTGGCCTGTATGACTCAGCCTTGGTAAGGTCTTTGCCTGGCTTTGGAATTAATTTGACCTTCGCTCCAATTAGCTCCAACCCAACAATTAAACGCGTACTCCGCTTCTTTTGCTCAAGTGAGTCAACCAGTTACTTCACGTGTATCGTATGCCGATGCTGCTAGGGGTAGTTCTAGTCCCCCACAAAATGTTTCACCGCAAAATAATTCAGCGAATGCAAACTCAGGCTTTAACTTTAGTCGCCTTGAAGCTACTATTGAGAATCTCGTGCTAACTATAAACAACTTTACAACAAATATGACTAGCATGATGCAAGAAATGCTGCGAATGCAGAATACACTGCTTCAAGCATTAGTTAACAAACAAAGAACATGTTAAAAATATCTTTCTGGAACGCAAACGGCATTCGCCAGCATAAAAATGAACTTGAGCACTTCCTCATGGAAAAAAATATTGATATAATGTTGGTCTCTGAGGGTCATTTGACTTCAAGGAGTCGCTTCGCGTCTTATTACAACTAGACGTCAGGCATTGTTCAACACAATTTCAAAAATGGGCTTAATAACTAAAACAGAATCCTGTTATTTATTTTTAACGCCATTTTACGACTAGAGTATTATCCACAAAGCTGGAAGCTTGCGAAGGTCAAAATGATTCCAAAGCCAGGCAAAGACCTTACCAAGACTGAGTCATACAGGCCAATAAGTCTGCTGTCAACAATGTCAAAACTTTTTGAAAAACTGTTCATGAGCGAATTGTCCCCTATTCTAAGAGGTAGTGGATGCATACCAGACCATCAATTTAGTTTTAGAACCCAGCAAAAAAAGAGAAAATGTAGAGTTTGCGATTTGGAAGTAGTGAAAATTTCGATCGGATCTAATGATTTTTAAATAGGGTTGTCATTGCAAGAAGTTCTCTTTTTCGATGCCTGGTCACTGAATTGGAGGCGATATTAAAAAAATTGTAAATAGTTACCTTTTTTAACAATTCATTTATTTTTTGTAGCAGCTGGGGACTACAATGCAAAACATACGTTCTGGGGTTCGCGTCTTATTACACCTAGAGGTCGGGCATTGTTCAACACAATTTCAAAAATGGGCTTGGACGTCATTTTAAGTGGGGAGCCCACTTACTGGCCTACGGACATACAAAAAATTCCGGATGTTATAGATTTTGGAGTCATGAAAAATATCGGTAGGGAATTAATTCATGTTGAAGCTTCTGTAGATCTCTCCTCCGATCACTCTCCCACGATTGTTACAATTGGTAGCCCACTAAGAAGTGACTTCCCTGTCCCATATGTAAAGATGTTCAACCGTGTTAATTGGCTGGGGTTCAAAAAATACCTCAGTAGCCATTGTACGGAAAATAATAACCTAAGAACACCAGGTGATATTGAATCCAACATTAAAAATCTTAACAAAAATATTAAACAGGCTGCTGAACATGCCACTACTTCCCATCCGCAGACTGGGTTTAATAGAATTTATTCTACAGACATTGAACGCCTTTTACGTGAAAAAAGGACAGCTAGAAGGAAATGGCAACAGAACAGATCACCCCAAAATTAAATTAGATTTAAAGAGAGACGACTCCAAGACCTGCTTGCATATGAAAAAACTGTATGTCTTAAAAATTATCTGGAAAATCTTAATGCCACACCTGCATCTAATTACTCCTTGTGGCGAGCTGCTAGAAAGCTTAAAACACCAGTTGAATATAGACCATCTCTGCGCACTTCTACCGGAGGTTAGGCCAGGGTAGTTACTCTACCCCCTCGACCCATAAAATTTAAGACGCGTGATGCTCAGAAACTAATTGCTGAACTCAACGCGCAGAAAGCTCCAGGTATTGATGGAATAAGTAACAATATGCTGATAAATTTACCCAATAACTAAAACAGAATCCTGTTATTTATTTTTAACGCCATTTTACGACTAGAGTATTATCCACAAAGCTGGAAGCTTGCGAAGGTCAAAATGATTCCAAAGCCAGGCAAAGACCTTACCAAGACTGAGTCATACAGGCCAATAAGTCTGCTGTCAACAATGTCAAAACTTTTTGAAAAACTGTTCACTGTCCCCTATTCTAAGAGGTAGTGGATGCATACCAGACCATCAATTTAGTTTTAGAACCCAGCAAAAAAAGAGAAAATGTAGAGTTTGCGATTTGGAAGAAGTGAAAATTTCGATCGGATCTAATGATTTTTAAATAGGGTTGTCATTGCAAGAAGTTCTCTTTTTCGATGCATGGTCACTGAATTGGAGGCGATATTAAAAAAATTGTAAATAGTTACCTTTTTTAACAATTCGTTTATTTTTATACGAATTTAAACCCGAAACAGAGTTTTTATGTAAATTTAAGCAAATAACTTTTAAATTTTAGACTAAAATTAGTTCATAAATTTCTTTTAAAAAAATTATTATTTTTTAATTCTGGTGGGTATTTTCCAACACTATGGAGGAGTTACAAGGTTTTGTATGACTAAAATAAGCTTCTATATGGTTTTTAGCTCACTCTCGGCAAATTAAAAATATCGATTTCTTGAAAGCAATGAAAATGTAGTTCCACTAGAATGACTTCCATTTTTTTTTACTGGGAAGTCAGCATAGCACCATTAAACAAACTCATAGATTGGTTCAATTTATAAGAAAAACATTTGAGGAAAAGAAGTATTGTTCTGCCCTGTTTATTGACGTTTCTCAGCCATTTGATAAAGTGTGGCATGAAGGCCTAATTTTAAAATTGAAATTATATCTACCAATACATTTAGTGAATTTATTAGAAAGTTACATTACTACCCGGAAGTTCACGGTTGTGAAAGGCGAATTCATGAGTCTACCCGAATCTATATCACCTGGTGTGCCACAGAGGAGCATACTGGGGCCAGTTTTGTATTTGATTTATACTTGTGATATGCCTTTGAGCAGTAATATACATACATCTACGTTTACCGATGATACAGCCTGCCTTAGTATGCACAAAAACCCGCACGAGGCTTCTCTATATCATATTACACAGTTGGAAATCTGGTTGAACTTATGGAGAATTAAAGCCAATGAACAAAAGTGTGTCCATACAACGTTTACCCTAAGAAGAGATACTTGTTCCCCCATTCGAATCAACAATCAAAATATTCCCCAACATTCCCAAGTGAAATTCCTTGGTATACACCTTGATTGAAGGCTTACATGGAAACATCATATTGACTTTAAGCTAACTCAGATGAAACTTAAGTTATCTCAAATTCATTGGTTGATTGGCAGAAATTCAGCACTTAGTCTGGACTGCAAACTTTTAATATACAACTCGCTTTTGAAGCCAATATTATGTTACGGTATCCAGTTATGGGGCACAGCTTCAGCTTGCAATATAGAGAGAATTAAACGAAGACAAAACAAAATTTTAAGGTTAATAAAATCTGCTCCATGGTACATTAAGAATTCAAATTTTCATCGTGATTTCAAAATGCCACTAGTGACTGAAGATATTTCAAGATACGCAGGCAAATACTTAACAAAACTCGAGTCACATCCTAATCCGCTTGCTCGTAATATTTTGAACTTTACTGGACACATCCGCCTAAAAAAGAGGGACACAAGGGCTATTTTACTCAACACTCTAGATGGGAATGCTTGAAAATACATTTAATTTTCCTTTTTGATTATCACTACTTTGTATTATTTAAACTATCACTAAGTTTTGGCCGACACTGGTTTGGCTAAATAATTATATTTAGCTTTAACTTATTGTTAATTCATATTTGAAGATACAATAAATAAATATATGTATTAAAAAAAAAGAAAAAAATTCTGACATATAATTGTACAGACGGCATAATTTCGTAAGATAATCAGCAATTGCGTAATTAGATCTACAAAGCTTGATAGCAAGAGGCTTCTAGATTTATTCACTGTCATGGTAATATGAGGAACAAAACACAATCTTGGGTCCAGTAATATTCAAAGATCAAGACATGAATCAACCAACTCTAGCTGATGACCTCCCAGATAGTAGTTAACAACAGTTATAATACTTCTGGAAAATAGCATACATTGACATTTCCTTAAATTGAGCTCCATCATGTTAAATTTGCACCATTTAAAAAAGTTGTTAAGATCACTTTAAAGATTAATATGTTCAATAAAATTATTAAAGGAGTAAACAATTTTAGCATCGTCAGCATACACCAGTATAAAAGCAAAGTTTATGATGTTTGGCAGATCATTTATAAACAAACAAAGAACAGAATAGGAGCAAGATGACTTCCTTGGGGAACACCAGATGATATATATATGTACTTAGACAGACTTGGCAGAAAGCAATGCCAATTAAATATGAACTTAACCAGTTTAAGCTCCGACAATTTACTCCTAATTGATCCAGCTTAGCAAGAAGATGATGGTTGACTTTATCAAATGCTTTGCTAAAATCTGTATAAATAACATCAGTTTGTGTCTTTTGTGTAAAAACAGAATTGACTAAAGATGTTAAATGGAGAATTTCAGTCGTAGTTGAACCGCCTTTCTTAAACCATGTTGATAAGGTGACATTAAAGATTCAGTCTGGAGACAGAGGAAATCAGCAATTAATTTTTCAAACAGTTTCGGAATCACGCTTAATTTAGCAATACCTCTATAGTTTGTAATATCAGATTTGTTACCAGACTTATATCAATGTATTATATACGAATCTCTCAAAAAAAAAGTAAAATAGCCATACTGTATTAAATGATAAAGTTAAGGGTGTAGCTAATGATTCTGCACATTGAATTCAATTGCAGCTTGGAACTCCATCAGGACCATGACTCATTAACATCTTGAGGTTTTTAAGTCAAACAATTTGTCATTACTATTGAGTGTAGGAAAAGAGGTTGCTTGATTTGATGCAACCACGTAAGAGGATCCATTGCTGTCAGCATAAACAGCATCAGAATAAGTACTGGCAAACAAATCATCAAACATATCACATATGATATCAACGTTACTGGATTCTTGATTGCAAAATTTCAGAACTGAAGGATAACCACTGGATCTTCTCTTAGAATTAACAAACGCATAAAAAGGTTTTGAGTCACGAACGAAATTGTTTTTCATTTTATTTATATAATTCTTATATAAAGAGTTGTTGAGCAGATTATATTCAGAACGTCTAACTGGATATTTTATGTAGTCAGCAAAGGTGCCTGATGTTTTATACTTCTTGTAATTTTACGTTTGATAACATCGGCTCCATGGTACATCAAAAACTCAAATATACATCGTGATTTGAATATGCCACTAGTGATTGAAGGATCTGCAAAATACGCAGGCAAATATTTAACAAAACTCGAGTCACATCCTAATCCGCTTGCTCTTAACAACTTGAATTTTACTGGTCACATCCGTTTGAAAAAGAAGGACACAAGGGCTCATATACTCAACACTCCAGATGGGATTGCTTGAAAATGTTGTTTTTTCTCTTTTTTAGGGTTCCGTACACCAAAGGTGAAAGAAAGAACCCTATTGTTTTCGCTACGCTGTCCGTCTGTTCGTCTGTCCGTCACACGGCATTTTCTCAGGAACCGTAAGAGCTACGGAACTGAAATTTGGACAGAGTATGTAGAACCTCGGCCACTACAACAACAAATACATGAGAATTAGAAATTAAAGGGTGCTCCAAAACTAGCGACGAAAAATTTTAAAATCTCATGTAATATACAAACAATTGTATGTACATATGTATATCGACACTTGAAATTTTTAAAATTAGTGTATTTTTATATAGACTACAACAATAAACATTAAAATATTAAAATAATAGGTAGAGTAATATAATTTCGTGCTAACCTAAATAGAAAAATGGAAAAAAACAGAAAATTAATAGTGATACTTATAAATGTGTTTACCAAAGGTAAATCAATTGTATACACAACAATCGTTTCTCATATTCCGTTTCATTGTCAATTTAAGTTAAATAGCTGATGTTAATAAGAATCTCTACCCAAGTAGATAGACTAGGGTGCTGATGAAGTGAGTGGCTGCACAGAAAAGTATCGGTATTTCCCCCAGCTTAAAGTCTAAGTTTAACTTTTCTTCTCTTCTTTAGAAACTCACATTAATTAATAAAAATATTTCATTCAATAAGAATTGAAATTACTGAACTTGAGCCTAACTATGAATTATTTCTAATTAAAATTCACTACAGTTCAATTAAAAAATCTAAAAATTTCTCACTTAATACATCATGGGCACGTGACAAAAATATGTTCACTTGGCAATCACTGTTCACTTGGTTATCACAGTTTCAGAAGGCTGGAATAACTAAAATAAAACTGTAGAATGCAACAACAAGTAACATAGACCACTACAAAAATACTTACATGCATGTACCGATGGTACATCGAATAAGTAAAAATAATTAATGTGATGATCGTAAAAAGATAAGTAAGAATAGTTAAACATACTGAGGTAGAGTAATATAATTTCGTGCTAACCTAAATAGAAAAATGAAAAAATTGAGAAAACAGAAAATTAAAAATGATAAATATAAATGTGTTTATATATACAATCAACACAACAATCGTTTCTCATATTCCGTTTCATTGTCAGTTTAAGTTAAATAGCTGATGTTAATAAGAATCTCTACCCAAGTAGATAGACTAGGGTGCTGATGAAGTGCGTGGCTGCACAGAAAAGTATCGGTATTTCCCCCAGCTTAAAGTCTTAGTTTAACTTTTCTTCTCTTCTTTAGAAACTCACATTAATTAATAAAAATATTTCATTCAATAAGAATTGAAATTTCTGAACTTGAGCCTAACTATGAATTATTTCTAATTAAAATTCACTACAGTTCAATTAAAAAAATCTAAAAATGTCTCACTTAATACATCATGGGCACGTGACAAAAATATGTTCACTTGGCAATCACTGTTCACTTGGTTATCACAGTTTCAGAAGGCTGGAATAACTAAAATAAAACTGTAGAATGCAACAACAAGTAACATAGACCACTACAAAAATACTTACATGCATGTACCGATGGTACATCGAATAAGTAAAAATAATAAATGTGATGATCGTAAAAAGATAAGTAAGAATAGTTAAACATACTAAGGTAGAGTAATATAATTTCGTGCTAACCTAAATAGAAAAATGAAAAAATGGAAAAAAACAGAAAATTAATAGTGATACTTATAAATATGTTTACCAAAGGTAAATCAATTGTATACACAACAATCGTTTCTCATATTCCGTTTCATTGTCAATTTAAGTTAAATAGCTGATGTTAATAAGAATCTCTACCCAAGTAGATAGACTAGGGTGCTGATGAAGTGCGTGGCTGCACAGAAAAGTATCGGTATTTCCCCCAGCTTAAAGTCTAAGTTTAATTTTTCTTCTCTTCTTTAGAAACTCACATTAATTAATAAAAATATTTCATTCAATAAGAATTGAAATTACTGAACTTGAGCCTAACTATAAATTATTTCTGATTAAAATTCACTACAGTTCAATTAAAAAAATCTAAAAATTTTTCACTTAATACATCATGGGCACGTGACAAAAATATGTTCACTTGGCAATCACTGTTCACTTGGTTATCACAGTTTCAGAAGGCTGGAATAACTAAAATAAAACTGTAGAATGCAACAACAAGTAACATAGACCACTACAAAAATACTTACATGCATGTACCGATGGTACATCGAATAAGTAAAAATAAATAATGTGATGATCGTAAAAAGATAAGTAAGAATAGTTAAACATACTGAGGTAAAGTAATATAATTTCGTCCTAACCTAAATAGAAAAATGAAAAAATGGAAAAAACAGAAAATTAATAGTGATACTTATAAATGTGTTTACCAAAGGTAAATCAATTGTATACACAACAATCGTTTCTCATATTCCGTTTCATTGTCAATTTAAGTTAAATAGCTGATGTTAATAAGAATCTCTACCCAAGTAGATAGACTAGGGTGCTGATGAAGTGCGTGGCTGCACAGAAAAGTATCGGTATTTCCCCCAGCTTAAAGTCTAAGTTTAATTTTTCTTCTCTTCTTTAGAAACTCACATTAATTAATACAAATATTTCATTCAATAAGAATTGAAATTACTGAACTGGAGCCTAACTATAAATTATTTCTGATTAAAATTCACTACAGTTCAATTAAAAAAATCTAAAAATTTCTCACTTAATACATAATGGACATGTGACAAAAATATGTTCACTTGGAAATCACTGTTCACTTGGTTATCACAGTTTCAGAAGGCTGGAATAACTAAAATAAAACTGTAGAATGCAACAACAAGTAACATAGACCACTACAAAAATACTTACATGCATGTACCGATGGTACATCGAATAAGTAAAAATAATTAATGTGATGATCGTAAAAAGATAAGTAAGAATAGTTAAACATACTGAGGTAGAGTAATATAATTTTGTGCTAACCTAAATAGAAAAATGAAAAAATGGAAAAAACAGAAAATTAATAGTGATACTTATAAATGTGTTTACCAAAGGTAAATCAATTGTATACACAACAATCGTTTCTCATATTCCGTTTCATTGTCAATTTAAGTTAAATAGCTGATGTTAATAAGAATCTCTACCCAAGTAGATAGACTAGGGTGCTGATGAAGTGCGTGGCTGCACAGAAAAGTATCGGTATTTCCCCCAGCTTAAAGTCTAAGTTTAATTTTTCTTCTCTTCTTTAGAAACTCATATTAATTAATAAAAATATTTCATTCAATAAGAATTGAAATTACTGAACTTGAGCCTAACTATAAATTATTTCTGATTGAAATTCACTACAGTTCAATTAAAAAAATCTAAAAATTTTTCACTTAATACATCATGGGCACGTGACAAAAATATGTTCACTTGGCAATCACTGTTCACTTGGTTATCACAGTTTCAGAAGGCTGGAATAACTAAAATAAAACTGTAGAATGCAACAACAAGTAACATAGACCACCAAAAAAATACTTACATGAATGTACCGATGGTACATCGAATAAGTAAAAATAAATAATGTGATGATCGTAAAAAGATAAGTAAGAATAGTTAAACATACTGAGGTAAAGTAATATAATTTCGTCCTAACCTAAATAGAAAAATGAAAAAATGGAAAAAACAGAAAATTAATAGTGATACTTATAAATGTGTTTACCAAAGGTAAATCAATTGTATACACAACAATCGTTTCTCATATTCCGTTTCATTGTCAATTTAAGTTAAATAGCTGATGTTAATAAGAATCTCTACCCAAGTAGATAGACTAGGGTGGTGATGAAGTGCGTGGCTGCACAGAAAAGTATCGGTATTTCCCCCAGCTTAAAGTCTAAGTTTAACTTTTCTTCTCTTCTTTAGAAACTCACATTAATTAATAAAAATATTTCATTCAATAAGAATTGAAATTACTGAACTTGAGCCTAACTATAAATTATTTCTGATTAAAATTCACTACAGTTCAATTAGGTTAGGTTAGGTTAGGTAGGGGTGGCAGTCAGAAACCCGGACTCACTTAGACCGTTTTGGTCCATTGTGATACCACGGAGACTCTGCTTATGCGGAGTCCCCACCGTCGAACCATCCAGAGCTCAGTATAAAGCTGCTAATACGTTGAAGTTTAACACCAGCAACGTCAGAAAGTTCCCTGAATTCAAGAGCGCCCATTGTGGCCATTCTCTTTCCTGCAAGTCCAGGACAGTGACAAAGAAAATGTTCTATGCTTTCCTCTTCATCAATATCTTGGCAGCTACGGCAAAAGTCGTTGTGTTCAACCCTTAGCCTTTGTGCATGCCTGCCTATGAGACAGTGTCCGGTTAACACGGACACTAGAATCGAGATTTGTTTCCTATTCTTTGAAATTAGGTAATCCGTACCTTCCCTATTTAGGTGAGTCCATAACTGCCTTGTGATCACGCAATCATTTCTTGTGACCCACCTTCTATTTGTTTCATCCTCCGTCTTGCGCCTAAGTCTGAGTTTGCAAGAGATTAGGGGTAGACCTACAAATTCCAAATCCGGTGGAACCTGTAAGGTTGTCCCAATTCTAGCAAGCTCGTCAGCCCTAGAATTCCCCTGTAAGCCTCTATGCCCCGGGATCCAGATGATCCTAATATCAAACTGCTCTGCCATCTCATTTAGAGATGATCGGCAGTCGAGGGCTGTTGTTGTTCTTAGAAGCGAGGATTCAGGGGCCATAATAGCTGCTCGACTATCGGTGTAAATGTTAATTAAAGTCGTTGAAGTGACATTCACTTTTAACCAGTTCGCAACTTCTCTTATAGCAAGGATCTCTGCCTGAAAGACACTGCAGTGATCTGGAAGTCGCCTTGCAATGCGAAGACCTAAAGCCCTCGAAAAGACCCCATAGCCCACACCCTCATGTGTTTTGGAGCCGTCCGTATAAAAATTAACGCTTTTTCTCCTACCCGGAGTTCCATTCATCCACATTTCTGTAGATGGTATCCAGGTTTTATAAAGACGTCCGTGTAGTAGAGCAGGGGAGGTTTGGTCAATCCTCCATCCCCTAACTTCACCATCTAGTATTCTGCAGTGGCCGGTTCCATTTCCGTTCCACAGAGAAACACATCTAAGACGGATTGCCGAGGACGTTGCCATCTCCTTCCCTACTAGATCTAATGGTAGTAGATGAAGAAGCATCCCCAGTGCATCCGTAGGAGTGGTGCGAATAGCACTGGTTACATACAAGGATGCAAGTCTTTGCACCTTGTGTAAGGTGTGTAGATACGTCTTTTTCTCCAGGGATGGCCACCACACGATGATGCCATACATGAGAATTGGACGTACTATTGCAGTATAGATCCAATGAACAATCTTTGGGGTAAGACCCCAATTCTTCCCTATGGATTTTTTGCATAGATATAGTGAAATTGTTGCTTTTTTCACTCTTTCTAGAATATTCGCTTTGAAACTCAGCTTTGAATCAAGAATGACAAACAGATATTTTGCAGTGTTGGACACTTTTATCTGCGTATTATTAAGTGTTATAGGCCGGAAATCAGGTATCTTATACTTCCTGGAGAAAAGGACTAGTTCCGTTTTATTAGGATTAACGGCGAGCCCACGTTTCTCCGCCCATTTTGTTAGATATAAAAGACCATCCTGTAGGATGTCCCTTAATGTTGTGAGGAATTTTCCTCTTACAGCTATTGCCACATCATCAGCATAAGCCACGATTCTGCACCCCCGCGATTCCAGAGATAGCAGCACAGGATTCAGAGCTAAATTCCACAATAGTGGTGAAAGAACTCCTCCCTGTGGTGTACCCCTATTTACAAAGCGGGTCTGCCTAGAAGCTCCTAGAGCCGCAGTTATCCTACGGTGAGTTAGTAGATTTTGAACCCACTTACACAATCCCGCGCCAACCCCCAGATTCGACAATGCCTCAATTATCGCATCTGGAGATATATTATTAAAAGCCCCCTCAATATCCACGAAGGCTACAAAGGTATATTCACCTACAGAAAGAGATTTCTCTATCGTGCCAACCAGCTCATGTAGAGCCGATTCTGTTGACTTTCCCGTTTGATATGCATGTTGATGCGGGGAAAGTAGTTTACTATTGATGGTTTTGCGGATATAATGATCAACCATCCTTTCTAATGTTTTCAGAAGAAAGGATGATAGACTTATAGGTCTGAAGTCCTTCGGTGTGGTGTGAGAGCTTTTACCAGCCTTCGGTATAAAGACCACTCTCGCTTCCCTCCACTTTTCAGGAACATAACCCAGTTTTAGACAACTGGTGTAAATTCTCAGTAGCCTTGGGGCTACGAGATTCGATACTTTCCATATCTCAGCCGGTATGATACCGTCAGGTCCTGGTGACTTGTAAGGCTTGAAACTTCTCAGAGCCCAATTTAATGTCTGCATATTGACGATGTCAGATATATTTTCCGCAGGTATGGGGTAAGGATCAGATGTCTGAATCTCAGACACTGAGTTACCCGGAAAATGAGTGTCCAGCAGGGTTCTTAACGACTCCTCGCTGGATGTAGTCCACGTCCCATTGGGATTCTTCAAATACCCCAGGGTGCAGGGAGTAGCGGACAAAATTTTTCTCATGCGAGAGGCTTCTGAAATATTTTCAATATTTTCACAAAACTTCTTCCATGTTGTATTTTTAGCGATTCTTATCTGCTTTTTATACTCTTTTAATTTACCCTTATAAGCTATCCAGTCCAGTTCATTTCTGGATGATTTAGCCTTATTGAAGAGTTTTCTACATGTACACCTACACAATTGTAACTCTCTATTCCACCAAGGCGGTTTCTTTTTCCCCCTTGGCTTATTCAAAGGGCAAGACGACTCTCTTGCATTTTTGAAGATTGTAGTAATGTTATCAACCTCACAATCCAAATCAGAAGTTTCTAAAAGTGACGAGTCTCCAATCACTCTTAATTGTCTAGAAAAAATGGTCCTATACAGACGCCAGTTTGTCTGCCTAATATTTCGGGAGATTTCTACCACAGGTGCCCGCTCCCTAATACTAAACTCAATAAACCTATGATCAGAAAAGGAATGTTCCTGAAGTACACGCCAATTCATGATCCTATCGGCTACCGAATCAGACGAAAAGGTAACATCCAGGACTTCCTGTCTGTTCCTTGTTATAAAAGTAGGTTCTTGACCTCTATTACAAATGTTAAGGTTAGCACTAACTACAAATTCAAAAAGTTCCTCACCTCTTTCATTAGTGTCCGTACTTCCCCAGATAGTATGATGTGCGTTGGCATCACAGCACAGGATGATATGGTGACCAGCGTTTACCGCCGCATCCACAAAGTTTCTCACCACTACCGACGGTAGAGGACCTTGATCATCGTGAGCGCAGTACACCGACGCCAGCCAGTAGCATGTATCTCCGACTTCCACGCTAACCGCCGTTATGTCTCTGCCGCTGAAGTTAGATAATAAAAATGTATTAAGGTGGTTCCTTGCCAAGATGCAGGTTCTATTGTTACCTTCATTCTTGACGGCTAGCATCTTAAAATCTTTGGTCCTTAGTCCGCAAACCCTGCCACCACTAATCCAGGGTTCTTGGATTAGGACTATGTCAACTTCGCATGTTGTCAAGCGAAGCTGAAGAGCCGCTGAGGCTGCTTTAGAGTGGTGGAGATTTATCTGCAGCAGGTTCAGCATCCGCTACGAAATCCATCTCCACGACCGTTTTATCGGACTCGTCGTCAGTCTCAAGAAGAAGGTCACTGTCTTCGCCGTGATCAGCGTCGAACAGGCCTGAGGCGCCTCCGAGAATTTCAGAATCGGATGTAATATAGCCATCCTTTTCCGAAGATTCTCGCAAGCTGGCCTTCTTCTCCTCCTCTTCAGATTCTTCCTCCACAGCGTTTCCACACACTGTCTTGGATTTATCCGTCACTGGAGACTGATCTCCTTTGTACACCTTCAGCGTAACCTGTCCAAAGGCGTACGATAAGATATTATTGGACTTGGCCAAGTGAGGAAGGGTTTCAGCGTTTAGTATAATAATTACACCACGTCTGTCCCCCTCCGCCTCACCGAACCTCCCCATCTTCCAGTTGCCGGTTGGAAGTGAGGGATTACAGTCCTTTAACAACTTTATCGCTGCTTCAGCCGTGTCTGGGAATGCCGGAATCCATGCATGCGCGCGTGGTCGGGATGGAATGTCGCTCTTGTTGACAAGATCGATTTTCGCACCCGGCCACGGCTCTCCCATCCTGCTGATAGCTGCCTTGTACAGGTCCGCCGATCTTTGGTCTCCAAAGGCCATCAGCTTGACCCTGCCTTGATACCAGCCTGCATCGCGACACACGGGAGGTAAGCCTGGATTCTCCGCAAGGACCTGGTAGTACGTGGTTGCAAGCTTAGCTTCCACAGTACTCCACTTGCCCCTGGGGATGGTTCCATCCATATCTCCCCTGTCGACAACGGCCATTATGAGGTTGTCTTTCGCAACCTCACTAAACGACCTAACACCAATATTGCTATTAGCCTTAGGCCGCTTAGGCAATGGTTTGTCGTCCGGCGAACGCAGTCTTTTACCAGACGGTTTTGACGACGTGCTAGCACCGCTACTGATGGCGGTAGTGTCCATGTTTTCAAGGACACCTTTTGCCCATCCAAGGGACGACTTCTGTTCCTCGGACAATTTAGATGGGTCTTGAGTGCCCAGCGTCTTTACAATGCGTAGGCATAGCCTTTTTTGGTTATGCCTCATTTTTGATGGTCGGACATGCTTGGTTGAACCCGGCGTGGCCGAGCTCGCACTGCTGCATGTACCGACTATCTGCCCAGTGTTCTCGGCAGCCTTCGCCTGAACGAGTTTTCTCGTGCCAGACGGTTGCGTGAAACCGGTCCCCTGTCCTTCCGCGCTCGAAAGCACCGTCAGTTCATCGGTCCCGGTCTTGTTTTTTGTTTTTGTTTTGTTTTTATTTGAATAGTTTTTTAACATTTTTGGTCCCACGAGTGTGGGGGATTTGAAGGCCACCACGTCATAGCCCCCGATAACGTGGTGAGGGCGTCGTCTACTTGCTGAGGTGCCCAGGTATCAGCAAGGCTCCGTTCTAACACAGTCTTTTAACCCTGACTGCAAAAATCCGATAGGCACGGGTCGCATCACACCCCGGTTTAGGGTTGGATAACCTTTGGTATACAGACCTTTAGAGTCAGTTTTCTTCACCCAGTATCATAGGGGACCATTGAAGGTCAGCAATGGTACTGGGTTAAAGATATAGACCACGGTCTGTAGTTAAGCCACCACACCACGACAAGGTAGTTATCCCGATGGGGTACAGTTCAATTAAAAAAAATCTAAAAATTTTTCACTTAATACATCATGGGCACGTGACAAAAATATGTTCACTTGGCAATCACTGTTCACTTGGTTATCACAGTTTCAGAAGGCTGGAATAACTAAAATAAAACTGTAGAATGCAACAACAAGTAACATAGACCACTACAAAAATACTTACATGCATGTACCGATGGTACATCGAATAAGTAAAAATAAATAATGTGATGATCGTAAAAAGATAAGTAAGAATAGTTAAACATACTGAGGTAAAGTAATATAATTTCGTGCTAACCTAAATAGAAAAATGAAAAAATGGAAAAGACAGAAAATTAAAAGTGATAAATATAAATGTGTTTACCAAAGGTAAATCAATTGTATACACAACAATCGTTTCTCATATTCCGTTTCATTGTCAGTTTAAGTTAAATAGCTGATGTTAATAAGAATCTCTACCCAAGTAGATAGACTAGGGTGCTGATGAAGTGCGTGGCTGCACAGAAAAGTATCGGTATTTCCCCCAGCTTAAAGTCTAAGTTTAACTTTTCTTCTCTTCTTTAGAAACTCACATTAATTAATAAAAATATTTCATTCAATAAGAATTGAAATTTCTGAACTTGAGCCTAACTATGAATTATTTCTAATTAAAATTCACTACAGTTCAATTAAAAAAATCTAAAAATGTCTCACTTAATACATCATGGGCACGTGACAAAAATATGTTCACTTGGCAATCACTGTTCACTTGGTAATCACAGTTTCAGAAGGCTGGAATAACTAAAATAAAACTGTAGAATGCAACAACAAGTAACATAGACCACTACAAAAATACTTACATGCATGTACCGATGGTACATCGAATAAGTAAAAATAATAAATGTGATGATCGTAAAAAGATAAGTAAGAATAGTTAAACATACTAAGGTAGAGTAATATAATTTCGTGCTAACCTAAATAGAAAAATGGAAAAAACAGAAAATTAATAGTGATACTTTTAAATATGTTTACCAAAGGTAAATCAATTGTATACACAACAATCGTTTCTCATATTCCGTTTCATTGTCAATTTAAGTTAAATAGCTGATGTTAATAAGAATCTCTACCCCAGTAGATAGACTAGGGTGCTGATGAAGTGCGTGGCTGCACAGAAAAGTATCGGTATTTCCCCCAGCTTAAAGTCTAAGTTTAATTTTTCTTCTCTTCTTTAGAAACTCACATTAATTAATAAAAATATTTCATTCAATAAGAATTGAAATTACTGAACTTGAGCCTAGCTATAAATTATTTCTGATTAAAATTCACTACAGTTCAATTAAAAAAATCTAAAAATTTCTCAAATATTAAAAAATTTAAATTAAAGGGTGGTCCATCAGTTAATGCAATTTTTACTATGTAATTTTGACAAATTGCTTTATCTTGGAGACCGTAAGAGGTAAACTCTTGAAATTTTCAAAAAATGTAAAACTAAAAAATCCGAAAATTATAAAATCGCCAAACCAAAAAAAATCGCCAAAACCTGAAAAAATTGCCAAAAATTTAAAAAAACTCGCCAAATCGAAAAAAATCGACAAAATTAAAAAAAATTCTAGCACTAAAATAAATCGCCAAATTCGAAAAAATCGTTTAAATGAAAAAAATCGCCAATATGAAAAAAACGCCAAAAACCGAAAAAATCGCTAAAACGAGAAAAATGCGCCAAAACCAAAATAATTGTTTATGTGAAAAAAATCGCCATAATGAAAAAAATCGCCGAAATTAAAAAAAAAATCGCCAAATTTAAAAACAGAAATCGCCAAAACGAATAAAATCGCCAAAATTTAAAATAAACGCCAAAAACCGAAAAAAGTCCTCAAAACGAAAAAAAGTGCTAAAACTAAAAAAAATCGCCAAAATTAAAAAAATCGCCAAAATAAACAAATCGCCAAAATAAAAAAACGCCAAAATAATAAAAATCGTCAAAATTAAAAAAAATCGGCAAAATTAAAAAAAATCGCTAAATTTAAAACCAAATAGCCAAAACGAAAAAAGAATCGCTAAAATTTAAAATAAACGCCAAAAACCGAAAAAAATCCTCAAAACGAAAAAAAGTGCTAAACCTAAAAAAATCGCCAAAACCAAAAAAAAATCACCTATATGAAAAAAAATGCCAAAATTAAAAAAATCGCCAAAATAAAAAAATCGCCAATATAAAAAAACGCCAAAAATAATAAAAATTGCCAAAATTAAAATAACTTCAAAAACAAAAAAAAGTGCCAAAACTCAGAAAGCGCCAATAAATTCAAAAAACCCCCAAACTAAACAAACGCTTAAAACCGAAAAAACCCAAAAACGAAAAAAATGCCAAAACTATAGTTTATATTGTTCGTATTGAATTACATATCTCGTGCCGTACGGAACCCTTAGTGCGCGGGTCAAAGTCGCACTTCACTGAATTTATTTTTGATTATCACTACTTATTTATTATTTATAACTATCACTAAGTTTATGTCCGACAGTGGTCGGGCCTAATACTTATTATTTAGATTTAAGACTTGAATACTTATTGTTAGTTCATAATTGAAGATACAATATATAAATAAATGTATTTAAAAAAAACGTACAATCATCAGCAGAGAAACAAAAAAGTATAAATTTGCAAGTAAGCAATAAATTTAACTCTCCTCCTCCTCACTTCCTTCTCTTTCCTTTATGCAGTTTGTGTTTGAAATAAGAAAACAATTGTGAATTCTTTTATTTTGTATACATTTATTGTTTAAAATTTTTTTAAACTTTATAATAATACATACATATATATATTCATATTTTAAGAAGAAAAAAAGTTCATATCTTTTGTTAGTGAAATAGTATTTTTAATGCGCAAACACAAAAATTATGATAACTACAATAAAGATATTCTGGATACTTGATTTTCATTTGTTTAAAGTTGATGCAGCCTAGCTATATCCTCAACGTTAGAAATTTTTTGTTGTAACATTTTTTCCAACCATCGTCTTTTTTCTTCACCTTTTACATAAATTTTTGAACATCTTGCGTTGGCTTTTAAAAAATTGCAAACGCTTTGAAATGAAACTGATCCAGCAGTCCAGGTTAGGTGATGATAGTTTTTTGTTAGCCCTTTTGCTTCTCTTTGCTTTTTTATTGATAACCATTTACAATCAAATGGGGATTTTATAATGAAATGGTTATATTCATAATTGTTGAAAAAAATCGCCACTTCTTTTGCGATGAAATCATTTGAATTACTTTTGAAACCTTGTACGTCTATAAAAATTATGTTGTTATCCATATTAGGCAATTTATAAGACTTTTCGAACTTGTGCTTTGATGGGTATATATTCTATTATACGATCATGAATAAGAATGCAGTAAGCTGTTGTCTTTGCTGCAATATTAGTTGCTGTTTCAAATTCTATTTTTATATCAATCGGTCCATTATTGAGTGACTCATTCTGATGACTGACATCTACTACAATAATAGGAGCTTTTGTCTTAAACTCTGGTGCACTTAGAAGTGTTTGAGATTCTTTCATATAATAGCATTGTTGAAATCTTATATACATATCATATAGAATTGCATATTGTTCATTTTTTAACTTTATGTTCAGATCATCATATGGATATGAGACTGAATTTAAATGTACTTCTAAATTAGTCAAATCACAATGAACAAACTTACTTTCTTGTTGAAAAGCAATCAATACAAAACGTGGGCGTTCTCTATTTGCAGCCAGTTTAACATTCCAAATATGGCTAGCTCGTGCGTATAATTGTGGATTAATATGACAATCCCAACTGCGAAATGCCATAGGTATAGAAGCACCATTATTTATAATTTTTATCATATTCAATTTGCTAAAGTCCGATAATTGTACATGTGGGATTCTCCATGAGATTAGTGAAATTGTAAGTTTAGCGTTTTCAGTAGAAACACTCTAGCGTACAAGATCTTCATCGTTCTTATTCCGCAAGAGAATCAATTCATGTTTTCCATTTAGTATAACTTTGTTGTAGTCTTAAGCGAATCCTAGAAGCATTTTTAGAGGTACATAGAAATTAAAAAATCCATTTACAAGAGTGACATCGCCAATTTTGTTCCATATAGCATTTTGGATCACGTTGCTTTCAGTTGGTGACATAGAAACCACATTTTTTATGGTACTTGTATGATCAATTTCAATTCCTTGAAATTGAGCTCATAGCGAATTTCATCAAATAGATTTTTTTTAAATACATATATTTATTTATTGTGTCTTCAAATATGAACTAACAATAAGTAATCAAATCTTAAAGCTAAAATATAATTATTTAGCCCGACCAGTGTCGGCCAAAACTTTGTGATAGTTTAAACAATACAAAGTAGTGATAATCAAAAAGGAAAATTAAATGTATTTTCAAGCATTCCCATCTAGAGTGTTGAGTAAAATAGCCCTTGTGTCCCTCTTTTTTAGGCGGATGTGTCCAGTAAAGTTCAAAATATTACGAGCAAGCGGATTAGGATGTGACTCGAGTTTTGTTAAGTATTTGCCAGCGTATCTTGCAATTTCTTCAGTCACTAGTGGCATTTTTAAATCACGATGCAAATTTGAATTCTTAATGTACCATGGAGCAGATGTTATTAACCTTAAAATTTTGTTTTGTCTTCGTTGAATTCTCTTTACATTGCAAGCTGAAGCAGTGCCCCATAACTGGATACCGTAACACCATATTGGCTTCAAAAGCGACTTGTATATTAAAAGTTTGCAGTCCAGACTAATTGTTGAATTTCTGCCAATCAACCAATGAATTTGAGATAACTTAAGTTTCATCTGAGTTAGCTTAAAGTCAATATGATGTTTCCATATAAGCCTTCGATCAAGGTGTATACCAAGGTATTTCACTTGGGAATGTTGAGGAATATTTTGATTGTTGATTCGAATGGGGGAACAAGTATCTCTTCTTAGGGTAAACGTTGTATGGACACACTTTTGTTCATTGACTTTAGTTCTCCATAAGTTCAACCAGATTTCCAACTGTGTAATATGTTCTTGAAGATATCGGGAAGCCTCGTGCGGGTTTTTGTGTATATAAAGGCAGGCTGTATCATCGGCAAACGTAGATGTATGGATATTGCTGCTCAAAGGCATATCACAAGTATAAATCAAATACAAAACTGGCCCCAGTATGCTCCCCTGTGGCACACCGGATGATATTGATTGGGGCAGACTAATGAATTCTCCTTCCACAATCGTAAACTCTCGGGTAGTTATATAGCTTTCTAATAGATTCAGAAAATTTATTGGTAAATATGATTTTAAATTTAAAATAAGGCCTTCATGCCACACTTTATCAAATGCCTGAGAAACTTCAATAAACAGGGCAGAACAATACATTTTTTCTTCGAAAGTTCTTTTTATAAATTGAACCAATCTATGAATTTGTTCAATGGTGCTATGCTGACTTCTAAAACCAAATTGATGGTCTGGGATGCACCCACTATCAGTTAAAATTGGGGACAATTTTGTCATGAGCAGCTTTTCGAAGAGTTTTGACATTGTTGATAGCAGACTTATTAGCCTGTATGACTCAGCCTTGGTAAGGTCTTTGCCTGGCTTTGGAATTATTTTGACCTTCGCAAGCTTCCAGCTTTGTGGATAATACTCCAGTCGTAAGATGGCGTTAAAAATAAATAACAGGATTCTAATTGCAATATGGGGCAAATTTATCAGCATATTGTTACTTATCCCATCAATACCTGCAGCTTTCATCGAGTTGAGTTCAGCAATTAGTTTCTGAACATCACGCATCTTATTTTATGGGTCGAGGGGGTAGAGTAACTACACTCGGTAAATCAACAACACCAGTACATGTGCTTGAGGTAAATACGGATTTTAAATGCTCAACAAATATGTTACCTTTTTCAGTATCGCTTCTGGCCCAACCTCCGGTAGAAGTGCGCAGAGGTGGTCTATATTCAACGGGTGTTTTAAACTTTCTAGCAGCTCGCCACAAGGAGTAATTAGATGCAGGTGTGGCATCAAGATTTTCCAGATAATTTTTAAGACATACAGTTTTTTCATATGCCAACAGCTCTTGGTGTCGTCTAGTGCACTCTTTAAATCTAATTTTATTTTGGGGTGATCTGTGCTGTTGCCATTCCCTTCTAGCTGTCCTTTTTTCACGTAAAAGACGTTCAATGTCTGTAGAATAAATTATATTAAACCCAGTCTGCGGATGGGAAGTAGTGGCATGTTCAGCAGCCTGTTTAATATTTTCGTTAAGATTTTCAATGTTAGATTCAATATCACCTGGTGTTCTTAGGTTAATATTTTCCGTACAATGGCTACTGAGGTATTTTTTGAACCCCAGCCAATTAACACGGTTGATCATTTTTGCATATGGGACAGGGAAGTCACTTCTTAGTGGGCTACAAATTGTAACAATCGTGGGAGAGTGATCGGAGGAGAGATCTACAGAAGCTTCAACATGAATTAATTCCCTAGTGATATTTTTCATGACTCCAAAATCTATAACATTCGGAATTTTTTGTATGTCCGTAGGCTAGTAAGTGGGCGCCCCACTTGAAATGACGTCCAAGCCCATTTTTGAAATTGTGTTGAACAATGCCCGACCTCTAGGTGTAATAAGACGCGAAGCGACTCCTTGAAGTCAAATAAGCCTCAGAGACCAACATTATATCAAAATTTTTTTCCATGAGGAAGTGCTCAAGTTCATTTTTATGCTAGCGAATGCCGTTTGCGTTCCAGAAAGATATTTTTAACATGTTCATTGTTTGTTAACTAATGCTTGAAGCAGTGTATTCTGCATTCGCAGCATTTCCTACATCATGCTAGTCATATTTGTTGTAAAGTTGTTTATAGTTAGCACCAGATTCTCAATAGTAGCTTCAAGGCGACTAAAGTTAAAGCCTGAGTTTGCATTCGCTGAATTATTTTGCGGTGAAACATTTTGTGGGGGACTAGAACTAGCCATAGCAGCATCGGCATACGATACACGTGAAGTAACTGGTTGACTCACTTGAGCAAAAGAAGCGGAGTACGCGTTTAATGGTTGGTTTGGAGCTAATTTAGGTTTTTGACTCATAGTCTGTTTAACAAAAGAATATACAGGGCATCCTCTACAGTTAGCGGTGTGATTACCTCCACAATTACTACATTTTTTTGGGCTTGTTCTTTTGGCTTAGTGCAGCTAGCAGTACCATGCAATTCACCGCAGATAACACAAACTGTAGGTAAATTGCAGTACGTTTTTGTATGGCCATATTCTTGGCAATTATGGCACTGTACAGGACCTGAACGCTTACGCGGCTCTGCAACTGTGATTTTTGGTGGGGTGGGGGGGGGGTTTGGGCGACCTTTTCTCTGTTAATTATATTAGTAACATTTTTTACCTTAAATCCTTGGTCTAGAAGTGCACATTTTACTTCTTCGGGCTCAACATATGAATCTATGCCCTTTAGTACTATCTGTAGGCCTTTAGCACTCTTAAGTTGGTATGTGTAAAAGTTTGTTTTATTATTTTCAAAATCATTTACAATTTTTCGGAAATTGCTTTCATCATATATTTGGATTTTAGTTTCATCAATATTACCTCGTTTAATTGGAATTACGTGATTAGTATTTTCGCAAATTGTCGACAGTAGTTTTGTTAGAAGCGCGTTAGAATTTTTTGCCCTCACATATATAGGTGGTGGCTTAAAAGACTTCTGAGATGATGAAGGGGTATTGTCGTTATCGTCTTGCAATAATGAAAAACGATTTTGGCGTTTCGTGGTTATCCCTAGACATCTTTGGAACAGATGAAGCGAATGATTTCAATGGCTTAACTGACGAAGTACTAGGTAACTGTAATGTTAAAGAATCACTAGTAGGCATTGGACAAAGCGAAGTTGATCGCTGTCCAAAAAGTGGATTTGTTGTTAGAAAAAGTCTATCATCAGATTATTTATTTTTATTAAGAGCTTCCGAACTCACAGTAAGTCTATCATCTGGTTTTTATTTTTATTGTTAGCATTATGAACATCAGAACTCACAGTAAAATAAGCATTTCTGCTGTTATAACTCACTTCGCATTTATTTGTTTTTGAGGTACTCATATAGAGTATTCCTCAAGGGCACTTTTGTTTGTTGGTTTTTTTTTGATTACGTTTTTTTTGTTATTGTTATTTATGACTATGTAAAAAAATATTAACAAAGCAATTAAAGCTTATTTATCAAAGTTAATAATATGTATTACGAATATTTTTTTTTATGATATTTTTTTGTTTAGTATGTACATATGTAAGAAAAAACTCCGCTATGACGTTAGTTCACTATGAAGGTACAACGAGAACTCATTTGACAGAATTTTTCGTTTTTTTGGGGTTCCGTACACCAAAGGTGAAAAATGGAACCCTATTGTTTTCGCTACGCTGTCCGTCTGTCCGTCATACGGTATTTTCTCAGGAACCGTAAGAGCTACGGACCTGAACTAGTGGAACTACATATTCATTGCTTCCAAGAAATCGATATTTTTAATTTGCCGAGAGTGAGCTAAAAACCATATAGAAGCTTATTTTAAGCACACAAAACCTTGTAACTCCTCCATAGTGTTGGAAAATACTCACCAGAATTAAAAAAAAAATAATTTTTTTTAAAGAAATTTATGAACTAATTTTAGTCTAAAATTTAAAAGTTATTTGCTTAAATTTACATAAAAACACTGTTTCGGGTTTAAATTCGTAAAAAAAGAAACGAATTGTTAAAATAGGTAACTATTTACAATTTTTCCTACATGAAAATATTATCATAGAACACAAAAAAGGGAATTTTTCCTAATATCGCCTCCAATACAGTGACCAGGCATCGAAAAAGAGAACTTCTTGCAATGACAACCCTATGTAAAAATCATTAGATCCGATCGAAATTTTCACTACATCCAGATCGCAAACTCTACAGTTTCATGACTTTTTTGGAGTCTCTTTTTTTGCTGGGTTCTAAAACAAATTGATGGTCTGGTATGCATCCACTACCTCTTAGAATAGGGGACAATTCGCTCATGAACAGTTTTTCAAAAAGTTTTGACATTGTTGACAGCAGACTTATTGGCCTGTATGACTCAGCCTTGGTAAGCTCTTTGCCTGGCTTTGGAATCATTTTGACCTTCGCAAGCTTCCAGCTTTGTGGATAATACTCCAGTCGTAAAATGGCGTTAAAAATAAATAACAGGATTCTCTTTGCATTATTGGGTAAATTTATAAGCATATTGTTACTTATTCCATCAATAAATGGAGCTTTCTGCGGGTTGAGTTCAGCAATTAGTTTCTGAGCATCACGAGTCTTAAATTTTATGGGTCGAGGGGGTAGAGTAACTACACTCGGTAAATCAACAACACCAGTACATGTGTTTGGGGTAAATACGGATTTTAAGTCCTCAACAGATATGTTACCTTTTTCAGTATCGCTTCTGGCCCAACCTCCGGTAGAAGTGCGTAGAGGTGGTCTATATTCAACGGGTGTTTTAAACTTTCTAGAAGCTTGCCACAAGGAGTAATTAGATGCAGGTCTGGCATTAAGATTTTCCAGATAATTTTTAAGACATACAGTTTTTTCATATGCAAGCAGGTCTTGGAGTCGTTTCTCTTTAAATCTAATTTTATTTTGGGGTAATCTGTTCTGTTGCTATTCCCTTCTAGCTGTCCTTTTTTCACGTAAAAGACGTTCAATGTCTGTAAAATAAATTATATTAAACCCAGTCTGCGGATGGGAAGTAGTGGCATGTTCAGCAGCCTGTTTAATATTTTCGTTAAGATTTTCAATGTTAGATTCAATATCACCTGGTGTTCTTAGGTTAATATTTTCCGTACAATGGCTACTGAGGTATTTTTTGAACCCCAGCCAATTAACACGGTTGATCATCTTTACATATGGGACAGGGAAGTCACTTCTTAGTGGGCTACAAATTGTAACAATCGTGGGAGAGTGATCGGAGGAGAGATCTACAGAAGCTTCAACATGAATTAATTCCCTAGTGATATTTTTCATGACTCCAAAATCTATAACATCCGGAATTTTTTGTATGTCCGTAGGCCAGTAAGTGGGCTCCCCACTTGAAATGACGTCCAAGCCCATTTTTGAAATTGTGTTGAACAATGCCCGACCTCTAGTTGTAATAAGACGCGAAGCGACTCCTTGAAGTCAAATGACCCTCAGAGACCAACATTATATCAATATTTTTTTCCATGAGGAAGTGCTCAAGTTCATTTTTATGCTGGCGAATGCCGTTTGCGTTCCAGAAAGATATTTTTAACATGTTCTTTGTTTGTTAACTAATGCTTGAAGCAGTGTATTCTGCATTCGCAGCATTTCTTGCATCATGCTAGTCATATTTGTTGTAAAGTTGTTTATAGTTAGCACCAGATTCTCAATAGTAGCTTCAAGGCGACTAAAGTTAAAGCCTGAGTTTGCATTCGCTGAATTATTTTGCGGTGAAACATTTTGTGGGGGACTAGAACTAGCCATAGCAGCATCGGCATACGATACACGTGAAGTAACTGGTTGACTCACTTGAGCAAAAGAAGCGGAGTACGCGTTTAATGGTTGGTTTGGAGCTAATTTAGGTTTTTGACTCATAGTCTGTTTAACAAAAGAATATACAGGGCATCCTCTACAGTTAGCGGTGTGATTACCTCCACAATTACTACATTTTTCTGTGCTTGTTCTTTTGGCTTAGTGCAGCTAGCAGTACCATGCAATTCACCGTAGATAACACAAACTGTAGGTAAATTGCAGTACGTTTTTGTATGGCCATATTCTTGGCAATTATGGCACTGTACAGGACCTGAACGCTTACGCGGCTCTGCTACTGTGATTTTTGGGGGGGGGGGGGTTCGGCGACCTTTTCTCTGTTAATTATATTAGTAACATTTTTTACCTTAAATCATTGGTCTAGAAGTGCACATTTTACTTCTTCGGGCTCAACATATGAATCTATGCCCTTAAGTACTATCTGTAGGCCTTTAGCACTCTTAAGTTGGTATGTGTAAAAGTTTGTTTTATTTTTTTCAAAATCATTTACAATTTTTCGGAAATTGTTTTCATCGTATATTTGGATTTTAGTTTCATCAATATTACCTCGTTTAATTGGAATTACGTGAAAAGTATTTTCACCAATGGTCGACAGTAGTTTTGTTAGAAGCGCGTTAGAATTTTTTTCCCTCACATATATAGGTGGTTGCGCAAAAGACTTCTGAGATGATGAAGCGGTCTTGTCGTTATTGTCTTGCAATAATGAAAAACGATTTTGGCGATTCGTGGATGATGCGCTGTTATCCCTAGACATCTTTGGAACAGATGAAATTTTAGAAGAATTCGGGCTTCGCCCACGCTTTACCACGGTTATATATCTGTGCATTCCGACTTGTACCTTTGGTTTTGAGCTACTGTTATCTGTAGTGATAACTTGGTTAGGTTATGAAAAGCCCGAAGCGAATGATTTCAATGGTTTAAGTGACGAAGTACTAGGCAACTGTAATGTTAAAGAATCACTAGTAGGCATTGGACAAAGCGAAGAAGAAGAAAAAGTTTATCAGCAGATTTTTTATTTTTACTAAGAGCTTCCGAACTCACAGTAAGTCTATCATCAGGTTTTTTATTTTTATTGTTATCATTATTGGCATCAGAACTTTTAGTAAAATAGGCATTTCTGCCGTTATAACTCACTTCACATTTATTTGTTTTTGAGGTACTCATATAGAGTATTCCTCAAGGGCACTTTTGTTTGTTTGTTTGTTCTTTTTTTGATTACGGTTTTTTTTGTTTTTGTTATTTATGACTATGCAAAAAATATTAACAAAGCAATAAAAGCTTATTTATCAAAGTTAATAATATGTATTACGAATATTTTCTTTTATATAATTTTTTTTATTTAGTATGTATGTAAAAAAAAACTCCGCTATGACGTTAGTTCACTATGAAGGTACAACGAGAACTGCTATCAAATCGATATACCACAAAGTTGTTTTTTAATATACCCTTCTCCGAAGATGGCGAAGATTTGGCCTTATTATCATCGGCAACGAACCCCTCTACATAGATGTAGCTCTCACTGGGTAGCACGTACAAATCTTGATTTTGTATTGAAATTCTAGTTTCATCATTATTGTTGTAAGATTGTAAGTATGGTACATATGTATGATAGTCCTTTTTGATTATATTCTCATCAGACAAGGGTTTATCTAAGACATCTATTATTGAACTCATTTTGTCCTTAATTTTTTTTTTGAGTTGGTCGTTTTAATGTTGTTGTTGTTCTTGCTGCTATATTTAGCAATGTATTTGTGTTGTATACAACCATTATTTAGTTGGCCTTAAATGTATTGGTATTGTAATTTCCTCTCCTCTTTCGTGTTCACAGGTAAATAGATGAGATTTCTTGGAACCTTATCTATTTATAGCCTGGAGACACATTTATCGGAAATTCATGAAGTGTATGCGATTTTGAGTTATTCATATATATGTTAATAGCGATACTACTTTCAATTCGCAAGAGATTCACTTTAGAAATATTAACTGGAAGAACTTAGTAATAATATTTGTTTGGTGTTAGGATTTTGCTATTGAATCCAAAAAGTTTTCCAATTTATGTTATTTTCTTATTTTAAAATTAACATTAGTTTCTTAATATTAATGCTATTATTGTACTAGGTATGATATTGTTGGTGATTTAGTTTTTCTTCCAACTATAATATTTCATCTTTATTTATCTATGAATTGTGTTGATCTGAAAATCCTAGCTATTTAAGATATACTTCCCTCGCTTTAGTTTTAAGAACCTTTTCAACTAGATATCTATTTGGAAATCTAGTTTTTGAAAGTTCATCAGTATAGAATCCACCTTTAAAAGGATTACCAAGATAATCTTCTGATATGTTCGTCGCAGGATTTGTATTTTGAACTCTGGTAAGTGTGAGAACTTCTGTGGTACAATTTGGAGCATAACCTTTTTCAAATGTATGTTTATATTTGCTTATACATACCTGATCTCCTACATTAAATTTCGACATTTACATTAAATTTTCATTTTCAAATGCCTGTATACTTTATTTAGCAGCTTTTCCTCATTTGTTGAGTTAAATTTAATCGGAGGCATTTTAATGGTGCGATGAGCTTGTAAATGCATTAAGTAAATCTTTGTATATATCAATCCTCTTATAAAAACCATTAAGCTAAATTCTTTCCACATCATTCCTGTCAATGTTCTATTAAATCGTTCTATTATTTTCCGTTTCATTGTAAATTTAAGTTAAATAGCTGATGTTAATAAGAATCTCTACCCAAGTAGATAGACTAGGATGCTGATGAAGTGCGTGGCTGCACAGAAAAGTATCGGTATTTCCCCCAGCTTAAAGTCTAAGTTTAATTTTTCTTCTCTTCTTTAGAAACTCACATTAATTAATAAAAAATATTTCATTCAATAAGAATTGAAATTACTGAACTTGAGCCTAACTATGAATTATTTCTGATTAAAATTCACCACAGTTCAATTAAAGAATCTAAAAATTTTTATTTTCTTTGGAATAGTTCCCCATTTCAACTAAATCAGCTTGCCAAAGATCATCTATTCCTTTCATTACAACCCTGCGTCGCAAAAAATGTTTTCGTGCATGCTTATGAAGTTCGGTTACTTAATTTATAATAAAGACATTAAGTTGTTTTTAGAGAATTTTTGGAGAGTGTTGTGATCTACTTGAAGGACTTTCAGCTATTGATACAAACATGTAATTTTCCAATCTATAAATTTTCTCATTAAGCTGTTCAATTTGTTCTTCAAAGAATGTTTTAATTTTTTTAATAAATTTTTAAATTTTATAAATTTGTTGTATCTCTTATTTTATTTCACGTTGTAGTTCTTCGATTTGCATTTGAAGATCTTCTTGAATTATGTATTGTCTGCCTTAAAGTATGTTAATAATTTCTCTTCTAGTTTTTCGATTTGAGTTTGCAGAAACAATTGATAACATCGTTTTCCTCCAGAGCTTTTGAAACATTTTTGATCATTTTGTTTTGCACATCAGTATTGTTGTTCGTATCCACAAAGAACCCCAACAGTTTAAGTGCATTTTTCAAAGAAATTATGTTGCTAGTATCGTTTAAATAGTGTCCAAATTTATCAACAGACATGCCTTATATACTTTATTAAAGTTAATATATTATATTCGCTTCACGTAGTTCTTTAATAATTGATAGAATCTCGTTATTGTGATTAGTATGACCTGCAGCTTGTGATGCGAGCAACAGTCGAAGTCGACCTACTAACTCATTTAGATCATCCCAGTATATATAGTTGGGCTTATGAATGTCAAATTCCATCATTGCATCATTGAAATAGCTACCTTTTGGCTTAGATCCTGTTGATTCGGATAAATTCTTCAGGTTTTTCTCGTCAATAAATTTCTTAATAATATGTTTGTATTTATACCCTCTAGTACCCTTTATTTGACCATCAGGTTTATAGTCTCTTCTTAGTAGTAGTCATTAAAATCTTTTTATAGATTTCAAGTTCAAATTTATCATAATTTCTTGGTATTTTATGAAACATCAGAGAAAATAGTCCAGGTTTTAGAGTCCATATTTGACCACCTCCTTTTTTATCTTCATTAAGTTTGACGTTACTATCACCAAATTTCCATTCATTATTGAAATCTTTATGTGGACCATAGTTTGTATCTAGTTCATTTCTTCCTTCCAAGACTGATAAGTCAGTATAATTATCTTCTGTATTGGAAGTCTGTGAGTAAAAATCATCATCATCATCATCATCGTCATCATCATCTACAGTACTAGCATCATTAAATGAGATGGTATTATCAAATATTGTTCCTTCTGCTATTTTCTTTGGTGTACTTCTCTCTATCTTAACTGATGTTTTTTCAAGCTTAAAACTTGTATTATTTTCAACTTGTGTCGTCATTCTACTTTCTTCTTTCATGGGAATTCTTTTAATTTTCTTAGAACTATTACTGAATTCTTTGAGTGGTTTGGTTATAGATTTAAATGTATCTCTTAGTGGTTCACGTGTATCTATTTCACCAGTTTTTATACTACGAAGCTTTTTCGTCAAGACATTTCTTGTCAACACCAACTGTTTTAAAATTTTCTCATCCATGTTTAATAATCGCAAAAAACTGGTATCAGCTATTAGATCAGGTATCAGCTTTTTAGGACCGGGTCTGGTTATCAGATCAGCTTTTCATGACCTGGTCTGGTTTTCAGATCAGCCATTTAGGATCTGGTCTGGTTGTCAGATCAGCTTTTCAGGACCTCGTCTGGTTATCAGATCAGCTTTTCAGAACCTGGTCTGGTTTTCAGGTCAGCTTTTAGGACCTGGTCTGGTTTTCAGATCAGGTTATTGGTAACTTGTCTGGCTTTCGGATCAGTTTATCAGGAAGCAGTTCAGGTTATAGCAAATAGATGTATGAAGTTTAAAGTTAGATTAATAACTAAAGTGAATTATTATGAAGAATAGTTTATATTGTTCTGAAATAGTCAAAGTGCTGTAGCGACTATTATTTAATTCGTTATATTTGCTTATCACCAAAAATCCATTTTTATCCTTCCAACACTCTCGACAAATTTCTTGGAACTTTTCATAACTCATATCGCTGCCAACATGATCCCTATAAACATGCTTCATATTTGTCTCATCTTGCTTAAACATTATAATAAAATTTGCATTGTCTCTTATTAAATGCTTGGGAATTCTAGTATAAGTTTGACACAAGTAGAATGAATCAACATCCCTATGTCGCCCCACATAAAAATATGTACTTATATTATTCTGCTTTTCACATGCAACATCATCAAATATCATAATTGAATTAGTTTTAGCTTCGTCAGGTGGAATAACTGATTCATTATTTGTAAATTTATAATATTCCGTTCCTTTAATTGGTGAAATTAGTTTCTTCAGGTATTCATATTTGGGTTGATATAAAGATTTTGAGTACAAATAGATGTTTTTAAACTTGAGTCCATTAGAACTTTCTAATAAGCCAATCACAACATTAGTCTCTCCACAATTTGATGGTCCCACTATTAGAGAACGAACAGAATTTGGTAAGAGGGGGCTATACTTTATTTGTGAAATAATGTTCGATAATTCATCAATATTACGAACTAAAATATTTTTATGTTGTTTCACTAACTGAATTTTTTAACTAGATGCATTTCATAAATGTTACCTCTTATTATAGAAAAAATTAGATAATATGGTTATACGATATCAGAAAACGTTTAGTCATAAAAACACCTTCGTTGGATGATATATATATATATCTACTATATATATATATAGTAGATAAACTAATAAACGCCGTTGAACTTCATCTTCCTGGATATCAGTACTGTGGACCTGGAACAAAACTACAAAAATATTTAAATCGAGGTGACAAAGGAATTAATTTATTGGACTTTTTTTGTAAAAATCACGATATTGCGTATTCAAAAAATAAGAATTTAAGTACTAGACATAAAGCTGATAAAATACTGGTAAATTCGGCTTGGAATCGAGTTTTATGAAAAGATAGTAGTATTGAAAAATCATTTGCATATATGGTTACTAACGCAATGAAATCCAAAACAAAATTTGGTATGGGTGTGGAGAAAAAGAAAAATGTTAAAAAGAACAAGCTAAATGAGAAAAAAAAACTGTTTAGAACATCAATTAGAGGTGCATCAAAAATACTAAAGAAGGAAAAGCCATTAGATATTAACTCAGCTATTCATTTTGCACGAAAAACTATCAACAAATCATTAAACGGAAGAAAATTTCAAATTAAAATACTACGTGTAATACCGGACCCAAAAATTGGTGCATTTTTGCCTCTAATGCCAATTTTAACTGCTCTGGGTGCAATTGCTAGTCTAACAACTGGAGGTGCTGCCATAGCTAAAGCTGTAAATGCAACAAAGAATGCCAAAAATCAACTTGATGAAGTAACTAGACATAATAGAGCTATGGAATCTATAGCAGTTGGCAAAGGACTTTACTTAAAACCATATAAAAAAGGGTATTGTTTAGTTCACAAGGAGGAATCAAAAAACTCTTAGAGATGCTGCCCAACAGAACACTATCTGATGTGGACCTAAACCGTTTCTCTATAAATATCCCATATTTTAGAGGAGTTTTCATGTTGAATACTCTACCAAAACGAGCAAAAAAAATTGAATGCGGAATAATCAACTTAGATGTATCAACAGCACCAGGTACACATTGGGTAGCATATTATAAAAACAATAATGAAAAAGAATATTTCGACAGCTTTGGAAACTTACAACCTCCTTCAGAAGTAGTCAGATATCTTGGTACAAATGTAAAATACAACGATAATCAACATCAGAATTTTAATACATTTACCTGTGGACACTTATGTCTTAAATTTCTTTATGAAAAAACTAAAAATATTAAATAAAAACACAATCATTTATATCTTACAAAACTCTTTAATGTCTTTTTTTCATAATTTAAAAAACATAGTTAATATATTTTATTGCCAAATAGGAAATTGGGAACTTTGAATTAGACATTGACTCAGCTCACTCTCACCGATTAGGTTTTCTTCACCTTCTCTACTTAAGCAATAAGATCCACTGGATAGATCTTTAATATCGTCATCTGTTAAAATATTATACCGTTAATTCAGGAACATTATGTGTTTATTCATTTCAACTTTTAGTGTTGGTCCATATTTAGTTGTTACACGTAAAACATTTCGAAAAGTGCATTTCGTTGATGCTTCAAGCTCCTTTATGTGTATTAAAATTTTGCTGTTTAGATCATTAAATTTTGAAATTGTGTAATTGTTGTGGAGTCCATTTTTTTACTTATTTCTTGTCACTTTGAATGTTTAACTGGAAATGATCTTAAAAGTAGCGATGATGACTTCAAGAAGAATCGAAAATAATTATGGTGAAATAGTGAACAAGTGGTGGATAGTGATAGACAGAAAGAGATAGTTATAGAAACAAGGGATAGAGAGAGATAGAGTGCTAAAAAAATATGGAAAAGATATGATGGTATAGATTTTTTGAAGATTAGAAGGTACTTCTTTTAAAATTTAGAGAAAAAATTAGTCTTTAAGGAACCTTTCCAACATTCATCATCATTCATTTATTTATTTTTAAAGCTTCAGGCTTTTTGATCATTGGGAGATGATAAAATTTTTTCAAAATATCCTGGATGAGAACGAAGAATATGGAGTTATGGAATGTGAAGACAACACAGAAGGGCACTTCAAAAGCTGTCCTTGGTATGATCCTGAGTGTGAGGAGGAACCTGATACTTGTAGATTTACAATATATTTGTTACGAAAATGTATATTAGAACATCTAATAATTGGATACTACGAAATGTTTCCATCATTATAAATAAAAAATAAAATTAAATTGTATCATTAAAAGAAACAAAAGAAATAAATATAAAATAAAATTTTATTATTAAAAGAAATAAATATAAAATGAAATTGTATTATTAAAATATTCTTTGTTTTGTATTATTTTTCTTAAAGGAAAATTAAGAATCATGTGCTTGTAAGTTTTTTGTTATTCACCTCAATGGAAAAATATTTTCCATTGTCTTGGTTGCTTCTCTTTATGAAATTTAATGGAATTTAATAATATTGTGAAATTCACCAGTCACATATTTAATTTTTTTCAATATTTTATTTAAATATTTTTCTTAAAAATTCATGTACATATGTATAATAATTTTTCATAATAAATAAAAAGGATTTTATAATTATAATTATATAGTTTTAAAAACAATAAATAGGATTTTATATACATCAATTTTTCTTAATAAATAGGATTTTTTTACAATAATTTTTCTTGATAACTAAGATTTTATATTCAATTTAAAAATTAACTAATTAACTAAAAATTAATTAATTTGAACCATTTTCTTGCATTCTAGCAATTTCATCTAGCAACATGTCAAGTTCGTATTCAGGGTTAGTTTTCTTAATACGAAAGTTATACAATACATATGTGTTAATATTATTTGACCTAATTTTTCTCTTATCGTCTCCATAACTTAATACTACCTTATTTAACTCACTAGTATATATTTGATGCAGCTTAGATTTAAATGTTAACATATTATCATATACATTGGTCTTATTGAATAAATAATTTTTATAAGTAGCTAAACTATATTTATCTAATATGGCTCTCTTTACCCCTTCCATTTCTTTACATCATTTTGATCTTGAACACTAAATGAATACATTTTACATTGCAACCCAACAAACTCTTTCATTATTTTTCCACAATTTTCGTCTTTCATCATACCCAGCACCCTTTTATTAACTAGTGGAAAATTATAAATGTTGTCTGTAGGATAGTCCGATGTATCAAATTGTTCTTGTATGTCATTTTTTATATCAGCATAATATATCCGTCTTTATTGAATATATATAAAAGAGTCCGTGTCCATGTAGTTTAAGGAGAATTTTGCCTTAATCTTAATTGCATGTACCCGTAATGAAATTTATACATTTTTCATTTGGACAGCTCGAGTACACAAAATCCTAAGTAAATTGGTTTATTGTAGCAGGTTTTGACTCTTGTCATTTCAATTGCTACCAGGTCCTCGGAAAATATAGATAAACTATGAAAATTTGGTTTTTATATCCAATCTTCGGCCCCCAAATGATTACAATTTGTTTTCTCCCAATACGATAAGTTTTCTTTAAAATTAACCCATATTCTAAGCAATGTTTTAGAACTCTAAAGTCACAATCAATCACATATGATTGCTTTGTAGAGAAATCGGTATGCGTCTAAGTGGACGAGAAATTCTGATGGCTTTGATGCAACGAAATCTTCCAAATATTTGTTATTCGCTTTCGAATATCTTTGGCTACACTGTACGATTCCTCACGTATACCCTTTTTCTGTTAATAATTCTAATTCATTTTTTGTATATTTGAGCATTGGATCCCAAGAAAGGCCAGGTGCTGTATAATATTGGCATGGATCGCGCTCATAAATACCCTTACAAACTTTTCTAAAGTTCTCGAAAATATTTGTCTGTAAGAGGACATCTGTCTTAAAGTAAAGTTCCATGTAGTCTTTCATAGTTTTGCGACCAAAAGTATTCCATACCTCTACAGCATGTGAGTATTCCTCTAAAGAACACTCTTTATTGTTCAACTAATTAAAGAAATCACTGCGTGAAGGCAGCTGACACTCATCTAATTTTTGAAGTGAATTTAAGTACTCATAGGGGAAAATACCTTTTTTCTTAATACGCTGAAATTCTTTTTCTGACTGAAATAATGACCTTATAGTGCTGAAATCATTATCCGACAAATTGCAGGCTAATGATTCCAAACTCTCAGCCATAAAATGTATGGCTCAAGAAATCACATATATATCAAGAAATATATATATATATATATATATATATATATATCAAGATATATATATCAAGAAATCTTATTTCAAACTTATGACCATCACTCATTTGTGAAAGTTGGGAGAGGGATATGTACAGCTCCTTATTGATAGGGAGTACTTTCAGTGGCATTGAAATTTCACCTAGTTCCTTAACAAAAAGATGTGAGTCATAATTTGAATAATTGTGATAGTAAACTGGTATAAACTTGGGAGTTTGGTCATTTAAATTACAGTTATTGTGGGCTGCACCTCTATATTTACCACTAATGTGGCAATGATCTCTAACGCGATCTTTACTTAAAATTTTTTGACAAATATGACAATCTAACGCACTATGAAAATTATAAACATCAAAAGGGGATAAAGTATCCATTTGCCTATTATTTACTAAATAATTTTTATAAATATCCTCACAATCTTTAACTAAATACGACACGAATTTTTTTTGAAGCATCTTTCCCTGTATAAACCCTAAACTTATCTAACTTACTGCTATGGAGAATCTTAATATAATAGCTAAATGCACAAGGTGTGTGCTGTTTGACTAGACGAGTTTTATTACTTACGTTATCACTAATATCTTCCAGGATGCATTCGAAGTCCGTGTAAACCACAAAGGGTACATCCATTTTCCTTTGATGTCCCTTAAAGCTGAGAATTGCATCCTCATGGCATAGTTGTAACGGTTTTGCCGCATTTCGCCTTATAATTGGTCATGACGTTTTCCCTGTGAGTATATTGGAGGCAGGTGTTGCAGAAATATACTTTGTGCTCATTCTGCGTTATCTGGTTCGTCAAAAGTCTGTAAAAAAAATAAAAAATTAAATAAACGATTATAACTAAAATGTATTTATTATCAAATATATATAACAAGTATAAGTATCATTAAATTAAAGTGTAGTATAATTTTTAAACTTACTTTGATGTGTCCTTTATCAAAATATAGTGATGAACTTCACCATTCTCTAAAAGCACCAAGTTTACATGGTTAATTTTTCCGTCCTTGGTCACATAATAAGGACCAATAATCTGATTTGTCCCCTCATCATACCCAAATACGTTAACGCTTATTGTAGGATTATTCACCTCGAACTCTTTGATTTTGCTTAGCACTTATGGGAAGGTTAAATTTTTGATATATAGCACTACACCTTTTCGCGTAACAATCGTCTCTGCAGAAATGTCCTGAATATCATAAAACCTGCAACGTTCTTGATTGTATTTGGTTGTATACATGACAGCAATCAGACACCACTGGAAGCAGTATTCATCATCGTTTTTTATATTCATGCAAGCAAATTTTTGTACTAGTTTTTGAGGGGTGGATATCCAACGTGATCCTTTGGCGAGCGACGATTTGTTGATATTAATTTCTGCTCGGACTATTCGTGACAAAGTCAAATCAATTGTATACACAATAGAGCTGAGCGATATTTTGAAACCTGTTACTTTCTCACAGCGATTGAAAAATCACTAATCACAACTGTGATTGACTTTATCAAGTAACAGATTTTGAAAATATAGTTTTTTCATACAAACTGTAATTATTCTTGTATGCTTACTTTACAGTAAATAAAGCTACAACTTTAATTTTTTTATACCTTCATCGTTTGTCAAGAAAAATAGTCAAATCGCCTTTTCTGGTAACTATGTACAGCTCTGTTTTTTTTCTGTGCAATTTTATTGTCTCTCTGCCTCTTATACGACAATTCCCAGTAGTTGTATGAAGTTGATTGCTAATTGTTTATTCTTGTCGCTATTCTTATTAGTATTTCAAAACACTAATTTTAGTACACACTTTTAGAGCAGGGGAGCTGAACCGTGATCACAGTGACTGTTTAATTTCACTGCTGCTCTTCTTACTAGTTTTTCTCAAAATATCAGAACTGCTACAAACAAAATACTGTTCAACTGTGATCACAGTAGCAGTTTAAAAGAATAGCTATTTAGAAATCACGTTATAGATTTTGGCGTCATGAAAAATATTTTTAGGGAATTAATTCACGTTGAAGCTTCCCTAGATCTATCGTCCGATCACTCTCCCACGATCGTTACAATCTGTAGCCCACAGAGAAGTGCTCTACCTCGCCCTTATGTGAAAATCGTTTTAATTGGCTGCGACTCAAAAAATATCTTAGTAGTCATTGCACTGAAAACATTAAGCTAAGAACTCATGATGGTGTTGAATCTAATATTGCCAATCTTAACGGAAATATTAAGCAGACTGCTGAACATGACACTTCCTTCCATGCGCAAACTGGGTTTAATAGAATATATTCTACAGAATTGAAAATCTCGTATGTGAAAAAAGAAGAGCTAGAAGAGAATGGCAACAGCACAGATCACCCCAAAATAAAATTAGATTAAAAGAGTGCACATAAAGACTCCAAGAGCTGCTTGCATATGAAAAAACTGCATCTCTTAAAAACTATCTGGAAAATCTAGATATCACACCAGCATCTAATTACTCTTTGTGGCGCGCTGCGAAAAATCATTAAAACACCCGTTAAGTTTCAACCACCTCTGCGAACTTCTACCGGAGTTTGGACCAGGAGTGATACTGAAAAAGGAAACTTGTTTGCAAGACATTTAAACTGAGTATTTACCCCAAACACATGTACTGGTGTTGCTGATTTTTCGAGTGCAGTTGCGCTACCCCCTCGACCTATAAAATTTAAAATGTGTGATGTACAAAATCTAATTGCTGAACGTAACCCAAAGAAAGCACCGGGTATTGATGTAATCAGATGATGATTAAATTACCTTGTATTGCAATTAGAATCATGTTATTAATTTTTAATGCCATTTTACTACTAGAGTATTATCCCCACCGCTGGAAGCTTGCCAAAGTTAAAATGATTCCACAGCCGGGCAAAAAATCTTTCCAAGGCAGAATCATACAGGCCAATGAGTCTGCTATCAAGAATGTCAAAACTTTTCTAAAAACTGCTCATGTCAAAATTGTCCCCAATTCTAGTTGGTAGTGGGTGCATCCCAGACCATCAATTTTGTTTTAGAAGTCAGCATAGCACCATTGAATAAATGCATAGATTGGTTCAATGTATAAAAAGAACATTTGAAGAAAAGAAATACTGTTCTGCACTGTTTATTGACGTGTAGCAGGCAGTTGATAAAGTGTGGCATGAAGGCCTAATTTTAAAACTAAAATCATATCTACCAATAAATTTTCTGAATTTATTAGAAAGTTACATTACTACCTGGAAGTTCGCGGTTGTGGAAGGAAAATTCATGAGTGTGCCCGAATCTATATCATCCGGTGTGCCACAGAGGAGCATGATGGGGCCAGTTTTGTATTTGATTTATACTTGTGATATGCCTTTGAGCAGTAGTATCCATACATCTACGTTTGCCGATGATACAGCCTGCCTAAGTACGCACAAAAATCTTCACGAGGCTTCCCGATATCTACAAGATTATATTATATAACTTAAACTGTGGTTAAAATTATGGAGAATTAAGGTAAACGAGCAAAAGTGTGCTCTAGTAACATTTACCCTGATCGACGACTTACATGAAGACATCATATTGACTCAAAGCTAATACAAATGAAAGTTAAACTAACTGAGATATATTGGCTGTTTGGTAGAAATTCAACACTTAGCCTAGACTGCAAACTTTTACTATACCAATATGAAGCTGCGGAATTCAGTTATGGGGTACTGCTTCAGCTTCCAATGTATAGAGAATCCAGCGAAGGCAAAACAAAATTTTACATTTGATAACATCGGCTCCATGGTTCATCAAAAATTCAAATATACATCGTGATTTGAATATGCCAATAATGATTGAAGAAATTGCAAAATTCGCAGGCAAATATTTAACAAAACTCGAGTCACATCCTAGTCCGCTTGCTTCTAACATCTTTAATCTTACTCGTCACATCCGCCTAAAAAAGAAGGACACAAGGGCTCTTATACTCAACACTCCAGATGGGATTGCTTAAAAAAATTGTTTGCTCTTTTTTTTTGATTATCACTACTTATGCATTATTTATAACTATCACTACGTTTATGTCCGACAGTGGTCGGGCCTAATACGTATAGTTTAGATTTAATATTTCAATACTAATTGTTAGTTCATATTTGAAGATACAATAAATAAATAAATGTATTTAAAAAAAAAGAAATCACGTTCACAAGGAGCAACATTCCTAAGAAATCACTGTTTCGATCATCTCTAATACACAACAATAATTTTTCATATTCCGTTTCACAAAAATTTACTTTAAATAGCTGATGTTATTAGTAATCTTTACCAAAGTAAATAGACTAGGATGCTGATGAAATGTGTGGCTGCACAGGAAAATATCGGTAGTTCCCCCAGCAATAGTGTCTAGTTTAATTTTTCTTCTTTTCTTTAAAAACTCACATTAATTAATAATAAATTAAGTGAAGTGCGACTTTGACCCGTGCACGAAGGGTTCCGTACGGGCACGAGATATGTAATTCAATACGACCAATATAAACTATAGTTTTGGCATTTTTTTCGTTTTGGGGTGTTTTCGGTTTTAAGCGTTTTTTTTTAGTTTGGGAATTTATTGTTTTGAATTTATTGGCGCTTTCTGAGTTTTGGCACTTTTTTCACGTTTTAGCGATTTTTTTTTGATTTTTGAAGTTTTTTTTAATTTTGGCGATTTTTATTATTTTGGTGTTTTTTTATTTTGGCGATTTTTTTATTTTGGCGATTTTTTTTAATTTTGGCGTTTTTTTCATATAGGTGATTGTTTTTTTTGATTTTGGCGATTTTTTTTGTTTTGGCACGTTTTTTTCGTATTGAGGATTTTCTCGGTTTTTGGCGTTTATTTTAAATTTTGGCGATTTTTTTCGATCTGGCGATCATTGTGAATAAAAATTCACTCAGCACACTCTTAACGGTTAAGTTTTGTTCACCTTCTCTACTTTACCGATATCATTCACTCGAGAGATCTTTAATTTCATCAATGGTTGCAATATTGTATCATTTAGGCAGAAACATTATGTGGTTTTCCAATTCAACTTTTAGTGTTGGTCCATATTTTGTTGTTGCACATGTCACATTTCCAATTGTATATTTAATTGTTCTTTCAAGTTCCCTTATGTTGACTTAAGTCTTTTTTTTAAATAAAAAAAAAGTAAAATGAATGATTTTGTAGTATTAATTAAAATATTTTTAGTATCAATTAAAAAATTAATAAAATTTTCACCTATAAACAATTTGATAATATCAATTAAGTTTTTCCAGTCAAATTAATTAATAAAACTAAAAACTTAATTAATACACTTAAACTCTTAATTCAAAATATTAATTGGTGAAAACTTTTTTCTGTGTAGAAAATTAAATTTTGATATTAGGTTTGTTGTAGAGTCCATTTGTTATTTAGTTCTTCTCACTTTGAATGTTTAACTGAAAATTATCTTAAAAGTAGCGATGAAGACTTCAAGAAGGCTAATCGAAAATATTTATGGTGAAATAGTGAATAAGTGATAGACGACAGAAAGAGATAGTTATAGAGAAAAAAGGGATACATAGAGAGAGAGAGAGATAGATTGCTAAAAGAAGTATGGAATAGAGATGATAGTATAGATATTTTAAAGATCGGGAGATACTACTTTAAATATCACCATCTTTCAATCATCAGCAAATAAGAAAAAGAACCAAATTAGAAGAACTTTAAATCAATTTATAACAGATTTTTAAAGCTTCAGGCTGTATGAGCATTTGGAGATGATAACATTTTTTGAAAATATGTTGGACGAGAATGAAGAATATGATATAATGGAAGATGGAGACAACACAGAAGGACTTTTCAAAAGCGGTCGATGGTACTATCCTAAGTGTGAGGAAGGATGGGATACTTGTAGGTGTACCATATATTTTCTTCATAAAAGTATTTTAGAACATTTAATAAATGGATATTATGAAATGTTTCCATCATTGTAATTAAAACAATTAAATTAAAATGTATTATATGTATAAATAAAATTAAATTAAATAATATAATTAAAATATTCCTTGTCTTGTATTTATTTCTGAAGGAAAAATAGTAATCATCTGTTTGATTAGAAAATAACAGAAAATTGCATGTCACGATTTTCAGCCGGTCGACGCCGGCCGGGTATACATCAACGAGGCTGCTTCACTGGTATTTTATTAATTTGTTCGGCTATACTCGTCGGGCTTGGGCGGTTGTTCGTTGCAGCTTAGTAGTGTGCCAGTGCGTTGGTCCAAGCAAACTATAAATTTAGCGGCCTTAGTCTTAACATTTCATTTCATTTCTACGGAACGAGTAGCTTCTCGTGAGGGAGTCAGGTGTACTCTCCCTTTTGGCCCACCCTTGGTATCCCAGTGGGACACCCCATATTGGTAGCTTCGAACATAATTTGCGGCTACCCCTTACCATCACCAACACCGCCAAATACCTACACCTACTTCTTTACTCACTCATATTTACCATGTGCCATTTTGCGTTTGATAACTAAAATCTCCATTCGTGTGTTCAAGTGTGTACAAACAGCTTGTATTACAGTTTATTCACAAACAATTTAATAATAATTTTACTTTTCAAAGTATTCTACTTACAAATAATATTAAATTGCGAATTTGTTTCTTACTCTACTATGTACATAAGCCAACTGATTTATGAACTGGGTTACATTGGGTTTATGTGCCCAACAAATATTAGATTTCCCAACTTCGAATTTGTTTGGCTTACCGTATGCTTAAGATGGCGAAATTAAAATTTACTTTAACATGCTATTTACATTTAGCTTCAGACTAGCTTTCGTGTTTTACATTTTTAGTCTCTCATTAGTCTGACAGTTAAAAGTTAATTAAATATTCCAACTAGTGTTCACAACACTGCGTTATTTATTGAGATGGGGTTAAAACCCAGCCTCTTCTAAATACAGAATAATGTATCAAAATAGGTTAAGGCGAAAATAATTTTGAATGTTAAATTTGTTGATACTAAAAATCTTAAATCCAGGTAAGTCTGCAATACGAATAAATTTGTAATTAAAAATTTGCTTATTTTAAATTTTGAAAGCTTGCACCAATAAATAATTTGTAAATCTGAACTTGCTTCTTATAACAATTTGGAATCCATGTATGTATACACTAAAATGCAATCTGGGAATCTAACTTGGCTTATGATAACATTATGAATATCGGTAGGTTTACACTAAAAATTTACATGGAAATCTAAATTGGCTTATTCTGAAAGTTTCGACTTTTGTTACTTCAGCTCTAAATATAATCTTAAATTCAAAATTTGCTTAATATAAAAGTCTTGTACTTAGCTTATTAACGCTAACCAAAATTTGGATTTCAATTTGCTTATTAGAACAATTTTTGTGCCTAGGGAACTTTTGCAAATGCAAACTTTCACCCTTTACAAATTCACTTGTGGTGAGAATATTGCATTAAGTATGCTTTGCAACAAAAATAGTTTGAATTTCTAATTCCCTTACGACTATAATTTTTGTGTCAAATTAGTTTTCTCTTCTAATAGGACTTCTTTTTTTGTTTCATTTTTATTGTATATCTGTATATTTAAAAATTTAAGCTTTTACAATTTACAAAATGCTTTCTTTTTTTATTTTGGAGTCCTTAACAAACGATTGCTGTTTCATGTAATACGTGCGATTGGAGCCTACAAAATACCCGACATTCTGGCGTACAAGCACACGAGGGCCATTTACGTCATTCGACCTAACGAGGTAAAAGGTGCCTCAACAACAGGTTCGAAAATAGCGCTATTTTTGTGGACCTGTCACCGGTTAAAATCGCAAATGCGGCTTCGGCAAATATCAGTTTTTCTGATCCCGGTTTGACTAGTTGGGGTGTCAAATTTTGTAAGGTATTTACAAATACAAATTGTGCCACACACAGTGGACCAACACAGAAGAACGCTGATGATGAAGGTTTAGTGGCCTTCGAAAACAGCTGGCTGTTCCGTTCAACTATGTGTTGTCAGAATATTTACAACTAACTTTGATGTTATGTGTTCATTAATAATTATCACATGTAATTTGGCTTAAAAAAGCGATACGAACTTTAGCCCATTTAAATAAATCATAAATATAGAAACATATCAAGTTTGAAAAATAATAATTAAAAAATTAACTTTAATTAATAGCCAGGGCACAGGGCCTGTGGCAAAAATTAAATAAATATACTAAATAGTAACAAACCAAAAAAATTTATCTTAAGTAAAACAAAAAATAAGCAAATTAACTAACATGTGCATAATTAGTAAAGAATAAACGACAATGGTAAGTCTGTTGTAAATTAGAGATGGTAAATTTGGGCTTTTATTACAAAACACGTTTCAGCAAAATTGAAATACGACGAATCAAAACAATTCACGTATTCCATTTGCAAAAAAGTTTCGTATATAGGGCATAAATCTACATCAACTGACACCACACACAGTGGACCAACACAGAAGAACGCTAATGATGAAGGTTTAGTGGCCTTCGAAAACGGCTGGCTGTTTTGTTCAACTACCCAGGGAGAAATTGTGACTTTGCCCAAAAAATATGTACCACCACAACACTGTAAATACAAAATTACGACTCTTCCAAAATTTGTGTACCACCACAGTAAAGTAAACACAAAAATATCACTTAACGTTTACAAATACCGCGTCCTTAGTAATGATATACCACTACAATACTGTATTTACAAAAATCCGACGTTGGTTTCCCAATACCCCGTGTACAATAATCTATACCGCTACAACACCGTAAATACAAAAATTTGACTTAAGTTGGTAAATTTACATTGTGACGGCCTTATAAATATGTATTAAGAGTATTGTGACAACATTGAAAACAACAGTCGGAGGACGGTCATTCGGCGTTATCATTTTAATGTTATGAGTACATTAAAATTTTGGCAAATGAATGTTGTACTGATGTTAGTTGTACCCGTAGACAATCGTAGTAACGTCGTGCTGATTGTCTTTTTCTATCTGGGTATGTGTTGTCAGAATATTTACAACTAACTTTGATGTTATTTGTTCATTAATAATTATCATATGTAATTTGGCTTAAAAATGCGATATGAACATTAGCCCGTTCAAATAAATCATAAATATAGAAACAAATTAAGTTCAAAAAATAATAATTAAAAATTAACTTAAAATCAAATCAGTTTTAATTCAAAAACATTTATGTATATATTACTTATCTTAATATTATTCTTACAATAGTTTTTTTATTTTATTTGAAAGAGGAGTATATTCAAACATTCTATCGTGTATAATTAAACAATATGCAGATGTTCCGGTAGGTATATTCTTAAGCGTTTTCAATTCAATACGAATATCTATTGGTCCAGTTTTAACAGTTTCATTTTGATGTGTTACATCTAATTATGGGCGCTATTGATTTAAAGTCTTCTCGTCGGAATTTAGATGTACCTTTATATTTGTTAAATCACACTGTTTAAATGTATTATTATCATTGTTGTGAAACGCTAACGCATTTAGTGACATGCGGCTATTAATTGTTTTAAACATTTCCAATTTGTGAACATCATCAAGTTGAACATGTGGCACTTTCCATGTAATATTTAAAATGGTTAACTTAACTTTTTCAGTTAATACCTTAAATTTAAAAACTTGTTTATCATCAATGGCACAAAAAAAAATTTAAATAACCGCTAATAAGTGTAAGATTTTCATCACTATTGGTTGGAGCCCATCCAGCATTAATCAAATAATTGCTTTCAGATGTATTTAATGAAATATAGTTTTTAATTTTTGATGCAATTCCTAAATGTCGTGCACGATCAATTTCTATTCCATTTAATTCATATCGACTCTCATCAAAGGGGTGAGCCATACAATTGTTCAGCGGTTGCATATTTGCAGAGATTGTTGAGTCTTCTTTTGTTACATAACCTTCAATATAAAGCATGCTTTCACTTGGTAAAACATATAAATCTTGGGTTTGTATGGATATTCGGATTTTATCATTGTTTTTGAAAGATTTTAAGTATGAAATTTATCTCTGGTACTTTTTTTTAATAATAGAATTATCAACTTGTGGTTTGTCTAATATATTAATTAAACTATTCATTTTCATGTTTTAGTTGAAATCCTAAATTTCGACATTTTCGATTAGTTTTATTTAAAAGGTTTCGTTGATATTTGCTCGTTTGATATATCAGCGTTTTATTATACAACTTTTGTTTACCAGAAGAAACTTTTCTTGATGTGTGTTGTGTTGCAGATGATGACAGAGTGATTGGTGAATCCTTATACAAACTATTTTTGTTGAATATAATCATTCTCTAATAGGTTTCAAATGTAATCTAATATATGTTTTTTCTCCACGAAAATTTATTAAGTTTCCGTCCTGATCGACCACTCTTAAAACCAGCGTAGATATTTCTCTCGAATTTATAGGTAAATCTATTGGATTAGCAGGTCTTTTTGTTATTTTATATCCTGGACTAAGATCAAGTGAAAACTGATGAATAGCATTTGCTGATACGTTATTTATATATGATCCATTCACAATGTTACATTCAATGATTACTGTATTAATATTTGTTATATTAATTGTTTTATCTGAAAAATTTTCCACTTGTTCTCGTAAAACTCTCTTACTAAAACTAAGCAAATATCCAATTGATCGTTTATTATTGAAATAGATGGGATCTATTTTACTTTTTATAGATGTTATGAACGTATTAAATTTTTTTATTAATATGAAGATCCCCTTCATTAGTCAAGTCACGATATTTATCTTTCATTGAATCAAGTATATCAGAAAACTCTTAAGATCCCAAAGGAATCTCTATTATATAATCACCAATATGAAATAAATTGTTTTCAACATCAACATTTGGTATTGTGTGATAAGTATCGAAGCTTATTAAACATAACTTTTATCGAACACAAATAGGAAATAGTTTGTCACAAGTAATGAAGAATGTCCGTTTAAGGTTAATGTTAACGACATCTTAACGTTCTATGAATGAATAAATCAGTTTTAAGTTAATACGATTTATTTTATAGTGATATATCGTTAGGATTAATCCAACAATTGTGTTTTGATGAAAAGCCTAACCATTTAACATATATCATGCTCGCTTTTCTCTTTAACACTTTTTCTACTAAATATGTATGTGAGTATTTTGTTTCCATCAGCTCAAATTTGTAAAAACCACCTTTAATTTCATGTTTTTGATAGTCTTCTAAAGTGTATGTTTTAGAATTTGTGTTTTTTATAGTTTTAACTTTAAAAATTTATTTTTTTTATATTTTTTTTAATACATGTATTTACTTTTTGTATCTTCAAATATGAACTAACAATAAGTATTCAAATCTTAAATCTAAAATATAATTATTAGGGCCGACCACTGTCGGACATAAACTTGTTAATAGTTATAAATAATACATAAGTAGTGATAATCCAAAAAAAAAATTATAAAAAAGTATAAAAAAAGTATTTTCAAGAAATCCCATCTGGAGTGTTGAGTAATAGAGCCTTTGTGTCCCTCTTTTTTAAGCGGATGTGTCCAGTAAAGTTCAAAATATTACGAGCAAGCGGATTAGGATGTGACTCGAGTTTTTTTAAATATTTGTCTGCGTATTTTGCAATTTCTTCAATAACTAGTGGCATATTTAAATCACGATGGATATTAGAATTTTTGATGTACCATGGAGCCGATGTTATTAACCGTAAAGTTTTGCTTTGCCTTCGTTGGATTATCTCTACATTGGAAGCTAAAGCAGTGCCCAATAACTGGATACCGTAACACCATATTGGCTTCAAAAGCGACTTGTATATTAAAAGTTTACAGTCCAGGCTAAGTGTTGAATTTCTACCAATCAACCAGTGTATTTGAGATAACTTAAGTTTCATCTGAGTTAACTTAAAGTCAATTTGATGTTTCACTTGGGAATGTTGAGGAATATTTTGATTATTGATTCGAATTGGGGAAGAAGTATCTCTTCTTAGGGTAATCGTTATATGGACACAATTTTGTTCATTTACTTTAATTGTCCATAAGTTCAACCACATTTCCAATTGTGTAATATGTTCTTGAAGATATCGGGAATCCTCGTGATGGTTTTCATGCATACTAAGGCAGGCGGTATCATCGGCAAACGTAGATGTATGGATATTGCTGCTCAAAGGCATATCCCAAGTATAGATCAAATACAAAACTGGCCCCAGTATGCTCCCCTGTGGCACACCGGATGATATAGATTCGGGCACACTCATGAATTTTCCTTCCACAACCGCGAACTTCCAGGTAGTAATGTAACTTTCTAATAAATCCAGAAAATTTATTGGTAGATATAATTTTAATTTTAAAATAGGCCTTCATGCCACACTTTATCAAATGCCTGAGAAACGTCAACAAACAGGGTAGAACAATACTTCTTTTCCTCAAATGTTTTTCTTATAAATTAAACCAATCTATGAGTTTGTTCAATGGTGCTATGCTGACTTCTAAAACCAAATTGATGGTCTGGGATGCACCCACTATCAGTTAAAATTGGGGACAATTTTGTCATGAGCAGCTTTTCGAAGAGTTTTGACATAGTTGACAGCAAACTTATTGGCCTATATGACTCAGCTTTAGTAAGATCTTTTCCCGGCTTTGGAATCATTTTGATTTTTGCATGCTTCCAGAGTTGTGGATAATACTCCAGTTGTAATACGGCATTAGAAATAAACAGCAAGATTCTTATTGCAATATGCGGCAAGTTCATTAGCATCTTGTTACTAATTCCATACCTGGAGCTTTCTTTGGCTTGAGTTCAGCAATTACTTTACGTACATCACGCGTCTTAAACTTTTAGGCTCGAGGGGGTAGAGCAACTACTCTCGGCAAATCAGCAACACCAGTACATGTATTAGGGGTAAATACGGATTTTAAATGCTCAGCAAATATTTTAAATTTTTCGCTATCGCTTCTTGCCCATCCTCCGGTAGATGTGCGCAGAGGTGGCTGCAACTCAACGGGTGTTTTAAGCTTTCTACCAGCGCGCCACAAAGAGTAATTAGATGTTGGTGTGACATCAAGACCTTCCAAATAATTTTTAAGAGATGCTGTAATGTTAAAATGGAAGGATCGCCATGTAATGTATGAATGAATTTCTGGTGCAGGATTTAAATGTTATGTAATGTTAATATTGTATTTTTGGTAGTGTGTTGTGGATGTAAAGCCCTAAAGCCCAATTATTATTGATATCCAGCTGTACAGGGGGTCCAACTTATAAATAGGCGTTCAAAGGAACTGCCAAAAAGTTGAGATTTCATTAAAAAAACTAGGCAAGTTGTTGCCGAATTGCGTTCTTGAATCAAAGTCTGTTTTATTTAACATTTCACTCTGCTTATATACTAATTTTACAAATCTAGGTAAGCCTTTCTACCTTAAATATATTATTTACAATTATATTATGTTTCTTTCTTTACTATGAAAATAATAAGCATTATTTCATTAACCAATAAAAAAAGGGGATTTAATGATAAGAAATTATATTGTGACTCAAAATAAATGTCACTCAATTTATTCTATTCAGCATTATTGCTTTTTTTTGTTGTGTTGCAATGCTTCTGCATTGAACTGCTATTACAGCAATACAAGTAATTTTGTTACAGTGCATTACTATAAGTGTCGTCGTTTAGAACATTCTTTAAGTCTGAATTTATGTTGGGGTGATCTGTGCTGTTGCCATTCCCTTCTAGCTCTTCTTTTTTCACATACGAGATGTTCAATATCCCTGGAATAAATTTTATTAAACCCAGACTGCGGATGGGTGGAAGTGGCATGTTCAGCAGCCTGTTTAATAATTTCGTTAAGATTGGCAATGTTAGTTTCAATGTCATTGGGTGTTCTTAATGCAATATTTTCCGTGCAATGACTACTAAGATATTTTTTGAATCCCAGCCAATTAACACGATTAGTCATCTTCATATATGGGTGCGGTAAGTCACTTCTTAGTGGGTTACAAATTGTAACGATAGTGGGGGAGTGATTGGAGGAGAGATCTAGAGAAGTTTCAACACTAATTAAATCCCTAGAAATATTTTTCATTACGCCAAAATCAATAACATCCGGAATTTTCAGTCAGTAGGCCAGTAAGTGGGCTCCCCACTTGAAATAACATCTAAGCCCATTTTTGAAACTGTATTAAACAAAGCTCGACCTCTAGGTGTTACAAGTACGTATGCTTAGCATTGTAGTCTCCAGCTGCCACGAAAGAATATCCAAGCGATTTTTAGAACTTCTCATACTGATCTTCGGTAACTGAAAATCTGGGAGGTGAGTAAATTGATGATGTTACAAAAATTACAACAAAAATTTTCTACAAAAATATTCGTAGCTTGCATATATTCTTCACTAACGTTGTCAAGGATATAGTCCTTCAGTCTTGACTTAATTAGAATTGCAGATCCACCGCATGCTTTCCCTCTAGGGTCATTTGTATCATGCATAGTGTAGCCATTTATTTTGAAAAAGCTTCTCGAAGTCAAATGTGTCTCAGAGGCCAACATTATATCAATATTTTTTTCCGTAAGGAAGTGCTCAAGTTCATTTTTATGTTGGCCAAGACAGTTCTCGTGGTGCCTTCATAGCGAACAGTCGATTAGCGGAATTTTTTTTTACATACCAAACAAACAAAAAATTATACAAAAAATATTCGTAGTACATATTATTCATAATAGGTACATAACGTCTTTAATAAATAAGCTTTATTGCTTTGATAATATTTTTTACATTTTGGAAATAACAAATACAAAAAAATTCGAACAAAAAAAACATAAACAGTGACATTGAGGAATACTCTATACGAGTACCTCAAAAACAGACAAACAATCATAAAGTACAAAAACAAAAAAACCGTAAGCAAAAAAACACAAAAAGTGCCCTTGAGGAATACTCTATATGAGTACCTCAAATACAAAATATTATGAAGTGAGTTCTAACGGCAGAAATGCCTATTTTACTGTGAGTTCTGAAGCTCTTAATGAAAAAAATAGAAATAATAAATCTAATAAAAGTGTGTTTTAACGACAAAGCCAATATTTCGTCAGCGATCAACTTCGCTTTGTCCAATGCCAAATAGTAGTGATTCATTCACATTACAATTGCCTAGTACTTCTTCATATATGTCAGTTATATCATCCCCTTCAGGCTCGTATTCATCACTTAACAAATTTATCACTACAGACAACAGTAGCTCTAAACCCAAGGTGCAAGTCGGTATGGACAGATATATAACCGTGATAAAGCGTGGGCGAAGCCCGAATTCTTCAAAGATTTCATCCGCTCCAAAGATGTCTAGGGATAACAGCGCATCTTCAACTAATCGCCAAAACCGTTTTAAAATTTTGCAAGATGAGAACGACAAACCCGATGTATCCTCGAATAAAACATTCAAGCCGCCACCAATCTACTTGAGAGAGAAAAATTCAAATGCCCTTATTAAAAAATTAGTTTCGGTCATTGGTGAAAATAAATTCCACATTGTCCCAATAAAACGTGGCAACATCGATGAAACGAAAATTCAAATTTATGACGAATAGGATTTCGCAAAATGGTTTATGAATTTTAAACAAATAAATAAGCTTCTACACATACCAGCTTAAGAACGCTAAAGGCCTGCAGATCGTATTGAAGGGCATAGATTCTTATGTTGCCTCTGAAGAAATAAAAGATGCACTCGTCCTCCAGGGATTTAAGGTAAAGAATGTATCTAACATAATGAACAAAGAAAAGGTACCCCAACCCCTATTTCGTGTTGAACTGGAGCCGAATGATATACAGTTGAAAAAAAACGAGACTCATCCTATTTATAGCCTAAAATACCTTTTATACCGAAAAATAACAGTTGAAGAACCACACAAGCGTTCTGGACCCGTACAGTGCCATAATTGTCAAGAATATGGCCATACAAAAGCTTACTACAATTTACCTACTGCGTGTGTTATCTGCGGTGAATTGCAAGGTACTGCTAGTTGTACTAAAGCAAAAGATCAAGCGGAAAAAAAATGCAGTAATTGTGGAGGTAATCACACCGCTAACTACAGAGGATGTCCTGTGTACTCTTTCGTCAAGAAGGCTATGGTGCAAAAACCTGAATTAACTCCAGCTCAACCATTAAACGCGTACTCCGCCACTTTTGCTCAAGTAAGCCAACCAGTTACTTCACGTGTATCGTATGCCGATGCTGCTAAGGCTAGTTCTATTCCCACACAAAATGTTTCACCGCCAAATAAGTCAACGAATGCAAATTCAAGCTTTAACTTTAGTCGCCTTGAAGCTACTATTGAGAATCTGCTGCTAACTATAAACAACTTTACAACAAATATGACTAGCATGATGCAAGAAATGCTGCAAATGCAGAATACACTGCTTCAAGCATTACTTAACAAGCCATGAACACGTTAAAAATATGTTTCTGGAACGCAAACGGCATTCGCCAACATAAAAAATATTGATATAATGTTGGTCTCTGAGACTCATTTGACTTCTAGAAGCCTCTTTAAAATGAATGGCTACACTTTATATGATACAAAGGACCCTAGAGAGAGAGCATGCGGTGGATCAGCAATTCTAATAAAGTCAAGACTCAAGCACTATATTCTTGACAACATTTGTGAAGAATATCTACAAGCAACAAATATCTGTATTGAAAATTTTTGTACAAATTTCGTGATAGCTTCAATTTACTCCCCTCCCAGATTTTCAATCACTGAGGAGCAATACGAGAAATTCTACAAATCTCTTGGACCTTGTTTCGTAGCAGCTGGCGACTACAATGCTAAGCATACATTCTGGGGTTCGCGTCTTGTTACGCCTAGAGGTAGGGCGTTGTGCAACACAATTTTAAAAATTGGCTTGAATGTTATTTCGAGTAGGGAGCCTACTTCCTGGCCTACTGACGTTCGAAAAATTCCGGATGTTATAGATTTCGGCGTCATAAAAAGTATTCCTAGGGAATTAATTCACGTTGATGCTTCCCTAGATCTCTCGTCCGATCACTCTCCCACGATCGTTACAATATGTAGCCGACTGAGAAGCGCTTTACCTTTAAATCGTGTTAATTGGCTGGGATTCAAAAAATATCTTAGTAGTCATTGCACGGAAAATATTACGCTAAGAACACCCAATGGTATTGAATCTAACATTCCAAATCTTAACGAGAATATTAAACAAGCTTCTGAACATGCCACTTCCTCCCATCCGCATACTGGGTTCCATAAAATTTATTCTATAGACGTTGAACATCTCGTACGTGAAAAAAGAAGAGCTAGAAGGGAATGGCAACAGCACAGATCACCTCAACAAAAAATCAGATTTAAAGAGTGCACTAAACGACTCCAAGAGTTGCTTGCATCTGAAAAAACTGCATCTTTTAAAAATTATCTGGAAGGTCTTCATGTCACACCAGCATCTAATTACTCTTTGTGGGGCGCTGCTAAAAAGCTTAAAACACCCGTTGAGTTTAAGCCACCTCTGCGCACATCTACCGGAGGTTGGGCAAGAAGCGATACTGAAAAAGGTAACATATTTGTTGAGCATTTAAAATCCGTATTTACACCAAATACATGTACCGGTGTTGCTGATTTGCCGAGTGTAGTTGCTCTACCCCCTCGATCCTTAAAATTTACGATGTGTGATGAACAAAAACTAATTGCCGAGCTCAACCCGAAAAAAGTTCCCGGTATGGATGGAATTAGTAACCAGATGCTGATTAAGTTACCTCGTACTGCAATTAGAATCCTGTTATTAATTTTTAATGCCATTTTACGACTGGAGTATTATCCAGACTTCTGGAAGCTTGCAAAGGTTAAAATGATTCCAAAGCCATGTAAATATCTTACCAAGGCTGAGTCATATAGGCCAATAAGTTTACTGTCAACAATGTCAAAGCTTTTTGAAAAGCTACTCATGACAAAATTGTCTTCAATTTTAACTGATAATGGGTGCATCCCGGACCATCAATTTGGTTTTAGAAGCCAGCATAGCACCATTGGGCAAACGCATAGATTGGTTCAATTTATCAGAAAAACATTTTAGGAAAAGAAGTATTGTTCTGCTCTGTTTATTGAGGTTTCTCAGGCATTTGATAAAGTGTGGCATGAAGGCCTGATTTTGAAATTGAAGACATACTTACCAATAAACATTCTAAATCTTTTGGAAAGTTACATTCTTGCACAAAAATTTACAGTTGTGGAAGGACACTTTATGAGTATGCCTGAAACTATCTCATCCGGTGTGCCACAGGGGAGTATACTGGGGCCATTTATATATTTGATTTATACTTGTGATATGCCTGTGAGCAGTAGTATCCACACTTCTACATTTGCCGACGATATCGCCTGCCTTAGTATGCACGAAAACCCTGATGAGGCATCCCGAAAACTCCAGGATCACATTAGCCGGATGGAACTATGGTTAAACTTATGGAGAATTAAGGTAAATTAACAAAAGTGTGTCCATATAACATTTACCTTACGAAGAGATACTTGTTCCCCCATTCGGATTAATAATCAAGTTGTTCCTCAACATTCACATGTGAAATATCTTGGTATACACCTCGATCGACGGCTTACATGGAAACCTCACATTGACTATAAGTTAACACAAATGAAACTTAAATTAACTCAGGTACATTGGCTGATTGGCAGAAATTCAACACTCAGTCTAGACTGCAAACTTTTAATATACAAGTCGCTTTTAAAGCCAATATGGTGTCACGGTATCCAGTTATGGGGCACTGCTTCTGCTTCCAATGTAGAGAGAATTCAACGAAGACAAAACAAAATTTTAAGGTTAATAACATCTGATCCATGGTACATTAAGAATTCAAATATACATCGTGATTTAAATATGCCACTAGTGACTGAAGAAATTGCAAAATACGCAGGCAAATATCTAACAAAACTCGAGTCACATCCTAATCCGCTGGCTCGTAATATTTTGAACTTTACTGGACACATCCGCTTAAAAAAGAGAGATACAAGGGCTCTAATACTAAACACTCCGAATGAAGTTGCTTGAATAAATTTTTTTTGCTTATCACTACTTATGTATTATTTACAACTATCACTTAGTTATGTCTGGCATTGGTCAGGCCTATTAATTATATGTTAGATTTAATATTTGAATACTTATTGTTAGTTCATATATGAAGATACAATAAATAAAAAATACATGCATAAAAAAAATTAGGCGCCATTTATTGTTTTATGAAATGTATTATTATACCCTTTACCAAAAAATGGTAAAAGGTATAATAATATATATATATAGGTTTGTCATTCCGTTTGTAATTTCTACAATATTAATGAGAGACACATAAAGTATATATATTCTGGATCCTTATGCATAGGGAAGACGAACAAGCGATGTCCGTCTGTCTGTACGTGAAATCGGTTTTCCCAAGCTCCCAGAAGAGCTAGAGACTTCGTTCTTGGACTGGTGGTCAGAAATTTTCCGAAATATTTTGCTATTGAAAATCAGCAAAATCGAGCAGACGGTTTCAGAGCTGGAAAACTCATACTCAATATTCCCATAGAAAATAACTACCGAAAACAAGTTTTCATTAATTTTTTATTAAATTAACTTATTTTATACTTCGGTATGAATAAAACTGGTATTTATAATTAAAAAAAAAATTTAAAAACTTAACAAATTAAAAAACTTTTCCAGGGTTGGAAAACTTTAACTTTTTTCCTAATAATTAAACATATTTCATGTTTTAGGAAGAAGGCTATTTTCTCAGGAACGGTAAAAGCTACGGGTCTGAAATTTGGACAGTGTATGTAGAACTTTGGTCGCTACAACAACAAATATATAAAAGCTAAAAATTAAAGGGTGTTCCAAAATGAGTGACGAAAACTTTTAAAATCCCATGTAATATACATACATTTGTATTATGTATGTACATATGCATATTGACACTTGAAATTTTTAAAATTAATGTATTTTTATATATGCTACAACAATTAACACTAAAATTAAAAAAATTTAAATTAAAGGGTGGTCCATCAGTTAATGCAATTTTGACTATGTAATTTTAACAAATTGCTATATCTTGGAAACCGTAAGAGCTAAACTGTTGAAATTTTCAAAAACAGTAAATCTAAAAATAAAATCGCCAAAAATTTAAAAAAAATCGCCAAAACGAAAAAAATCGCCAAAATGAAAAAAAAACGCTAAAATTAAAAAAAACGCAAAAAACCGAAAAAATCGCCAAAACGAGAAAAACGTGTCAAAACTAAAAATAAATTTCCACAATGACAAAAAAACGCCAAAAACCACTAAAAACGCAAAAACAAAAAAAAACGGTTATATGAACAAAAATCGCCAAAAATTAAAAAAAAAATCGCCTAAATGAAAAAAATCGCCAAAATAAAAAAAAATCGCCAAAACGAAAATAAATCGCCAAAATTAAAAAAAAACGTCAAAACAATAAAAATCGCCTTAATGAAAAAAATCGTCAAAATCAAAAAAATCGCCAAACCAAAAAAAAACGCCAAAATTAAAAAAACGCCAAAAACCGAAAAAAAATCGCCAAAACAAAAAAAAATGCTTATATGTATAAACTAAAATCGCCAAAAATGAAGAAAAATCGCCTAAATGAAAAAAAATCGCCAAAATCAAAACAAAACGCCAAAACGAAAATAAATCGCCAAAATTAAAAAAAACCTCAAAAACCGAAAAAAAATCACATAAACAAAAAAAAAAATTGCCTATATGAAAAAAAATCGCCTAAATGAAAAAAAATCGCCAAAATCAAAACAAAACGCCAAAACGAAAATAAATCGCCAAAATTAAAAAAAAACCTCAAAAACCGAAAAAAAATCACATAAACAAAAAAAAAAATTGCCTATATGAAAAAAAATCGCCTAAATGAAAAAAAAATCGGCAAAATCAAAAAAATCGCCAAAACGAAAATAAATCGCCAAAATTAAAAAAAAAAACATCAAAAACCGAAAAAAATCGCCAAAACGAGAATAAATTGCCTATATGAAAAAAAATCGCCTAAAATGAAAAAAAAATCGCCTAAATGAAAATAAATCGCCAAAATTAAAAAAAAAACGTCAAAAACCTAAAAAAATCGCCAAAAGGAGAAAAAAGTGTCAAAACAACTAAAAATTCCCACAATGACAAAAGTCTGCAAAAATCGCCGAAACAAAAAAATGCTTATATGAACAAAAATCGCCAAAAATGAAAAAAAAAATCGCCTAAATGAAAAAAATCGCCAAAATAAAAAAAAATGGCCAAACACTAAAAAAAATCGCCAAAACAAAAAAAATCGCCTAAATGAAAAAAATCGTCAAAATCAAAAAAATCTACAAACCAAAAAAAATCGCCAAAATTAAAAAAACGCCAAAAACCGAAAAAAAATCACCAAAACAAAACAAAATGCTTAATCAACTAAAATCGCCAAAAATGAAAAAAAATCGCCTAAATGAAAAAAAATCGCCAAAATAAAAACAAAACGCCAAAACGAAAATAAATCGCCAAAATTAAAAAAAAACGTCAAAAACCGAAAAAAACCACAAAAACAAAAAAAATTGCCTATGTGAAAAATGGCCAAATATTAAAAAAATCGCCTAAGTGAAAAAAAATCGCCATAATCAAAAAAATCGCCAAAACGAAAATAAATCGCCAAAATTAAAAAAAACGTCAAAAACCGAAAAAAAATTGCCAAAACGAGAATTAATTGCCTATATGAAAAAAACACCAAAAATGAAAAAAAATCGCCTAAATGAAAATAAATCGCCAAAATTAAAAAAAAAACGTCAAAAAATGAAAAAAATCGCCTAAAGGAGAAAAAAGTGTCAAAACAACTAAAAATTCCCACAATGACAAAAATCCGCAAAAATCGCCGAAACAAAAAAAAATGCTTATATGAACAAAAATCGCCAAAACTGAAAAAAAAATCGCCTAAATGAAAAGAATCGCCAAAATCAAAAAAATCGCCAAAACGAAAATTAATCGCCAAAATTAAAAAAAAACGCCAAAAACCGAAAAAAATCGCCAAAACAAAAAAAATTGCCTATATGAAAAAAAATCGCCAAAATTAAAAAATCGCCAAAAACTGAAAAAAATCGCCAGAACGTGAAAAAAGTGTCAAAACTTAAAAAATTGCCAAAAAGAAATAAAAACGCCGAAAACCGAAAAAATTGCCAAAACAAAACAAAATTTGCCTATATGAAAAAAAATCGCCAAAAAATAAAAAAATCGCCTAATGAAAAAAATTTTCAAAATCAAACAAATTGCCAAAAGGAATAAAGTCGCCAAAACCGAAAAAATTGCCAAAACGAGAAAAAAGTGTCAAAACTAAAAAAATTGCCACAAAAAAATAAAATATATAAAAAATAAAAAAATCGCCTAAATGAAAAAAAAAATCGTCAAAATCAAAAAAATCACCAGAACGAAAAAATGCCAAAATTAAAAAAACGACAAAAACCGAAAAAATCGCCAAAACCAAAAAAATTGTCTATATGAAAAAAAATCGCAAAAAAGCACCAAATTAAACGTAATGCCTAAAACCTAAAAATTGCCCAAAAAGTATGAATTTTTTCAAAAAAAATTAATATGTACCTACATATCTCTGTGCTTATGTATGTATCTCTATACTACATAAACGCATTTTGGTAAAGGGTATATAAGATTCGGCACAGCCGAATATAGCACTCTTACTTGTTGTATTAATCAAATAGTTCTTTATATATATTTATCCATTTATATGATCCCTGATAGCTAAACTCTCCCCACATCATGGCTTTTAAGGTTCTATTAAATCGTTCTACTATTGATGCTTTCAGAACACTATATGTTGAATAGTGTTTAATTTGATATGATTCCATTAACCGTTGAAATTGATTATTATAGAACTCCTTACCGTTATCAGTTTGCAAGTTTTTGGGTGTCGATTACTGTTATTAAAAATACTTTTTATAGCATTAATTACATTTAAAGAATTTTTTTTTTAACGCTACAACCCATGCTTTCTTTGAAAATGTGTGTATTACAGTTAATAGATATCGTAATCCGTTATTCTTTGCTTCATAATTCCCCATCTAAACTATATCCGCTTGCGAAAAATTGTCAATTCCTTTAACAATAACTCGTCTTCTTTTAGGATTGTTTTTCGCTTGTTTATGTAGCTCATCCACTATTCCTCTTTTATCAATATTCATATTACATATATTAGTATTACTATAATCGTATGAACATATTTAAGTCTCATTTAGTAAATTGTATTAGCTTCTGTAAGTTCTCCAATAATAGATATTATTTCGTTTTTATGTTTATTATGACCAACATCCTCTGATGCAAGAATTAAACGTAATCTGTTAACTAATTCATTAGGTTCATCCCAATATATATAGTTGGGTTTACTATTGACTATGTAGGTAGTTAAGTTGCTCGTTGAATAGAAACGCTTACTCTTAGTTAGTATTAAAATATAATTTTTATTTAACGAGCTTAAAACTACTATATACAGAATTTACAAAATTAAGACGCGCAGCTTTTTAGAATGAAAAGAATGTGTCTCTAAAAAAATGATGTGCCTGTGTGTGTATCTTTTTTAACGTTTTTTTTCTTTAGGCTTTGTCTATCAGAGATGCCAGACTTTTTAGAGTTTCTTTTGACAGTCTTTTGTCATGGGAAATGTCCGCCACATTACTCCCCCCTTCGTTGAAGGCAAAAACGCACCTTGCGACCATAACGGGAAGTGATGTTTTTTGGTTCATTGTTGGGATCTAATAATATATTACCATAGTTTCCGGATGATTTATTATCCAAAGATTTTTTACTTGCTTCCTTTTCGTACGCTGGCTTTTGCATAGTCGTGTTTGTCGATGGTTCGTGCTCTGGTCCATTACTAACGTTGGCGGTATGTTGCGGGTTCAATACAAATGCAGATTTCAAGCGATCCAAGCTGATATTCATCTTCTTTCCATTGACATCGACCGTAAAGTATTTGTCATGTCGCTTCAAAACTGGAAATGGTCCTTCATACGGGGTCTGTAAAGGTTTACATACCATTGAGTTTCGAATGAACACTTGAGGTGAAGTTAACAAATTTCTTTCAATGAACGGCTTGTCTTTTGAGTGGTGAGATGTTGTAGTGGGTCGTAGTTCACCCATGAATTTTCTAAGCCTATTTACGAATTCGTTTTGAGAAACGTCGCCTGTGTCTTCAGCTACTAAAAATTCACCTGGAATACGTAAACTTGATCCATATACTAGTTGTGATGGTGTTGCATCGATGTCTTCTTTATACGTGATTCTAAATCCGAGTAGAATGAGGGGTAAAATCTCTACCCAGTTCTCACTACTATAACATTTAATTGCGGCCTTCAGCGGTCTGTGAAAACGTTCTATTATACCGTTTGCGGTGGGGTGGTAAGCGGTGGTTCTCAGATGTTGAGTTCCCAAAAGTTTAGTTGTTTCTTTGAAAAAATTACACTCGAACTGACGCCCTTGGTCGGTTGTCACCCTGAGTGGAACACCGAATCTCGATATCCACGTTGAATAGAATGCAAATGCGACTGCTTCGGCTGTAATGTCCTCTAGGGGACAAGCCTCTGTCCAGCGAGTGAAGCCGTCGATCATGGTCAGGCAGTAACGAAATCATCTGGAGACAGGCAATGGACCGACAATGTCGATGTTTATGTGGTCGAAGCGATCTGAAGAACTAAAGTACTTACAAATCGGAGCTTTGTTGTGCCGATGGATTTTACTTTTTTGACATGCTATACATGCCTTTGCCCATAAGTGACAATCACGTTTCATATTTGGCCATACAAATTTTTCGGACACTAACTTTGTCGTTTTTTTTGCGTTTGCATGGCACAGGTTGTGTACCGAGTCGAAAGCAATCCTGCGAAATTCTTTTGTTATGTATGGACGTACAGATCCGGTCGATATGTCACAGTAAACTGAAAAATTGGTGTTGGGCACCACGAATGTTTTTAATTGCAAGTTTGAATTAGTGTTGAGTAAGTTTTTTATTTCATCATCGTTTGCCTGCTGGCGAGATAGTTCATCATAATTGACTGTTTTATTGATGTGCATTGCATCTATACGCGATAAAGCGTCTGCTACAATATTGTTTTTTCCGGGAATATGCCGTATGTCCGTTGTGAATTGTCCTAAGAAATCTAAATGTCGAATTTGTCTAGGACTTGCCTTGTCTAGTTTCTGTTTGAAAGCAAACTGTAACGGCTTGTGATCCGTATAAATGGTAAACGCCCTGCCCTCAAGCATGTGTCGAAAGTGTTTGACAGCTCTGTACGCGCTTAAAAGCTCCCTGTCATAAGTGCTATATTTGCATTGGGCGTCAGTTAAACGTTCTGAATAAAATCCTAGTGGTTGAAAATCTGCATCAACTAGTTGTTGCAACACTGCACCGGTAGCGATATTTGACGCATCGACCATAAGTGCCAGTTTCGCGCTAGATTTTGGGAATGCAATATATGTGGCATCACTTAAATGTTTTTTGCATGATTCGAAGGCAATCTTTGCTTCATCGGTCCATTCGATTAAGGTTCTGTCATTCTTCTTGTTACCACGGGTGAATTTATAGAGTGTTGCCTGATGAGAGGCGGCGTTGGGAAGAAATCTTCGGTAGAAGTTAATCATGCCCATGAAACGTTTTAAATCACATACTCGTTTGGGCAATGCGTATTGTACTATTACGGCTACCTTTTCCGTGTGTGGTCGAATGCCATTTTTGTTCACAGTAAAACCGAGAAAATTAACTTCGGATTTGCCAAAGTTGCATTTAGACGGATTGATAGCTACATTGAATTCTTTTAGTTTCTTTAAGACGCCTTCAACATGTACTTTATGCTCTTCTAGGTTTTTTGAAGCTATCAAAATATCATCAAGATAAGCGTAGGCGAATTCAAAATCCCGTAAAATGTGGTCTATGAGGCGCTGGAAAGTTTGACCTGCGTTCCTTAGGCCGAACGTCTTGTGCGTAAACTCATACATGCCGAATGGTGTTGTTATGGCGGTCTTCGGAACGTCGTGTGATGCTACGGGGATTTGGTGGTATGCCCTACGCAAATCAATTGTAGAGAAAAATGTAGAATCTTCTAGCCAGTGTGTGAAATCGTGAATGTGGGGAATTGGATAGCGGTCAGGCTCTGTTATAGAGTTCAATCCCCTGTAATCGCCGCAAGGCCTCCATTCCCCATTCTTTTTCTTCACCATATGTAGCGGGCTTGCCCAAGGACTAGATGATGGGCGACATATACCAGCGTCAAGTAAGACTTGAATTTCAGCCTTTGCTGCTTTTAGCATATCAGGTGAAAGACGACGGGGCTTAGCGTACACTGGTGGGCCAGTTGTAATAATGTGGTGTACAACCTCATGTGTGGCGGTGTTAATCGTAGACGTGTCTCGTGTAATCTCTGGAAATTGTTTAAGCATTGTGTGAAATAAATCATCTTTATTAAGCGCTGACAATCCTAAAATAGGAGATTTTATGGTGGTAACTGAACAGATACATGACATATTTGTATTGCCATCGAATAGTTTTTGTTCTCGCATGCTTATGACGAGGTTATGATGACTTAAGAAATCTGCCCCTAGAATTGGCTGTGAAACTTCAGCAATCACGAATTTCCACGAAAACGGTCTACGTAAATTCAAATTAAGTGTTAGTGTTTTCTCACCAAATGTCCTGATTGCAGATCTGTTTGCTGCAAATAAAAAAATATTTTGATCAGGTGATCGTTGTTGTTGTTTGTTAGGGGGTACTACGCTGATTTCTGCTCCGGTATCCACGAGAAAATTTAAACCAGAGTTTTTATCATTAATAATAAGTCGGCGGTGTTTCTTAAATTGTCTGTCATGTACCGTCGATGATGACAGGCTTTCTAGTTTAAATTTTTTGTGCACGGCTCTTTACATTTTTTGGCTTGAGATCCAAATTTACGGTGATACCAGCATAACTCATTTGCTTGTGTGTTTTCACGAGAATTAACCTGACTACGATTACGTGAACAAGGTCTTTGGCGGCTACGTGAGCGTTGAAATTGTGTCTTCAAGCTTGCGACTTCTTTGGTCAGTTTGCGTATTTGTTGTTGCAATGCCGAATCGGGCATTGGAAGTGGTGCAGAAATTTCCTGCACTGTTGCATTATCGTTCACCTCAGATATTTTGTCAGCCATCAGTGCGATTTTGTCAAGTGGTTCGCTGCTGACTGAAATAATGGCTCTCATGTGTGTTGGTAAACGAGTCATCCACATCGACTTCAATAATGCGTCATCCACTTGATTGCCGGCTAAATTCTTCATTTCGCGCAAAAGCTGTGAGGGACGCAAATCTCCCAAATCTATATCTTGGAGCAATTTTTTTAGACGCTTTTGTTCCGAAACAGAAAATTCTTGAAGCATTCGTTGTTTTAAAGCTGAATAGGGGTTTTCGCTTGGCATACTTAATATCATGTCACTTACTTGGGACAGGATGGAGCTGTCAATTGTTGCAACTACGGTGTGGTATTTTGTTTGTTCGGAAGTAATGCCCGCTGTGATAAATTGTGATTCCACCTGTGCGAACCACAGCTCAGGCCGGGCGTGCCAAAAGGGTGGAATTTTTACGGAAATGCGAGCGAGCTCGTCGCCATGTACACTTGCAGGGGCTGCCTGCCGCGTTGACTTTGCCTTTTCGTCGTCAGAACCCATTGTGTTTCTTTGTCGGGGTCACCAAATGTAGGTAGTTAAGTTGCTCGTTGAATAGAAACGCTTACTCTTAGTTAGTATTAAAATATAATTTTTAAAACTTAAACTTAAAGCTTAAAACTACTATATACAGAATTTACAAAATTAAGACGCGCAGCTTTTTAGAATGAAAAGAATGTGTCTCTAAAAAAATGATGTGCCTGTGTGTGTATCTTTTTTAACGTTTTTTTCTTTAGGCTTTGTCTATCAGAGATGCCAGACTTTTTAGAGTTTCTTTTGACAGTCTTTTGTCATGGGAAATGTCCGCCACAACTACATATTTTAGCAAGAGTCCACTGCCTTTCTGTTGTTATCTTATTAATTAACGGTTTAATTATATGTTGATATTTATATGAATTTGAACCTTGCATTTGAGCTTCTGCTTAAAACTGACGTTTGTGTAGATTTTTAGTCATTAGGATTTCTTTATAATTCTCTAAATATTTTTCAGTGTAATGTAAGGGTTTTGAATGAAATAATAATTGAAATAATCCTGGTGTCATTTTCCACTTTGTAATTCCGAATTGAAAATAGTTGTCATCATTAAATTTTAGTTTGTTATTTGCATATCGCCAATTTCCTCTTTTGTTTATGTTTAATCCATAACCTTTATCTATTTGATTATTATTTATAAGCAATTTAATATTTTCTTCAAGTCTAGATTTATTTTTATTATTATTATCATTTTAAATAATTTGAAAATAATCATCATAATTATCAGAACTTTCATCGAAACTATTATCATTTGATAGTGGTGTAAGTGTTGTTTCTGTTTTAACATCATTACGTTGATTATATTCTGATTGATAATTATCCGATCGATCATCATCATAATTTTTTTTTCGATTTTTAACTTACGTTTAAACATTTTTTAGATTTCATCTCATCTTTCAACAAATTTTTCCTTTAATATTTTTCTTGTCTGAACAATATCTTTTAACAATTTATTATTAATTTTAATCCGATTTGTATCTGCTTTCTATCTGGTTACAACCTGCCTTATATCTGATCTGTATCTGATGTATACTTAATCTGTATCTGATCTGTATGTGGTCTGTATCTGGTTATGGCCGCGTTTGTATCTGGTTACAATCTGCTTTATATCGGCACTGCATCTGGTTACAATCTGCTTTATATCTGCACTGCATCTGGTTACAGTCTACTTTATATCAGTACAAATTCATCAAAACCTTTCCTACATCTTCCTTTATTTTTAGGATCATCTTTGATTACAACTACAAATCCATATTGTTACGTTTAAATTTTATTAAACGTGTGAGTTCTTTTGATTGCTCAAAAATAAAAATAAATAACAACACGATTTTCTTATTTGCAACTGAACTTCCTTTTATTTGTGACTAAACCAATTACAACTTGTCTTTTCTTATTTACTTCTTAACGTTATTATCCACGGCACGATGTCTTTTACTTTCAACGATGTTCACTCTACTAATTTCCAGTTAGCACTGACTGACTTGTTCGTTCACAACACAACTCAACTTCACAACTGACTTGTTCACGACTGACTTGCCATTGGTTGCGTCGCGCTTTTTATACTGTGCACCAATACCACTAGAAGTTTCAAGCATAGTCCAGACGATCATTATCATCTTAAATGTTGTTTACTAAGTGCCCAATTAAGTTCATGTGGTAACTATGTACATACATGTGTATATTCATACGTGTGTACATCATTAACTAAGCAATGCGTGGTGGTTGTTTACCTTTTGCCTTTCGTTTGAATTGACATGTTTGTATGTGTGTAAATATGCGAAGCTTCTTAATAAGCAGACGCTTTTTGTTGTTGCTTCTGCTTGTGTACGTGTTACGCATGCTTATTTAGTTCTTTACTACAGTGTTTGCACGCGAATATGTGTGTACGTTTGTTGCTTTAGTTAAATACTTCTAGATAGTTCTTTGCATTAACCCTGTAGGAATCTTTTTACGTAACACTGCCGCCCACTTAAGCCTATTCGTCCCGAATAGGCACATCATCACTGCCTGTTTCTTTCTTCGTTTTCTATACGCCTTGTAGTTGCGATGTAGACGACTACCTCTTTCATATTTGTAGGCTTTAGTTCTGGCTCTGCTTCGTCTTTCAACTTTGACTTGTGTTACCATACGCTGGAGGTGACTACTTCGTTTACATTTGCGGCCCCTGGTATTAACTCTGCTTCCTGTTTCTACTACAGCTTGTTTTGCCATACACTGCAGATGAAACCTTCTTTGACATTTGCAGCACTTGGTACTGAATCTGCTTCGTACTTCCACTACAGCTTGCCATGCCGTACGCTGTAGATGACAACTTCTGCCACATTTGTGGCATCTGGCTCTGAGTCCACTTTGTCTCTTGACTAGAGCGTGCTTTACCATTTCCTGGAGATGACTACTCCTTCCACACTTATGGCCTTTGGCTCTGACTCTACCTTGCCCCTTGGCTAGAGCTTGCCCTACCATACACTGGAGATGACCACTCCTTCCACACTTATGGCCTTTGGCTCGCACTCTACCTTGTCCCTTGGCTAGAGCTTGCCTTACCATACACTGGAGATGACTACTCCTTCCACACTTATGGCCTATTGCACTGACTCTACTTTGTTCCTCGACTAGACTTTGCCTTACCACACGCTTAAGGTTCTTTACACAAGTTTTCTTCTTCCCTGCTGCTTTTATGCTGCGCGCTTTGTTTACTGTAGCAGTTTCTTTACCCTGAGAAAGTGAGACCATTTCACCCATAGCTTGTTTCACTGTTTCACTGACCGCTTGACTATCTTCTAAGTCACGAGCTTCATTCACTTTGCTGGAGACTTCTGACAAACTTCGCTCATTTCCAACTTGTTGACACTGACCACTGTTGATTTCGTCAACATTTTCTTCATTGCCAGAAATTTCATCGTTGATCTGCTCCAAGTCAGAAATCTTTTCGTCTGATTTACTGACTTGTACTTTAATGCCATCTTTCCTTAAGGCCTCTGAAATTTCTTGAAGTTTCTCATGTGTGGCCTTAACTTCAGCAAGAACTCTCTCGTTGCTTACCTCCATTTTCTCTTTGCTTACTCGAGAAGTTTCTCTAAAATAAGCCTTAATTTTCTCATCTTTTACTCGATAAGTTTCTTGCAAATCCTGAAGTTTGCTCATAATGGCAGCAAACATTGCGCTGATTTCTGTACTGGTTGGAGTACTAGTAGAAGGAGCAGATGTTTCTTCCATCTCATATTTCTCTTCAAATTCGTATGCTCCTATGTCAACGCCACGACGCTTGAATTCATCTGTTAGCCTCTTTTGAAGTTCTGCCTTATTACCTGTTGTCGGCAGGTCACACTTACTCAATTCCTTTTTGAGTTGCTCCACTTTTAGGTCTTCGAACTTCATTGTCGATTTTCTTTCCTTGTATTACAAATTCATTCTCTGATTAATTAATTATTTTTATTTTAATTTTGCAATCCCACTTCTGACACCAAATGTTACGTTTAAATTTTATTAAACGTGTGAGTTCTTTTGATTGCTCAAAAATAAAAATAAATAACAACACGATTTTCTTATTTGCAACTGAACTTCCTTTTATTTGTGACTAAACCAATTACAACTTGTCTTTTCTTATTTACTTCTTAACGTTATTATCCACGGCACGATGTCTTTTACTTTCAACGATGTTCACTCTACTAATTTCCAATTAGCACTGACTGACTTGTTCGTTCACAACACAACTCAACTTCACAACTGACTTGTTCACGACTGACTTGCCATTGGTTGCGTCGCGCTTTTTATACTGTGCACCAATACCACTAGAAGTTTCAAGCATAGTCCAGACGATCATTATCATCTTAAATGTTGTTTACTAAGTGCCCAATTAAGTTCATGTGGTAACTATGTACATACATGTGTATATGCATACGTGTGTACATCATTAACTAAGCAATGCGTGGTGGTTGTTTACCTTTTGCCTTTCGTTTGAATTGACATGTTTGTATGTGTGTAAATATGCGAAGCTTCTTAATAAGCAGACGCTTTTTGTTGTTGCTTCTGCTTGTGTACGTGTTACGCATGCTTATTTAGTTCTTTACTACAGTGTTTGCACGCGAATATGTGTGTACGTTTGTTGCTTTAGTTAAATACTTCTAGATAGTTCTTTGCATTAACCCTGTAGGAATCTTTTTACGTAACAATATTTTTATTTCCAACACTACCCACAATTTTTATACCCTTTACCAAAAAATGGTAAAAGGGTATATATAGGTTTGTCATTCCGTTTGTTATTTCTACAATATTAATAAGAGACACATAAAGTATATATATTCTGGATCCTTATGCATAGGGAAGACGAACAAGCGATGTCCGCCTGTCCGTCTGTCTGTACGTGAAATCGGTTTTCCCAAGCTCCCAGGAGAGCTAGAGACTTCGTTCTTAGACTGGTGTGTCAGAAATTTTCCGAAAAATTTTTCTATTGAAAATCAGAAAAATCGAGCAGACTGTTTCAGAGCTGGAAAACTCAAACTCTATTTTCCCATAGAAAATAACTACCGAAAACAAGTTTTTATTACTTTTTTATTAAATTAACTTATTTTATACTTCGGTATGAATAAAATTGGTATTTATAATTAAAAAAAAAATTTTAAGATTTAACAAATTAAAAAAAAACGTTTCCAGGGTTGGAAAACTTTAACTTTTTTCCTGATAATTAAACATATTTCATGTTTTAGGAAGAAGGCTATTTTCTCAGCAACGGTAAAAGCTACGGGTCTGAAATTTGGACAGTGTATGTAGAACTTTGATCGCTACAACAACAAATATATAAGAGCTAAAAATTAAAGGGTGTTCCAAAATGGGTGATGAAAACTTTTAAAATCCCATGTAATATTCATACAATTGTATTATGTATGTACATATGCATATTGACACTTGAAATTTGTAAAATTAGTGTATTTTTATATAGGCTACAATAATAAACACTAAAATTAAAAAATTTAAATTTAAGGGTGGTCCATCAGTTAATGAAATTTTTACTATGTAATTTTGACAAATTGCTATATCTTGGAAACTGTAAGAGTTAAACTCTTGAAATTTTCAAAAACGGTCGAACTAAAAAATCCGAAAATTATAAAATCGCCAAAAATTTAAAAAAATCGCCAAAACGAAAAAAATCGCCAAAATGAAAAAAAACGCTAAATTAAAAAAAATCGCCAAAGCAAAATAAATTCTTATGTGAACAAAAAACGCCAAAAATTAAAAAAAAATCGCCTAAATGAAAAAAAATCGCCAAAATTAAAATAAAACACAAAAAACCGAAATAAAATCGCCAAATCAAAAAAAATTGCGTATATGAAAAAAATCGCCAAAAAATTATAAAAAATCGCTTATTTGAAAAAAAATCGGCAAAATCAAAAAAATCGCCAAAACGAAAAAAATCGCCAAAACGAGAAAAAAGTGTCAAAACAAACAAAAAATTCCCACAATGACAAAAATCCGCAAAAATCGCCAAAACAAAAAAAAAAAGCTTATATGAATAAAAATCGTCAAAAATTAAAAAAAAATCGCCTAAATGAAAAATAAATCGCCAAAATCAAAAAAAATCGCCAAAACGAAAATAAATCGCCAAAATTAAGAAATAAATAGCCAAAAACCGGAAAAAATCGCCAAAACAAAAAAAATTGCCTATATGAAAAAAAATCGCCAAAAATTAAAAAAAATCGCCTAAATGAAAAAAATTGTCAAAATCAAAAAAATTGCCAGAACGAAAAAAAATCGCCAAAATAAAAAAACGCCAAAAACCGAAAAAAATCGACAAAACGAGAAAAAAGTGTCAAAACTAAAAAAATTGCCACAAAAAAAATAAAAAAAAATTAAATATATAAAAATAAAAAAATCGCCTAAATGAAAAAAATCGTCAAAATCAAAAAAATCGCCAGAACGAAAAAAAATCGCCAAAATTAAAAAACGCCAAAAACCGAAAAAAATCGCCAAAACCCAAAAAATTGCCTATATGAAAAAAAATCGCCAAAATTTAAAAAGCACCAAATTAAACATAATGCCAAAAACCTAAAAATTGCACTAGAAAAAAGTATGAGTTTTTTCACATAATGAATATGTACCTACATATCTCTGTGCTTATGTATGTATCTCTATACTACATAAACGCGCTTTGGTAAAGGGTATATAAGATTCGGCACAGCCGAATATAGCACTCTTACTTGTTTTAAACTCTTTAAACGGCATATCACCAATAACACGATCATTATATATATGCCTTAAGTTCATTTTATCTTGTTTAAATATTATAATCATATTTGCATTATCACGTATTAGATGTTTAGAAATTTTTGTATGTTTGACATAGACAAAAACAATGAATATGCTTGTGTCTGCCCATACAAAAGTAATCTCTTATTGTAGTTTGTTTTTCACAAATAACGTCATCAAATATAACTATAGAATGTAGTTTTACCTCAGTCGATCTTAGAACTTTTTCATTTTCCGAAAACGTGAAGAGATTTATCTCCTTTATTGGAATAATTAATGTCTTAAGATAAATATACTTTGGTTGATATAATGATTTAGAATAAATTTAAATATTTTTAAAGGTAAGACGATTATGACTTTCTATTAAACTAACCATAACATTATTTATTCCATAATTTGATAGTCCTACAATTAGTGGTCGTATAGAATTTGGTAACAATGTACTACGTACAATCCTTTAATTATTTTCTTGCGTTTCATCTGCATTTTTTACAACAATTTGTTTAGTTCGTTTAATTATTCGAATATTGATTGATCGATGACTAAAGTGTCAATGATATAAATTAAACCTTATATAAGAAAATTGCATCATTTTTAATTAGTTGTTTAAATCAGATGCACTTGTAATTAAAACGGTTATAAATTATAGTAAAAGCTATAAACGAGATCAGTATAAGACTGGAAGAGGATTCGTCAACAAATTCATAAATAAATTAGCAGTAGAACTACATTTACCTGGATATCAGTTTTGTGGTAATGAAAATCGAATGAAAAGAGGAGATAGAGGAATAAATTTATTGGATCTGGCTTGCAAGGAACATGATATTGCATACTCATAATCAAAAGATATCAATAAAAGACATCAAGCTGATGAAATACTAGCTGAAAAGGCTTGGCAACGAGTAAAATCTAAAGATAGCGATTTAAAAGAACGAGCAAACGCTTGGCTTGTAATGAATGTAATGAAAGCTAAAGTAAAATTTGGATTAGGCATGAAGAGAAATAAATCTCACAAGCTAAAGGAACCAAAGAAAAAAGTATGTAATCGAAAACTGTTTTCATACACTGTAAAAAATACATTAAAAGTTTTAAAAAATGAGAAACTCTTAAAATTGGCAAAAAAATTGTTAATTTAAATTTTAAAAGGAAGAAAAGGATGAATATTAATATACCAAGGGTATACAATACCTAAAATTGGTGGATTTCTGACTGTTTTGTGTCTACAATCTTTTTTGCAGGCAAATAAAAATCTTTAGCTTACAAATGAAGTATTGACCTTTTATTTCAAAACTAATAAGTCGAATGAAATTATGAATTCAAAAAAGAGTAGTGCAAAGCATAAATGGCAAAAATTGTATATGTACATATTTACATTATGATAAATAAGAGCCGTTTACCGAAAATACATATTTATGTACGCTTTACAGTTGAATATATGAAACAAAAAATAGATAAATGAAATTTAATGCAATATATATGGGCATGTATATATGTAGATATGTATGCATGTACATATGAATGCATAAATAATCAACTTCAAATAATGCAGGAGCGCATCTGCAGTTAACATCCTCCCCCCGTTGGAAGGTGAGGGCCTTCAACAGATGATTCTATAGGAAGAACAGCAAGTTTGGTAACAGCACGTTTAATCAAACCATTATTCGTTCGAACAATTGCGACTCGAGCTACGCCATCATCTCCAAGTACCACATCCGATATACGGCCCATTTGCCACTTTAATGGAGGCTGGTTTTCGTCCTTCAAAATCACCATTGCTCCATAGGTTATGTTTTTACCTTGCTCACGCCACTTTGTGCGCTCTTGCAAAAGAGATAGATAAGAACTACTCCATTTTTTCCAAAAAATTTGTTGCATCTGGGTAACCTTTTGCCATCTGCTGAGGTGGCTTGTGTCGATATGAGTGATGTCAGGCTCAAATATAGAAACTAGAGGACCACCTACCAAAAAATGTCCAGGAGTTAAAAAATCAAGGTCGTCACAATTTTCTGAAATTGGAGAAAGCGGGCCAGAATTTAAAATTGCAGAAATTTGGCAAGCCAAAGTGCGTAGCTCATCAAATGTTAATTTATTGAGCCCTACTGTACGATAAAGGTGCAGTTTAGCCGATTTTACCGCAGCCTCCCACAAGCCACCAAAATGGGGTGACCTTGGCGGAATGAATTTCCATTCTATTTCATCTTCAAGACACTGCCGTTGAATTGATTGCTGGTGTGATGCGTTTAAAAATAATTGTTTTAAGTCAGCCAGCTCGTTTTTAGCACCAACAAAATTTGTTGCGTTATCGGACCAAATGGTTTTAGGTTTTCCTCTAATTGAAATAAAACGACGAAGAGCTGACAAAAATGCTGACGTAGATAAATCTTGAACCAACTCTATGTGAGTGGCCTTTGTTGAAAAACATACGAAGATTGATAGGTAACATTTAACAGGAGGACGATTTCTCACCTCAGACTTGTAATAAAACGGGCCACAAAAATCCACTCCAGTAGTATTAAAGACTTTGCTTGGCGTTACTCGTTCAGCAGGTAAGCTACCCATAATATGTTGAGTTAATATTGGTTTCATTCTAAAGCAACTTAGACATTTTGAGATTATACTGCTAATTAATTTACGACTACCTATTGGCCAATACTGCTGCCGAATAGAAGCCAATAAAGCCTGTGGACCAGCATGCAAAAGCCTTTTATGAAAGTGCATTATCAGAGCCGAAGTTAATACGTGATGTTTAGGCAAAATAATAGGATGTCGTGCATTAAAATCGAGAGCCGAATGCCGAAGACGACCGCCAACACGAATCAAACCAACAGAATCAATTATAGGCATCAATGAACGAAGCTTGCTGGATAAGGAGATGTTTTGATTTTCCTTTAAGGCCTTATACTCAGCTGCAAAATGAATTATCTGTATATTTTTTATTAAGAGATATGTTCCATTTGTTATGTCATTTGGAGTCAGTACTTTATTTTGACTTATCAATTTCGGATATAAGAATTTGAATACATATGCAAATACTCGTTGCATTTTCGCAAACGAGTTATGGTATTTACAGTTCATTGACATGTCCGACAGCGAGGCCAGTATCAAAATATTACGACGTCGCTCAGGCAGGTCATTTAAAAACTTTTCATTATTAGGCCACAATGAAGAATCAAGGCACAAAAAACTGGGTCCATTCTTCCACAAAGTTGAATTAAGTAATTCCTTAGGCGAAGTACCCCTTGAAAGTAGGTCGGCTGGGTTCAGATTGGTAGGAACATAATGCCATGTCATTTTGTTTGTAATTGTTTGTATACGAGAAACTCTATTGGATACAAAAACGTTGAAATTTGAAGGTTGCTGCTTGAGCCACGAAAGCACGACCATAGAATCGGACCAGCAATGTACATCACAACTAAAAGGCAGAGCTTTAACAACCACTTCTACGAGTTCTGCTAAAAGGTAGGCTGCGGCAAGTTCCAACTTTGGTACTGTTAAAGCCTTTAAGGGAGCAACTCTCGATTTAGAGCACAGTAGTGATGACTTCGCAACATTTTCCAATTTAGATCTTATATATACACATCCACCATAGGCAGATAAACTAGCATCACAAAATGCGTGAATTTGCACTTTTGAGTTTGAGATCAAAACACAGCGAGGAAACTTAAAGTGTTCAATAGTATCAAATTGAGATATATAATTTAGCCACGAAGAGTGTAACGATTGGGGAAGACTTTCGTCCCACTTTAGTTCCAGCTTCCATAAACACTGCATAAAAATTTTTGCCTTTGTGATAACCGGGCCAATTAAACCAAGTGGGTCATAGAGACGAGCAATTGATGAAAGAATAGAACGTTTTGTTACCACCTTAGAAATATCAACGGCGTTGAACGCGAAAATAAAGTTGTCGTCATTAGGATCCCAGATGAGACCGAGCGTTTTTGTGATATCAGTACCATCGTCAAATTTTAAAAACTTCTCACACTCTTCCGGTGGTATACCATTCAAAATTGAGGGATTGTGAGAGCACCATTTTCTTATCAAAAAATTACCACGCTGTAGCAAAGCAGTAACCTGATGCCTTATCTCTATAACCTCTTCAATAGAATCACCGCCGGACAACATATCGTCTACATAGAAATCCCGTTTCACAATTTTTTCACCAATTGGAAAACTGCTTCCTTCTTCAGTTGCCAGTTCATGCATTGATCGAATTGCTAGGAATGCTGCAGGCTTTGTACCGTACGTAACTGTATCTAGCTTATATATTTTAATCTCGTCATCTTTTCTGTCCCTCCATAGTATACATTGCATGTAATTGTCTGGGCAAGAAACTCGGACACATCTGTACATTTTACAAATGTCCCCACTAAGAACAAACTTAAAACAGCGATATCGCAAAAGCGTATTGAAAAGCTTAGGCTGTATGGTCGGACCAGCATGCAATACATCATTGAGTGACAAACCAGTTGTTGTTTTTGCTGAGCCATCGAACACAACCCTTAATTTTGTCGTTGTTCTGTCAAGCTTCTGCACACAGTGATGTGGCAGAAAATATTTCTTATGTGCAACCTGCGGAGAAACTAATGACATATGATTTAACGAAATATACTCACGCATAAAATCTGTATACTGAGCTTTGATTTGTGGCTGCCTTTCTAGTTTGTTTTCTAAAAGTTTAAATCGTTTTAAGGCACCGTTATACGAATCACCAAGCAAATGCGTAGCACCACCTTCTATTTCAGGTAGACGAACAGAAAACGAGCCATTGTCTAGACGAGTAGTATTTTTTAAGTAGTGATTTTCACAAGCAATTTCATCATTAGATAACGAATCACCACAGTTGCCAAAATTATTTTCTATTTCCCAAAAGTTCTTTACCACGGATAACAGTTGATCATCTTGATTTATAGTAACAGCTAAAGACCATGATTGATGAGAATGAGAGCCACCGCCAGCAGCAACCCAACCAAGTAATGTTTTTTGAAGTATTGGAAAGTTATTGGCTAACTTTATTTGTCCAACTGACATCAAATCAAAAAACAGTTCAGCTCCAAATAAAATATCAATTCGGCCACATTTATCAAAAGAGGGATCTGCGAGCTGTATATTTTTTGGTATTTTCCATTCCGCTGTATTAGTGGTAATGTTGGGTTGATAACTTGTTATTGTGGGAACAACAATAGCTTTAAAAGTTGTTGAGTAATCTCCAGCATTAGACTTAACCAGGACTTCAGTAGATTTATTGACTGTAACAAAACCATCACCTATTCCCGAAATAGTTGCATAAGTCTGATTGCATTTTAGATTTAACTGATTCACGAAACGACTTGTAAAAGATTAAGTTGCGATGCAGAATCTAATATTGCGCGGCATGGTACAAACATTCCGAATTTATTTTTGACCATAACGGTATTTCTTTCCTTGTATTACAAATTCATTCTCTGATAATTAATTATTTTTACTTTAATTTTGCAATCCCACTTCTGACACCAAATGTTACGTTTAAATTTTATTAAACGTGTGAGTTCTTTTGATTGCTCAAAAATAAAAATAAATAACAACACGATTTTCTTATTTGCAACTGAACTTCCTTTTATTTGTGACTAAACCAATTACAACTTGTCTTTTCTTATTTACTTCTTAACGTTATTATCCACGGCACGATGTCTTTTACTTTCAACGATGTTCACTCTACTAATTTCCAATTAGCAATCACTGACTTGTTCGTTCACAACACAACTCAACTTCACAACTGACTTGTTCACGACTGACTTGCCATTGGTTGCGTCGCGCTTTTTATACTGTGCACCAATACCACTAGAAGTTTCAAGCATAGTCCAGACGATCATTATCATCTTAAATGTTGTTTACTAAGTGCCCAATTAAGTTCATGTGGTAACTATGTACATACATGTGTATATGCATACGTGTGTACATCATTAACTAAGCAATGCGTGGTGGTTGTTTACCTTTTGCCTTTCGTTTGAATTGACATGTTTGTATGTGTGTAAATATGCGAAGCTTCTTAATAAGCAGACGCTTTTTGTTGTTGCTTCTGCTTGTGTACGTGTTACGCATGCTTATTTAGTTCTTTACTACAGTGTTTGCACGCGAATATGTGTGTACGTTTGTTGCTTTAGTTAAATACTTCTAGATAGTTCTTTGCATTAACCCTGTAGGAATCTTTTTACGTAACAATATTTATATTTCCAACACTACCCACAATTTTTATACCCTTTACCAAAAAATGGTAAAAGGGTATATATAGGTTTGTCATTCCGTTTGTAATTTCTACAATATTAATAAGAGACACATAAGGTATATATGTATATTCTGGATCCTTATGCATAGGGAAGACGAACAAGCGATGTCCGCCTGTCCGTCTGTCTGTACGTGAAATCGGTTTTCCCAAGCTCCCAGGAGAGCTAGAGACTTCGTCTTAGACTGGTGTGTCAGAAATTTTCCGAAAAATTTTTCTATTGAAAATCAGAAAAATCGAGCAGACTGTTTCAGAGCTGGAAAACTCAAACTCTATTTTCCCATAGAAAATAACTACCGAAAACAAGTTTTTATTACTTTTTTATTAAATTAACTTATTTTATACTTCGGTATGAATAAAATTGGTATTTATAATTAAAAAAAAAATTTAAGATTTAACAAATTAAAAAAAAACGTTTCCAGGGTTGGAAAACTTTAACTTTTTTCCTGATAATTAAACATATTTCATGTTTTAGGAAGAAGGCTATTTTCTCAGCAACGGTAAAAGCTACGGGTCTGAAATTTGGACAGTGTATGTAGAACTTTGATCGCTACAACAACAAATATATAAGAGCTAACAATTAAAGGGTGTTCCAAAATGGGTGACGAAAACTTTTAAAATCCCATGTAATATTCATACAATTGTATTATGTATGTACATATGCATATTGACACTTGAAATTTGTAAAATTAGTGTATTTTTATATAGGCTACAATAATAAACACTAAAATTAAAAAATTTAAATTTAAGGGTGGTCCATCAGTTAATGAAATTTTTACTATGTAATTTTGACAAATTGCTATATCTTGGAAACTGTAAGAGTTAAACTCTTGAAATTTTCAAAAACGGTCGAACTAAAAAATCCGAAAATTATAAAATCGCCAAAAATTTAAAAAAATCGCCAAAACGAAAAAAATCGCCAAAATGAAAAAAAACGCTAAATTAAAAAAAATCGCCAAAGCAAAATAAATTCTTATGTGAACAAAAAACGCCAAAAATTAAAAAAAAAATCGCCTAAATGAAAAAAAATCGCCAAAATTAAAATAAAACGCAAAAAACCGAAATAAAATCGCCAAATCAAAAAAAATTGCGTATATGAAAAAAATCGCCAAAAAATTATAAAAAATCGCTTATTTGAAAAAAAATCGGCAAAATCAAAAAAATCGCCAAAACGAAAAAAAAATGCTTATATGAATAAAAATCGTCAAAAATTAAAAAAAAATCGCCTAAATGAAAAATAAATCGCCAAAATCAAAAAAAATCGCCAAAACGAAAATAAATCGCCAAAATTAAGAAATAAATAGCCAAAAACCGGAAAAAATCGCCAAAACAAAAAAAATTGCCTATATGAAAAAAAATCGCCAAAAATTAAAAAAAATCGCCTAAATGAAAAAAATTGTCAAAATCAAAAAAATTGCCAGAACGAAAAAAAATCGCCAAAATAAAAAAACGCCAAAAACCGAAAAAAAATCGACAAAACGAGAAAAAAGTGTCAAAACAAAAAAAAAATTCCCACAATGACAAAAATCCGCAAAAATCGCCAAAACAAAAAAAAAATGCTTATATGAATAAAAATCGTCAAAAATTAAAAAAAAATCGCCTAAATGAAAAATAAATCGCCAAAATCAAAAAAAATCGCCAAAACGAAAATAAATCGCCAAAATTAAGAAATAAATAGCCAAAAACCGGAAAAAATCGCCAAAACAAAAAAAATTGCCTATATGAAAAAAAATCGCCAAAAATTAAAAAAAATCGCCAAAATGAAAAAAATTGTCAAAATCAAAAAAATTGCCAGAACGAAAAAAAATCGCCAAAATAAAAAAACGCCAAAAACCGAAAAAAAATCGACAAAACGAGAAAAAAGTGTCAAAACTAAAAAAATTGCCACAAAAAAATAAAAAAAAATTAAATATATAAAAATAAAAAAATCGCCTAAATGAAAAAAATCGTCAAAATCAAAAAAATCGCCAGAACGAAAAAAAAATCGCCAAAATTAAAAAACGCCAAAAACCGAAAAAAATCGCCAAAACCCAAAAAATTGCCTATATGAAAAAAAATCGCCAAAATTTAAAAAGCACCAAATTAAACATAATGCCAAAAACCTAAAAATTGCACTAGAAAAAAAGTATGAGTTTTTTCACAAAATGAATATGTACCTACATATCTCTGTGCTTATGTATGTATCTCTATACTACATAAACGCGCTTTGGTAAAGGGTATATAAGATTCGGCACAGCCGAATATAGCACTCTTACTTGTTTTAAACTCTTTAAACGGCATATCACCAATAACACGATCATTATATATATGCCTTAAGTTCATTTTATCTTGTTTAAATATTATAATCATATTTGCATTATCACGTATTAGATGTTTAGAAATTTTTGTATGTTTGACATAGACAAAAACAATGAATATGCTTGTGTCTGCCCATACAAAAGTAATCTCTTATTGTAGTTTGTTTTTCACAAATAACGTCATCAAATATAACTATAGAATGTGGTTTTACCTCAGTCGATCTTAGAACTTTTTCATTTTCCGAAAACGTGAAGAGATTTATCTCCTTTATTGGAATAATTAATGTCTTAAGATAAATATACTTTGGTTGATATAATGATTTAGAATAAATTTAAATATTTTTAAAGGTAAGACGATTATGACTTTCTATTAAACTAACCATTACATTATTTATTTCATAATTTGATAGTCCTACAATTAGTGGTCGTATAGAATTTGGTAACAATGTACTACGTACAATCCTTTAATTATTTTCTTGCGTTTCATCTGCATTTTTTACAACAATTTGTTTAGTTCGTTTAATTATTCGAATATTGATTGATCGATGACTAAAGTGTCAATGATATAAATTAAACCTTATATAAGAAAATTGCATCATTTTTAATTAGTTGTTTAAATCAGATGCACTTGTAATTAAAACGGTTATAAATTATAGTAAAAGCTATAAACGAGATCAGTATAAGACTGGAAGAGGATTCGTCAACAAATTCATAAATAAATTAGCAGTAGAACTACATTTACCTGGATATCAGTTTTGTGGTAATGAAAATCGAATGAAAAGAGGAGATAGAGGAATAAATTTATTGGATCTGGCTTGCAAGGAACATGATATTGCATACTCATAATCAAAAGATATCAATAAAAGACATCAAGCTGATGAAATACTAGCTGAAAAGGCTTGGCAACGAGTAAAATCTAAAGATAGCGATTTAAAAGAACGAGCAAACGCTTGGCTTGTAATGAATGTAATGAAAGCTAAAGTAAAATTTGGATTAGGCATGAAGAGAAATAAATCTCACAAGCTAAAGGAACCAAAGAAAAAAGTATGTAATCGAAAACTGTTTTCATACACTGTAAAAAATACATTAAAAGTTTTAAAAAATGAGAAACTCTTAAAATTGGCAAAAAAAATTGTTAATTTAAATTTTAAAAGGAAGAAAAGGATGAATATTAATATACCAAGGGTATACAATACCTAAAATTGGTGGATTTCTGACTGTTTTGTGTCTACAATCTTTTTTGCAGGCAAATAAAAATCTTTAGCTTACAAATTAAGTATTGACCTTTTATTTCAAAACTAATAAGTCGAATGAAATTATGAATTCAAAAAAGAGTAGTGCAAAGCATAAATGGCAAAAATTGTATATGTACATATTTACATTATGATAAATAAGAGCCGTTTACCGAAAATACATATTTATGTACGCTTTACAGTTGAATATATGAAACAAAAAATAGATAAATGAAATTTAATGCAATATATATGGGCATGTATATATGTAGATATGTATGCATGTACATATGAATGCATAAATAATCAACTTCAAATAATGCAGGAGCGCATCTGCAGTTAACATCCTCCCCCCGTTGGAAGGTGAGGGCCTTCAACAGATGATTCTATAGGAAGAACAGCAAGTTTGGTAACAGCACGTTTAATCAAACCATTATTCGTTCGAACAATTGCGACTCGAGCTACGCCATCATCTCCAAGTACCACATCCGATATACGGCCCATTTGCCACTTTAATGGAGGCTGGTTTTCGTCCTTCAAAATCACCATTGCTCCATAGGTTATGTTTTTACCTTGCTCACGCCACTTTGTGCGCTCTTGCAAAAGAGATAGATAAGAACTACTCCATTTTTTCCAAAAAATTTGTTGCATCTGGGTAACCTTTTGCCATCTGCTGAGGTGGCTTGTGTCGATATGAGTGATGTCAGGCTCAAATATAGAAACTAGAGGACCACCTACCAAAAAATGTCCAGGAGTTAAAAAATCAAGGTCGTCACAATTTTCTGAAATTGGAGAAAGCGGGCCAGAATTTAAAATTGCAGAAATTTGGCAAGCCAAAGTGCGTAGCTCATCAAATGTTAATTTATTGAGCCCTACTGTACGATAAAGGTGCAGTTTAGCCGATTTTACCGCAGCCTCCCACAAGCCACCTAAATGGGGTGACCTTGGCGGAATGAATTTCCATTCTATTTCATCTTCAAGACACTGCCGTTGAATTGATTGCTGGTGTGATGCGTTTAAAAATAATTGTTTTAAGTCAGCCAGCTCGTTTTTAGCACCAACAAAATTTGTTGCGTTATCGGACCAAATGGTTTTAGGTTTTCCTCTAATTGAAATAAAACGACGAAGAGCTGACAAAAATGCTGACGTAGATAAATCTTGAACCAACTCTATGTGAGTGGCCTTTGTTGAAAAACATACGAAGATTGATAGGTAACATTTAACAGGAGGACGATTTCTCACCTCAGACTTGTAATAAAACGGGCCACAAAAATCCACTCCAGTAGTATTAAAGACTTTGCTTGGCGTTACTCGTTCAGCAGGTAAGCTACCCATAATATGTTGAGTTAATATTGGTTTCATTCTAAAGCAACTTAGACATTTTGAGATTATACTGCTAATTAATTTACGACTACCTATTGGCCAATACTGCTGCCGAATAGAAGCCAATAAAGCCTGTGGACCAGCATGCAAAAGCCTTTTATGAAAGTGCATTATCAGAGCCGAAGTTAATACGTGATGTTTAGGCAAAATAATAGGATGTCGTGCATTAAAATCGAGAGCCGAATGCCGAAGACGACCGCCAACACGAATCAAACCAACAGAATCAATTATAGGCATCAATGAACGAAGCTTGCTGGATAAGGAGATGTTTTGATTTTCCTTTAAGGCCTTATACTCAGCTGCAAAATGAATTATCTGTATATTTTTTATTAAGAGATATGTTCCATTTGTTATGTCATTTGGAGTCAGTACTTTATTTTGACTTATCAATTTCGGATATAAGAATTTGAATACATATGCAAATACTCGTTGCATTTTCGCAAACGAGTTATGGTATTTACAGTTCATTGACATGTCCGACAGCGAGGCCAGTATCAAAATATTACGACGTCGCTCAGGCAGGTCATTTAAAAACTTTTCATTATTAGGCCACAATGAAGAATCAAGGCACAAAAAACTGGGTCCATTCTTCCACAAAGTTGAATTAAGTAATTCCTTAGGCGAAGTACCCCTTGAAAGTAGGTCGGCTGGGTTCAGATTGGTAGGAACATAATGCCATGTCATTTTGTTTGTAATTGTTTGTATACGAGAAACTCTATTGGATACAAAAACGTTGAAATTTGAAGGTTGCTGCTTGAGCCACGAAAGCACGACCATAGAATCGGACCAGCAATGTACATCACAACTAAAAGGCAGAGCTTTAACAACCACTTCTACGAGTTCTGCTAAAAGGTAGGCTGCGGCAAGTTCCAACTTTGGTACTGTTAAAGCCTTTAAGGGAGCAACTCTCGATTTAGAGCACAGTAGTGATGACTTCGCAACATTTTCCAATTTAGATCTTATATATACACATCCACCATAGGCAGATAAACTAGCATCACAAAATGCGTGAATTTGCACTTTTGAGTTTGAGATCAAAACACAGCGAGGAAACTTAAAGTGTTCAATATTATCAAATTGAGATATATAATTTAGCCACGAAGAGTGTAACGATTGGGGAAGACTTTCGTCCCACTTTAGTTCCAGCTTCCATAAACACTGCATAAAAATTTTTGCCTTTGTGATAACCGGGCCAATTAAACCAAGTGGGTCATAGAGACGAGCAATTGATGAAAGAATAGAACGTTTTGTTACCACCTTAGAAATATCAACGGCGTTGAACGCGAAAATAAAGTTGTCGTCATTAGGATCCCAGATGAGACCGAGCGTTTTTGTGATATCAGTACCATCGTCAAATTTTAAAAACTTCTCACACTCTTCCGGTGGTATACCATTCAAAATTGAGGGATTGTGAGAGCACCATTTTCTTATCAAAAAATTACCACGCTGTAGCAAAGCAGTAACCTGATGCCTTATCTCTATAACCTCTTCAATAGAATCACCGCCGGACAACATATCGTCTACATAGAAATCCCGTTTCACAATTTTTTCACCAATTGGAAAACTGCTTCCTTCTTCAGTTGCCAGTTTATGCATTGATCGAATTGCTAGGAATGCTGCAGGCTTTGTACCGTACGTAACTGTATCTAGCTTATATAATTTAATCTCGTCATCTTTTCTGTCCCTCCATAGTATACATTGCATGTAATTGTCTGGGCAAGAAACTCGGACACATCTGTACATTTTACAAATGTCCCCACTAAGAACAAACTTAAAACAGCGATATCGCAAAAGCGTATTGAAAAGCTTAGGCTGTATGGTCGGACCAGCATGCAATACATCATTGAGTGACAAACCAGTTGTTGTTTTTGCTGAGCCATCGAACACAACCCTTAATTTTGTCGTTGTTCTGTCAAGCTTCTGCACACAGTGATGTGGCAGAAAATATTTCTTATGTGCAACCTGCGGAGAAACTAATGACATATGATTTAACGAAATATACTCACGCATAAAATCTGTGTTTTCTAAAAGTTTAAATCGTTTTAAGGCACCGTTATACGAATCACCAAGCAAATGCGTAGCACCACCTTCTATTTCAGGTAGACGAACAGAAAACGAGCCATTGTCTAGACGAGTAGTATTTTTTAAGTAGTGATTTTCACAAGCAATTTCATCATTAGATAACGAATCACCACAGTTGCCAAAATTATTTTCTATTTCCCAAAAGTTCTTTACCACGGATAACAGTTGATCATCTTGATTTATAGTAACAGCTAAAGACCATGATTGATGAGAATGAGAGCCACCGCCAGCAGCAACCCAACCAAGTAATGTTTTTTGAAGTATTGGAAAGTTATTGGCTAACTTTATTTGTCCAACTGACATCAAATCAAAAAACAGTTCAGCTCCAAATAAAATATCAATTCGGCCACATTTATCAAAAGAGGGATCTGCGAGCTGTATATTTTTTGGTATTTTCCATTCCGCTGTATTAGTGGTAATGTTGGGTTGATAACTTGTTATTGTGGGAACAACAATAGCTTTAAAAGTTGTTGAGTAATCTCCAGCATTAGACTTAACCAGGACTTCAGTAGATTTATTGACTGTAACAAAACCATCACCTATTCCCGAAATAGTTGCATAAGTCTGATTGCATTTTAGATTTAACTGATTCACGAAACGACTTGTAATAAGATTAAGTTGCGATGCAGAATCTAATATTGCGCGGCATGGTACAAACATTCCGAATTTATTTTTGACCATAACGGTGGCTGTTGCCAGTAAAACACTTGCAGCTGGCGACGATGTTGTTGCTGCATCAGCATCATTCGACGAGATAAGTACTGCTTGTGATGAAGCAGCATCTATTACGTGCTGATCCGTAGACGGGGTATCGATGTGAAGCATCGTGTGGTGTTTCAAAGAGCACTGTCGGCAACAATCAGAGGTGCAATTTTTTACCATGTGCCCCTTTCTTAAACAATTAAGACATAACTTCATTTTCTTTGCTTCTTTAAAACGTAGAGCCGGCGATAAATTTGAAAAACGTGAGCAAGTGGTAACAAAATGATCTTTAGAATCACAAAAAGTGCATAATTTTGTAGATGCCGCTACTGAAACATGAACATGCCGATTGTTATGGTTTGATTTTTTCAAAATGGGTTGCTTTGTATTTTTATTTATCACGGAGCTCTCGAAATTTTCGACCATTCGACATCTTCGTTCTAAAAATGCTGCCATTGAGGACCAAGTAGGTAGCTCGTTTATTGGTAAATTTTCTTCCCATTTAATTAGCGACTTAGCATCGAGCATTGTTGACACTAAATGAATTAGTAGCCCATCAATAAGCTGCTGTTGATTTCTAATTGTTTGTAAAGCACGCAAATGTGCATTTATACTATCACTTAAACGACGTAAGCCAACAGCGGAACCATTGTCGACAGAATTCAAATTAAAAATTTCCTTTATGTGTGTTTGAAAATTTAAGAGCTTGTTGTCAAAACGATTTTTCAACAATGACAAAGCTTCTTCATAGTTTGTTTCATTGAGTTCCAATGAAGCAATAGTATCGAGGGCAACATCTCCCAGACTGCCACGCAAATAATGAAACTTTTCAAGCCTGCTTAAATCACCGTTGTCATTTATGACAGTCGAGAATAACGAAAAGAAATTTGACCACTCGGAATAGGCACCAGAAAATTTGGGTAATTGGATTTCAGGGACTTTGGTTTTGCGCGACGTTGTTGGAGAGGGGGGTTCATTGAGAGAAAATCGGCGTAATGTTGATGAACGTTGGTCTATGTCAATTTTTCGAATGGTGTTTATTTGACGCGTTAATTTGGCTTTTACTGCAAAGTATACCGAAACAAATCTTATGCGATCATTACTTATTGTTTCACTGCTATCTATTTCCTCTCTTATGGATTGGGCCTTTTCGAAGGTTTCGTTGAGCTTCTCAACGTAGTCCAAGCGAACAGAGAGTTCAGCCTCATCGTGTTGTTTTATTTGTATTGGGGTTAAATTATTGTTTAGATCCTCCAACTGCTTTATTATACCCGATACTTTCGAAAAATAAGGTAGCGTGTCAACGGAAGGTTGCTCCTTATCATTGCGATCAGTGTTATTGGTTGCCATTTTATGTATGTATATGAATGACACTGCAATTAATTTTGTTTCACTGAAATACGATAATTATTAGCGCAAGTTGTATTTTTAAGAGATGCGAAACTATTATTAAATATCCGAATTGATATTAATATAAAAGTCGATCACGTCGGGGTCACCAATGTTTTGTGTCTACAATCTTTTTTGCAGGCAAATAAAAAATCTTTAGCTTACAAATTAAGTATTGACCTTTTATTTCAAAACTAATAAGTCGAATGAAATTATGAATTCAAAAAAGAGTAGTGCAAAGCATAAATGGCAAAAATTGTATATGTACATATTTACATTATGATAAATAAGAGCCGTTTACCGAAAATACATATTTATGTACGCTTTACAGTTGAATATATGAAACAAAAAATAGATAAATGAAATTTAATGCAATATATATGGGCATGTATATATGTAGATATGTATGCATGTACATATGAATGCATAAATAATCAACTTCAAATAATGCAGGAGCGCATCTGCAGTTAACACTGACTTTAATTCCAATTTTAACAGAACTATTTGCACTTGTAGGTTTGGCTACAGGCGAAGCAGCTATTGCTAAAACTGTTAATAGTATTAAAAATGGAAAGGAACAAGTAGCTGAAGCTACTCGTCACAATAGATATATGGAATCGATTACCATGGGAAAAGGTTTATATCGTAAACCATACAAATCTGGATATGGTCTTTATTACAACCCAGCTCCAAAAAATTCGTAAATAATCTACCTAATAGACCACTGATGGACTTGGATTTATATACATATTGCAGTCAACTCAAATATTTCAGATGTGTTTATGCGAGATGACTTACCTGAAAAACCATTAGCAGAGGAATGTGGTATTGTTAATTTAGATAACTTAAATGGTCCTGGAACTCATTGGGTAGCATATTATAAAAAGCATAATGATGAGGAATATTTTGATAGTTTTGGAAATTTGCAACCGCCACTTGAAATTAGCAATTACTTAAAGCCACCCATCTAATATAATTACAAACAAAAACAAAAATTTAATACAATTAATTGTGGTCATTTATCTTTGAAATTTTTATTTAATAAATATAATTTGAAATAGAGACAATACTCGTTTTATTTTTAAGAAATGTGATTATATTAATTTCTCAATAGTGCGAAGAAATGTGTTTAAAATTGTGATTATTATTTTTAGATAATCGCAGCATGTTTATTAACGCAAAGGTTTTTAAGTTGAGTACGTTATACCACAACGCTTATCATTATTAAGTAAAAATTACTTTGAATTTTTATTATGTCCGGTCCGGTAAAAAGTCTTAAGCTAAAAAATTAAAAAACAACTGATTATATGAATTGTGCGTACGAATTAGAAGTTAAAACTTATTTTTTCCACAACGCTTCTCAACAGCGTTCTTATCAGTGCATTCTATTAATTTTAATATTTTCTAATTGTGTAAGAATCGGAAATATGCTTGCTAATTTTATTTTTGATGCTAGGTGCTAATTGTATGAAAATTTAAGGTTATACTTTGGAATTAATTTTTTTAGTTTTATTATGCCTAATATGTAAATATTACGTAACAATTAGAAATGTCTAGAGTTTAATATTTTTGCATAACCATATAAACCGTAAATTTTTAAATATTAAAATCATTCAAGTGCTTAAAATGGAAAAAACAAATAATATTATTGACCGTTCAGCTTTTGAAACTGAACAGGACAACGTCGAAACGCGTTCAAATCCTCCACCTCCGCCAAATCTATTACGAAACTATGCTGATGATGATGATTTTATATCTATTACAAAATGGTGATGATTAAGATGATGCTGATGATGATGGTGAGGCTGATGATTATGATGATGATGACGATGATGATGGTGATGTTCTTATAATTATAGATGAGGAATCGTGTTTGAGTCAACTTCCGCCAAATCTATTACAAAATGATGATGATGATGATGATAATGCTGATGATGACGATGATGATGATGATGATATGAAAGATATATATAATCATCAATTAGAGCAAATGCAAGATATGGAAACAATTATTAAACAAAACCTTAAAAAGTTTAAAAGATATCAAAAGAGGGTGACTGAGGTCACCCAAAAACTTAACAATAATATGAACAAATTTTTAAAAATATTGAAGAAAAGAGGAAAACAACCTCTTTAAAATATTATATCAAAAGAAAAACAAATGTTTTATATGTTTAAGCAAAAACATTGGATGTAAGATGTTGCATACAAGTTGTATGCATATATTTTGCATCTAATGTTTCTTAAGGTGGAATAATCCACTTTTCCTATTTGTATATTATATACAATCACCATCTGTAAATGGTGATAGGTATGGTATGAAAACATACCTAAATTCAGCTCAATCATAAAAATAGAACAATATTTATTTAAAAAAAATTTTTATCATTGTGTTTTTTATTCAATATATTATTTTTTCAGATTCTACATAAAATTTAATAAGTTTTTCAATAAACTTATATCTGTTATAAAAAAATATACATCCACATTCATTTATATTATTCGTTAAAATGTTTTCACAATCACATTTATGAATTTCATCATTAATATATATAAACAGATATCGATATTATCATACATTCTTATTTCATTTATCATTTTTATAAAAAAAAATTATGAACTTGATTAATTTTCTTCCTATATATATTTAAAAGATTCTTTAATTTAGCTGATGAAATCATGATGATGCCAGAATGAACTATAAACTAAATAAAATAATTTAATTCCAAGACTTTTTATTATAAAAAAGTTTTTTTAATCAGAAGTAATTTTAATAATAATAATTTAAAATTTACAAATGTTTCAAAAAGTTTTTTTCTCAAATAAAAAAATAATTTAAACTCTAAAATTTTTCAATGTTTTCTTTATTTATACATACACAAAATTAATAAATTTGATATGAATTGTTTTTATGATGATGATGATGATGATAATTAGAGATATTTATGTTTTCATTATTTTTATATAAAGTTCTTATATTTGGACAATTATTTGCATCTAAATTATGTATACATATTTCTTCTTTCGCAATCTGTTGTGTTATCCTTACAGCCTTTTCAAGTCCTTTAACATAAATATTAATATTCCCTTCATTTTGTTCCCAGCAAAAAAAAGAGACTCCAAAAAATTCATGAAAATATAGAGTTTACGATCTGGAAGTAGTGAAAATTGCGATCCGATCTAATGAGTTTTACATAGGGTTGTCATTGCAAGAAGTTCTCCTTTTCGATGCCTGGTCACTGACTTGAAAGCGATATTAAGAAAAATTGCCTTTTTTGTGTTCTATGATAATATTTTCATGTAGGAAAAATTGTAAATAGTTACATATTTTAACAATTCGTTTCTTTTTATACGAACTTAAGCCCGAAACAGTGTTTTTATGTAAATTTAAGCAAATAACTTTTAAATTTTAGACTAAAATTAGTTCATAAATTTGTTTAAAAATACTGGTGAGTATATTTTCTAACACTTTGGAGGAATTAGAAGGTTTTGTATGACTAAAATAAGCTTCTACATGCTTTTTTGCTCACTCTCGGCAAATTAAAAATAAAATATAATAATATATAATAAAATGTAGTTCTACTAAAACGACTTCCATTTTTTTCACTGGGTTGTTATTTATTCTATAAATTCATCTAGTGAAGAGTTTCCGTCATTCCAGCAGATTCCATGTAAATGATTATATAACCATTTTTTGTAATCTTTTCCTTACACAATAGTTCTGAATATTTAGAAGGAGGTTGGATGAGAAACGTCTTGGTTTTTAATCAACTCCAGAAACGCTAATTTCTTTCCCAAATAATTTATTATCAATACAAAACCCTTGTTCATCAATAACTATAAAACTCTTTTGATTCATTGTTATAATACAACTAATAGTTTTAATAAATATTATATATCTTTTATATTATTTTATTATTATTTATTTATTTTTTTGTTTCATTTCAAAAACAAGCTTATAAAACAGTCCATCTGGAACTTTTCTTATATAGTATTCTCCCAGCGAAATATCGTTGACTATTTCGTCCGATATATAGTTATATTTCTAAGGTAAAAGTACAATTTGATTGTTAGCTTTCTATCACGTCTTACAATTTTCATTGGTTCATTAAAAGGAAAATCCCTTAGAGATAAAATTGTTTTTTCATATTTTTATTCTTCCAATCCGTTAAATATTTTTAAAGTATTCTGCGTTTTATATTTGTTTGCCTCGTTCTCGTTGTACATTCATAGTGAACAGTCGATTTAGAGGAGTTTCTATTTCATACTAAACAAAAAAAATTGTACGAAAAAATATTCGGAATACATATTGTTATTGTTAGCTTTATTTGCATTGCTAATATTTTTTATATAGTCAAGTTAAAGGATTTTAAACAGTTAATTACAAAAAAATTTATTACGGCGCGACCACTGCGCCAGGAATAATTTTACACACAATTCTTTTTGTTATTTAACAATTTTTATTTATTAAAAACTAGTATAAAATTAATTATCAGCTTTAAACCGACCGAATCGTACGAACGCGTAACCAAGACTGCCTGTTTTCATCCAACCTTGTTGGCTCGTTGAATCCATGGATCATGTTACACCAACACGCGCAAGCATACAGACGCTGATCATGCAAAATTGTTTTCCCATCATTTCAGCAAGAATGCAATTTCGTAATTGGATCGGAAGCGCGTGTTGAAGTAAATAATTAATGAGCTTAAACTGCTAAATTCTTTTTGGTAACAGTGTTACCAGCGTTGTTAACTCCTCCCTCCTTAAATGTCTGCGTCCCGCAGATCTGAGAGTCTATTACTGGTAGCTGGACACGTAGCTCTGGAAGATTTTATTTCTTTGTTTGTTGGTACCAAAGCCATCCAATACAACAGGTCATGGAGACAATGATCATGACGTTAATTCCAATGGTACCATTGAATCTCACTCCTAACTGGTTCAATCGGTTTATGTTATTAAGGCTTACCTCATGGACATATTTGATGTCCAACAGCAGGTCGTCATGTGTTATATTCGCTAGTACTGGTGGTAGAGCTTGAAATTTTGTGATGGAACTGCTCGTGTAAGTATGATTCTTTATCACTACCGACTCGTTCGAGAGTTGCAGAAGATACGTGCCATTCAGGAACTCGGTTTTGCCATTTGACTTAATCAGACCCTTGTAGTTTGTCACGTAGATAACGTCATCACTCAACAACTCGACAATTTCCTCTTGCGTACGCCTGTATTTACATTTTGCTGATCCGCCTTTAAGAATGCGGTTGAGGCAGTCATCTTCCTTCAATTTAGTTACGGATGCTCTTTGGCAGACTGTTGAATTACTTATTAAGAGGCAGTTACCTTTGATACCATAGGTCTCAGCTTCGCTAACAAGCACCTTCTCGAACGGTAAATCTATTTGTTTTTCTTCGTTAATAGCAGCTCTAATGAGAAGCAAGTTATAATAGTTCCTTTCAAGCTTTGGTATTGATAAGATGTACAATAATAATGAGCCATTTGTGTAAATTGATGGGGCTCCATATTCCACTGCTTCTATTGCGTTACCATAAGGCAATGTTTCCAGTTCGTCAATTATTCTATTTATCTCCGATTGATCTAGCAGATTCGTGTTGACAATACCACTTTTGGCCAGTTGGCAAGCTCGGACAATTTCATTTATTTCATCCCTCAAAATAATGATCTCATTGATGGTACTTTGTTCTATTAAGGTGTAGTCTTTGCCACTCGTGATATTGTTTAATCTGGTGATGATTTCATTGATTTTTTTCGCAACCTGGTTCGTCGTCTGCTGAAGCTCTTTGTTGATTTTGTATTGCTCATTGTTATTTTCGATGATGTTCTCTTGACTCTTTAGTATATTATTCCAGTCTGTAGAATCAGGACTTCCCGCAACCCATTTCCAAGCCGATCCGATCCAATCGATTGATCTAGGCGTTCTTCTGTTTACATTTGTCAATTTGTTAAGGCGTTCTTGTATCTGCAGCATGTGGTGTAAAATGAATTCTTTGTTTTTGCTTGCCGGAATATGCTTTTGAATGAGAGATGATATATTTGCAGCCACGTCCATGTACTGTTCCAAGTTGATGACGTGTATTAGTTTAAAGTGTCCATCGACTACCCATCCATTGCCAATCTTTAGTGAAACCAGAGATGTCTTGTATTGATAGATTTGCAAACTATTTGCAAAAGCAGTCAGGTTGAATGCGATGAACAGAATAAGCTTGAGATTCATGATTATAAAAAATGTAGTTTCTGAAAAATAATAAGTTAATTATATCGATAAAAATGAGGCGGCATTATGACAGTGAGATGTTTAGATGACAGTTTTTTCTTATTTCTATCGAAAATTTTTCCATTTTTTGATTTTCTATTAATATATTATACTTCTCCATCAGCCAGTATATGTACACTTCCTTGGTTCACTCGGAACACTAAATGATGGCCTTATACCCTGCCGCTATTGAGTCTGTAAGCCTTGACGCAACTCGCCATTGCATGGTATTAGTGCATCATCCGGAAACTGACCAAGCCTGAGCTGATGTTCTCTTATTTCTTTATATGGAAATAGTATTTGATGTGCTTTTGTATACCAATATAAATGTTTTAATAATAAAAAAAATTTTCTATTGCATCGTACAAAAGTTTTTTTAAGAAATGTAGTTTAAATGAGTGAGACGAATAAGGACCTATAATTATTTAAAGAACAACATTTTTCCTTGGACTTTGGCCATTTAAGTTTTTTATATGTTCCTTGTGAATTTTTCTTCCACTCCTTGTCAACACAGTTACTCTATTATCTTTCTCAACTATTTCCCTTCTAAAAAGCGCTTTGTTTTTTCCTTTAATTGTTTTGATAGCTACATAGATTCTATCACCCTTTCTATATTTCTTAGGACTTTGTCTTTTTTTTATTAATTTTTGCATTGCGGGCTGCCATGTTTCTTTTAAGCAAGTGCCTGAGATCAGTATTAACTTTCTCTTGTCGTGATAATAGGTTTTCATAGTTTGCTCCGATATTTCTATTGAAAAATAAGTCACGGGGTCTTTTCTTTGTTGTTGAATGGATGGTATTATTGTACCTATCGAGACAGATTTCAATTAACTCCTTTACTGATAGATTCTGGTATTCAACCCTCAGACATCTATAGATTTCGATTATTGTTGAGTGCAGTCTTTCAACTTGCCCGTTCACCTCACTTCTCTGTACTGGCGTAAGATATAATTTGATACCTAATGATTTAATGAAGGTTTCTATTAAAGGGCTTAAGAAGCTGCTTTCGTTATCAGTAACAAGAATTTTCAGCACTGTAAAATAATGCAAGACTTTGATTAATTTTTTCCTCACTTGTAACAACGATCTATCTTTTATACTAAAGAACTTAGCAAATTTCGTAAACTTATCTATGCAGGTAATAAATTTTTGTCCTTGAATTTCCATAATGTCCATGTGAAGAATTTCACATGGATATTTAGGATCAGGTGTTTCCTGGTGGTGTATTCTTGGAGGTTTTCTATCATATTTACACCTATTACAAACGTCACAGCTAGCAACGTATTTCTTAATATTAGCGCGCATATGCGGGAAGTAAAATTGTTCTAAAATTTGTTCAACATTTTCTCTGGCATTACGATGTGCCCTTCTATGTTCAGTTTCAATTATTTGAAATTGGCGTTCTTTTGAAGTAATGTCTGTAACTAGTTTCTGTGCAAGTCTCACTTTATATTTAGAAAAATTATCAACATAAATTTCCTGTATCGCACCAAGAAGACCTTCTGGTGCCTTCACTCCATTAAGGATATTCGGGCGAAGTTTTTCCCTTAGTAGAGTCACTAACTTTTCCTTAGACCAACTTTTTGAGGAAATAAAATGTCTAGTGTATTCGCGGTGTGGTTCTTCCACTGCAGTCATGTCCATTCCGATACCCAGTATAATCTGATTTCTAAAGACGTTTATAGGTGCTTCCACATGCGGCATCAAGTCAGAAGCATCTTGTTCTGCGCTGTGAACTGTTGCCGCTGAGGAAAGGCTATCGTCTTCTCTACCTTCTGAAGCGATTAAAGTTTCATCCGAACTCATAGCCATTCCTTCACTCGCTGTATCAGTAGAAGAATGGTACAAATGATTCGTAACGGTTTTTAATCTCGAAAGGGCATCTGCCACGTGGTTCGATTTATCTGGCTTGTAAATCAACTCGTGGTTGTATTCCTCTATACGCGCTTTCCATCTTTTTAATTTGGCGTTAAAGTTCCTATTTCCCAGTGCAAATGTCAGAGGTTGATGATCGGTATAGATCTTGATTTTTTTCGCGCCATATAAGTAATTTCTATGGCGCGAAAAAAAAGCCATATAAGTAATTTCTCCTCTCGTTGTACATTCATAGTGAACAGTCGATTTAGCGGAGTTTTTATTTCATACTAAACAAAAAAAAATTGTACGAAAAAATATTCGGAATACATATTGTTAATGTTAGCTCTATTTGCATTGCTAATACTTTTTACATAGTCATAATTAACAAAAACAAAAAAAACGTAATAAAAAAAAAACAAACAAACATACAAACAAAAGTGCCCTTGAGGAATACTCTATATGAGTACCTCAAAAACAAATAACTGTGAAGTGAGTTCTAATGGCAGAAATGCCTATTTTACTGTGAGTTCTGAAGCTCTTAATGAAAATAATAAAAATAAAAAATCTGATATAAGACTTACTGAGAGCTCTGAAGCTCTTAATGATAACAAATTAAATAAGAAATCTGATAGTAGACTTTATTTAACGGCGAGGCCACTTTTTCGTCAGCGATCAACTTCGCTTTGTCCAATGCCAACTAGTGATTCGTTAACATTACCGTTGCCTAGTACTTCTACATTTAACTCAGCGATATCATCCGCTTCGGGCTCGTGGTCATCACTTAACCAAGTTTTTACTGAAGTTAAGAGCAGCCCAAAACCCAAGGTCCAAGTGGGAATGGACAGATATATTACAGTGGTAAAGCGCGGACGAAGCCCAAAGTCTTCAAAAATTTCATCTGCTCCAAAAATGTCTAGGGATAACAGCGTATGCTCTATTAACCGCCAAAATCGTTTTGAAATATTACAAGTTGACAACAACGAACCCGATGTATCTACGAACAAAACATCCAAGCCGCCACCAATCTATTTGAGAGAAAAAAATTCAAACGCTCTTATAAAAAATTTAATTTCAGTCATTGGTGAGAATAAATTTCACGTCGTTCCAATAAAACGTGGTAACATTGATGAAACCAAAATTCAAATTTATGAAGAAAAAGATTTTCGCAAACTGAATTTGAAAAAGGTAAGAAAAGTTTCTACACATATCAGCTTAAAAGTGCTAAAGGCCTGCAGATCGTATTGAAGGGCATCGATTCCTATGTTGCTCCCGAAGAAATAAAAGATGCACTCGTCCTCCAGGGATTTAAGGTAAAAAACGTATCTAACATAATAAATAGGGAGAAGATTCCTCAACCTCTATTTCGCGTCGAACTTGAGCCAAACAATATAAAATTGAAAAAAAGCGAGACTCATCCAATTTATAATTTGAAATATCTCTTATATCGAAAAATAACAGTTGAAGAACCACACAAGCGTTCTGGGCCCGTACAGTGCCATAATTGTCAAGAATATGGTCACACCAAAACTTACTGCAAGTTACCTTCAGTTTGTGTTATCTGCGGTGAATTGCACGGTACTGCTGGTTGTACTAAGCCTAAAGATTTAGCAGAAAAAAAATGTAGTAATTGTGGAGGTAATCACACCGCTAACTACAGAGGATGTCCTGTATATTCTTTCGTTAAGCAGACTATGGGGCAAAAACCTAAATTAGCTCCAACACAAACAGCAAACGTTTACTCCGCCACTTTTACTCAAATGAGCCAACCTGTCACTTCACGTGTATCGTATGCCGATGCAGCTAAGACTAGTCATATTCCCACACAAAATATTCCGCCTCAAAATAATTCAACGAATGCAAACTCAAGCTTTAATTTTAGTCGCCTTGAAGCTACTATTGAGAATCTAGTGCTAACTATAAATAATTTTACAACAAATATGACTAGCATGATGCAAGAAATGCTACGAATGCAGTCTACACTGCTTCAAGCATTAGTTAACAAGCCATGAACACGTTAAAAATATGTTTCTGGAACGCAAACGGCATTCGCCAACATAAAAATGAACTTGAGCACTTCCTCACGGAAAAAAATATTGATATAATGTTGGTTTCTGAGACTCACTTGACTTCAAGAAGCCTATTCAAAATTAATGGCTACATTTTATATGATTCAAAGGACCCAAGAGGAAGACCTTACGGGGGATCAGCAATTTTAATAAAGTCAAGACTCAAGCATTATATTCTTGACAACATTTGTGAAGAACATCTACAAGCAACAAATATTTGTATCGAAAACTTTTGCACAAATTTTGTCATATCATCAATTTACTCCCCTCCTAGATTCGCAATTACTGAGGATCAATACGAGGATTTCTACAAATCTCTTGGCCCTTGTTTCGTAGCAGCTGGGAACTATAATGCAAAACATACTTTCTGGGGTTCGCGTCTTATCACACCTAGAGGACGAGCGTTGTTCAACACCATTTCAAAAATGGGCTTGGACGTCATTTCGAGTGGGGTGCCCACTTACTAGCCTACTGACATACATAAAATTCCGGATATTATAGATTTTGGCGTCATGAAAAATATTTCTAGGGAATTAATTCACGTCGAAGCTTCCCTAGATCTATCGTCTGATCACTCTCCCACGATCGTTACAATCTGTAGCCCACTGAGAAGTGCTCTACCTCACTCATATGTGAAAACGGTCAGTCGTGTCAAAAAATATCTTAGTAGTCATTGCACTGAAAACATTAAGCTAAGAACTCATGACGATATTGAATCTAATATTGCTAATCTTAACGAAAATATTAAGCAGGCAGCTGAACATGCCACTTCCTCCCACCCGCAGACTGGGTTTAACAGAATATATTCTACAGATATTGAACTTCTCGTATGTGCAAAAAGAAGAGCTAGAAGAGAATGGCAACAGCACAGGTCACCTCAAAATAAAATTAGATTAAAAGATTGCACTAAAAGACTCCAAGAACTGCTTGCATATGAAAAAACTGCATGTCTTAAAAACTATCTGGAAAATCTCGATGTCACACCAGCATCTAATTATTCTTTGTGGCGCGCTGCGAAAAGAATTAAAACACCCGTTGAGTTTAAACCACCTCTGCGCACTTCTACCGGAGTTTGGGCCAGGAGTGATATTGAAAAAGGTAACTTGTTTGCAAAGCATTTTAAATCCGTATTTACCCCAAACACATGTACTGGTGTTGTTGATTTCCCGAGTGTAGTTGCGCTACCCCCCCCAACCCATAAAATTTAAAATGTGTGATGTACAAAATCTAATTGCTGAACTCAACCCGAAAAAAGCACCGGGTATTGATGGAATTAGTAACCAAATGCTAATAAAATTGCCTCGTATTGTAATTAGAATCATGTTATTCATTTTTAATGCCATTTTACGACTAGAGTATTATCCCCACAGCTGGAAGCTTGCCAAAGTTAAAATGATTCCAAAGCCGGGCAAAGATCTGACCAAGGCAGAATCATACAGGCCAATAAGCCTGCTATCAACAATGTCAAAACTTTTCGAAAAACTGCTCATGTCAAAATTGTCCCCAATTCTAATTGGTAGTGGGTGCATCCCAGACCATCAGTTTGGTTTTAGAAGTCAACATAGCACCATTGAACAAACGCATAGATTGGTTCAATGTATAAGAAGAACATTTGAAGAAAAGAAGTACTGTTCTGCACTGTTTATTGACGTTTCGCAGGCATTTGATAAAGTGTGGCATGAAGGTTTAATTTTAAAATTAAAATCATATCTACCAATAAATTTGGTGAATTTATTAGAAAGTTACATTACTACCCGGAAGTTCACGGTTGTGGAAGGGGAATTCATGAGTGTGCCCGAATCTATATCATCCGGTGTGCCACAGGGGAGCATACTGGGGCCAGTTTTGTATTTAATTTATACTCGTGATATGCCTTTGAGCAGCAATATCCATACATCTACGTTTGCCGATGATTCAGCCTGCCTAAGTATGCACGAAAATCCTCATGAGGCTTCCCGATATCTACAAGAATATATTACACAACTGGAACTATGGTTAAAATTATGGAGAATTAAGGTAAACGAGCAAAAGTGTGTTCAGGTAACATTTACCCTGCGAAGAGATACTTGTTCCCAAATTCGAATCAACAATCAAGTTGTTCCTCAGCATTCACATGTAAAATACCTTGGTATACACCTTGATCGACGACTTACATGGAAACACCATATTGACTCAAAGCTAATACAAATGAAACTTAAACTAAGTCAGATATATTGGCTGATTGGTAGAAACTCAACACTCAGGCTAGACTGTAAACTTTTATTATACAAGTCGCTCTTGAAGCCAATATGGTGCTACGGAATTCAGTTATGGGGCACTGCTTCAGCTTCTAACGTCGAGAGAATCCAACGAAGGCAAAACAAAATTTTACGTTTGATAACATCGGCTCCATGGTACATAAAAAACTCAAATATACATCGTGATTTGAATATGCCACTAGTGATTGAAGAAATAGCAAAATACGCAGGCAAATATTTAAAAAAACTCGAGTCACATCTTAATCCGCTTGCTCGTAACATCTTGAATTTTACTGGCCACATTCGCTTGAAAAAGAAGGACACAAGGGCTCTTTTACTCAACACTCCAGATGGGATTGCTTGAAAATATTTTTTTTTTTTTGATTATCACTACTTATGTATTTTTTATATCTAGCACTAAGTTTATGTCCGACAGTGGTCGGGCCTAATACTTATATTTTAGATTTAAGATTTGATTACTTATTGTTAGTTCATAATTGAAGATACAATAAATAAATAAATGTATTAAAAAAAAAAATATAAGTAATTTCTGAGATTGTCAAGGGCCCACACAATAGCCAGCATCTCTTTTTCGTTTGTGGCGTAGTTCTCCTCAGTTTTGTTGAGGGATCGAGAAATATATGCTATGGGTTTGTCCTTGCCGATTTCACCTTGTGACAAAACGGCACCTAGAGCAATATTAGAAGCATCCGTCGTCAAGTTAAACGGTTGCTCAAAGTCTGGGAAAGACAGAAGCTCCGCTGTTGTTAACATGGATTTAAGTTCATTAAAGGACTTTAAACACTCGTCACTCAAGGTAATTGGCACTTTCTTAGACTGGCTGGATTTTATTTGCGCATGTTCTCCTCTTGTAAGGTTTGTAAGGGGTTTTGCCACTTTTGCATAGTCGCGAATAAATCTTCTGTAATAGGAGGTCATTCCTAGAAAACTTTTCAACTCCTTCAAGTTTAAAGGCGGTAACAGATTTTCGATGGATCTTACTTTAGCGGGATCCGGTCTGATTCCCTCTGAACCAACGATATAGCCAAGAAATTCCACCTCAGTTTTCATAAAATGCGTTTTATCTAGATTTACCTTAAGATTAGCTTCGCGAAGCCTCTCAAAAAGTGTAGCTATGTTTCTGAAATGATTTTCTATATTTTCGCCAATTACTATTATGTCGTCTATATAGACAAAACAAATCTTTCCTATGTACTCACGGAGGACGTCATCTATCATTCTCTGAAATATTGCTGGGGCATTCTTTAGGCCAAAAGGTAACCTGAGGAATTCAAATTTACCGTTTGCCGTTGAGAAAGCAGTTTTTGGAATATCCCTTGGTTTCATGGATATCTGATGGAAGCCTGATGTGAGATCTATTGTTGTGAAATACTTTGCTTTACCCAAGCTAGCTAAAGTTGATGTAATGTCCGGAATTGGGTAAGTATCTGGAATCGTCACAGCATTTAAGCGTTTGAAGTCTACTACCATTCGATATTGTTTTTCACCATTGGGTTTTGGTTTTTTTGGCACTACCCAAATCGGCGAATTGTATGGACTTTTGGAGGGTCTTATTACTCCCTCCGAAAGTAATTCTTTTATTTGATTCTCTACTTCTTCTCTCATACAGACTGGGTACGGATAGCTCTTCGTATATATTGGTTCTTCCGTACTTGTCCTGATTTCCGCCTGAACAGTAGTTGAGGCAAGTTCGCTACCATCGAGAGGTCCAAAAAGTGATTTATATTCACCAATAAGACTCTCTATTCTTCTTTTAACTTCTGGTAGGTATTCTTCGCCTAATATATAATTCGACTCAGTCGCTATTTTTTCCTTTAAGGGAATTTTAAAGGAGTTTTTTAAAACTAAAATATTTTCCTTTCTATCAACTATAGCGTCTAATTTTTTTAATGTGTCATCCCCAATAATTCCATCAAATGTTTTTAATGCTGACAGGACATAAAATTGAATGGGTTCATTTATCCCTAAAAATTTAAAAAATGGTCCAATTACTTTTCTATCTATGATAACATCTCCTCCAACTGTTCGAATATTAATTGGTTTATCTAAAACTACACTACCATATGATAAACGTGGACCGCAAAAGTTCTTGTTAGAGCCTGTGTCGATCAAAAAACAAAAGGTATCACCGGTAACAGAAGAGTATTCTATATAGGGTAAGCTGGATGGCCTTCCCCCATAAAATTTACGTCACCTACCGTTTCCTCCTGACGAGAGGTTTCTTCTAATCCATTCCCAGCTATATGACTATTATCAGGAAAGTCTTCTATGTGATAAAGTCTGGGTTGCTTGTTACCCGTATTTGGTTCGAAGGCACTTCTTTTTTCAGCTGTCTTAGGATTGTTGATGTAATTTACCCGACGAGATTGTATTGTTCTATCGACTTCCATCGGTTCATGTTTTATGGCCGGATACCGTGGGGGTAACGCTGGCTTATTATAGTTCGAATATCCGTCTACCCGGAAGTTAGAATAATTATTATGTTGCCAATTTCTAGACCGAAAATTTTGATTCTGCCACCCCGACCGCGTAGGAAATGACTTGGATGGCCTCGGGGGTCCAGGACGATAAGTTATTTCCGAGGACATCGAATCGCGAGGATTAGTTTTGGTATAAATTATGTTATTTCTCATTGTTAGGTTTTGCAATTCCAAACAAGCGGAGTATGCTTCAGGGAGCGTTCCTGGTCGCTGTATAATAATCATGCGGGAAAGATCCGGTTTCAATCCACGTATGAATATGTCCAACGCTCTGTTCCTGTATGTCTCCACCAAGGCTTTGATCGTTTCCTCACTGTAGGATTCTGTCTTAAGTTTATTGATGATAAGCGAAAGTTGATGATTAATAGTAGAATAAAACTCATCTATTGTTGAGGATCCTTGGGAAAGCTGATTGAGCTGATGCTCCAGAGTTTGGATGTCCCGTTTGTCTGCGTAATGAAGGGAAAGTATTCTTTTGATTTCAGTCCAATCACTGTCGAATACATTGTATGATACCAACGCTGTATCGGCAGCGCCAATGATTTTTTGGCGGACACTCTGTATAATTGCACGATAAATTGGCTTATCCTTAACAATTTCAAAGTCCTTCAGGATGGTTTCCACAGAATGAACCCAGGATACATACTTAGTCGGATTGCCCTCAAAAGTTCTTATTTCCTTTACACTATCGGGAAGGCGGCTTATATCTTTCAACTCTGTTTCAGTTCGTGGTCGTTGAAGGGATCCTTCGTCCGTGTCTACTGGAGCTACCGCGGCACCCTGTCTACTTTCAAGACGCTCTATCCTATTTAAAACATTTCCTATTGCGTTATTACTGAGGCTCGCTTCTATAGTCCCTATTCTATTTTCTACCGACCTAAGTTGTTCCATAAAGCGATTTATGGCTCCAGTCATAGTGGTTACTTTTGCCTTCAAATCTTCCATTATTTTTATTTTGAGCTGACAAGGGCGAAAAAAATTTCACGTACCTGATATAACTGGAAAAATTTCGATGAAGAAGATCCTTGATCGTTGCACACTTTCACTTCACTTCTTTTTCTTAAACTTCTTTATATTTTTTCTCAATTTTTGATCTTATTCAATTTTATGTTTTCTTAAAAAATTTTCTTTTTAATATTCAATTTTATTCTTTATTCAATTTTATATTTTCCTTCAATATTTTCTTTCTTATTTAATTTTTCCTTTTCAATGTACGATTTTATTCTTTATTCAATTTTATATTTTCTTTCAATATTTTCTTTCTTATTTAATTTTTTCTTTTCAATGTTCGATTTTATTCTTTATTCAATTTAATATTTTCTTTCAATATTTTCAACTCATTTAAATTTTTTCTTTTTCAATTTCCAACAACTCAATTTTGTATTTTAAATATTTTCTTTCTTATTTTAATTTTTCCTTTTCCTTTTTTAATTTTCAATTTTAATTTTTATTCAATTTTATATTTTCAAAAAAAAAAATTTTTTTTTTTTTTTATAAATCTTGTATATTATTTTTTCCAATTAGCCTTGGTTAGGCTACGCGACGCGACTGTTTAAAATCCTTTGGACCTCACGGCAGCTCCGTATTGTTCCCGTTTAGCAATCCGTTTTGATACTCGCGGACACCTACTTGGGTACGGTTTACTACACTTTCGCCTCGGTAACCTTCTGTGATTAGTTTTTGGAATCACCAGGAATACCGGATTAGCGAAGGAGGTGCTAAATTTATTATTTTTTTTTTAAATTTTATAAGTCCTGGAGGGCCCCGTAGAGATCTCAGGATTGTTAATTTTTTCTTTAATTTCTGGAGGGCTCCGTAGAGATCGCAGAAATAAATTTTTATTATTTAAATTATTTTATTAGTTTTTATTTCGAGGACTCCGCAATTTTTTTAAGCGGGTCCCTGCTCGGGCGCCAGTTAAAGGATTTTAAACAGTTAATTACAAAAAAATTTATTACGGCGCGACCACTGCGCCAGGAATAATTTTACACACAATTCTTTTTGTTATATAACAATTTTTATTTATTAAAAACTAGTATAAAATTAATTATCAGCTTTAAACCGACCGAATCGTACGAACGCGTAACCAAGACTGCCTGTTTTCATCCAACCTTGTTGGCTCGTTGAATCCATGGATCATGTTACACCAACACGCGCAAGCATACAGACGCTGATCATGCAAAATTGTTTTCCCATCATTTCAGCAAGAATGCAATTTCGTAATTGGATCGGAAGCGCGTGTTGAAGTAAATAATTAATGAGCTTAAACTGCTAAATTCTTTTTGGTAACAGTGTTACCAGCGTTGTTAACTGTCATAATTAACAAAAACAAAAAAACCGTAATCAAAAAAAAACAAACAAACAAAAGTGCCCTTGAGGAATACTCTATATGAGTACCTCAAAAACAAATAACTGTGAAGTGAGTTCTAATGGTAGAAATGCCTATTTTACTGTGAGTTCTGAAGCTCTTAATGAAAATAATAAAAATAAAAAATCTTATGATAGACTTACTGAGAGCTCTGAAGCTCTTAATGATAACAAATTAAATAAAAAATCTGATAGTAGACTATTTTTAACGGCGAGGCCACTTTTTCGTCAGGGATCAACTTCGCTTTGTCCAATGCCAACTACTGATTCGTTAACATTACCGTTACCTAGTACTTCTACATTTAACTCAGCGATATCATCCGCTTCGGGCTCGTGGTCGTCACTTAACCAAGTTTTTACTGAAGTTAAGAGCAGCCCAAAACCCAAGGTCCAAGTGGGAATGGACAGATATATTACACTGGTAAAGCGCGGACGAAGCCCAAAGTCTTCGAAAATTTCATCTGTTCCAAAAATGTCTAGGGATAACAGCGCATCCTCTATTAGCCGCCAAAATCTTTTTCAAATATTACAAGTTGACAACAACGCACCCGATGTATCTACGAACAAAACATGCAGGCTTCCACCAATCTATTTGAGAGAAAAAAATTCAAACGCTCTTATAAAAATTTAATTTCAGTCATTGGTGAGAATAAACTTCACATCGTTCCAATAAAACGTGGTAACATTGATGAAGCCAAAATTCGAATTTATGAAGAAAAAGATTTTCGCAAACTGATTACTGAATTTGAAAAAAGTAAGAAAAGTTTCTACACATATCAGCTTAAAAGTGCTAAAGGCCTGCAGATCGTATTGAAGGGCATCGATTCCTATGTTGCTCCCGAAGAAATAAAAGATGCACTCGTCCTCCAGGGATTTAAGGTAAAAATGTATCTAACATAATAAATAGGGAGAAGATTCCTTAACCTCTATTTCGCGTTGAACTTGAGCCAAACGATATAAAATTTAAAAAAAGCGAGACTCATCCAATTTATAATTTCAAATATCTCTTATACCGAAAAATAACAGTTGAAGAACCACACAAGCGTTCTGGACCCGTACAGTGTCATAACTGTCAAGAATATGGACACACAAAAACTTACTGCAAGTTACATTCAGTTTGTGTTATCTGCGGTGAATTGCACGTTACTGCTGGTTGTACTAAGCCTAAAGATTTAGCAGAAAAAAAATTTAGTAATTGTGGAGGTAATCACACCGCTAACTACAGAGGATGTCCTGTCTATTCTTTCGTTACACAGACTATGGGGCAAAAACCTAAATTATCTCCAGCACAAACAGCAAACGTTTACTCCGCCACTTTTACTCAAATGATCCAACCTGTCACTTCACGTGTATCGTATGCCGATGCAGCTAAGACTAGTTCTATTCCCATACAAAATATTCCGCCTCAAAATAATTCAACGAATGCAAACTCAAGCTTTAATTTTAGTCGCCTTAAGGCTACTATTGAAAATCTAGTGCTGACTATAAATAATGTTACTACAAATATGACTAGCATGATGCAAGAAATGCTACGAATGCAGTCTACACTGCTTCAAGCATTAGTTAACAAGCCATGAACACGTTAAAGATAAGTTTCTGGAACGCAAACGGCATTCGCCAACATAAAAATTAACTTGAGCACTTCCTCACGGGAAAAAATATTGATATAATGTTGGTTTCTGAGACTCATTTGACTTCAAGAAGCCTATTCAAAATTAATGGCTACATTTTATATGATTCAAAGGACCCAAGAGGAAGAGCTTGCGGGGGATCAGCAATTTTAATAAAGTCAAGACTCAAGCACTATATTCTTGACAACATTTGTGAAGAATATCTACAAGCAATGAATATTTGTATCGAAAATTTTTGTACAAATTTTGTCATATCATCAATTTACTCCCCTCCTAGATTCGCAATTACTGAGGATCAATACGAGGATTTCTACAAATCTCTTGGCCTTTGTTTTGTAGCAGCTGGAGACTACAATGCAAAATATACGTTCTGGGGTTCGCGTCTTATTACACCTAGAGGTCGGGCATTGTTCAACACAATTTCAAAAATGGGCTTGGACGTCATTTCGAGTGGGGAGCCCACTTTCTGGCCTACTGACATACATAAAATTCCGAATATTATAGATTTTGGCGTCATGAAAAATATTTCTAGGGAATTAATTCACGTCGAAGCTTCCCTAGATCTATCGTTCGATCACTCTCCCGCGATCGTTACAATCTGTAGCCCACTGAGAAGTGCTCTACCTCACCCATATGTGAAAATGGTCAGTCGTGTTAATTGGCTGCGATTCAAAAAATATCTTAGTAGTCATTGTTCTGAAAACATTAAGCTAAGAACTCATGATGATATTGAATCTAATATTGCTAATCTTAACAAAAATATTAAGCAGGCTGCTGAACATGCCACTTACTCTTATCCGCAGACTGGGTTTAATAGAATATATTCTACAGATATTGAACATCTCGTATGTGCAAAAAGAAGAGCTTGAAGAGAATGGCAACAGCACAGATCACCCCAAAATAAAATTAGATTAAAAGAGTGCACTAAAGGACTCCAAGAGCTGCTTGCATATGAAAAAACTGCATCTCTTAAAAACTATCTGGAAAATCTCGATGTGACACCAGCATCTAATTATTCTTTGTGGCGCGCTGCGAAAAGAATTAAAACACCCGTTGAGTTTAAACCACCTCTGCGCACTTCTACCGGAGTTTGGGCCAGGAGTGATATTGAAAAAGGTAACTTGTTTGCAAAGCATTTAAAATCCGTATTTACCCCAAACACATGTACTGGTGTTGTTGATTTCCCGAGTGTGGTTGCGCTACCCCCTCGACCCATAAAATTTAAAATGTGTGATGTACAAAATCTAATTGCTGAACTTAACCCGAAGAAAGCACCGGGTATTGATGGAATTAGTAACCAAATGCTAATAAAATTGCCTCGTATTGCATTTAGAATCATGTTATTCATTTTTAATGCCATTTTACGACTAGAGTATTATCCCCACAGTTGGAAGCTTGCCAAAGTTAAAATGATTCCAAAGCCGGGCAAAGATCTGACCAAGGCAGAATCATACAGGCCAATAAGCCTGCTATCAACAATGTCAAAACTTTTCTAAAAACTGCTCATGTCAAAATTGTCCCCAATTCTAATTGGTAGTGGGTGCATCCCAGACCATCAATTTGGTTTTAGAAGTCAGCATAGCACTATTAAACAAATGCATAGATTGGTTCAATGTATAAGAAGAACATTTTAAGAAAAGAAGTACTGTTCTGCACTGTTTATTGACGTTTCGCAGGCATTTGATAAAGTGTGGCATGAAGGTCTAATTTTAAAATTAAAATCATATCTACCAATAAATTTGGTGAATTTATTAGAAAGTTGCATTACTACCCGGAAGTTTACGGTTGTGGAAGGAGAATTCATGAGTGTGCCCCAATCTATAACATTCGGTGTGCCACAGGGGAGCATACTGGGGCCAGTTTTGTATTTAATTTATACTCGTGATATGCCTTTGAGCAGTAATATCCATACATCGATGATAAGGCCTGCTTAAGTATGCACGAAAATCCTCACGAGGCTTCGCGATACCTACAAGAACATATTACACAACTGGAACTATGGTTAAAATTATGGAGAATTAAGGTAAACGAGCAAAAGTGTGTTCAGGTAACATTTACCCTGCGAAGAGATACTTGTTCCCAAATTCGAATCAACAATCAAGTTGTTCCTCAGCATTCACATGTAAAATACCTTGGTATACACCTTGATCGACGACTTACATGGAAACACCATATTGACTCAAAGCTAATACAAATGAAACTTAAACTAATTCAGATATATTGGCTGATTGGTAGAAATTCAACACTCAGCCTAGACTGCAAACTTTTACTATACAAGTCGCTTTGAAAGTCAATTTAGTGCTACGGAATTCAGTTATGGTGTACTGCTTCAGCTTCCAATGTATACAGAATCCAACGAAGGCAAAACAAAATTTCACATTTGATAACATCGGCTCCATGGTACATTAAAAACTCAAATATACATCGTGATTTGAATATGCCACTAGTGATTGAAAAAATAGCAAAATAAGCAGGCAAATATTTAACAAAACTCGAGTCACATCCTAATCCGCTTGCTCGTAACATCTTGAATTTTACTGGCCACATTCGCTTGAAAAAGAAGGACACAAGGGCTCTTATACTCAACACTCTAGATGGGATTGCTTGATATATATTTTTTTTTCTCTTTTTTTATGATTATCACTACTTATGTATTATTTATAACTAGCACTAAGTTTATGTCCGATGCACGAGCACGATGCAAATTGGAATTCTTAATGTACCATGGAGCAGATGTTATTAACCTTAAAATTTTGTTTTGTCTTCGTTGAATTCTCTCCACATTGGAAGCTGAAGCAGTGCCCCATAACTGGATACCGTAACACCATATTGGCTTCAAAAGCGACTTGTATATTAAAAGTTTACAGTCCAGACTAAGTGTTGAATTTCTGCCAATCAACCAATGAAGTTGAGATGACTTAAGTTTCATTTGAGTTAGCTTAAAGTCAATATGATGTTTCCATGTAAGCCTTCGATCAAGGTGTATACCAAGGTATTTCACTTGGGAATGTTGAGGAATATTTTGGTTGTTGATTCGAATGGGGGAACAAGTATCTCTTTTTAGGGTAAACGTTGTATGGACACACTTTTGTTCATTGACTTTAATTCTCCATAAGTTCAACCAGATTTCCAACTGTGTAATATGTTCTTGAAGATATCGGGAAGCCTCGTGCGGGTTTTTGTGTATATTAAGGCAGGCTGTATCATCGGCAAACGTAGATGTATAGATATTGCTGCTCACAGGCATATCACAAGTATAAATCAAATACAAAACTGGCCCCAGTATGCTCCCCTGTGGCACACCGGATGATATAGATTGGGGCAGACTCATGAATTCTCCTTCCCTAATCATAAACTTTCGGGTAGTTATGTAGCTTTCTAATAAATTCAGAAAATTTATTGGTAAATATGATTTTAATTTTAAAAAAAGGCCTTCATGCCACACTTTATCAAAGGCCTGAGAAACGTCAATAAACAGGGCAGAACAATACATTTTTTCTTCAAAAGTTCTTCTTATAAATTGCACCAATCTATGAGTTTGTTCAATGGTGCTATGCTGACTTCTAAAACCAAATTGATGGTTTGGGATGCACCCACTATCAGTTAAAATTGGGGACAATTTTGTCATGAGCAGCTTTTCGAAGAGTTTTGACATTGTTGATAGCAGACTTATTGGCCTGTATGACTCAGCCTTGGTAAGGTCTTTGCCCGGCTTTGGAATCATTTTGACCTTCGCAAGCTTCCAACTTTGTGCATAATAATACTCCAGTCGTGAAATGGCGTTAAAAATAAATAACAGGATTCTAATTGCAATACGGGGCAAGTTTATCAGCATATTGTTACTTATTCCATCAATACCTGGAGCTTTCTTCGGGTTGAGTTCAGCAATTAGTTTCTGAACATCACGCGTCTTAAATTTTATGGGTCGAGGGGGTAGCGCAACTACACTTGGTAAATCAACAACACCAGTACATGTGTTTGGGGTAAATACGGATTTTAAATGCTCAACAAATATGTTACCTTTTTCAGTATCGCTTCTGGCCCAACCTCCGGTAGAAGTGCGCAGAGGTGGTCTATATTCAACGGGTGTTTTAAGCTTTCTAGCAGCTCGCCACAAGGAGTAATTAGATGCAGGTGTGGCATCAAGATTTTCCAGATAATTTTTAAGACATACAGTTTTTTCATATGCCAACAGCTCTTGGTGTCGTCTAGTGCACTCTTTAAATCTAATTTTATTTTGGGGTGATCTGTGCTGTTGCCATTCCCTTCTAGCTGTCCTTTTTTCACGTAAAAGAGGTTCAATGTCTGTAGAATAAATTCTATTAAACCCAGTCTGCGGATGGGAAGTAGTGGCATGTTCAGCAGCCAGTTTAATATTTTCGTTAAGATTTTCAATGTTAGATTCAATATCACCTGGTGTTCTTAGGTTAATATTTTCCGTACAATGGCTACTGAGGTATTTTTTGAACGCCAGCCAATTAACACGGTTGATCATCATTACATATGGGACAGGGTAGTCACTTCTTAGTGGGCTGCAAATTGTAACAATCGTGAGAGAGTGATCGGAGGAGAGATCTACAGATGCTTCAACATGAATTAATTCCCTAGCGATATTTTTCATGACTCCACTTGAAATGACGTCCAAGCCCATTTTTGAAATTGTGTTGAACAATGCCCGACCTCTAGGTGTAATAAGACGCGAACCCCAGAACGTATGTTTTGCATTGTAGTCCCCAGCTGCTACAAAACAAGGGCCAAGAGATTTGTAGAATTCCTCGAATTGATCCTCAGTAATTGCGAATCTGGGAGGGGAGTAAATTGATGATATCACGAAATTTGTAACAAAATTTTCGACACAAATATTTGTTGCTTGTAGATGTTCTTCACAAGGACATAGTGTTTGAGTCTTGACTTAATTAGAATTGCTGACCCACCGTATGCTCTCCCCCTCGGGTCCTTTAAATCATATAGAGTGTAACCATTTATTTTAAATAAGCTCCTTGAAGTCAAATGAGTCTCAGAGACCAACATTATATCAATATTTTTTTCCATGAGAAAGTGCTCAAGTTCATTTTTATGCTGGCGAATGCCGTTTGCGTTCCAGAAACATATTTTTAACATGTTCATGGTTTGTTAACTAATGCTTGAAGCAGTGTATTCTGCATTCGCAGCATTTCTTGCTTCATGCTAGTCATATTTGTTGTAAAGTTGTTCATAGTTAGCACCAGATTCTCAATAGTAGCTTCAAGGCGACTAAAGTTAAAGCCTGAGTTTCCATTCGCTGAATTATTTTGCGGTGAAACATTTTGTGAGGGACTAGAACTAGCCTTACCAGCATCGGCATACGATACACGTGAAGTAACTGGTTGACTTACTTGAGCAAAAGAGGCGGAGTACGCGTTTAATGGTTGCGCTGGAGCTAACTTAGGCTTTTGACTCATAGTCTGTTTAACAAAAGAATATACAGGGCATCCTCTATAGTTAGCGGTGTGATTACCTCCACAACTACTACATTTTTTTTCTGCGTGTTCTTTTGGCTTAGTGCAGCTAGCAGTACCATGCAATTCACCGCAAATAACACAAACTGTAGGTAAATTGCAGTAATTTTTTGTATGGCCATATTCTTGGCAATTATGGCACTGTACAGGACCTGAACGCTTACGTGGCTCTTCAGCTGTGATTTTTCGGTGTAACAGAAACTTTACGCTATAAATTGGATGGTCGTTCTCGTGGTACCTTCATAGCGAACAGTCGATTAGCGGAGTTTTTTCTTACATACAAACAAACAAAAAATTATACAAAAAATTATTCGTAGTACATATTATTCGTAATAGGTACATACTGACTTTAATAAATAAGCTTTATTGCTTTGATAATATTTTTTACATAGTGGAAATAACAAAAACAAAAAAAACCGAAAACAAAAAAAACACAAACAGTGACATTGAGGAGTAACTCAAAAACAAATAAACAATCATAAATTACAAAAACAAAAAAAAACCGTAAGCAAAAAAACACAAAAAGTGCCCTTGAGGAATACTCTATATGAGTGCCTCAAATACAAAAAATTATGAAGTGAGTTCTAACGGCAGAAACGCCTATTTTACTGTGAGTTCTGAAGCTCTTAATGAAAAAAATAAAAATAATAAATCTAATGAAAGTGTTTTTTTAACGGCAAAACCAATTTTTCGTCAGCGATCAACTTCGCTTTGTCCAATGCCAAATAGTGATTCATTAACATTACAGTTGCCTAGTATTTCTTCATATAAGTCAGTAATATCATCCCCTTCAGGCTCGTATTCGTCACTTAACAAAGTTATTACTACAGATAACAGTATTTCAAAACCCAAGGTGCAAGTCGGTATGGACAGATATATAACCGTGGTAAAGCGTGGGCGAAGCCCGAATTCTTCAAAAATTTCATCCGCTCCAAAGATGTCTAGAGATAACAGCGCATCCTCAACTAATCGCCAAAACCGTTTTAAAATTTTGCAAGATGAGAACGACAAACCCGATGTATCCTCGAATAAAACATTCAAGCCGCCGCCACCAATCTACTTGAGAGAGAAAAATTCAAATGCCCTTATTAAAAAATTAATTTCGGTCATTGGTGAAAATAAATTCCACATTGTCCCAATAAAACGTGGCAACATCGATGAAACAAAAATTCAAATTTATGATGAAAAGGATTTCCGCAAAATGGTTTCTGAATTTGAAACAAATAAAACAAGCTTCTACACATACCAGCTTAAGAGCGCTAAAGGCCTGCAAATCGTACTGAAGGGCATAGATTCTTATGTTGTCCCTGAAGAAATAAAAGATGCACTTGTCCTCCAGGGATTTAAGGTAAAGAATGTATCAAACATATTTAACAAAGAAAAAGTACCCCAACCCCTATTTCGTGTTGAACTGGAGCCAAATGATATACAGTTGAAAAAAAACGAGACTCATCCTATTTATAGCCTTAAATACCTTTTATACAGAAAAATCACAGTTGAAGAGCCACATAAGCGTGCAGGTCCCGTGCAGTGTCATAATTGCCAAGAATATGGCCATACAAAAGCTTACTGCAATTTACCTACAGTGTGTGTTATCTGCGGTGAATTGCACGGTACTGCAAGTTGTACCAAACCAAAAGATCAAGCGGAAAAAAATGCAGTAATTGTGGAGGTAATCACACCGCTAACTACAGAGGATGTCCTGTGTACTCTTTCGTCAAGCAGGCTATGGTGCAAAAACCTAAATTAGCTCCAGCTCAACCATTAAACGCGTACTCCGCCACTTTTGCTCCAGTGAGCCAACCAGTTACTTCACTTGTATCGTATGCCGATGCTGCTAAGGCTAGTTCTATTCCCACACCAAATGTTTCACCGCCAAATAATTCAACGAATGCAAATTCAAGCTTTAACTTTAGTCGCCTTGAAGCTACTATTGAGAATCTGGTGCTAACTATAAACAACTTTACAACAAATATGACTACCACGACGCAAGAAGTGTTGAGAATGCAGAATACTCTGCTTCAAGCATTAATTAACAAGCCATGAACACGTTAAAAATATGTTTCTGGAACGCAAATGGCATTCGCCAACATAAAAATGAACTTGAGCACTTCCTTACGGAAAAAAATATTGATATAATGTTGGTCTCTGAGACTCATTTGACTTCTAGAAGCCTCTTTAAAATGAATGGCTACACATTATATGATACAAAGGACCCTAGAGGGAGAGCATGCGGTGGATAAGCAATTCTAATAAAGTCAAGACTCAAGCACTATATTCTTGACAACATTTGTGAAGAACATCTACAAGCAACAAATATCTGCATTGAAAATTTTTGTACAAATTTCGTGATATCTTCAATTTACTCTCCTCCCAGATTTTCAATCACTGAGGACCAATACGAGAAGTTCTACAAATCTCTTGGACCTTGTTTCGTTGCAGCTGGCGACTACAATGCTAAGCATACGTTCTGGGGTTTGCGTCTTATTACGCCTAGAGGTAGGGCGTTGTTCAACACAATTTCAAAAATGGGTTTGGATGTTATTTCAAGTGGGAGCCTACTTACTGGCCTACTGACGTGAGAAAAATTCCGGATGTTATAGATTTCGGCGTCATAAAAAGTATTTCTAGGGAATTAATTCACGTTGAAGCTTCCCTAGATCTGTCGTCTGATCACTCTCCCACGATCGTTACAATCTGTTTTCCACTGAGAAGCGCTTTACCTCACCCATATGTCAAGATGATAAACCGTGTTAATTGGCTGGAATTCAAAAAATATCTTAGTAGTCATTGCACGGAAAATATTACGCTAAGAACACCCAATGATATTGAATCGAACATTGCAAATCTTAACGAGAATATTAAACAAGCTTCTGAACATGCCACTACCTCGCATCCGTATACTGGGTTCAATAAAATTTATTCTACAGACGTTAAACATATCGTACGTGAAAAAAGAAGAGCTAGAAGGGAATGGCAACAGCACAGATCACCTCAACACAAAATCAGATTTAAAGAGTGCACTAAACGACTCCAAGAGTTGCTTGCATCTGAAAAAACTGCATCTTTCAAAAATTATCTGGAAGGCCTTGATGTCATACCAGCATCTAATTACTCTTTGTGGCGCGCTGCTAAAAAGCTTAAAACACCCGTTGAGTTTAAGCCACCTCTGCGCACATCTACCGGAGGTTGGGCAAGAAGCGATACTGAAAAAGGTAACATATTTGCTGAGCATTTAAAATCCGTATTTACACCAAATACATGTACCAGTGTTGCTGATTTGCCCAGTGTAGTTGCTCTACCCCCACGACCTTTAAAATTTACGATGTGTGATGTACAAAAACTAATTGCCGAACTCAACCCGAAAAAAGCTCCCGGTATGGATGGAATTAGTAACCAGATGCTGATTAAGTTACCTCGTACTGCAATTAGAATCCTGTTATTCATTTTTAATGCCATTTTACGACTGGAGTATTATCCAGACTGCTGGAAGCTTGCCAAGGTTAAAATGATTCCAAAGCCAGGTAAAGATCTTTCCAAGGCTGAGTCATATAGGCCAATAAGTTTACTGTCAACAATGTCAAAGCTTTTTGAAAAGCTACTCATGACAAAATTGTCTTCAATTTTAACTGATAATGGGTGCATCCCGGACCATCAATTTGGTTTTAGAAGCCAGCATAGCACCATTGAGCAAACGCATAGATTGGTTCAATTTATAAGAAAACATTTGAGGAAAAGAAGTATTGTTCTGCCGTGTTTATTGATGTTTCTCAGGCATTTGATAAAGTGTGGCATGAAGGCCTGATTTTGAAATTGAAAACATATTTACCAATAAACATTCTAAATCTTTTGGAAAGTTACATTGTTGCACGAAAATTTACAGTTGTGGAAGGACACTTTATGAGTATGCCTGAAACTATCTCATCCGGTGTGCCACAGGGGAGTATACTGGGGCCATTTTTATATTTGATTTATACTTGTGATATGCCTGTGAGCAGTAGTATCCATACTTCTACATTTGCCGACGATACCGCCTGCCTTAGTATGCACGAAAACCCTGATGAGGCATCCCGAAAACTCCAGGAACACATTAGCCAGATGGAACTATGGTTAAACTTATGGAGAATTAAGGTAAATGAACAAAAGTGTGTCCATATAACATTTACCTTACGAAGAGATACTTGTTCCCCCATTCGGATTAATAATCAAGTTGTTCCTCAACATTCACATGTGAAATATCTTGGTATACACCTCGATCGACGGCTTACATGGAAACATCACATTGACTATAAGTTAACTCAAATGAAACTAAAATTAACTCTGCTGATTGGCAGAAATTCAACACTCAGCCTAGACTGCAAACTTTTAATATACAAGTCGCTTTTAAAGCCAATATGGTGTTACGGTATCCAGTTATGGGGCACTGCTTCAGCTTCCAATGTAGAGAGAATTCAACGAAGACAAAACAAAATTTTAAGGTTAATAACATCTGCTCCATGGTACATTAAGAATTCAAATATACATCGTGATTTAAATATGCCACTAGTGACTGAAGAAATTGCAAAATACGCAGTCAAATATCTAACTAAACTCGTGTCACATCCTAATCCGCTTGCTCGTAACATCTTGAACTTTACTGGACACATCCGCTTAAAAAAGAGAGATACAAGGGCTATTTTACTCAACACTCTAGATGGGAATGCTTGAAAATACATTTAATTTTCCTTTTTGATTATCACTACTTTGTATTGTTTAAACTATCACAAAGTTTTGGCCGACACTGGTCGGGCCTATTAATTATATGTTAGATTTAAGATTTGAATACTTATTGTTAGTTCATATATGAAGATACAATAAATAAAAAAACATGCATTAAAAAAAAAAAAATAAATTGGATGGGTTTCATTTTTTTTTCAATTGTATGTCATTCGGCTCCAGTTCAAGGCGAAATAGGGGTTGGGCGACCTTTTCTCTGTTAATTGTATTAGTAACATTTTTTACTTTAAATCCTTGGTCTAGAAGTGCACATTTTACTTCTTCGGGCTCAACATATGAATCTATGCCCTTTAGTACTATCTGTAGGCCTTTAGCACTCTTAAGTTGGTATGTGTAAAAGTTTGTTTTATTTTTTTCAAAATCATTTACAATTTTTCGAAAATTGTTTTCATCGTATATTTGGATTTTAGTTTCATCAATATTGCCTCTTTTAATTGGAATTACGTGAAAAGTATTTTCACCAATGGTCGACAGTAGTTTTTTTAGAAGCGCGTTAGAATTTTTTTCCCTCACATATATAGGTGGTTGCTTAAAAGAATTCTGAGATGATGCAGCGGTCTTGTCGTTATCGTCTTGCAATAATGAAAAACGATTTTGGCGATTCATGGATGATGCGCTGTTATCCCTAGACATCTTTGGAACAGATGAAGTTTTAGAAGAATTCGGGCTTCGCCCACGCTTTACCACGGTTATATATCTGTCCATTCCGACTTGTACCTTTGGTTTTGAGCTACTGTTATCTGTAGTGATAATTTGGTTAGGTGATGAACAGCCCGAAGCAAATGATTTCAATGGCTTAACTGACGAAGTACTAAGCAACTGTAATGTTAAAGAATCACTAGTAGGCATTATACAAAGCGAAGTTGATCGCTGTCGAAAAAGTGGATTTGTTGTTAGAAAAAGTGTATTATCAGATTTTTTATTTTTATTAAGAGCTTCCGAACTCACAGTAAGTCTGTCATCAGGTTTTTTATTTGTATTGTTATCATTATGAGCATCAGAACTCACAGTAAAATAGGCATTTCTGCCGTTATAACTCACTTCACATTTATTTGTTTTTGAGGTACTCATATAGAGTATTTCTCAAGGGCACTTTTGTTTGTTTGTTTGTTTTTTTTTACTGTTTTTTTTTTGTTTTTGTTATTTATGACTATGCAAAAAAATATTAACAAAGCAATTAAAGCTTATTTATCAAAGTTAATAATATGTATTACGAATATTTTCTTTTATATGATTTTTTTGTTTAGTATGTATGTAAAAAATAACTCCGCTATGACGTTAGTTCACTATGAAGGTACAACGAGAACTCAACTGATGATGGTGAAATTGAAAACTGTTATATCCTTCACGGTGCCACTTTAGTGAAAAAAATGTGTGAATTTCAAGAACGGGATAGTGGATGGGCATTAATTGAAATTTCTCATTTTGAAATGAATATCAATCAGTATAAATGTTTGAAGGGGTCTCAATATATATGCTTACCACCTAACATTTAAAAAAACATTCATGTATCAATGTAAAAAACAAGGATGACTATTGCTTTAATTGGGCAATAATATCAGCACTTTATCCAATCGCTCATGAACAGCATTCAACGAGATGTTCATCATATAATATTAATAGCATACAAGATGAAATTATAGTTCTAGAAAATAGTATAGTTCTAAATTTCAAAGAATTTAATTTTCCCTTGTCTGTAAATAAAATAAAGATTTTTGAGTTGAATAATTTGAATATCAGCATAAATGTGTTTGGTTTGGAGGGGGAAAGCATAGTCCATATTATTTCACTCAAGAAGAAAAATTAACTCACATAAAGTTGTTCTTACTGGAAGTAGGAGACCGACTTCACAACGTGTGGATTAGAGATATTTCAAGGTAAGTTAATCTACATTTGTAATTTGATATTAAGATATAAATTAAAAAAATAAAAGTAATAATAATTCTAGTACTGATAAATAAAAATATATTATTTTTTCCTTACAGATTAATAGGAAGTCAACTGACAAAAAAATAATAAAATATATGTATGCAACACTTGCTTAATACACTTCCAAAGCACGGAAAAGTTAAAAAGTCATAAACACGAATGTAATAGGAAGGTGACTAGGATGCCTACTTTAGGTAAATGTAATTTAAGTTTTAAAAAGTTTAAAAAGCAAATGGATGTGCCTTTTGTAGTGTATGCTGACTTTGAATGTATTTTAGAGTCGGTTAATATACAAAACGTAAAATCTACGCAAAAGCATATTTCATTTGCTTATAGTTATAATATTAAGTGTTCATTTAGCTCCAGTTTAGATTAATTTCGAATTTATAGCGATGACGATGCACCAAAACACTTCTTTGAAAATTTAGTTGCTGATGTCTTAGATATCTACAATAATTACTTAAGTATTGTTAAGCCAATGAATTTCTTAACCCCACTTCAACAGATAAAACAAAATACAGATACAACTTTTCATATTTGTAAAATAATTTATCAGTTGAGGATAGGGTAGCTGACCATTGTCATTTAACCGGTGAATATAGAGGTCCTGCTCATAACAAATGCAATTTGGAATGTCAAATTCTAATTTCATTCCAATATTTTTTCACAATCTTTCGGCATATGATTGTCATTTGCTTGTGCGCGAACTTCCATCTATTGAAGGTGATATATATATATATATATATATGTATAATTTCTTTAAATAAGGAATTATATGTATCCATATCTAAAAAAATTAAAGTAAATGATAAAAATACTATTGAACACCGTTTTCTAGACTCATTTCAATTTTTGTCCTCTAGCTTAAAAAAGCTAGCAGGATGCTTATCAGATGATGACTTAAAAGTTGTGAAATCTGTATATCAAAACGTTAAAGAGTTCAATTTAATGACACGTAAAGGTGTCTTACGATTATCTTGAATTAGTCAATCGTCTACAGGAACCACAGCTACCTCCCCATTCAGTCTTCTTCAATAAACTTACAAATGAGTCGTGTAGTTTTGATAATTATGAAGATGCTGAAAATGTTTGAAATAAATTTCAGTGTAGAACTCTTATGGAGTATTTACTTTTATATTTAAAAGTAGATGTGTTATTACTCTGTGATATATTTGAAAGGCTTAGAAAAGTTCGTAAAAGTATTTATAATTTAGATCCCTGTCAGTATTATACTAACCCAGGTCCTTCACGGGATGCTATGCTAAAATATACAGAAATAGAACTTGAATTGTTAACTGATATTAATATGTTTAATTTCGTTTTGCGGGGTATTAGAGAAGGTATTGTACAATGTAGTAAGTGACGATCAATTGCTAATAATAAATACGTTATGATTCTACTAAAGAATCAAATTATCTTATTGATTTAGATGTTAATAATTTGTATGGTTATGCAATGTCGCAATATCTTCCCTATAAAAATTTTAAATGGATAGAAAATTTTAATGTAAATAATATAAAAGAAGATTGTCCTATGGGGTATATACTTGAAGTGAAATTAGAGCAGCCATCAACATTACACGACTATCATAATGATTTTCCATTTTGTGCCGAAAACAAAAAAATTTAAACTATGAAACAATCAAAACTAATTACTAATTATCATAAAACAAAATATGTAATACACTATAGAAATCTTCAACAGTGTCTTCAAAATTTTTTAATTTTAAAGAAAATATATAGAATACTTCAATTTAATCAGTTGGATTGGTTAAAACAGTATATCGACTTAAATAATCATCTTAGAACAATAGCTAAAAATTCATTTGAACAAAACTTTTTCAAGCTTCTAAACAACGCTTTATACGGTAAGACAATGGAAAATGTCGATAAAAGAAATTACTTAAAATTAGTTTGTGAATTGCAGAGTAGAGGTAAATGGTTAGGAGCTAGAACTCTTATAGCTAAACCTAATTTTCAGTTTGCCATAGAAATGAGTAGCGTGCGAACTGTGTATAATAAACCTATTTATATCGGTTTTTCTGTTTTAGAATTATCAAAGTATAAAATTTATAATTTTCATTATGATTACATGAAGCCTAAATATCTTGAAAATATCAATCTCTGCTATATGGATACTGATTCGTTTATATATGATGTCAGAATAAATAATTTGTATGATGATATTCAATATGATATTCCAATACATTTCGATACATCTGCATATTCTTAAGAAAATATTTGTAATTTCCCACTGATGAATAAAAAAGTATTAGGAATGATGAAAAATGAGTGTAATGGCAAAGTAATTAAGGAATTCATTGACTTAAGAGCTAAAATGTATTCTGTAAAAATTGATAGAGATGAGAAAGAAATCAAAAAACTTAAAGGTGTAAAGCGATGTGTCACGGCTAAATTTAGTATTAATGCTTTTAGAAAATGTCTTTTAGAAAAAAAACTGTATTATGAATCCATGTATATATTTAGATCTAAGATTCGTCAAATATATACCCAACATATAAGTAAGTTAACATTAAGCTATTTAGATGATAAGAAATTTATTAAAGAAAATGGTGTTGATTCATATGCATGGGGACATTATAGCATCAATTTTTTACCCTCATTATCATCACCAACATCAGCATCATCATCAACAACATCATCATCGGAATTATCAAAATCTAATTTAAATTTATATGATAAATTTATGGATGATGATGATGATATATTTCTTTATATAAATATAGATGTTTAATTAGTTTTAATCTGTTTAGAAAATAGGAAACTATTGTAAAATTAATGCTATATAAGGAAACATTGAAAAAAAATACAACTATAAAAACAATAACCAAAAAAAATTATTTTAATAAAAAAAGTTATAAGATTTATAAAAGAAAATATAGTCCTATATATATATATATATATATTTGTTGTTAGGTTCAGATTATTAACGGTAACAGAAGGATCAGGACACAATATGTCTATTAATAAATTTGGTAATATCTCAAGCGATATCATTAAAACAGAAAAAGGAAAATTCGTCAAGTTGTTGGAATTCTCTTGGATAAAAATAACAATATCGACGTGTAAAATAAAAGGATTACTAATATTTCGTTTCCTTCACAAGAAAAAGACGGTATTAATAAATATTACTTAGGAACGGAAATCAGTCAATTACAACAAAATTTAATAATTTATCAAAACAGCAGCTCAAAAAACCTGATGAAAAATTTTTAATTACTTCAAGATATCACTTCGCGTTGTACCTTAATAGTCGATTAGCGGAATGTTTCTTACATTCTTATTAAACAAACAAAAAATTATACAAAAAAAATATTCGTAGTGCATATTATTCGTAATAGGTACATACTGACTTTAAGAAATAAGCTTTATGTGCTTTCCTAATATTTTTACATAGTGGAAATAACAAAAAAAAAAAAAAAACAGAAAACAAAAAAAAAGCACAAACATTGACATTGAGGAATACTCTATACGAGTACCTCAAAAACAAAGAAACAATCATAAATTACAAAAACAAAAAGTAGCTACCTCAAAAACAAAGAAACAATCATAAATTACAAAAACAAACAAAAAATAACCGCAAACAAAAAACACAAAAAGGTGCCCTTGAGCAATACTCTATACGAGTACCTCAAATACAAAAAGTTATGAAGTGAGTTCTAACGGCAGAAATGCCTATTTTACTGTGAGTTCTGAAGCTCTTAATGAAAATAATAGAAATAAAAGATCTAATAAAAGTATTTTTTTAACGGCAAATCCAATTTTTCGTCAGCGATCAACTTCGCTTTGTCCAATGCCAAATAGTGATTCATTAACATTACAGTTGCCTGGTACTTCTTCATATAAGTGAGTAATATCAACCCATTCAGGTGCGTGTTCTTCACTTAATAAAGTTATCACTACAGATAAATATAACTCAAAACCCAAGGTACAAGTCGGAATGGACAGATACATAACTGTGGTAAGGCGTGGGTGAAGCCCGAATTCTTCAAAAATTTCATCTGCTCCAAATATGTCTACCCAGCTAAAAAAATATGTATGGAGCATATATGATATCCCATATATGGTTTGGATCCGAAAAATGAGGGTATATGGGTATATATGATAATATATATTCATACATTTTCATGCATGTATGTGTAAATTCCCTCCACAGTATGCAAAGTTCATATTCATACACTCTTGATTCACAAAAGCGCACTGCTGTGCAATAAATTAAATTACTAAAATTAAATTTTTTTAGACTTGAAAGAGAGGTATTTAATGAAACATTTGCTTGGACAAATAATTCAAAACGAACTAAAAGTCATTTCATTCATCAAAAGGTGAATCAATTATTTAAAAAACACATAAATCATATTCGTACATAACATTTAGCTTAAGAAATCAGATTAAAAACTAATGCAGTTAATTATAAAAGAAAAAATAATCCGCCTCATAATAGTTTTCAATACAGTAATATGAACTTTGTTTCTTATCAAGAGAATTTTGTTATTTTCTATAAAATTAATGACTGGACTATCCTTTGCATTATTTGATATATAAAATGGGGCTACAAGTATAAAATTATACAAGAATGGTTTTTTGTAACAAAAAGTTCTTCTTTTTGAAACGTTGAGGGTACGCATAAAAACTTTGCATACCGTATGTATTTTCTAATGGATTTCCAATTCAGCAGTGATAGAATTCCAAGCTTTTTTGATTGCAAAAACGATCTTATGTGAGATATCATGTATGCATACATTCTTATATGGCTCCATATATAAAATCTTATATTTATATATGGATCCACATATGAAGAGCTTCATAATTACATTTTCATATATGAGCTCATATGTTATAATACATTTCATATATTAGTCCATATATTAGTTCATATATAATAGTTTTGCCATGTATAATCCCATATATTTCCATACATGAATTCATACATATTCATATATAGTTATATACATTCATATATTAAAAATATATGGACCATATATAATTTTTTTAGCTGGGTAGGGATAATAGCGCATCATCTACCAATCGTTAAAATCGTTTTTCATTGTTGCAAGTCACCAACGACAAGCCCGCTGTATCATCGCAAAAGTCTTTTAAGCCACCACCTATATATTTGAGAGAGAAAAATTCTAACGCCCTAATTAAAAAATTAGTCTCGGCCATTGGTGAAAATGCATTTCATGTTATTCCAATAAAGCGTGGTAGCATTGACGAAACTAAAATTCAAATATACGAAGAAAAAGATTTCCGCAAAATAGTGACTGAATTCGAAAAAAATAAAACAAGTTTTTATACGTACCAGCTTAAGAGTGCCAAAGGTATGCAGATCGTATTAAAGGGCATTGACTCTTATGTTAACCCCGAAGAAGTAAAATACGCACTCATCATACAAGGATTTAAGTTAAAAAATGTTACCAACATAATCAACAGGGAAAAGATCACTCAGCCTCTATTTCGTTTTGAACTGGAGCCGAATGATATACAGCTGAAAAAAACGAAACACACCCAATTTATAGCCTAAAATATCTCTTATACCGAAAAATCACAGTTGTAGAGCCACATAAGCGATCAGGTCCCGTACAGTGTCATAATTGCCAAGAATATGGCCACACAAAAACATACTGTAAATTACCCACTGTTTGTGTTGCTTGCGGTGAATTACACGGCACTGCTAGTTGCACTAAGCCAAAAGATCAAAGTGATAAAAAAATGCAGTAATTGTGGAGGTAATCACACCGCTAACTACAGAGGTTGTCCTGTGTACTCTTTTGTCAAACAGACTATGGCGCAAAAACCCAAATTAGCTCCATCTCAATTAGCAAATGGTTATTCAGCCACTTTTGCGCAAATGAGCCAACCAGTTACTTCCCGTGTATCGTATGCCGATGCTGCTAAAACAAATTCTATTCCCGCACAAAATGTTCCACCTCCAAATAATTCAACGAATGCAAACTCAAACTATAACTTTAGTCGCCTTGAAGCTACTATTGACAATTTGGTGCAAACTATAAATAATTTTACAACAAATATGACTACCATTATGCAAGAAATGCTGAGAATGCAGAATACTCTTTATCAAGTATTAATTAACAAGCCATGAACACGATAAAAATATGTTTCTGGAACGCAAACGGCATTCGCCAACATAAAAATGAACTTGAGCACTTCCTTACGGAAAAAATATTGATATAATGTTGGTCTGTGAGACACATTTGACTGCGAGAAGATTTTTCAAAATAAATGGCTACACTGTGTATGATACAAAGGACCCTAGAGGGAGAGCATGCGGTGGATCTGCAATTCTAATTAATTTAAGACTGAAGCACTATATCCTTGGCAACGTTAGTGAAGAATATATGCAAGCTACGAATATTTTTGTAGAACATTTTTGTTGTAATTTCGTGATATCATCAATTTACTCACCTCCCAAACTAACGTTTGTATAGATTTTTAATCATTAGGATTTTTCTATAATTCTCTAAATATTTTTCAGTGCAATGTAAGGGTTTTGAATGAAATAATAATTGAAATAATCCTGGTGTCATTTTCCACTTTGTAATTCCGAATTGAAAATAGTTGTCATCATTAAATTTTAGTTTGTTATTTGCATATCGCCAGTTACATCTTATTATTATTACCTTTATCTATTTAATTATTATTTAGAAGCAATTTAATATTTTCTTCAAGTCTAGATTTATTTTTATTATTATTATCATTTTCAATAATTTGAAAATCAGCATCATAATTATCAGAACTTTCATCGAAAATATTATCATCTGATAGTGGTGTAAGTGTTGTTTCTGTTTTAACATCATTACGTTGATTATATTCTGATTGATAATTATCCGATCGATCATCATCATCATTATTTTTTTCGATTTTTAACTTACGTTTAAACATTTTTTTAGATTTCATCTGATCTTTCAACAAATTTTTCCTTTAATATTTTTCTTGTCGGAACAATATCTTTTAACAATTTATTATTCATTTTAATCCGTTTTGTATCTGCTTTATATCTGGTTACAACCTGCCTTATATCTGATCTGTATCTGATGTATACTTGATCTGTATCTGATCTGTATGTGGTATGTATCTGGTTATGGCCGCGTTTGTATCTGGTTACAATCTGCTTTATACCGGCACTGCATCTGGTTACAATCTGCTTTATATCTGCACTGCATCTGGTTACAATCTACTTTATATCAGTACAAATTCATCAAAACCTTTCCTACATCTTCCTTTATTTTTAGGATCATCTTTGATTACAACTACAAATCCATATTTATCTTTCCAACACTACCCACAAATTTTTTTAAACTCTTTAAACGGCATATCACCAATTACATGATCATTATATATATGCCTTAAGTTCATTTTATCTTGTTTAAATATTATAATCATATTTGCATTATCACGTATTAGATGTTTAGAAATTTTTGTATGTTTGACATAGACAAAAACAATCAATATGCTTGCGTCTGCCCATACAAAAGTAATCTCTTATTGTATTTTGTTTTTCACAAATAACGTAATCAAATATAACTATAGAATGTGGTTTTACCTCAGTCGATCTTAGAACTTTTTCATTTTCCGAAAACGTGAAGAGATTTATCTCCTTTATTGGAATAATTAATGTCTTAAGATAAATATACTTTGATTCATATAATGATTTAGAATAAATTTAAATATTTTTAAAGGTAAGACCATTATGACTTTCTATTAAACTAACCATAACATTATTTATTCCATAATTTCATGGTCTTACAATTAGTGCTCGTATAGAATTTGGTAACAATGTACTACGTACAATCCTTTCTTTATTTTCTTGCGTTTCATCTGCATTTTTTACAACAATTTGTTTAGTTCGTTTAATTATTCGAATATTGATTGATCGATGACTAAAGTGTCAATGATAGAAATTAAACCTTATATAAGAAAATTGCATCATTTTTAATTAGTTGTTTAAATCAGATGCACTTATAATTAAAACGGTTATAAATTATAGTAAAAGCTATAAACGAGATCAGTATAAGACTGGAAGAGGATTCGTCAATAAATTCATAAATAAATTAGCAGTAGAACTACATTTACCTGGATATCAGTTTTGTGGTCCTTAAAATCGAATGAAAAGAGGAGATAGAGGAATAAATTTATTGGATCTGGCTTGCAAGGAACATGATATTGCATACTCATAATCAAAAGATATCAATAAAAGACATCAAGCTGATGAAATACTAGCTGAAAAGGCTTGGCAACGAGTAAAATCTAAAGATAGCGATTTAAAAGAACGAGCAAACGCTTGGCTTGTAATGAATGTAATGAAAGCTAAAGTAAAATTTGGATTAGGCATGAAGAGAAATAAATCTCACAAGCTAAAGGAACCAAAGAAAAAAGTATGTAATCGAAAACTGTTTTCATACACTGTAAAAAATACATTGAAAGTTTTAAAAAATGAGAAACCCGACGATATAAGAGATGCTCTTAAAATTGGCAAAAAAAATTGTTAATTTAAATTTTAAAAGGAAGAAAAGAATGAATATTAATATACCAAGAGTTATACCAATACCTAAAATTGGTGGATTTCTGACTTTAATTCCAATTTTAACAGAACTATTTGCACTTGTAGGTTTGGCTACAGGCGAAGCAGCTATTGCTAAAACTGTTAATAGTATTAAAAATGGAAAGGAACAAGTAGCTGAAGCTACTCGTCACAATAGATATATGGAATCGATTACCATGGGAAAAGGTTTATATCGTAAACCATACAAATCTGGATATGGTCTTTATTACAAACCAGCTCCAAAAAATTCTTAAATAATCTACCTAATAGACCACTGATGGACTTGGATTTATATACATATTGCAGTCAACTCAAATATTTCAGATGTGTTTATGCGAGATGACTTACCTGAAAAACCATTAGCAGAGGAATGTGGCATTGTTAATTTAGATAACTTAAATGGTCCTGGAACTCATTGGGTAGCATATTATTAAAAGCATAATGATAAGGAATATTTTGATAGTTTTGGAAACTTACAACCGCCACTTGAAATTATCAATTACTTAAAGCCACCCATCTGATATAATTACAAACAAAAACAAAAATTTAATACAACTAATTGTGGTCATTTATCTTTGAAATTTTTATTTAATAAATATAACTTGAAAAAGAAACAATACTCGTTTTATTTTTAAGAAATGTGATTATATTAATTTCTCAAGAATGCCAAGAAATGTGTTTAAAATTGTGATTATTATTTTTAGATAATCACAGCATGTTTAGTAACGCAAAGGTTTTTAGGTTGAGTACGTTATACCACAACGCTTATCATTATTAAGTAAAAATTACTTTGAATTTTTATTATGTCCGGTCCGGTAAAAAGTCTTAAGCTAAAAAATTAAAAAACAACTGATTATATGAATTGTGCGTACGAATTAGAAATTAAAACTTATTTTTTCCACAACGCTTATCAACAGCGTTCTTATCAGTATATTCTATAAATTTTAATATTTTCTAATTGTGTAAGAATCGAAAATATGCTTGCTAATTTTATTTTTGATGCTAGGTGCTAATTGTATGAAAATTTAAGGTTATACTTTGGAATTAATTTTTTTAGTTTTATTATGCCTAATATGTATATATTACGTAACAATTAGAAATGTCTAGAGTTTAATATTTTTGCATAACTATATAAACCGTAAATTTTTAAATATTAAAATCATTCAAGTGCTTAAAATGGAAAAAACAAATAATATTATTGACCGTTCAGCTTTTGAAACTGAACAGGACAACGTCGAAACGCGTTCAAATCCTCCACCTCCGCCAAATCTATTACGAAACTATGCTGATGATGATGATTTTATATCTATTACAAAATGGTGATGATGATGATGATGATGATGAGGCTGATGATTATGATGATGATGATGATGATGTTCTTATAATTATAGATGAGGAATCGTGTTTGAGTCAACCTCCGCCAAATCTATTACAAAATGATGATGATGATGATGATAATGCTGATGATGACGATGATGATGATGATGATATGAAAGATATATATAATCATCAATTACAGCAAATGCAAGATATGGAAACAATTATTAAACAAAACCTTAAAAAGGTTAAAAGATATCAAAAGAGGGTGACTGAGGTCACCCAAAAACTTAACAATAATAAGAACAAATTTTTAAACATTTTGAAGAAAATAGGAAAACAACCTCTTTAAAATATTATATCAAAAGAAAAACAAATGTTTTATATGTTTAAGCAAAAACATTGGATGTAAGATGTTGCATACAAGTTGTATGCATATATTTTGCATCCAATGTTTCTTAAGGTGGAATAATCCACTTTTCCTATTTGTATATTATATACAATCACCATCTGTAAATGGTGATAGGTATGGTATGAAAACATACCTAAATTCAGCTCAATCATAAAAATAAAAACAATATTTATTTAAAAAAAAATTTTATCATTGTGTTTTTTATTCAATATATTATTTTTTCAGATTCTACATAAAATTTAATAAGTTTTTCAATAAACTTATATCTGTTATAAAAAAATATACATCCACATTCATTTATATTATTCGTTAAAATGTTTTCACCATCACATTTATGAATTTCATCATTAATATATATAAACAGATTATCGATGTTATCATACATTCTTATTTCATTTATCATTTTTATAAAAAAAAATTATGAACTTGATTAATTTTCTTACTATATATATTTAAAAGATTCTTTAATTTAGCTGATGAAATCATGATGATGCCAGAATGAATTATAAACTAAATAAAATAATTTAATTCCAAGACTTTTTATTATAAAAAAGTTTTTTTCTCAAATAAAAAAATAATTTATACTCTAAAATTGCTCAATGTTTTCTTTATTTATACATATACAAAATTAATAAATTTGATATTTATTGTTTTTATGATGATGATGATGATAATTAGAGATATTTATGTTTTCATTATTTTTATATAAAGTTCTTATATTTGGACAATTATTTGCATCTAAATTATGTATACATATTTCTTCTTTCGCAATCTGTTGTCTTATCCTTATAGCCTTTTCAAGTCCTTTAACATAAATATTAATATTCCCTTCATATTGTTCCCAGCATATTAATGACCTTAAATCGACATCTGCTATATAAATCCTAATAACATATTAATGACCTTGAATCAATATCAGGTGTAAGGATCACATCTAATGCATGAATTAACATATTTTAACATTTAAAATTAAAAACAAATGATAGTACATTTCAAAACCACATCCGGTGAATAGAACATTTTTTATGCGTTGAAACAAAAGAAGTGATAAGAATATATTTAATGTTCCTTAAAAAATGTGTTTGAATTTCACAACTACAGCTAACGAGTAAAAATAACTGATAACACATTTTAAAACCACATCCGGTTTATAAAAAAATTTTTTATACGTTGAAACAAAACAACTAGATTATTAGAATATATTTAATGCTCCTTAAAAAAATATGGTTGAATTTCACAACAACAGCTGACGTTAAAATTTAATATAAACAGAACGTTCAAAAAATAAATATTTATCATTCTTGAAAATCAAAGCTAACTATCTATATCTAACTACTATAAAATTTACAATTTAAATACATCGTTAAAGCGTCATATAAGATCTCATCATGAAGGACCTTCATCATCATCATTAAAGTGTGCAACATCTAACATCCAATTTACGAACCGTAAAGAGTTCGTAACACATTCTCATTTAATAGAACACGTTGAAAATGTAAATGAGGTTTATATGTATTGTAGGGTATGTAAAAAAGAAATTTAAAAACAATGTGGCAATATCATTTGCGAACAAACGCACATAAAATTAATAGTGCTGAGCTAATGAATAATGATAATGTGAAACGGATAAGTTCATCTTTAAAAAATCGATTAGCAACGTATATAACTCAAAATGATAATAAGGATAACTTAAAAGTTGTAAAATTGTTAAGAGCTTCACTACAACAACATTGTAATATAAAATTTAACTTTGAACTGTTTTGTAAGTATGTATAAATAAAAGAAGAAGACGATTAATGCAGTGTGGATATAAAATCACATCAAACCAAAATTAGCATTTTATCTTCGTCATCTGATGATGGTGAAATTGAAAACAGTTATATCCTTCACAATGCCACTTTAGTTTAAAAAATGTGTGAATTTCAAGAACTGGATAGTGGATGGGCATTAATTGAAATTTCTCATTTTGAAATGAATATCAATCAGTATAAATGTTTGAAGGGGTCTCAATATATATGCTTACCACCTAACATTTAAAAAAAACATTCATGTATCAATGTAAAAAACAAGGATGAATATTGCTTTAATTGGGCAATAATATCAGCACTTTATCCAATCGCTCATGAACAGCATTCAACGAGATGTTCATCATATAATATTAATAGCATACAAGATGAAATTATAGTTCTAGAAAATAGTATAGTTCTAAATTTCAAAGAATTTAATTTTCCCTTGTCTGTAAATAAAATAAAGATTTTTGAGTTGAATAATTTGAATATCAGCATAAATGTGTTTGGTTTGGAGGGGGAAAGCATAGTGGGTCCATATTATTTCACTCAAGAAGAAAAATTAACTCACATAAAGTTGTTCTTACTGGAAGTAGGAGACCGACTTCACAACGTGTGGATTAGAGATATTTCAAGGTAAGTTAATCTACATTTGTAATTTGATATTAAGATATAAATTAAAAAAATAAAAGTAATAATAATTCTAGTACTGATAAATAAAAGTATATTATTTTTTCCTTACATACTAATAGGAAGTCAACTGAAAAAAAATTATAAAATATATGTATGCAACACTTGCTTAATACACTTCCAAAGCACGGAAAAGTTAAAAAGTCATAAACACGAATGTAATAAGAAGGTGACTAGGATCCCTACTTTAGGTAAATGTAATTTAAGTTTTAAAAAGTTTAAAAAGCAAATGGATGTGCCTTTTGTAGTGTATGCTGAGTTTGAATGTATTTTAGAGTCGGTTAATATACAAAACGTAAAATCTACGCAAAAGCATATTTCATTTGCTTATAGTTATAATATTAAGTGTTCATTTAGCTCCAGTTTAGATTAATTTCGAATTTATAGCGATGACGATGCACCAAAACACTTCTTAAAAAATTTAGTTGCGGATGTCTTAGATATCTACAATAATTACTTAAGTATTGTTAAGCCAATGAATTTCTTAACCCCACTTCAACAGATAAAACAAAATACAGATACAACTTTTCATATTTGTAAAATAATTTATCAGTTGAAGATAGGGTAGCTGACCATTGTCATTTAACCGGTGAATATAGAGGTCCTGCTCATAACAAATGCAATTTGGAATGTCAAATTCTAATTTCATTCCAATATTTTTTCACAATCTTTCGGCATATGATTGTCATTTGTTTGTGCGCGAACTTCCATCTATTGAAGGTAATATATTTATATGCATAATTCCTTTAAATAAGGAATTATATATATCCATATCTAAAAAAATTAAAGTAAATGATAAAAATACTATTGAACTCCGTTTTCTAGACTCATTTCAATTTTTGTCCTCTAGCTTAAAAAAGCTAGCAGGATACTTATCAGATGATGACTTAAAAGTTGTGAAATCTGTATATCAAAATGTTAACGAGTTCAATTTAATGACACGTAAAGGTGTCTTTCCTTACGATTATCTTGAATTAGTCAATCGTCTACAGGAACCACAGCTACCTCCCCATTCAGTCTTCTTCAATAAACTTACAAATGAGTCGTGTAGTTTTGATAATTATGAAGATGCTGAAAATGTTTGGAATAAATTTCAGTGTAGAACTCTTATGGAGTATTTACTTTTATATTTAAAAGTAGATGTGTTATTACTCTGTGATATATTTGAAAGGCTTAGAAAAGTTCGTAAAAGTATTTATAATTTGGATCCCTGTCAGTATTATACTAACCCAGGTCCTTCACGGGATGCTATGCTAAAATATACAGAAATAGAACTTGAATTGTTAACTGATATTAATATGTTTAATTTCGTTTTGCGGGGTATTAGAGAAGGTATTGTACAATGTAGTAAGTGACGATCAATTGCTAATAATAAATACGTTATGATTCTACTAAAGAATCAAATTATCTTATTGATTTAGATGTTAATAATTTGTATGGTTATGGAATGTCGCAATATCTTCCCTATAAAAATTTTAAATGGATAGAAAATTTTGAAAATTTTAATGTAAATAATATAAAAGAAGATTGTCCTATGGGGTATATACTTGAAGTGAAATTAGAGCAGCCATCAACATTACATGACTATCATAATGATTTTCCATTTTGTGCCGAAAACAAAAAAATTTAAACTATGAAACAATCAAAACTAATTACTAATTATCATAAAACAAAATATGTAATACACTATAGAAATCTTCAACAGTGTCTTCAAAATTGTATAATTTTAAGGAAAACATATAGAATACTTCAATTTAATCAGTTGGATTGGTTAAAACAGTATATCGACTTAAATAATCATCATAGAACAATAGCTAAAAATTCATTTGAACAAAACTTTTTTAAGCTTCTAAACAACGCTTTATACGGTAAGCCAATGGAAAATGTCGATAAAAGAAATTACTTAAAATTAGTTTGTGAATTGCAGAGTAGAGGTAAATGGTTAGGAGCTAGAACTCTTATAGCTAAACCTAATTTTCAGTTTGCCATAGAAATGAGTAGCGTGCGAACTGTGTATAATAAACCTATTTATATCGGTTTTTCTGTTTTAGAATTATCAAAGTATAAAATTTATAATTTTCATTATGATTACATGAAGCCTAAATATCTTGAAAATATCAATCTCTGCTATATGGATACTGATTCATTTATATATGATGTCAGAACAAATAATTTGTATGATGATATTCAATATGATATTCCAATACATTTCGATACATCTGCATATTCTTAAGAAAATATTTGTAATTTCCCACTGATGAATAAAAAAGTATTAGGAATGATGAAAAATGAGTGTAATGGCAAAGTAATTAAGGAATTCATTGACTTAAGTGATAAAATGTATTCTGTAAAAATTGATAGAGATGAGAAAGAAATCAAAAAAATTAAAGGTGTAAAGCGATGTGTCACGGCTAAATTTAGTATTAATGCTTTTAGAAAATGTCTTTTAGAAAAAAAACTGTATTATGAATCCATGTATATATTTAGATCTAAGATTCATCAAATATATACCCAACATATAAGTAAGTTAACATTAAGCTATTTAGATGATAAGAAATTTATTAAAGAAAATGGTGTTGATTCATATGCATGGGGACATTATAGCATCAATTTTTACCCTCATTATCATCACCAACACCAGCATCATCATCAACAACATCATCATCGGAATTATCAAAGTCTAATTTAAATTTATATGATAAATTTATGGATGATGATGATGATATATTTCTTTATATAAATATAGATGTTTAATTAGTTTTAATCTGTTTAGAAAATAGGAAACTATTGTAAAATTAATGCTATATAAGGAAACATTGAAAAAAAAATACAACTATAACAACAATAACCAAAAAAAATTATTTTAATAAAAAAAGTTATAAGATTTATAAAAGAAAATATAGTCCTATATATATATATATTTGTTGTTAGGTTCAGATTATTAACGGTAACAGAAGGATCAGGACACAATATGTCTATTAATAAATTTGGTAATATCTCAAGCGATATCATTAAAACAGAAAAAGGAAAATTCGTCAAGTTGTTGGAATTCTCTTGGATAAAAATAACAATATCGACGTGTAAAATAAAAGGATTACTAATATTTCGTTTCCTTCACAAGAAAAAGACGGTATTAATAAATATTACTTAGGAACGGAAATCAGTCAATTACAACAAAATTTAATAATTTATCAAAACAGCAGCTCAAAAAACCTGATGAAAAATTTTTAATTACTTCAAGATATCACTTCGCGTTGTACCTTAATAGTCGATTAGCGGAATGTTTCTTACATTCTTATTAAACAAACAAAAAATTATACAAAAAAAATATTCGTAGTGCATATTATTCGTAATAGGTACATACTGACTTTAATAAATAAGCTTTATGTGCTTTCCTAATATTTTTACATAGTGGAAATAACAAAAACAAAAAAAAACCGAAAACAAAAAAAAGCACAAACAGTGACATTGAGGAATACTCTATACGAGTACCTCAAAAACAAAGAAACAATCAATCGGCTGTGCCGAATCTTATATACCCTTTACCAAAGTGCGTTTATGTAGTATAGAGATACATACATAAGCACAGAGATATGTAGGTACATATTCATTTTGTGAAAAAATTCATAATTTTTTCTAGTGCAATTTTTAGGTTTTGGCATTATGTTTAATTTGGTGCTTTTTTATTTTTTGCCGATTTTTTTCATATAGGCAATTTTTTTTGTTTTGTCGATTTTTTTCGGTTTTTGGGGTTTTTTTTGCGATTTATTTTCGATTTGGCGATTTTTTTGATTTTGGCGATTTTTTTTGCATTTAGGCGATTTTTTTTAATTATTGACGATTTTTGTTCATATAAGCATTTAGCTCCTTGAAGTCAAATGACTTCAAGGAGCTTATTTAAAATAAATGGTTACACTCTATATGATTCAAAGGACCCGAGGGGGAGAGCATGCGGTGGGTCAGCAATTCTAATTAAGTCAAGACTCAAACACTATGTCCTTGATAACATTTGTGAAGAACATCTACAAGCAACAAATATTTGTGTCGAAAATTTTGTTACAAATTTCGTGATATCATCAATTTACTCCCCTCCCAGATTCGCAATTACTGAGGATCAATTCGAGGAATTCTACAAATCTCTTGGCCCTTGTTTTGTAGCAGCTGGGGACTACAATGCAAAACATACGTTCTGGGGTTCGCGTCTTATTACACCTAGAGGTCGGGCATTGTTCAACACAATTTCAAAAATGGGTTTGGACGTCATTTCAAGTGGGGAGCCCACTTACTGGCCTACGGACATACAAAAAATTCCGGATGTTATAGATTTTGGAGTAATGAAAAATATCGGTAGGGAATTAATTCATGTTGAAGCTTCTGTAGATCTCTCCTCCGATCACTCTCCCACGATTGTTACAATTTGTAGCCCACTAAGAAGTGACTTCCCTGTCCCATACGTAAAGATGATCAACCGTGTTAATTGGCTGGGGTTCAAAAAATACCTCAGTAGCCATTGTACGGAAAATATTAACCTAAGAACACCAGGTGATATTGAATCTAACATTGAAAATCTTAACGAAAATATTAAACAGGCTGCTGAACATGCTACTACTTCCCATCCGCAGACTGGGTTTAATAGAATTTATTCTACAGACATTAAACGTCTTTTACGTGAAAAAAGGACAGCTAGAAGGGAATGGCAACAGCACAGATCACCCCAAAATAAAATTAGATTTAAAGAGTGCACTAGACGACTCCAAGAGCTGCTGGCGTATGAAAAAACTGTATGTCTTAAAAATTATCTGGAAAATCTTGTTGCGACACCTGCATCTAATTACTCCTTGTGGCAAGCTGCTAGAAAGCTTAAAACACCCGTTGAATATAGACCACCTCTGCGCACTTCTACCGGAGGTTGGGTCAGAAGCGATACTGAAAAAGGTAACATATTTGTTGAGCATTTAAAATCCGTATTTACCCCAAATACATGTACTGGTGTTGTTGATTTACCGAGTGTGGTTGCGCTACCCCCTCGACCCATAAAATTTAAGACGCGTGATGTTCAGAAACTAATTGCTGAACTCAACCCGAAGAAAGCTCCAGGTATTGATGGAATAAGTAACAATATGCTGAAAAACTTGCCCAATATTGCAATTAGAATCCTGTTATTTATTTTTAACGCCATTTTACGACTGGAGTATTATCCACACAGCTTGAAGCTTGCGATGGTCAAAATGATTCCAAAGCCGGGCAAACACCTTACCAAGGCTGAGTCATACAGGCCAATAAGTCTGCTATCAACAATGTCAAAACTCTTCGAAAAGCTGCTCATGACAAAATTGTCCCCAATTTTAACTGATAGTGGGTGCATCCCAGACCATCAATTTGGTTTTAGAAGTCAGCATAGCACCATTGAACAAACTCATAGATTGGTGCAATTTATAAGAAGAACTTTTGAAGAAAAAATGTATTGTTCTGCCCTGTTTATTGACGTTTCTCAGGCCTTTGATAAAGTGTGGCATGAAGGCCTTATTTTAAAATTAAAATCATATTTACCAATAAATTTTCTAAATTTATTAGAAAGCTACATAACTACCCGAAAGTTTACGATTGTGGTAGGAGAATTCATGAGTCTGCCCCAATCTATATCATCCGGTGTGCCACAGGGGAGCATACTGGGGCCAGTTTTGTATTTGATTTATACTTGTGATATGCCTGTGAGCAGCAAAATCCATACATCTACGTTTGCCGATGATACAGCCTGCCTTAGTATGCACAAAAACCCGCACGAGGCGTCCCGATATCTTCAAGAACATATTACACAGTTAGAAATCTGGTTGAACTTATGGAGAATTAAAGTCAATGAACAAAAGTGTGTCCATACAACGTTTACCCTAAGAAGAGATACTTGTTCCCCCATTCGAATCAACAATCAAAATATTCCTCAGCATTCCCAAGCGAAATACCTTGGTATACACCTTGATCGAAGACTTACATGGAAACATCATATTGACTTTAAGCTAACTCAGATGAAACTTAAGTTATCTCAAATTCATTGGTTGATTGGCAGAAATTCAACACTTAGTCTGGACTGCAATCTTTTAATATACAAGTCGCTTTTGAAGCCAATATGGTGTTACGGTATCCAGTTATGGGGCACTGCTTCAGCTTCCAATGTAGAGAGAATTCAACGAAGACAAAACAAAATTTTAAGGTTAATAACATCTGCTCCATGGTATATTAAGAATTCAAATTTGCATCGTGATTTAAAAATGCCACTAGTGACTGAAGAAATTGCAAGATACGCAGGCAAATACTTAACAAAACTCGAGTCACATCCTAATCCGCTTGCTCGTAATATTTTGAATTTTAATGGTCACATCCGCCTAAAAAAGAGGGACACAAGGGATCTTATACTCAACACTCTAGATGGGAATGCTTGAAAATACATTTAATTTTCCTTTTTGATTATCACTACTTTGTATTATATAAATTATCACTAAGTTTTGGCCGACACTGGTCGGGCTAAATAATTATATTTTAGCTTTAAGATTTGATCACTTATTGTTAGTTCATTTTTGAAGATACAATAAATAAATATATGTATTAAAAAAAAAAAAAATGTGGGGATTTGGTTTTCTTGTTTTGACACTTTTTTCTCGTTTTGTCGATTTTTTTCGGTTTTTGGCGTTTTTTAATTTCGGCGATTTTTTTCGTTTTGGCGATTTTTTGATTTTGCCGATTTTTTTTATATAAGCGATTTTTTTCATATAGGCAATTTTTTTTTGTTTGGCGGTTTTTTTCGGTTTTTGGCGTTTTTTTTTCATTTTGGCGTTTTTGGCGATTTTTTTTAAAATTTTGGCGATTTTTAATCAGAAATAATTCATAGTTAGGCTCAAGTTCAGTAATTTCAATTCTTATTGAATGAAATATTTCTGATTATTCTGATATTTCTGATTAAAAATTCCCTACAGTTCAATTAAAATATCTAAAAATTTCTCACTTAATACATCATGGGCACGTGACAAAAATATGTTCACTTGGCAATCACTGTTCACTTGGTTATCACAGTTTCAGAACGCTGGAATAACTTAAATAAAACTGTAGAATGCAACAACAAGTATCATAGACCACTACAAAAATACTTACATGCATGTACCGATGGTACATCGAATAAGTAAAAAATAATTAATGTGATGATCGTAAAAAGATAAGTAAGAATAGTTAAACATACTGAAGTAGAGTAATATAATTTCGTGCTAACCTAAATAGAAAAATGAAAAAATGGAAAAAACAGAAAATTAATAGTGATACTTATAAATGTGTTTACCAAAGGTAAATCAATTGTATACACAACAATCGTTTCTCATATTCCGTTTCATTGTCAATTTAAGTTAAATAGCTGATATTAATAAGAATCTCTACCCAAGTAGATAGACTAGGGTGCTGATGAAGTGCGTGGCTGCAGAGAAAAGTGTCGGTATTTCCCCCAGCTTAAAGTCTAAGTTTAATTTTTCTTCTCTTCTTTAGAAACTCACATTAATTAATAAAAATATTTCATTCAATAAGAATTGAAATTACTGAACTTGAGCCTAACTATATATTATTTCTGATTAAAATTCACTACAGTTCAATTAAAAAAATCTAAAAATTTCTCACTTAATACATCATGGGCACGTGACAAAAATATGTTCACTTGGCAATCACTGTTCACTTGGTTATCACAGTTTCAGAAATAAAACTGTAGAATGCAACAACAAGTAACATAGACCACTACAAAAATACTTACATGCATGTACCGATGGTACATCGAATAAGTAAAAATAATTAATGTGATGATCGTAAAAAGATAAGTAAGAATAGTTAAACATACTGAGGTAGAGTAATATAATTTCGTGCTAACCTAAATAGAAAAATGGAAAAAACTGAAAATTAATAGTGATACTTATAAATGTGTTTACCAAAGGTAAATCAATTGTATACACAACAATCGTTTCTCATATTCCGTTTCATTGTCAATTTAAGTTAAATAGCTGATGTTAATAAGAATCTCTACCCATAAGAATATTTCATTCAAAAAATATCTAAAAATTTCTCGTTTTTGGCGATTTTATAATTTTCGGATTTTTTAGTTTGACCGTTTTTGAAAATTTTAAGAGTTTAACTCTTACAGTTTCCATGATATAGCAATTTGTCAAAATTACATAGTCAAAATTTCATTAACTGATGGACCACCCTTTAATTTAAATTTTTTTAATTTTAGTGTTAATTGTTGTAACCTATATAAATATACACTAATTTTACAAGTTTCAAGTGTCAATATACATATGTACACACATACATACAATTGTATGTATATTACATAGAATTTTAAAAGTTTTCGGCACTCATTTTGGAACACCCTTTAATTTTTAACTTCTATATATATTTGTTGTTGAAGCGACCAAAGTTCTACATATACTGTCCAAATTTCAGACCCGTAGCTTTTACCGTTCCTGAGAAAATAGCCTCCTTCCTAAAACATCAAATATATTTAATTATTAGGAAAAAAGTTAAAGTTTTCCAACCCTGGAAATGTTTTTTTAATTTGTTAAATTTTTAAAATTTTTTTTAATTATAAATACCAATTTTATTCATACCGAAGTATAAAATAAGTTAATTTAATAAAAAAGTAATAAAAACTTGTTTTCGGTAGTTATTTTCTATGGGAAAATAGAGTTTGGGTTTTCCAGCTCTGAACCAGTCTGCTTGATTTTTCTGATTTTCAATAGCAAAATTTTTCGTAAAATTTCTGACACACCAGTCTAAGAACGAAGTCTCTAGCTCTTCTGAAAGCTTGGGAAAACCGATTTCACGTACAGACAGCCGGACATCGCTTGTTCGTCTTCCCTATGCATAAGGATCCAGAATATATATACTTTATGTGTCGCTTATTAATATTGTAGAAATTACAAACGGAATGACAAACCTATATATACCCTTTTACCATTTTTTGGTAAAGGGTATAATAACCGCAAACAAAAAACACAAAAAGGTGCCCTTGAGCAATACTCTATACGAGTACCTCAAATACAAAAAGTTATGAAGTGAGTTCTAACGGCAGAAATGCCTATTTCACTGTGAGTTCTGAAGCTTTAATGAAAATAATAGAAATAAAAAATCTAATAAAAGTATTTTTTTAACGGCAAATCCAATTTTTCGTCAGCGATCAACTTCGCTTTGTCCAATGCCAAATAGTGATTCATTAACATTACAGTTGCCTGGTACTTCTTCATATAAGTCAGTAATATCGTCCCATTCAGCTCGTGTTCTTCCCGCTGTATCATCGGAAAAGTCTTTTAAGCCACCACCTACCTATATATTTGAGAGAGAAAAATTCTAACGCCCTAATTAAAAAATGAGTCTCGGCCATTGGTGAAAATGCATTTCATGTTATTCCAATAAAGCGTGGTAGCATTGACGAAACTAAAATTCAAATATACGAAGAAAAAGATTTCCGCAAAATAGTGACTGAATTCGAAAAAAATAAAACAAGTTTTTATACGTACCAGCTTAAGAGTGACAAAGGTATGCAGATCGTATTGAAGGGCATTGACTCTTATGTTAATCCCGAAGAAGTAAAATATGCACTCATAAAAAATGTTACCAACATAATCAATAGGGAAAAGATCACCCAGCCTCTATTTCGTTTTGAACTGGAGCCGAATGATATACAGCTGAAAAAAACGAAACACACCCAATTTATAGCCTAAAATATCTCTTATACCGAAAAATCACAGTTGTAGTGCCACATAAGCGATCAGGTCCCGTACAGTGCCATAATTACCAAGAATATGGCCACACAAAAACATACTGTAAATTACCCACTGTTTGTGTTGCTTGCGGTAAATTACACGGCACTGCTAGTTGCACTAAGCCAGAAGATCAAAGTGATAAAAAATGCAGTCATTGTGGAGGTAATCACACCGCTAACTACAGAGGTTGTCCTGTGTACTCTTTTGTCAAACAGACTATGGCGCAAAAACCCAAATTAGCTCCATCTCAATTAGCAAACGCTTATTCAGCCACTTTTGCGCAAATGAGCCAACCAGTTACTTCCCGTGTATCGTATGCCGATGCTGCTAAAACAAATTCTATTCCCGCACAAAATGTTCCACCTCCAAATAATTCAACGAATGCAAACTCAAACTTTAACTTTAGTCGCCTTGAAGCTACTATTGACAATTTGGTGCAAACTATAAATAATTTTGCAACAAATATGACTACCATTATGCAAGAAATGCTGAGAATGCAGAATACTCTTTATCAAGTATTAATTAACAAGCCATGAACACGATAAAAATATGTTTCTGGAACGCAAACGGCATTCGCCAACATAAAAATGAACTTGAGCACTTCCTTACGGAACAAATATTGATATAATGTTGGTCTCTGAGAAACATTTGACTGCGAGAAGATTTTTCAAAATAAATTGCTACACTGTGTATGATACAAAGGACCCTAGAGTGAGAGCATGCGGTGGATCTGCAATTCTAATTAAGTCAAGACTGAAGCACTATATCCTTGACAACGTTAGTGAAGAATATATGCAAGCTACGAATATTTTTGTAGAACATTTTTGTTGTAATTTCGTGATATCATCAATTTACTCACCTCCCAAACTAACGTTTGTATAGATTTTTAATCATTAGGATTTTTCTATAATTCTCTAAATATTTTTCAGTGCAATGTAAGGGTTTTGAATGAAATAATAATTGAAATAATCCTGGTGTCATTTTCCACTTTGTAATTCCGAATTGAAAATAGTTGTCATCATTAAATTTTAGTTTGTTATTTGCATATCGCCAGTTTCCTCTTATTATTATTACCTTTATCTATTTGATTGTTATTTAGAAGCAATTTAATATTTTCTTCAAGTCTAGATTTATTTTTATTATTATTATCATTTTCAATAATTTGAAAATCAGCATCATAATTATCAGAACTTTCATCGAAACTATTATCATCTGATAGTGGTGTAAGTGTTGTTTCTGTTTTAACATCATTACGTTGATTATATTCTGATTGATAATTATCCGATCGATCATCATCATCATTATTTTTTTCGATTTTTAACTTACGTTTAAACATTTTTTTAGATTTCATCTCATCTTTCAACAAATTTTTCCTTTAATATTTTTCTTGTCGGAACAATATCTTTTAACAATTTATTATTCATTTTAATCCGTTTTGTATCTGCTTTATATCTGGTTACAACCTGCCTTATATCTGATCTGTATCTGATGTACATATACTTGATCTGTATCTGATCTGTATGTGGTATGTATCTGGTTATGGCCGCGTTTGTATCTGGTTACAATCTGCTTTATACCGGCACTGCATCTGGTTACAATCTGCTTTATATCTGCACTGCATCTGGTTACAATCTACTTTATATCAGTACAAATTCATCAAAACCTTTCCTACACCTTCCTTTATTTTTACGATCATCTTTGATTACAACTACAAATCCATATTTATCTTTCCAACACTACCCACAAATTTTTTTAAACTCTTTAAACGGCATATCACCAATAACATGATCATTATAAATATGCCTTAAGTTCATTTTATCTTGTTTAAATATTATAATCATATTTGCATTATCACGTATTAGATGTTTAGAAATTTTTGTATGTTTGACATAGACAAAAACAATCAATATGCTTGCGTCTGCCCATACAAAAGTAATCTCTTATTGTATTTTGTTTTTCACAAATAACGTAATCAAATATAACTATAGAATGTGGTTTTACCTCAGTCGATCTTAGAACTTTTTCATTTTCCGAAAACGTGAAGAGATTTATCTCCTTTATTGGAATAATTAATGTCTTAAGATAAATATACTTTGGTTGATATCATGATTTAGAATAAATTTAAATATATTTAAAGGTATGCACATTATGACTTTCTATTAAACTAACCATAACATTATTTATTCCATAATTTGATGGTCCTACAATAAGTGCTCGTATAGAATTTGGTAACAATGTACTACGTACAATCCTTTCTTTATTTTCTTGCGTTTCATCTGCATTTTTTACAACAATTTGTTTAGTTCGTTTAATTATTCGCATATTGATTGATCGATGACTAAAGTGTCAATGATATAAATTAAACCTTATATAAGAAAATTGCATCATTTTTAATTAGTTGTTTAAATCAGATGCACTTGTAATTAAAACGGTTATAAATTATAGTAAAAGCTATAAACGAGGTCAGTATAAGACTGGAAGAGGATTCATTAACAAATTCATAAATAAATTAGCAGTAGAACTACATTTACCTGGATATCAGTTTTGTGGTTCTGAAAATCGAATGAAAAGAGGAGATAGAGGAATAAATTTATTGGATCTGGCTTGCAAGGAACATGATATTGCATACTCACGATCAAAAGATATCAATAAAAGACATCAAGCTGATGAAATACTAGCTGTAAGGGCTTGGCAACGAGTAAAATCTAAAGATAGCGATTTAAAAAAACGAGCAAACGCTTGGCTTGTAATGAAAGCTAAAGTAAAATTTGGATTAGGCATGAAGAGAAATAAATCTAATCGAAAACTGTTTTCATACACTGTAAAAATACATTGAAAGTTTTAAAAAATGAGAAACCTGACGATATAAGAGATGCTCTTAAAATTGCAAAAAAAAATTGTTAATTTAAATTTTAAAAGGAAGAAAAGGATGAATATTAATATACCAAGAGTTATACCAATACCTAAAATTGGTGGATTTCTGCCTTTAATTCCAATTTTAACAGAACTATTTGCACTTTAGGTAGGATTGTGATTATTATTTTTAGATAATCACAGCATGTTTATTAACGCAAAAGTTTTTAGGTTGAGTACGTTATACCACAACGCTTATTATTATTAAGTAAAAATTACTTTGAAAAAAAAAATTAAAAAACAACTGATTATATGAATTGTGCGTACGAATTAGAAATTTAAACTTATTTTTTCCACAACGCTTATCAACAGCGTTCTTATCAGTACATTCTATAAATTTTAATATTTTCTAATTGTGTAAGAATCGGAAATATGCTTGCGAATTTTATTTTTGATGCTAGGTGCTAATTGTATGAAAATTTAAGGTTATACTTTGGAATTAATTTTTTTAGTTTTATTATGCCTAATATGTAAATATTACGTAACAATTAGAAATGTCTAGAGTTTAATATTTTTGCATAACTATATAAACCATAAATTTTTAAATATTAAAATCATTCAAGTGCTTAAAATGGAAGAAACAAATAATATTATAGAGCGTTCAGCTTTTGAAACTGAACAGGACAACGTCGAAACGCGTTCAAATCCTCCACCTCCGCCAAATATATTACGAAACTATGCTGATGATGATGATTTTATATCTATTACAAAATGGTGATGATTAAGATGATGCTGATGGTGATGGTGAGGCTGATGATTATGATGATGATGACGATGATGATGATGATGATGTTCTTATAAGTATAGATGAGGAATCGTGTTTGAATCAACCTCCGCCACTTCTATTACAAAATGATGATGATGATAATGCTGATGATGACGATGATGATGATGATGATATGAAAAATATATATAATCATCAATTACAGCAAATGCAAGATATGGAAACAATTATTAAACAAAACCTTAAAAAGGTTAAAAGATATCAAAAGAGGGTGACTGAGGTCGTCCAAAAACTTAACAATAATATGAACAAATTTTTAAAAATATTGAAGAAAAGAGGAAAACAACCTCTTTAAAATATTATATCAAAAGAAAAACAAATGTTTTATATGTTTAAGCAAAAACATTGGATGTAAGATGTTGCATACAAGTTGTATGCATATATTTTGCATCCAATGTTTCTTAAGGTGGAATAATCCACTTTTCCTATTTGTATATTATATACAATCACCATCTGTAAATGGTGATAGGTATGGTATGAAAACATACCTAAATTCAGCTCAATCATAAAAATAAAAACAATATATATTTAAAAAAAATTTTTATCATTGTGTTTTTTATTCAATATATTATTTTTTCAGATTCTACATAAAATTTAATAAGTTTTTCAATAAACTTATATCTGTTATAAAAAAATATACATCCACATTCATTTATATTATTCGTTAAAATGTTTTCACAATCACATTTATGAATTTCATCATTAATATATATAAACAGATTATCGATATTATCATACATTCTTATTTCATTTATCATTTTATAAAAAAAAAATTATGAACTTGATTAATTTTCTTACTATATATACTTAAAAGATTCGTTAATTTAGCTGATGAAATCATGATGAATGAATGAATTATAAACTAAATAAAATAAATAAAAAAATAATTTAAACTCTAAAATTTTTCAATGTTTTCTTTATTTATATATATAAAAAATTAATAAAATTTTCAATACAATTACAGTTTTTTCAGCACACATTTGATATGAATTGTTTTTATGATGATGATGATGATAATTACAGATGTTTATGTGACCATTATTTTTATATAAAGTTCTTATATTTGGACAATTATTTGCATCTAAATTATGTATAAATATTGCTTCTTTCGCATCTGTTGTCTTATCCTTATAGCCTTTTCAAGTCCTTTAACATAAATATTAATATTCCCTTCATATTGTTCCCAGCAAAAAAAAATCATGAAAATGTAGTTTACGATCTGGAAGTAGTGAAAATTGCGATCCGATCTAATGATTTTTACATAGGGTTGTCATTGCAAGAAGTTCTCCTTTTCGATGCCTGGTCACTGAATTGGAAGCGATATTAAGAAAAATTGCCTTTTTTGTGTTCTATGATAATATTTTCATGTATGAAAAATGGTAAATAGTTACATATTTTAACAATTCGTTTCTTTTTATACGAACTTAAGCCCGAAACAGTGTTTTCATGTAAATTTAAGCAAATAACTTTTAAATTTTAGACTAAAATTAGTTCATAAATTTCTTTAATAAAGTAATTTTTTTTTAATTCTGGTGAGTATATTTTCTAATACTTTGGAGGAATTAAAAGGTTTTGTATGACTAAAATAAGCTTCTACATGCTTTTTTGCTCACTCTCGGCAAATTAAAAATATGGATTTCTTGGAAGCAATGAAAATGTAGTTCTACTAAAACGACTTTAATTTTTTTCACTGGGTTGTTATATACTCTATAAATTCATCTAGTGAAGATTTTCCGTCATTCCAGCAGATTCCATGTAAATGATTATATAACCATTTTTAGTAATCTTTTCCTTTCACGATAGTTCTGAATATTTAGAAGGAGGTTGGATGAGAAACGTCTTGGTTTTTAATCAACTCCAGAAACGCTAATTTCTCTCCCAAATAATTTATTATCAATACAAAACCCTTGTTCATCAATAACTATAAAACTCTTTTGATTCATTGTTATAATACAACTAATAGTTTTAATAAATATTATATATCATTTATATTATTTTATTATTATTTATTTATTTTTTTTTGTTTCATTTCAAAAACAAGCTTATAATAGAGTCCATCTGGAACGTTTCTTATATAGTATCCTCCCAGCGAAATATCGTTGACTATTTCGTCTGATATATAGTTATATTTCTAAGGTAAAAGTACAATTTGATTGTTAGCTTTCTATCACATCTTACTATTTTCATTAATTCATTAAAAGGAAAATCCCTTAGAGATAAAATTGTTTTTTCATATTTTTATTTTTCCAATCCGTTAAATATTTTTAAAGTATTCTGCGTTTTATATTTGTTTTATTTTTGAAGAATAGATCACATAATAGACATTTATACAAGAAATTTTATAATAAGAATGATAAATATCATTATCGACCCCGATATTTATAATAAAAATTATAGATGAAGAGATATATAACAAGAGGAGTAGACCTAAAATATCAGATAATATATTAACGACCGTAAATCAACATCTGCTATATAAATCCTAATAACATATTAATGACCTTGAATCAACATCTGGTGTAAGGATCACATCTAATGCATGAATTAACATATTTTAACATTTAAAATTAAAAACAAATGATAGTACATTTCAAAACCACATCCGATGCATAAAACATTTTTTATGCGTTGAAACAAAACAAGTGATAAGAATATATTTAATGTTCCTTAAAAAAAATAAGCTTCTACATGCTTTTTTGCTCACTCTCGGCAAATTAAAAATATCGATTTCTTGGTTTGGTTCAAGCGCCAATGAAATACGTATATAGACCAAGGTAAACCACCAGCAAATAAATTTCAAATTAAAATATAATTATGACAATATGTCGAATAATAAATGTCTTAAATGTTAAATTTTAGATTTTATTTTTCATTTTGCCTTGTAAATACCTTTATTTTATTTATTTATTATTACGAGTGCCCCTGTGGCTGAGTGGTAGCGATGCTATCCTCTCACTCCAGAGGTCGTGGGCTCGATTCCCACCATAGACTCTGGGTGTTTTCTGCAGACAAGCTAATCGCTTTGCGGGTTGTGTTTGTTCTTTAAAAAAAAAAAAAAAAATTGTACTTACTAATTGTACTTATTGTTATCCAATGGATTTCTAATTGTATAAAGGTGTAGAAAAATTAAATAGATTCATATCGAATATAAATTATTTGCTGGGTTTTGTATGAGTTACAAAGCCTACTAAACTTATTTTGTCTTTGTGATTTTCAAAAATATTATTATATTCTCATATAGTTTTTGAAAGTATGTGTATAAAGTAAGAGGTTTGTGACTGTTCAAAATTTGTGGTTGAAGTCTACTGATGATTTGGTTCAAGCGCCAATGAAATACGTATATAGACCAAGCTAAACACCCAGCAAATAAATTTCAAATTAAAATATAATTATTACAATATGTCGAATAATAAATTTCTTAAATGTTAAATTTTAGATTTTATTTTTCATTTTGCCTTGTAATTACTTTTATTGTTATCCAATGGATTTCTAATTGTATAAAGGTGTAGAAAAATAAAATAGATTCATATCGAATATAAATTATTTGCTGGGTTTTGTATGAGTTACAAAGCCTCCTAAACTTATTTTGTCTTTGTGATTTTCAAAAATATTATTATTTTATGAATTCTCATATAGTTTTTGGAAGTCTGTGCATAAAGTAAGAGGTTTGTGACTGTTCAAAATTTGTGGTTGAAGTCTACTGATGATTTCGTTCAAGCGCCAATGAAATACGTATATAGACCAAGCTAAACCACCAGCAAATAAATTTCAAATTAAAATATAATTATGACAATATATCGAATAATAAATTTCTTAAATTATCAAAGTATAAAATTTATAATTTTCATTATGATTACATGAAGCCTAAATATCTTGAAAATATCAATCTCTGCTATATGGATACTGATTCACTTATATATGATGTCAGAACAAATAATTTGTATGATGATATTCCATATGATATCCCAATATATTTCGATACATCTGCATATTCTTAAGAACATATTTGTAATTTCCCACTGATGAATAAAAAAGTATTAGGAATGATGAAAAATGAGTGTAATGGCAAAGTAATTAAGGAATTCATTGACTTAAGAGCTAAAATGTATTCTGTAAAAATTGATAGAGATGAGAAAGAAATCAAAAAACTTAAAGGTGTAAAGCGATGTGTCACGGCTAAATTTAGTATTAATGCTTTTAGAAAAAAACTGTATTATAGTAGTAGTGAACTGGCGGTTCTCCCCCAATTAAACTTGCAAAATTGTGGCTGAAATTGTTAAATTTGGGTAATTACGGGAAAATCATGAAAATGATTTTTCTTAATACCAATGGTGAAAATAGTGATTATTAATTTTTTGTAATGCCTACGGCAATGCATGATAATTTTTCGTAATGCCGACGGCAATACATGATTATTATTTTTTTCAAATGCCTACGGCAATACATGATTATTATTTTTTTCAAATGCCGACGGCAAAACCCATTTTTATTTTTTTTTCAAATGCCGACGGCAAAACATGATTATTATTTTCTAGTACAAAAGGGAAAATCATGGAAATGATTTGTCCTTATGCCGACGGGAAAACGTGAAAGTTATTTTTTCTAATGCTAATATAGGTGTTGGTAGACTGTGATTTCGGTGGATGGGTGTTTGTAGGTGTTGTAATATGTAACCGTAGGAGTTTGTGGATGTATCTGTCTGCAGGAATTTAAGCAAGGCTGTGTTAAGCAGGGGGGCGGGGGTGTAGTTGAGGTAGATCGATTACATGCATGCATGTATGCCTGTGAGAATTTAATCCTGATCGTGATTTGAGGTGGGTGGGGGTGTTGTGGAGGTAGATGGATCGCCTGTATGTGTGTGTGTGTGTGTATATATATATTTCTGTAGGAGCTTAAGGCTGATCACGATTTATGAGGGGCGAGGTATTCTAGTAATAGGTAACCGGGGGAATCTGTATGTTTGTATGTATGTAGAAGCTTAAGGCTGACTATGATTTGGGTGGGTAGGGTTGTTGACGTAATATGTAGCCATAGGGATTTGTAGGTGTGTTTGTCTGTAGGAGTTTAAGGCTGGTCGTGATTTGAGGTGGGTGAGGATTTTGTTGAGGTAGATTGATTCTGTGTATGTATGTATGTATGGCTGTGGAAATTTAAGTTGATTGTGATTTATTAGGGGCGAGGTGTTCTTGTTATATATAGCCGTGGGAATCTATATGTATATATGTCTGTGGGAGTTTAAGACTATCCATAATTCAGGTAGGTGAGAGTTTTCTGTTGTTGAGATTAATTTTATATATTGTATATGTATGTATGTATGACCATAGGAATTTGGGAATGTATATCTGTGAGGATTTCAGGCTGGTCTTGATTTGTGAGGGCGGAGTGTTGTTAAAATTTTCTTGGATTTTTCTTAGATGAATCCTGCTATGTGTGTATGTGTGCGTGTGTATATGAGTTTCTCGCGCTGGTATTTATATGTAGATAGCAATAAACTGTTTTTAATATCGACATTTGGTACTATAAAATACTATCATATATCTGAACTTCCCTAATCCTAGTATGTTTTTATACTTACGATTGCTTTATATTTTTTCATGCTTAAATTTGTCTCGCGTTAAAGTCTGCCTTTGAGAAATTTGTTTATATTACAGATTTTGTTTAGTCATATTGAAATTTCTTATTTCAATATGGAAAAATATTAATTTACAGTATTCATTTATTAAACTCATTAGTTTCTAGGTATCTCTAGATACATTTTCTATTATTGAATTAATGTGACGTATTCTTATTTTTACGCAGCATAATTTCCTTGAGTGTAGACCAAGCGAATTTATGCTTAATATATTTTCATGATGTAGATATGTAAGTGTGATTGTTAAGATCTAATAAATACTTGAGCATTGATAAGAAATTTGACATGTATACATACATATCTACAAATTGATTTTATGTTTGTATGTATGTATGTATGTATGTACATACAAATAAGTGTTTATCTCAATCTTTGAATACATATTTTTTTCGTCATGTCATGTCTTTTGTTGTTGTTGTTGTTGTTGTTGTTGCTGCTGCTGATGTTGCTGTGTATAGATGTGAAATATCTTCAGCTTTTTTATTTGAAATTAAAAAACGTTGTTTTAATTTTCATTTGCATTTACTTAAAAGTTTGTGAGGATTTTCTATTTTAAGTAAAGCTGAATTCCTGAAAATACATACTCTAAAGTAATAGTAACTATAACAGAAATATTTCCATACAACAACAAAAAAAAAATTATTAACAAAAATATTTTTTTTCGTCAAATGAATAAACAAGATATAAAGGTTGGTCCACAACCCCTGACTATACAGAAATACCAAAAAAGAAACAACAAAATTAAGAAGGAAGAATACTTAAAAATACCGAAGACATCAAAGCCAAAGAGGAGAGGAGGATATCTCTGTAGGTTGAAAAGAGAAAAAGCCCTGTTGCTACGAGAAGTCAACAGAGATCCCCCACCAACATGGTCTGACTCGACTAAAATGTGGGTACGAATATAAACACTAAGTTAATAAGACAAAAAACTTACAAAGAAGTGCACTAATTGCGGCGCACTCTTAGGTCAGTAGGCGTTTACCGCCGTTGACAAACATAATAATTACATATTTTTTTTTAACTTATCCTCAATACTATTATATATTAACATAAATAAATTTTTAAATGGTACTTTTGTAACTAATTAATTAATTGTTAGAAAACAAACCAAAAAACATATTAATGTTATTTGTGAAGAAGAAGAAATTTCATTGGAACAACAATTAAAATATTTAGAACAGATTTGGAAAATAATAGGAATGCCAGGTGTCCCAAATGAGGACGATATTTTAAACAATAGAGTTCTCGTGGTACCTTCATAGCGAACAGTCGATTAGCGGAATTTTTTTTTACATACCAAACAAACAAAAAATTATACAAAAAATATTCGTAGTACATATTATTCGTAATAGGTACATACCATCTTTAATAAATAAGCTTTATTGCTTTGATAATATTTTTTACATAGTGGAAATAACAAATAATAACAAAAAAACTCAAAAAAAAAACATAAACAGTGACATTGAGGAATACTCTATACGAGTACCTCAAAAACAGACAAACAATCATAAATTACAAAAACAAAAAAACCCCAAAAAAAAAAAAAGTGCCCTTGAGGAATACTCTATATGAGTGCCTCAAATACAAAAAATTATGAAGTGAGTTTTAACGGCAGAAATGCTTATTTTACTGTGAGTCTGAAGCTCTTAATGAAAAAAATAGAAATAATAAATCTAATAAAAGTGTGTTTTAACGACAAAGCCAATATTTCGTCAGCGATCAACTTCGCTTTGTCCAATGCCAAATAGTAGTGATTCATTCACATTAAAATTGCCTAGTACTTCTTCATATAAGTCAGTTATATCATCCCCTTCAGGCTCGTATTCATCACTTAACAAAGTTATCACTACAGATAACATTAGCTCAAAACCCAAGGTGCAAGTCGGTATGGACAGATATATAACCGTGATAAAGCGTGGGCGAAGCCCGTATTCTTCAAAGATTTCATCCGCTCCAAAGATGTCTAGGGCTAACAGTGCATCTTCAACTAATCGCCAAAACCGTTTTAAAATTTTGCAAGCCGCCACCAATCTACTTGAGAGAGAAAAATTCAAATGCCCTTATTAAAAAATTAGTTTCGGTCATTGGTGAAAATAAATTCCACATTGTCCCAATAAAACGTGGCAACATCGATGAAACGAAAATTCAAATTTATGACGGAAAGGATTTCCGCAAAATGGTTTCTGAATTTTAAACAAATAAAACAAGCTTCTACACATACCAGCTTAAGAGCGCTAAAGGCCTGCAGATCGTATTGAAAGGCATAGATTCTTATGTTGCCCCTGAAGAAATAAAAGATGCACTCGTCCTCCAGGGATTTAAGGTAAAGAATGTATCAAACATATTGAACAAAGAAAAAGTACCCCAACCCCTATTTCGTGTTGAACTGGAGCCAAACGATATACGGTAAAAAAACGAGACTCATCCTATTTATAGCCTAAAATACCTTTTATACTTAAAAATAACAGTTGAAGAACCACACAAGCGTTCTGGACCTGTACAGTGCCATAATTGTCAAGAATATGGCCATACAAAAGCTTACTGCAATTTACCTACAGTGTGTGTTATCTGCGGTGAATTGCACGGTAGTGCTAGTTGTACTAAAACAAAAGATCAAGCGGACAAAAATGCAATAATTGTGGAGGTAATCACACCGCTAACTACAGAGGATGTCCTGTGCACTCTTTCGTCAAGAAGGCTATGGTGCAAAAACCTAAATTAACTCCAGCTAACAATTAAACGCGTACTCCGCCACTTTTGCTTAAGTGAGCCAACCAGTTACTTCACGTGTATCGTATGCCGATGCTGCTAAGGCTAGTTCTATTCCCACACAAAATGTTTCACCGCCAAATAAGTCAACGAATACAAATTCAAGCTTTAACTTTAGTCGCCTTGAAGCTACTATTGAGAATCTGGTGCTAACTATAAACAACTTTACAACAAATATAACTAGCATGATGCAAGAAATGCTGAGAATGCAGAATACTCTGCTTCAAGCAGTAATTAACAAGCCATGAACACGTTAAAAATATGTTTCTGGAACGCAAATGGCATTCGCCAACATAAAAATGAACTTGAGCACTTCCTTACGGAAAAAAATATTGATATAATGTTGGTCTCTGAGACTCATTTGACTTCTAGAAGCCTCTTTAAAATGAATGGCTACACATTATATGATACAAAGGACCCTAGAGGGAGAGCATGCGGTGGATAAGCAATTCTAATAAAGTCAAGACTCAAGCACTATATTCTTGACAACATTTGTGAAGAATATCTACAAGCAACAAATATCTGTATTAAAAATTTTTGTACAAATTTCGTGATATCTTCAATTTACTCCCCTCCCAGATTTTCAATCACTGAGGACCAATACGAGAAATTCTACAAATCTCTTGGACCTTGTTTCGTAGCAGCTGGCGACTACAATGCTAAGCATACGTTCTGGGGTTCGCGTCTTATTACGCCTAGAGGTAAGGCGTTGTTCAACACAATTTCAAAAATGGGCTTGGATGTTATTTCGAGTGGGGAGCCTACTTACTGGCCTACTGACGTACGAAAAATTCCGGATGTTATAGATTTCGGCGTCATAAAAAGTATTTCTAGGGGATTAATTCACGTTGAAGCTTCCCTAGATCTGTCGTCTGATCACTCTCCCACGATCGTTACAATCTGTAGTCCACTGAGAAGCACTTTACCTCACCCATATGTCAAGATGATAAATCGTGTTATTTGGCTGGGATTCAAAAAATATCTTAGTAGTCATTGCACGGAAAATATTACGTTAAGAACACCCAATGATATTGAATTGAACATTGCAAATCTTAACGAGAATATTAAACAAGCTTCTGAACATGCCACTACCTCCCATCCGTATACTGGGTTCAATAAAATTTATTCTACAGACGTTGAACATCTTGTACGTGAAAAAAGAAGAGCTAGAAGGGAATGGCAACAGCACAGATCACCTCAACACAAAATCAGATTTAAAGAGTGCACTAACGACTCCAAGAGTTGCTTGCATCTGAAAAAACTGCATCTTTCAAAAATTATCTGGAAGGCCTTGATGTCACACCAGCATCTAATTACTCTTTGTGGCGCGCTGCTAAAAAGCTTAAAACACCCGTTGAGTTTAAGCCACCTCTGCGCACATCTACCGGAGGTTGGGCAAGAAGCGATACTGAAAAAGGTAACATATTTGCTAAGCATTTAAAATCCGTATTTACACCAAATACATGTACCGGTGTTGCTGATTTGCCGGGTGTAGTTGCTCTACCCCCTCGACCCTTAAAATTTACGATGTGTGATGTACAAAAACTAATTGCCGAGCTCAATCCGAAAAAAGTTCCCGGTATGGATGGAATTAGTAACCAGATGCTGATTAAGTTACCTCGTACTGCAATTAGAATCCTGTTATTAATTTTTAATGCCATTTTACGACTGGAATATTATCCAGACTGCTGGAAGCTTGCCAAGGTTAAAATGATTCCAAAGCCAGGTAAAGATCTGACCAAGGCTGAGTCATATAGGCCAATAAGTTTACTGTCAACAATGTCAAAGCTTTTTGAAAAGCTACTCATGACAAAATTGTCTTCAATTTTAACCGATAATGGGTGCATCCCGGATCATCAATTTGGTTTTAGAAGCCAGCATAGCACCATTGAGCAAACGCATAGATTGGTTCAATTTATCAGAAAAACATTTGAGGAAAAGAAGTAATGTTCTGCCCTGTTTATTGATGTTTCTCAGGCTTATGATAAAGTGTGGCATGAAGGCCTGATTTTGAAATTGAAGACATACTTACCAATAAACATTCTAAATCTTTTGGAAATTTACATTCTTGCACCGAAATTTACAGTTGTGGAAGTTCACTTTATGAGTATGCCTGAAATTATCTCATCCGGTGTGCCACAGGGGAGTATACTGGGGCCATTTATATATTTGATTTATACTTGTGATATGCCTGTGAGCAGTAGTATCCACACTTCTACAATTGCCGACGATACCGCCTGCCTTAGTATGCACGAAAACCCTGATGAGGCATCCCGAAAACTCCAGGAACACATTAGCCAGATGGAAATATGGTTAAACTTATGGAGAATTAAGGTAAATGAACAAAAGTGTGTCCATATAACATTTACCTTACGAAGAGATACTTGTTCCCCCATTCGGATTAATAATCAAGTTGTTCCTCAACATTCACATGTGAAATATCTTGGTATACACCTCGATCGACGGCTTACATGGAAACATCACATTGACTATAAGTTAACTCAAATGATACTAAAATTAACTCAGGTACATTGGCTGATTGGCAGAAATTCAACACTCGGCCTAGACGGCAAACTTTTAATATACAAGTCGATCTTAAAGCCAATATGGTGTTACGGTATCCAGTTATGGGGCACTGCTTCAGAGAGAGAATTCAACGAAGACAAAACAAAATTTTAAGGTTAATAACATCTGCTCCATGGTACATTAAGAATTCAAATATACATCGTGATTTAAATATGCCACTAGTGACTGAAGAAATTGCAAAATACGCAGGCAAATATCTTACAAAACTCGAGTCACATCCTAATCCGCTTGCTCGTAATATTTTGAACTTTACTGAACGCATCTGTTTAAAAAAGAGAGATACAAGGGCTCTAATACTAAACACTCCGAATGAAGTTGCTTGAAAAAAAAATTTTTTTTTTGTTTATCACCACTTATGTATTATTTACAACTATCACTTAGTTATGTCTGGCATTGGTCGGGCCTATTAATTATATGTTAGATTTAAGATTTGAATAATTATTGTTAGTTCATATATGAAGATACAATAAATAAAAAAACATGCATAAAAAAAAATTTACTAATGGAATGGAAAGATATTTTGAATAAGGCACGAATTATAAAAGTAGATTTAGAACGGTCATATAAGTGTATCAATATTGATAGACCAATTAAAAATTAAACAATTATCCATCATTTTCAAAATATTCTTACAAAATTAGAAGAAATAAGAGTTTTATTTAATGTTTATTACAATAGACTAACAGTAGCTCACCAAAGAGCAGCAGACGTATTTTTCCTTGATTTAACAAGCAGAATTTCAAAATTAGCTGATAAAAAATCGATACAAATCGAACTACCAAATTCAATACACGAAAGTGTAATATTTAATATTTCTATGCCTATAACTGAATCCAAAATGACTCAAACTGTAGTGGACTTTTTAAACACAGCATCAAAGCTGATTATAGACTTTGATGGAAAATCAGAAAATTTACGATCCTTTATTGACTCCTTATCTTTGGTAGAATCAATAAAAGGCAGCCACAAATCTATGGCAATATCTCTAATAAAAAGAAAACTAAAAGGAAACGCTAGAAATCTAATCAATAATGAATCAACTATATCCGAAATAATACACAAACTAAAAAATAGCGTCAAGGGAGAATCTGTGGAAGTATTAACGGCAAAAATTTTAAATATAAAACAAAACAATAAAACTGCCAATGCTTATTGCAACGAAACAGAAAATTTAACTAAAGCATTAGAAACCGCATACATTTCAGATGGACTGTCATGCGACTTAGCTACAAAATATTCCACACAAACTGCCGTAAAGGCATTAACTAAAAACTGCACCATTGATAAAGTCAAGTTTATCATGGAGGCAGGTCAATTTAATAGCATGAACGATGCTATAAGTAAATTTGTCAATAGTTGTTCAGACGCCACAGGTCAACAAAATACAATAATATGGTAACTATGGACAAAAGTACAAATCTGGAAACAATTACCGTGGTAATAACACACGATCACGTGGAAGAAACAATTACCCACGTAGAAATAATAACAACAATAATAATTATAATAATAACAATTATTACAGAAACCGGCAAAGATTTAATAATAATTGTAAGAACAATAACTACGCAAGAGCAACAGAATCAAATGAAAGCAGTTCGGAAAACTCCGAATTTCCCCTAGGACTAAATCAGTAAAAATTTACTATCTAAATTTAAACTTGAGCTTCTTTATAAATATTCAATAAGGCAATACTAACACTACACTCATATTCTTAATAGACACTGGTGCAGACATTTCATTAATAAAATCAAAATTCGTTAAATTGAGCCAAATTAACACTAATAAAACAACAACTTTAAGTAGAATAGGACAAGGTAATATCAAATCGATTGGAAAAACATTTTTCGATTTAAAATTTAAAAACTTTTTAATACCACATAACTTCCAGGTGGTAGATAATAATTTTCCGATACCATGCGATGGATTTTATCAAAAAATATAACTGTATATTGGATTTCAACCAAGATAATGATTATCTTGTCCTTAGACCATTTAATATACCACATACAATAGATATACCGATTACGAATAACTGCAATGAAATTAATATACCTCCAAGATGTAAAGTAATAAGGAAATTATATTTTAACAATTCAAATAATGAAATATTAATTCCAAATCAAGAAATTGAACCAGGTATTCTTATACCAAATACATTAGTTAAATCTGACAAAGCATTTATTCGTATTTTAAACACTAATAACACCATTACTAAAATCAAACAAAGTAACATAAAAACCGAAAACATCTCTGATTATGAGATTATCAAAGGAAATTTAGTGCAAAATACGCAAAGAAACTCAGAAATATTACAAATTTTACAGAAAAATTTTCCACAACAATTTAAAAATACATTAATGGAACTATGTTCGACATATAGTGATATTTTCGGTTTGGAATCAGAAACAATAACAACTAATAACTTTTATAAACAGAAGTTGATAATAAAAAATAGAGAACCAGTATACATTAAAAATTACAGTGTACCACATACACATAAAGAAGAAATTGATAGACAAATGAAAAAATTAATAGATGATAAAATTATTGAACCTTCCTTTTCTGAATACAACAGTCTTATCTTATTAGTACCAAAGAAATCACTTCCAAACTCCGAACAGAAAAGATGAAGACTTGTTATAGATTACAGACAAATAAATAAAAAATTAATTGCAGATAAATTCCCATTGCCTAGAATCGATGATATCTTGGACCAACTTGGTAGAGCAAAATATTTCTCCTGTTTAGACTTAATGTCAGGTTTTCACCAAATGAGTTTGGAGAAAAACTCCAGAGACTTAACAGCATTCTCAACCAATAACGGTTCATACAGATTCACTAGATTACCTTATGGTTTAAAAATAGCACCAAATTCTTTTCAAAGAATGATGACACTTGCTTTTACTGGACTAAAACCAGATCAAGCATTCCTTTACATGGACGACTTAGTTGTCCTGGGATGTTCAGAAAAACATATGCTTTCAAATTAAAAGAGTGTTTTTGACTTATGCCGTAAACACAATCTAAAACTGCATCCAGAGAAATGTTCGTTTTTCATGAAAGAAGTAACATATCTTGGACACAAATGTACAGATAAAGGAATATTACCAGACGACAGTAAATATTTAATTATCGAAAACTATCCAATACCAACAGATGCAGATAGCGCAAAAAGATTTGTAGCTTTTTGTAACTACTATCGGAGATTCATTAAACATTTTTCTGAATACTCCAGACATTTAACAAAATTATCCAAGAAAAATACACAATTTGAATGGACAAAAGACTGTGATTTTGCGATTAAATATCTTAAGAAAGCACTAATGAGTCCTACTTTACTCCAATATCCTGATTTTACTAAGGAATTTTGTATAACAACAGATGCAAGTAGGTACGCTTGTGGTGCGGTTTTGACACACGAATATGATGGTAAACATTTACCTATTGCTGATGCATCAAAAACATTCACAAAGGGAGAAAGTAACAAATCAACTATTGAGCAAGAATTAACTGCAATTCATTGGGCAATTACCCACTTCAGACCATATGTATATGGAAAATATTTTCCTGTCCGTACTGATCATAGACCACTTTCTTATTTGTTTTGAATGAAAAACCCAAGCTCCAAGTTAACAAGAATTAAACTCGATTTGGAAGAGTATAACCTTACAATAGAATATCTTAGGGGAAAAGATAACTATGTTGCTGACGCTTTATCGCGAATTAACAGACCTTAAAGAAATGAATCAAAAAATTTTATCCGATCGATGACCTATGACAACCAAAATAGTAATAAAATAAACAATTAGCATAGCATAAATAAAAATAATAATAAGCCCAATATATTTGTACCATTAAATAAAACTGACGTCAGAAAATATTGCAAACTAAAGATTATTCCCTGAAGATGTTATATCAAAAGAGGAAAATCAATAATTGCACATGTACAAATTAATGATTTATTTACTAAAGGGAATCTTGTCTTAGGACAATTTTTCCCTAGGCTCGAAAAAGTGGCCGGTAAATACAATATTCATAAATTACAAGTGTCACTTACAGAGAAAATTTTCGAATTTATCTCAATAAATGATTTTAAAGAAGTGGGCAATAAATATTTAAAAAATATAATAGTAGCGCTACTAAATGAGGTGACCCAAATTAATAATAAGAATGCCAAGGCAATTCTTGAAATTATGCTGAAGTATCATGACGACCCCATAGAAGGAGGTCATTGCGGAATATATAGAACATTAGAAAAAATAAAAAGATATTACTATTGGAAAAATGTGTCAAAAGACATATCTAAATATGTAAAACAATGTCATAAATGTCAAACGGCCAAAACATTGAAACATTCTAAAAGTCCGATGACAATTACACCAACACCAACAAAACCATTTGACACGGTGTACGTAGACACAATCGGACCGTTTCCAAAATCATTATTTGGAAATGAATACGCAGTCACCATAATATGTGATTTAACTAAATATTTAGTGACTATACCAATACAAGACAAAAACGCTAAAACAATTGCTAAGGCGATATTTGATAATTTTATACTTACTTATGGTCCAATGAAGACGTTCATTTCGGACATGGGTACCGAATATAAAAATGAATTATTGACAGAACTATGTAATATATTTAAAATAGAAAAACTAACTTCAATTGCATACTATCATCAGACATTAGGTACAATTGAAAGAAGTCATAGAACTTTTAATGAATACGTACCATCCTATATAACAGTTGATAAAACTGATTATGATGAATGGCTAAAATATTTTACTTATTGTTTTAATACAACACCTTCAACAATTCATAGTTATTGCCCTTATGAGTTAGTCTTTGCAAAAACTCCTAACAGTTTTCAGATTTTCAATGTAGATAAAGTAGAACCACTATATAATATAGAGGACTATGCCAAAGAAACAAAATTTAGGGATATAATTGATTATAACTTTAAAATAGGAGATCTAGTATTACTGAAAAATGAAGCAGGTCATAAGTTAGAAATACAATATAGAGGACCTTACAAAATTAAGAAAATAGACTTAAGAAATAATGTAACTATATTTGATAAGAAAACAAATAAAACACAAATAGTTCATAAGAATAGACTTAAATTATATAATATTAAATAATTAAAACGCATTAATTATGCGCATTACCAATAAAACCTAATATTTTACAATAAGATTTAAATTTTTAATTATACTTCAAAAATACTTTTTTTTATGTGTAAAAGAATGTCCATAAAACTAACGTTATATGAACATTTTTAAGGAGGTGTAGCGTGTTCTAACTATCACTACGACTATCACTATGACACTCATGCAATCGGGCAAATACCGCTGCATGAAGTGTTAGATAAATGCATTTGACAGACTGCAACGTAAATATGTATTTTGCACAGATGCTATTTGACACTCGCCAGTCTGATCAAAGGCTGCATCATAATGCACTTGAATGAATCATAATTAATAACCACATGCGTTTATATAATAAATATAAACAATACAATATCCATGTTTTCCAAATTTGTTATGAGACACACGCCGCACGCCTACCGTGGGAAACTAAAAGGAACAATTTGCTTATTAAGCATATACCTTTTCTTTTCCCTCTTATGTTAAGATAGGTTAAGCTTTATTCTCATAACTAGTATATAAGACATTGTATTTTTATTTTAAAATTAATTATTAAACAACATACCTAGAGCTCCTAGCTTAGCTCAGGAAATTATCTTTATATTTTATTTAAAGTAAATTAAATAAAAATAAATTAATTAAATTAAATAAAAATTTTTATTAACAACCTATTACACAGGAAAGGTTTTGATGAATTTGTACTGATATAAAGTAGATTGTAACCAGATGCAGTACAGATATAAAACAGATTGTAACCAGATGCAGTGCAGGTATAAAGCAGCTTGTACCTAGATACAAACGAGGCCATAACCAGATATAAACCAGATACAGACCAGATATAGATCAGATACAGATCAAGTATAGATCAGATATAAGGCAGGTTATAACCAGATATAAAGCAGAAACAAAACGGATTAAAATGAATAATAAGTTATTAAAAGATATTGTGTTAAAACACATAAAATTAAATGAAGTAGATAGAAAGAATTTATTAGAAGATTCATTTAAGCCCATAACTAAACCTTTGAATATGATAAGTGAAAACATTGCTGATTATCAATAAAAAATTGTGCTGAAAGATGATATGAAATCTAAAATAAACGTAAGTTAAAAATCGAAAAAAATTATAATGATGATCGATCAGATAATTATCAATCAGAATATAATCAACCTAATGATAATAAAACAGAAACAACACTTTCACCACTATCAGATGATAATAGTTTCGATGAAAGTTCTGATAATTATGATGATGCTGAAGACTACAATGAAATTAGTGAAAATGATAATAATAACAAACATAGATCTAGACTTGAAGAAAATATTAAATTGCTTCTAAATAATAATCAAATAGATAAAGTTTATGGCTTCAACATAGACAAAAGAGGAAATTAGCAATATGCAAATAAAAAACTAAAATTTAATGATGACAACTATTTTCAATTCGGAATTACAAACTGGAAAATGACACCAGGATTATTTCAATTATTATTTCATTCAAAACCCTTACATTACACTGAAAAAATTTAGAGAATTTTAGAGAAATCTTAATGATTAACAATATACACAAACGTCAGCTTCAAGCAGAAGCTCAAATGCAAGGTTCAAATTCATATAAATATCAACATATAATTAAACCGTTAATTAATAAGATAAGTAGAGTGGTAATGGTGGCGATAGTCCTGTTTTGGGAATTCAAAACCGGGAAAAAACAGGACTATCTCCATCATTACTACAAAAGTCATGGCAACCCTGTTACAAATGGGGGAATTTTGGGGATTTTCATGCCGAGATTTTATGTCTGTGTGTGGTTATGTGTGTGTGTGGTTGTGCTTGTATGGTTGTGTGTGTGTGACTTTGATTCTTTCTATGTATGCATGTACTTGTGTGTACAGCTTATGTTGTTATTGTAAGAAACGTTGTGCTTACAGTTCATGGATGTATGTATATGTGGGTGTTTGTATGTGTGTATGTATATATGTGTGTGTGTGCATATATGTGTGTGTGTGTGCTTATGTATTTAATTGTGAGTCTGCCGGTATAGGATACTTTTGTTGTAGTGGTAGACAAATATTATACCCAGGTAAGAAATATCGATTTTGAAAAATGTATTGACTCGCTTTCGACTTGTCACCAGTACTACTTTATAGTTATCACCCATATAATACTTTGTGCTATAGACATTTAGCATGTGTCATTGAAAGCCTACAAATAACACTGAAACAGTTAAGTAGGTATTGACTACGAAGTTCTTATGGGACATGGAGACATACCAACCAAACAGTTAGTTCCAGTAATTTGTGTACATACAAATGCATATATGTGTATAGACAAGTTGTTGACAATTCCACCACAAATATACCATATTTGTTTTCTATATTTCTTTTATAATGAGGGATAGAATAAACTTATTATATCAAAATTGCCACTAGAATTTTAATATTGCTACAAAGACATTTGGTTCCCAGTCTGACTGTAGGGTAGTGACAAGAAATTTGTGTGTATGTAGTAATCGTGATTTGATCGATTTTGGTTTGCTGTTGTGAGTTCTCGTTGCTATGCGTATGTATGGTGATTGTATGTATGTATTAATTTTTATTTTTTATTTGTATCTCTGGGGAAATAATCTAATAGGTGCAGAGAGTGGTAACCCTGTTGTAAATGGCAGTGGATAGGGAATGTATTTGGTAATGTATGTTTATGTTGTTGGATTTGAAGAATATCATTGCTTGTTTGAATTATATCATCACTTTTTCATACATATTTACAAATGAATGTAAATATGCTTTCAAGGCTATTGACGTTGCTATTCTTATGGAGATAGAAAATATTGTGTTGAAATAGGATTTATATGTATGTACAAGGGAATTTGAGATGTTAAATGCTTTGAATCCAGTCAGGTTCATACGAAGAGCTTTTGAATAGGGGTAATGATATTTTTATTTCAGTATGTTTTACTTTAATGTAGCAATCATAGGAAAAAGCTTTTGGAAAAATACAGCAAATACTTATAGAAGCACCTACTTTCACGTCTCCCGATTTTTCTCGTACCTGTGTATTACAAACTGATGCTAGCGATTTTGTTCTGGGTGTTGCTGTGTATATGAATTTCATAATATTATAAAATTTCATTATGTATGTATGTTTGTGTATTACGTCATCACCTCTTTGTGTGGCTCTGTGTGAGAGAGAGTAAGATTTTCTCACGCTAGTACGAGTACATTGAAATAAATTGTCTGTCATGCCAGACATTTGATAGTATAAAATATCACAAGTTTTTTGAAACTTTTCTAATCCTAGTATGTTCTTATACTAAGTATTGCTGCATATTTTCTCATTCTTAAGTTTTCTTTAGCCAAAAGTGCCAGCGTTAAAGTCTGCTTGTGAGAAAGTTGTTTATATTACAGATTTTGCTTATTTAACTATATCTGCCTTCTTTGACTGGACGATAAGTCCAAACTCAGAGAAAAACCATGTTGAATTAATAAGAATCATTAACGAAGGTTTAGTCATATTGAAATTTTTTATTTCAATATGGAAAAATATGTATTTACAGTATTAATTTATTAAACTCATTAGTTTTTAGGTATCTCAATATACATTTTCTATTACATTGAAAATTATTGAATTAATGTGACGCATTCTTATTTTTAATCAGAATAATTTCCCTGAGTGTGTGATCATGCAAATTAATGCTTCATATATTTTCATAATGAAGATATCTAAGTGTGATTGTTAAGATCTAATAAATACTTGAGCATTGATAAGAAATCTGATATGTATACATACATATCTAGAAATTGATTTTATGTTTGCATGAATGGATGTATGTATGTACATACAAATAAGTGTTTAACTCAATCTTTGAATACACATTTTTTTCGTCACGTCATGTCTTTTGTTGTTGTTGTTGTTGTTGCTGATGTTGTTGTGTATAGATATGAAATATCTTCAGTTTTTTTAATTTAAAATTAAAAACGTTGTTTTAAGTTTTATCTGCATTTACTTAAAAAAAATTTGTCATGATTTTCTGTTCCAAGTAAAACTGAATCCTGAAGATACATACTCTATAGTAACAGTAACTATAATAGAAATATTAATTATATTTAATTAACATTTGTTTAAAGTTGATGCAACCTTAGTTAGTCAACGTTAGAAATTTTTTTAGGGGTAAACATTTTTAAATGAAACTGATCCAGCAGTCCAGCTTAGGTGATCATAGTTTTTTGTTTTGTTAGCCTGTTTGCTTAATTTTACTTTTTTAAAAGGGAGTTTTATATTGAAATTATTGTTTTCATAACTAGTAAAAACAATCCTACTTCTTTTGCGATGAAATCGTTTGTTTATGTTTATTTTCCATATTGCTTCATTTATAAGACTTAGAATTTGTCCTTTGATGTGTACATATATAATTTATTATACGATCATGAATAAGAGTGAAGTAAGCTGATGTCTTTGCTTGCTGTTTCAAATATAATTTTCATTCATTTGGTCTAATATTGACTAAAAGGAGTATTTATCTTAAACTCTGGTGCAGTTAGAAGCGGTTGAGATTTTTTCATATAATAGCTTTGTTGAAATCTTATATGCATATAATATAGAATTGTGTTCATTCTAAATTTTTATATTTTTTATTATCATCGTATGGATATGAGACTGCATTTAAAAGTACTTTTAAATTATTTAAATCATACTGAACAAACTAATTTTCTTCTTGAAAGCATTTAACAGAAAGCAAAGCCGTTTTTTAAGAATTTAGATCTACCCTCTCTCTCCTATATACTACAGAAACCGCGTATACTAAAGGAATTAATTAATTATGGATAATTAAATTTTAAAAATTTAATTGTCCCAAATTGTGTTGCTTGATACTGATACTAAGTTTACATTAATACGATATATATTTATTTTATGAAGGATGATATTTGATGTTCTAGAAGATACGATTTTTTCTCATTTTATTAAAGTTCAGCTTGTTGTATTCATATTTTTGATAACTTTAATTTAATTGTGCTTTATATGTCTGTTAGTATGCTTACGTATAAGTTAGTCAGTCACTCTTTACTTTTATTTATTTTTCCTTTTAATGTGTCACAACATTAGGATTTACTTCTTGAACTAGGGAACATTTACATATATATTTTTTAAAAGTATACATATAGATAAATATATGTAGGTATGTAGAAATTAGTTCATATACAAGGAAATACATGTTAATAATCAACTATTCTAGAAAATCGATCGCAAATAACTCAGTTACTTCCACCAACAAGCAATTTACCATAAGTATTTGCATAGTGTCAGAAACATTGGAATATCTATGTATGTTTGAGAGATTTTTACCTCAAACGTTTCAACATGAGGTTTACTGGTTGACCCTTTAAAGTAATTCTTGTTAACGTAGGTTGGATTGTATCGCATGCAGATGTAATGATTTTTCACTTAAAAAAAGTCCTCATCACCCTGTCGAATTCATTATTAAAAAAGAGTTTTTCATCATCATCTAACAGCTTTATTCATATTTTTTTTCTTAGCATGCATGCCTTAGCATGCTCCTATCGATAGTGACGCGAGAGTCCGAGATGTAGTGGAGTTTCAAAAATCTATACTACTACATTTTACGAATTCACTCGTTTGAGTTTTTTGCACAGTAGATACATATGTACATATATACATATGTAATTCATTTGTAAAAATTTTATGACGTGAGGAATTTTTTTAATTATTCATGCGTCGACATGCTTTCATTTTTTCAGTAAATTTATTTGATACTCATACAGATACAGATATAAAGTAATATCTGTTTAGATTGCATTTTATAATTTATGCATGCTTCAGCATGATTCTTGTTGAAGTCCATATTTATTCACTAAATTTGTTTCATACTCATTTATACACCTCTACATTCTTAAAGAATGGATACCAAAGTCCACTTTCTTCAGTTTATTTATGTTTTCTAAAGATCTGATAGCTAAAAAATGAACAAAGTAAAGATCTTTTATAATAGGCCCATATTCGTATTTTAAAATTTATTGTTTAGAGCTTTCAAAATGGAAAATGTGTGTACATATTTTACTATAAAAACTGATAATATGATGTGTTGCTGAATATTACACTGTGTTTTACTTCATTTTGAATGCTTAAGTTTTCTCAATATTTCATACTTACCAACAAGTTTAGAGAATTACAATACATAAAGTTAATTACCTTTCCAAAGACCTATCATTCTTAATCAATTATTCAAAAACAAGACAAACTAGATTTTTCCTTTTTAATTTTATTTTTATATAATTTCAGCATTTTATCATCGTCAAATTACTGTATACTGTATTTAACAGTTTTTTTCTCATTTGTTGAGTTAACTGTAATCGCAAACATTTTAATGGTGAAATGAACTTTTCTATTTTTTACACTAAGTAAGTCTTTATATGTATATCAATCCACTTATATGAACCATTAATGGTAAATTCTTTTCACATCAGTTCTTTTAATAATGTATTAAATCATTCTACTATTGATGCTTTCATATTGAGTAATGTTAAATCCTATATTTATGAATGAATTTTCCAAAGTGTTTATTAAAAAATTCTTTACCATCATCTGCTTTTAATTTTTTTGGTATTTGTACCAGTTCAAAAAAATTTTCCATTAACTTGGTTTTTTAGAGTACACCTTTTATTTTCAACGATACTGACTATATAAACTTTGAGAATGTGACAATTACAGCCTACAACAATAAATAATTTATATTTTCTATAGTATAGTTTCCAATTTCAAATAAATCAGCTTCCCAAATATCATCTATTTCTTTCATTATATTTTTACAATACACAATCCATTTTAGAGATTGCTTATGGAGTTGGTTTACTAAATTTCTTTTTAAAATTGAGTTGTTTTTTAGGTTTTTTTTCGAGTGTTGTGGCCTACTTGATGCCCTTTCAGCTATTTATACTAACATCCAGTTATTTCTAATCATTTTCATTCTCAATTCATTTAAATTTATATTTCAAAACATGATTTAATTTTTAGAATGGCTTTTTCAATTTAATAACCGTTTTTTACCTCTAAATTTATTTCACATTCTAGTCCATAATTTTGTATTTAAACATTCTAGAATATTAATGACAAGTAGCTAGCCATTTATAGCATTTATATGAATAAAGTTTAGGGTCAGATGAAATACGAAAAGGTAAACTTTTATGAACAGTAATTTTTATTTATTTTTTTTTCTAAAACGAAATTCTTTTAATTCAATATCTTTGCTTAAATTCAAAATCCCATATTTATCCTTCCAACACTCTCTACAAAGTTCTTAAGACTTTTCAAAATTCATATTACAGACAACATGATGCCTATAAACGTGCTTAATTTTTTTCTTATCTTGCATAAAGATTATAATTACATTTGCATTGTCTCTTATTAAATGCTTTCAAACATATTCATAAAAATTTTAAACAGAATTTCGAATTTTGTTTAAGCAAAATTCACTAAAATTGTATTCATAATAGAAATTTAGCTTAAAAAACATCTTTTATACCTTATATAAATCACATAATTTTAAAATTGACTGCACCCATATTTAAAATAATTTTGAGTTGACCTTGGTATAATTTTGCTTCATGTTTATTTGTATATTTAACTTTGCCTGTATGTATGTACATATGTATACATGTATGTATTAGGATGATGACTTATTCTACTTGTGCCCCATACAAAAATATACACGTACATATATGTATGTATATTATTCTGCTTTTCAGATGCAACATCAGCAAATATCATAATTAAAATGCTTTAAGCTTTATTATAATATCTCATTCTTTTAAAAATGAAATTAACTTCTTCGGATATTCATATTTGGCTTGATATATGTAGATAATTTGAGTACAAATAGAAATATTCAGACTTGGCGGTCCTGGCGCCGATATAACTTGCAAAATTGTGGCTGAAATTGTTAAATTTGGGTAATTAAAATTTGAAAATTGTTAAATTCTTGGAAATTTGTGAAATTTGATACCTGCGAGGGTGGTTCAATAAGTCCGTCCAATTTTTTTTTATTTTTCCTAATGCCAACGGAAAATCCTGTGGACGGAAAAAAAGTGAAAAAAAATATTTATAAATGCCGACGGGAAAAACGTGAAAAAAAATATTTTTTCTAATGCCAGCGGAAAAACATGAAAATGATTTTTCGTAATGTGGACCAAGAAAAAAAAGGTAAAAAAAAAACAATTTTATTAAAGCCGACGGGAAAAACGTGAAAAAAAATATTTTTCCTAATGCCAGCGGAAAATCATAAAAATGATTTTTCGTAATGTGGACGGAAAAAAAAAGTGAAAATTCATATAAATGTTATAAATGTCTAGCTACTTGTAAACTGATAATTCAATCTGAATCAGATAGCCTGATCTGAAAACCAGACCAGCTACCTGATAAGCTGATTTGATATCTGATAAGCTGATCTGAAAACCAGACCAGCTCCTGATTACGAAAAATCATTTTTTTGGATTTTCCATTGGCATTAGGAAAAATATTTTTATTCCTTTTCTTACGTTTTTCCCGCCGGCATTACAAAAATATTTTCTTTTTTCACGTTTTTGTCGTCGGCATTACTTAATTTTTTTTCATTTTTTTCCCATCGGCATTACAAAAATATTTTTTTTACGTTTTTGCCGTCCACATTACGAAAAATCATTTTTATGATTTTCCGCTGGCATTAGGAAAAATATTTTTTTTCACGTTTTTCCCGTCGGCTTTAATAAAATTGTTTTTTTTTAACTTTTTTTTTTCTTGGTCCACATTACGAAAAATCATTTTCATGTTTTTCCGCTGGCATTAGAAAAAATATTTTTTTTCACGTTTTTCCCGTCGGCATTTATAAATATTTTTTTTCACTTTTTTTCCGTCCACAGGATTTTCCGTTGGCATTAGGAAAAATAAAAAAAATTTGGACGGACTTATTGAACCACCCTCGCAGGTATCAAATTTCACAAATTTCCAAGAATTTAACAATTTTCAAATTTTAATTACCCAAATTTAACAATTTCAGCCACAATTTTGCAAGTTTAATCGGCGCCAGGACCGCCAAGTCTGAATATTTCTATTTATACTCAAATTATCTACATATATCAAGCCAAATATGAATATCCGAAGAAGTTAATTTCATTTTTAAAAGAATGAGATATTATAATAAAGCTTAAAGCATTTTAATTATGATATTTGCTGATGTTGCATCTGAAAAGCAGAATAATATACATACATATATGTACGTGTATATTTTTGTATGGGGCACAAGTAGAATAAGTCATCATCCTAATACATACATGTATACATATGTACATACATACAGGCAAAGTTAAATATACAAATAAACATGAAGCAAAATTATACCAAGGTCAACTCAAAATTATTTTAAATATGGGTGCAGTCAATTTTAAAATTATGTGATTTATATAAGGTATAAAAGATGTTTTTTAAGCTAAATTTCTATTATGAATACAATTTTAGTGAATTTTGCTTAAACAAAATTCGAAATTCTGTTTAAAATTTTTATGAATATGTTTGAAAGCATTTAATAAGAGACAATGCAAATGTAATTATAATCTTTATGCAAGATAAGAAAAAAATTAAGCACGTTTATAGGCATCATGTTGTCTGTAATATGAATTTTGAAAAGTCTTAAGAACTTTGTAGAGAGTGTTGGAAGGATAAATATGGGATTTTGAATTTAAGCAAAGATATTGAATTAAAAGAATTTCGTTTTAGAAAAAAAAAAATAAATAAAAATTACTGTTCATAAAAGTTTACCTTTTCGTATTTCATCTGACCCTAAACTTTATTCATATAAATGCTATAAATGGCTAGCTACTTGTCATTAATATTCTAGAATGTTTAAATACAAAATTATGGACTAGAATTTGAAATAAATTTAGAGGTAAAAAACGGTTATTAAATTGAAAAAGCCATTCTAAAAATTAAATCATGTTTTGAAATATAAATTTAAATGAATTGAGAATGAAAATGATTAGAAATAACTGGATGTTAGTATAAATAGCTGAAAGGGCATCAAGTAGGCCACAACACTCGAAAAAAAACCTAAAAAACAACTCAATTTTAAAAAGAAATTTAGTAAACCAACTCCATAAGCAATCTCTAAAATGGATTGTGTATTGTAAAAATATAATGAAAGAAATAGATGATATTTGGGAAGCTGATTTATTTGAAATTGGAAACTATACTACAGAAAATATAAATTATTTATTGTTGTAGGCTGTAATTGTCACATTCTCAAAGTTTATATAGTCAGTATCGTTGAAAATAAAAGGTGTACTCTAAAAAACCAAGTTAATGGAAAATTTTTTTGAACTGGTACAAATACCAAAAAAATTAAAAGCAGATGATGGTAAAGAATTTTTTAATAAACACTTTGGAAAATTCATTCATAAATATAGGATTTAACATTACTCAATATGAAAGCATCAATAGTAGAATGATGTGAACAGAATTTACCATTAATGGTTCATATAAGTGGATTGATATACATATAAAGACTTACTTAGTGTAAAAAATAGAAAAGTTCATTTCACCATTAAAATGTTTGCGATTACAGTTAACTCAACAAATGAGAAAAAAACTGTTAAATACAGTATACAGTAATTTGACGATGATAAAATGCTGAAATTATATAAAAATAAAATTAAAAAGGAAAAATCTAGTTTGTCTTGTTTTTGAATAATTGATTAAGAATGATAGGTCTTTGGAAAGGTAATTAACTTTATGTATTGTAATTCTCTAAACTTGTTGGTAAGTATGAAATATTGAGAAAACTTAAGCATTCAAAATGAAGTAAAACACAGTGTAATATTCAGCAACACATCATATTATCAGTTTTTATAGTAAAATATGTACACACATTTTCCATTTTGAAAGCTCTAAACAATAAATTTTAAAATACGAATATGGGCCTATTATAAAAGATCTTTACTTTGTTCATTTTTTAGCTATCAGATATTTAGAAAACATAAATAAACTGAAGAAAGTGGACTTTGGTATCCATTCTTTAAGAATGTAGAGGTGTATAAATGAGTATGAAACAAATTTAGTGAATAAATATGGACTTCAACAAGAATCATGCTGAAGCATGCATAAATTATAAAATGCAATCTAAACAGATATTACTTTATATCTGTATCTGTATGAGTATCAAATAAATTTACTGAAAAAATGAAAGCATGTCGACGCATGAATAATTAAAAAAATTCCTCACGTCATAAAATTTTTACAAATGAATTACATATGTATATATGTACATATGTATCTACTGTGCAAAAAACTCAAACGAGTGAATTCGTAAAATGTAGTAGTATAGATTTTTGAAACTCCACTACATCTCGGACTCTCGCGTCACTATCGATAGGAGCATGCTAAGGCATGCATGCTAAGAAAAAAAATATGAATAAAGCTGTTAGATGATGATGAAAAACTCTTTTTTAATAATGAATTCGACAGGGTGATGAGGACTTTTTTTAAGTGAAAAATCATTACATCTGCATGCGATACAATCCAACCTACGTTAACAAGAATTACTTTAAAGGGTCAACCAGTAAACCTCATGTTGAAACGTTTGAGGTAAAAATCTCTCAAACATACATAGATATTCCAATGTTTCTGACACTATGCAAATACTTATGGTAAATTGCTTGTTGGTGGAAGTAACTGAGTTATTTGAGATCGATTTTCTAGAATAGTTGATTATTAACATGTATTTCCTTGTATATGAACTAATTTCTACATACCTACATATATTTATCTATATGTATACTTTTAAAAAATATATATGTAAATGTTCCCTAGTTCAAGAAGTAAATCCTAATGTTGTGACACATTAAAAGGAAAAATAAATAAAAGTAAAGAGTGACTGACTAACTTATACGTAAGCATACTAACAGACATATAAAGCACAATTAAATTAAAGTTATCAAAAATATGAATACAACAAGCTGAACTTTAATAAAATGAGAAAAAATCGTATCTTCTAGAACATCAAATATCAGCCTTCATAAAATAAATATATATCGTATTAATGTAAACTTAGTATCAGTATCAAGCAACACAATTTGGGACAATTAAATTTTTAAAATTTAATTATCCATAATTAATTAATTCCTTTAGTATACGCGGTTTCTGTAGTATATAGGAGAGAGAGGGTAGATCTAAATTCTTAAAAAACGGCTTTGCTTTCTGTTAAATGCTTTCAAGAAGAAAATTACTTTGTTCAGTATGATTTAAATAATTTAAAAGTACTTTTAAATGCAGTCTCATATCCATACGATGATAATAAAAAATATAAAAATTTAGAATGAACACAATTCTATATTATATGCATATAAGATTTCAACAAAGCTATTATATGAAAAAATCTCAACCGCTTCTAACTGCACCAGAGTTTAAGATAAATACTCCTTTTAGTCAATATTAGACCAATTGAATGAAAATTATATTTGAAACAGCAAGCAAAGACATCAGCTTACTTCACTCTTATTCATGATCGTATAATAAATTATATATGTACACATCAAAGGACAAATTCTAAGTCTTATAAATGAAGCAATATGGAAAATAAACATAAACAAACGATTTCATCGCAAAAGAAGTAGGATTGTTTTTACTAGTTATGAAAACAATAATTTCAATATAAAACTCCCTTTTAAAAAAGTAAAATTAAGCAAACAGGCTAACAAAACAAAAAACTATGATCACCTTAGCTGGACTGCTGGATCAGTTTCATTTAAAAATGTTTACCCCTAAAAAAATTTCTAACGTTGACTAACTAAGGTTGCATCAACTTTAAACAAATGTTAATTAAATATAATTAATATTTCTATTATAGTTACTGTTACTATAGAGTATGTATCTTCAGGATTCAGTTTTACTTGGAACAGAAAATCATGACAAATTTTTTTTAAGTAAATGCAGATAAAACTTAAAACAACGTTTTTAATTTTAAATTAAAAAAACTGAAGATATTTCATATCTATACACAACAACATCAGCAACAACAACAACAACAACAAAAGACATGACGTGACGAAAAAAATGTGTATTCAAAGATTGAGTTAAACACTTATTTGTATGTACATACATACATCCATTCATGCATATGTATACATATCAGATTTCTTATCAATGCTCAAGTATTTATTAGATCTTAACAATCATACTTAGATATCTTCATTATGAAAATATATGAAGCATTAATTTGCATGATCACACACTCAGGGAAATTATTCTGATTAAAAATAAGAATGCGTCACATTAATTCAATAATTTTCAATGTAATAGAAAATGTATATTGAGATACCTAAAAACTAATGAGTTTAATAAATTAATACTGTAAATACATATTTTTCCATATTGAAATAAAAAATTTCAATATGACTAAACCTTCGTTAATGATTCTTATTAATTCAACATGGTTTTTCTCTGAGTTTGGACTTATCGTCCAGTCAAAGAAGGCAGATATAGTTAAATAAGCAAAATCTGTAATATAAACAACTTTCTCACAAGCAGACTTTAACGCTGGCACTTTTGGCTAAAGAAAACTTAAGAATGAGAAAATATGCAGCAATACTTAGTATAAGAACATACTAGGATTAGAAAAGTTTCAAAAAACTTGTGATATTTTATACTATCAAATGTCTGGCATGACAGACAATTTATTTCAATGTACTCGTACTAGCGTGAGAAAATCTTACTCTCTCTCACACAGAGCCACACAAAGAGGTGATGACGTAATACACAAACATACATACATAATGAAATTTTATAATATTATGAAATTCATATACACAGCAACACCCAGAACAAAATCGCTAGCATCAGTTTGTAATACACAGGTACGAGAAAAATCGGGACACGTGAAAGTAGGTGCTTCTATAAGTATTTGCTGTATTTTTCCAAAAGCTTTTTCCTATGATTGCTACATTAAAGTAAAACATACTGAAATAAAAATATCATTACCCCTATTCAAAAGCTCTTCGTATGAACCTGACTGGATTCAAAGCATTTAACATCTCAAATTCCCTTGTACATACATATAAATCCTATTTCAACACAATATTTTCTATCTCCATAAGAATAGCAACGTCAATAGCCTTGAAAGCATATTTACATTCATTTGTAAATATGTATGAAAAAGTGATGATATAATTCAAACAAGCAATGGTATTCTTCAAATCCAACAACATAAACATACATTACCAAATACATTCCCTATCCACTGCCATTTACAACAGGGTTACCACTCTCTGCACCTATTAGATTATTTCCCCAGAGATACAAATAAAAAATAAAAATTAATACATACATACAATCACCATACATACGCATAGCAACGAGAACTCACAACAGCAAACCAAAATCGATCAAATCACGATTACTACATACACACAAATTTCTTGTCACTACCCTACAGTCAGACTGGGAACCAAATGTCTTTGTAGCAATATTAAAATTCTAGTGGCAATTTTGATATAATAAGTTTATTCTATCCCTCATTATAAAAGAAATATAGGAAACAAATATGGTATATTTGTGGTGGAATTGTCAACAACTTGTCTATATACATATATGCATTTGTATGTACACAAATTACTGGAACTAACTGTTTGGTTGGTATGTCTCCATGTCCCATAAGAACTTCGTAGTCAATACCTACTTAATTGTTTCAGTGTTATTTGTAGGCTTTCAATGACACATGCTAAATGTCTATAGCACAAAGTATTATATGGGTGATAACTATAAAGTAGTACTGGTGACAAGTCGAAAGCGAGTCAATACATTTTTCAAAATCGATATTTCTTACAGGGGTATAATATTTGTCTACCACTACAACAAAAGTATCCTACACCGGCAGACTCACAATTAAATACATAAGCACACACACACACACACATATATGCACACACACACATATACATACACATATACAAACACCCACATATACATACATCCATGAACTCTAAGCACAACGTTTCTTACAATAACAACATAAGCTGTACACACAAGTACATCCATACATAGAAAGAATCAAAGTCGCACACACACAACCATACAAGCACAACCACACACACACAACCACACACAGACATAAAATCTCGGCATGAAAATTCCCAAAATTCCCCCATTTGTAACAGGGTTGCCATGACTTTTGTAGTAATGATGGAGATAGTCCTGTTTTTCCCCGGTTTTGAATTCCCAAAACAGGACTATCGCCACCATTACCACTCTACTTATCTTATTAATTAACGGTTTAATTATATGTTGATATTTATATGAATTTGAACCTTGCATTTCAGCTTCTGCTTGAAGCTGACGTTTGTATATTTTTAATCATTAAGATTTCTCTATAATTCTCTAAATTTTTTCAGTGTAATGTAAGGGTTTTGAATGAAATAATAATTGAAATAATCCTGGTGTCATTTTCCAGTTTGTAATTCCGAATTGAAAATAGTTGTCATCATTAAATTTTAGTTTTTTATTTGCATATTGCTAATTTCCTCTTTTGTCTATGTTGAAGCCATAAACTTTATCTATTTGATTATTATTTAGAAGCAATTTAATATTTTCTTCAAGTCTAGATCTATGTTTGTTATTATTATCATTTTCACTAATTTCATTGTAGTCTTCAGCATCATCATAATTATCAGAACTTTCATCGAAACTATTATCATCTGATAGTGGTGAAAGTGTTGTTTCTGTTTTATTATCATTAGGTTGATTATATTCTGATTGATAATTACCTGATCGATCATCATCATCATAATTTTTTTCGATTTTTAACTTACGTTTATTTTAGATTTCATATCATCTTTCAGCAAAATTTTTTATTGATAATCAGCAATGTTTTCACTTATCATATTCAAAGATTTAGTTATGGGCTTAAATGAATCGTCTAATAAATTCTTTCTATCTACTTCATTTAATTTTATGTGTTTTAATTTTTCCTTTAATGCTTTTCTTGTCTGAACAATATCTTTTAACTTATTATTCGTTTTAATCCGTTTTGTTTCTGCTTTCTATCTGGTGACAACCTGCCTTATAGCTGATCTATACTTGATCTGTATCTGATCTATATCTGGTTTATATCTGGTTATGGCCTCGTTTGTATCTGGTTACAATCTGCTTTATACCTGCACTACATCTGGTTACAATCTGCTTTATATCTGTACTGCATCTGGTTACAATCTACATTATATCAGTACAAATTCATCAAAACCTTTCCTGTGTAATAGGTTGTTAATAAAAATTTTTATTTAATTTAATTAATTTATTTTTATTTAATTTACTTTAAATAAAATATAAAGATAATTTTCTGAGCTCAGCTTGGAGCTCTAGGAATTTTGTTTAATGATTAATTTTAAAATAAAAATACAATGTCTTATATACTAGTTATGAGAATAAAGCTTAACCTATCTTAACATAAGAGGGAAAAGAAAAGGTATATGCTTAATACGCAAATTGTTCCTTTTAGTTTCCCACGGTAGGCGTGCGGCGTGTGTCTCATAACAAATTTGGAAAACATGGATATTGTATTGTTTATATTTATTATATAAACACATGTGGTTATTAATTATGATTCATTCAAGTGCATTATGATGCAGCTTTTGATCAGACTGGCGAGTGTCAAATAGCATCTGTACAAAATACATATTTACGTTGCAGTCTGTCAAATGCATTTATCTAACACTTCATGCAGCGGTATTTGCCCGATTGCATGAGTGTCGTAGTGATAGTCGTAGTGTAGTTAGAACACGCTACACCTCCACCTTTTATAAGAATGTTCATATAACGTTAGTTTTATGGACATTCTTTTACACATAAAAAAAAGTATTTTTGAAGTATAGTTAAAAATTTAAATCTTATTGTAAAATATTAGGTTTTATTGGTAATGCGCATACGGTTTTAATTATTTAATATTAAATAATTTAAGTCTATTCTTATGAACTATTTGTGTTTTATTTGTTTTCTTATCAAATATAGTTACATTATTTCTTAAGTCTATTTTCTTAATTTTGTAAGGTCCTCTATATTGTATTTCTAACTTATGACCTGCTTCATTTTTCAGTAATACTAGATCTCCTATTTTAAAGTTATAATCAATTATATCCCTAAATTTTGTTTCTTTGGCATAGTCCTCTATATTATATAGTGGTTCTACTTTATCTACATTGAAAATCTGAAAACTGTTAGGAGTTTTTGCAAAGACTAACTCATAAGGGCAATAACTATGAATTGTTGAAGGTGTTGTATTAAAACAATAAGTAAAATATTTTAGCCATTCATCATAATCAGTTTTATCAACTGTTATATAGGATCGTACGTATTCATTAAAAGTTCTATGACTTCTTTCAATTGTACCTAATGTCTGATGATAGTATGCAATTGAAGTTAGTTTTTCTATTTTAAATATATTACATAGTTCTGTCAATAAATCATTTTTATATTCGGTACCCATGTCCGAAATGAACGTCTTCATTGAACCATAAGTAAGTATAAAATTATCAAATATCGTCTTAGCAATTGTTTTAGCGTTTTTGTCTTGTATTGGTATAGTCACTAAATATTTAATTAAATCACATATTATGGTGACTGCACATTCATTTTCAAATAATGATTTTGGAAACGGTCCGATTGTGTCTACGTACACCGTGTCAAATGGTTTTGTTGGTGTTGGTGTTATTGTCATTGGACTTTTAGAATGTTTCAATGTTTTGGCCGTTTGACATTTATGACATTGTTTTACATATTTAGATATGTCTTTTGACATATTTTTCCAATAGTAATATCTTTTTATTTTTTCTAATGTTCTATATATTCCGCAATGACCTCCTTCTATGGGGTCGTCATGATACTTCTGCATAATTTAAAGAATTGCCTTGGCACTCTTATTATTAATTTGGGTCACCTCATTTAGTAGCGCTACTATTATATTTTTTAAATATTTATTGCCCACTTCTTTAAAATCTTTTATTGAGATAAATTCGAAAATTTTCTCTGTAAGTGACACTTGTGATTTATGAATATTGTATTTACCGGCCACTTTTTCGAGCCTAGGGAAAAATTGTCCTAAGTCAAGATTCCCTTTAGTAAATAAATCATTAATTTGTACATGTGCAATTATTGATTTTCCTCTTTTGATATAACATCTTCCGGGAATAATCTTTAGTTTGCAATATTTTCTGACGTCAGTTTTATTTAATGGTACAAATATATTGGGCTTATTATTATTTTTATTTATGCTATGCTGATTATTTATTTTATTACTATTTTGGTTATCATAGGTCATCGATCTGGTCGTGACTCTTAATACGGATAAAAATTTTTGATTCATTTCTTTAAGGTCTGTTATGGTAATTCGCGATAAAGCGTCAGCAACATAGTTATCTTTTCCCCTAAGATATTCAATTGTAAGGTTATACTCTTCCAAATCGAGTTTAATTCTTGTTAACTTGGAGCTTGGGTTTTTCATTCAAAACAAATAAGAAAGTGGTCTATGATCAGTACGGACAGGAAAATATTTTCCATATACATATGGTCTGAAGTGGGTAATTGCCCAATGAATTGCAGTTAATTCTTGCTCAATAGTTGATTTGTTACTTTCTCCCTTTGTGAATGTTTTTGATGCATCAGCAATAGGTAAATGTTTACCATCATATTCGTGTGTCAAAACCGCACCACAAGCGTACCTACTTGCATTTGTTGTTATACAAAATTCCTTAGTAAAATCAGGATATTGGAGTAAAGTAGGACTCATTAGTGCTTTCTTAAGATATTTAATCGCAAAATCACAGTCTTTTGTCCATTCAAATTGTGTATTTTTCTTGGATAATTTTGTTAAATGTCTGGAGTATTCAGAAAAATGTTTATTGAATCTCCGATAGTAGTTACAAAAAGCTACAAATCTTTTTGCGCTATCTGCATCTGTTGGTATTGGATAGTTTTCGATAATTGAATATTTACTGTCGTCTGGTAATATTCCTTTATCTGTACATTTGTGTCCAAGATATGTTACTTCTTTCATGAAAAACGAACATTTCTCTGGATGCAGTTTTAGATTGTGTTTACGGCATAAGTCAAAAACACTCTTTTAATTTGAAAACATATGTTTTTTTGAACATCCCAGGACAACTAAATCGTCCATGTAAAGGAATGCTTGATCTGGTCTTAGTCCAGTAAAAGCAAGTGTCATCATTCTTTGAAAAGAATTTGGTGCTATTTTTAAACTATAAGGTAATCTAGTGAATCTGTATGAACCGTTATTGGTTGAGAATGCTGTTAAGTCTCTGGAGTTTTTCTGCAAACTGATTTTGTGAAAACCTGACATTAAGTCTAAACAGGAGAAATATTTTGCTCTACCAAGTTGGTCCAAGATATCATCGATTCTAGGCAATGGGAATTTATCTGCAATTAATTTTTTATTTATTTGTCTGTAATCTATGACAAGTCTCCATCTTTTCTGTTCGGAGTTTGGAAGTGATTTCTTTGGTACTAATAAGATAAGACTGTTGTTTTCAGAAAAGGAAGGTTCAATAATTTTATCATCTATTAATTTTTTCATTTGTCTATCAATTTCGTCTTTATGTGTATGTGGTACACGGTAATTTTTAATGTATACTGGTTCTCTATTTTTTACTATCAACTTCTGTTTATAAAAGTTATTAGTTGTTATTGTTTCTGATTCCAAACCGAAAATATCACTATGTGTCGAACATAGTTCCATTAATATATTTTTAAATTGTTGTGGAAAATTTTTCTGTAAAATTTTTAATATTTCTGAGTTTCTTTGCGTATTTTGGACTAAATTTCCTTTGATAATCTCATAATCAGAGATGTTTTCGGTTTTTATGTTACTTTGTTTGATTTTAGTAATGGTGTTATTAGTGTTTAAGATACGAATAAATGCTTTGTCATATTTAACTAATGTATTTGGTATAAGAATACCTGGTTCAATTTCTTGATTTGGAATTAATATTTCATTATTTGAATTGTTAAAATATAATTTCCTTATTACTTCACATCTTGGAGGTATATTAATTTCATTGCAGTTATTCGTAATCGGTATATCTATTGTATATCTATTGTGTGGTATATTAAATGGTCTAAGGACAAGATAATCATTATCTTGGTTGAAATCCAATATACAGTTATATTTTTTGATAAAATCCATGCCAATGACTCCATCGCATGGTATCGGAAAATTATTATCTACCACCTGGAAGTTATGTGGTATTAAAAAGTTTTTAAATTTTAAATCGAAAAATGTTTTTCCAATCGATTTGATATTACCTTGTCCTATTCCACTTAAAGTTGTTGTTTTATTAGTGTTAATTTGGCTTAATTTAACGAATTTTGATTTTATTAATGAAATGTCTGCACCAGTGTCTATTAAGAATATGAGTGTAGTGTTAGTATTGCCTTATTGAATATTTATAAAGAAGCTCAAGTTTAAATTTAGATAGTAAATTTTTACTGATTTAGTCCTAGGGGAAATTCGGAGTTTTCCGAACTGCTTTCATTTGATTCTGTTGCTCTTACGTAGTTATTGTTCTTACGATTATTATGAAATCTTTGCCGGTTTCTGTAATAATTGTTATTATTATAATTATTATTGTTGTTATTATTTCTACGTGGGTAATTGTTTCTTCCACGTGATCGTGTGTTATTACCACGGTAATTGTTTCCAGATTTGTACTTTTGTCCATAGTTACCATATTATGGTATTTTGTTGACCTGTGGCGTCTGAACAACTATTGACAAATTTACTTATAGCATCGTTCATGCTATTAAATTGACCTGCCTCCATGATAAACTTGACTTTATCAATGGTGCAGTTTTTAGTTAATGCCTTTACGGCAGTTTGTGTGGAATATTTTGTAGCTAAGTCGCATGACAGTCCATCTGAAATGTATGCGGTTTCTAATGCTTTAGTTAAATTTTCTGTTTCGTTGCAATAAGCATTGGCAGTTTTATTGTTTTGTTTTATATTTAAAATTTTTGCCGTTAATACTTCCACAGATTCTCCCTTGACGCTATTTTTTAGTTTGTGTATTATTTCGGATATAGTTGATTCATTATTGATTAGATTTGTGGCTGCCTTTTATTGATTCTACCAAATATAAGGAGTCAATAAAGGATCGTAAATTTTCTGATTTTCCATCAAAGTCTATAATCAGCTTTGATGCTGTTATCAAAAAGTCCACTACAGTTTGAGTCATTTTGGATTCAGTTATAGGCATAGAAATATTAAATATTACACTTTCGTGTATTGAATTTGGTAGTTCGATTTGTATCGATTTTTTATCAGCTAATTTTGAAATTCTGCTTGTTAAATCAAGGAAAAATACGTCTGTTGCTCTTTGGTGAGCTACTGTTAGTCTATTGTAATAAACATTAAATAAAACTCTTATTTCTTCTAATTTTGTAAGCATATTTTGAAAATGATGGATAATTGTTTAATTTTTAATTGGTCTATCAATATTGATACACTTATATGACCGTTCTAAATCTACTTTTATAATTCGTGCCTTATTCAAAATATCTTTCCATTCCATTAGTAAATAAAAAAAAATTGCTAAAAAGTTTAATTTGGTCATATTTTGTCTAAATCGTTTGCTTTACTGAAATACTTTTTTCTTAGAGCTCTTTTATGTGACAAATATATTTTAAGCAACAAGTTTATTGCTGAAATTATTACTAATATTAGCATTCGTAACCATAATGAATTTATTTCTGACTTATGATCAATGATTTCAAAATTGGTAATCACGTTAGCATTGGGTTTTTCCATTTTCGATTCTGTTTTACCCATATTTAAAATTTATTTATTTTACTGAATTATTGGTGCTTATTAATTTCTTTTTCTATGCGTTCTGACCACCTTATTGCACGAACTGTCATTTCTTCTACATGAGTATTGTTTAAATTTTTTTTATGCATGTTTTTTTTATTTATTGTATCTTTATATATGAACTAACAATAAGTATTCAAATCTTAAATCTAACACATAATTAATAGGCCCGACCAATGTCAGACATAACTAAGTGATAGTTGAAAATAATATATAAGTAGTGATAAGCAAAAATAAGTATTTTCAAGCAACTTCATTCGGAGTGTTTAGTATTAGAGCCCTTGTATCTCTCTTTTTTAAACGGATGCGTCCAGTAAAGTTCAAAATATTACGAGCAAGCGGATTAGGATGTGACTCGAGTTTTGTTAGATATTTGCCTGCGTATTTTGCAATTTCTTCAGTCACTAGTGGCATATTTAAATCACGATGTATATTTGAATTCTTAATGTACCATGGAGCAGATGTTATTAACCTTAAAATTTTGTTTTGTCTTCGTTGAATTCTCTCTACATTGGAAGCTGAAGCAGTGCCCCATAACTGGATACCGTAACACCATATTGGCTTTAAAATCGACTTGTATATTAAAAGTTTGCAGTCTAGGCCGAGTGTTGAATTTCTGCCAATCAGCCAATGTACCTGAGTTAATTTTAGTATCATTTGAGTTAACTTATAGTCAATGTGATGTTTCCATGTAAGCCGTCGATCGAGGTGTATACCAAGATATTTCACATGTGAATGTTGAGGAACAACTTAATTATTAATCCTAATGGGGGAACAAGTATCTCTTCGTAAGGTAAATGTTATATGGTCACACTTTTGTGCATTTACCTTAATTCTCCATAAGTTTAACCATAGTTCCATCTGGCTAATGTGTTCCTGGAGTTTTCGGGATGCCTCATCAGGGTTTTCGTGCATACTAAGGCAGGCGGTATCGTCGGCAATTGTAGAAGTGTGGATACTACTGCTCACAGGCATATCACAAGTATAAATCAAATATATAAATGGCCCCAGTATACTCCCCTGTGGCACACCGGATGAGATAATTTCAGGCATACTCATAAAGTGAACTTCCACAACTGTAAATTTCGGTGCAAGAATGTAACTTTCCAAAAGATTTAGAATGTTTATTGGTAAGTATGTCTTCAATTTCAAAATCAGGCCTTCATGCCACACTTTATCAAATGCCTGAGAAAAACAGGGCAGAACAATACTTCTTTTCCTAAAATGTTTTTCTGATAAATTGAACCAATCTATGCGTTTGCTCAATGGTGCTATGCTGACTTCTAAAACCAAATTGATGATCCGGGATGCACCCATTATCGGTTAAAATTGAAGACAATTTTGTCATGAGTAGCTTTTCAAAAAGCTTTGACATTGTTGACAGTAAACTTATTGGCCTATATGACTCAGCCTTGGTAAAATCTTTACCTGGCTTTGGAATCATTTTATCCTTGGCAAGCTTCCTGCAGTCTGGATAATATTCCAGTCGTAAAATGGCTTTAAAAATTAATAACAGGATTCTAATTGCAGTACGAGGTAACTTAATCAGCATCTGGTTACTAATTCCATCCATACCGGAAACTTTTTTCGGGTTGAGCTCGGCAATTAGTTTTTGGTAATCACACATCGTAAATTTTAAGGGTCGAGGGGTAGAGCAACTACACTCGGCAAATCAGCAACACCGGTACATGTATTTGGTGTAAATACGGATTTTAAATGCACAGCAAATATGTTACCTTTTTCAGTATCGCTTCTTGCCCAACCTCCGGTAGATGTGCCCAGAGGTGGCTTAAACTCAACGGGTGTTTAAGCTTTTTAGCAGCGTGCCACAAAGAGTAATTAGATGCTGCTGTGACATCAAGGCCTTCCAGATAATTTTTGAAAGATGCAGTTTTTTCAGATGCAAGCAACTCTTGCACTCTTTAAATCTGATTTTGTGTTGAGGTGATCTGTGCTGTTGCCATTCCCTTCTAGCTCTTTTTTTCACGTACGAGATGTTCCACGTCTGTAGAATAAATTTTATTGAACCCAGTTTGCGGATGGGAGGTAGTGGCATGTTCAGAAGCTTGTTTAATATTCTTGTTAAGATTTGCAATGTTGGATTCAATATCATTGGTTGTTCTTAGCGTAATATTTTCCGTGCAATGACTACTAAGATATTTTTTGAATCCCAGCCAATTTACACGATTTATCATCTTGACATATGGGTGAGGTAAAGCGCTTCTCAGTGGGCTACAGATTGTAACGATCGTGGGAGAGTGATCGGACGACAGATCTAGGGAAGCTTCAACGTGAATTAATTCCCTAGAAATACTTTTTATGACGCCGAAATCTATAACATCCGGAATTTTTCGAACGTCAGTAGGCCAGTAAGTAGGCTCCCCACTCGAAATAACATCCAAGCCCATTTTTTTTTCAATTGTGTTGAACAACGCCTTACCTCTAGGCGTAATAAGACGCGAACCCCGAAACGTATGTTTAGTATTGTAGTTGCCAGCTGCTACGAAACAAGGTCCAAGAGATTTGTAGAATTTCTCGTATTGGTCCTCAGTGATTGAAATTCTGGGAGGGGAGTAAATTGAAGATATCACGAAATTTGTACAAAAATTTTCAATACAGATATTTGTTGCTTGTAGATATTCTTCACAAATGTTGTCACGAATATAGTGCTTGAGTCTTGACTTTGTTAGAATTGCTTATCCACCGCATGCTCTCCCTTTAGGGTCCTTTGTATCATATAATGTGTAGCCATTAATTTTAAAGAGGCTTCTAGAAGTCAAATGAGTCTCAGAGACCAACATTATATCAATATTTTTTTCCGTAAGGAAGTGCTCAAGTTCATTTTTATGTTGGCGCATGCCATTTGCGTTCCAGAAACATATTTTTAACGGGTTCATGGCTTGTTAATTACTGCTTGAAGCAGAGTATTCTGCATTCTCAGCATTTCTTGCATCATGTTAGTTATATTTGTTGTAAAGTTGTTTATAGTTAGCACCAGATTCTCAATAGTAGCTTCAAGGCGACTAAAGTTAAAGCTTGAATTTGCATTCGTTGACTTATTTGGCGGTGAAACATTTTGTGTGGGAATAGAACTAGCCTTATCAGCATCGGCATACGATACACGTGAAGTAACTGGTTGGCTCACTTAAGCAAAAGTGGCGGAGTACGCGTTTAATTGTTAGCTGGAGTTAATTTAGGTTTTTGCACCATAGCCTTCTTGACGAAAGAGTGCACAGGACATCCTCTGTAGTTAGCGGTGTGATTACCTCCACAAATATTGCATTTTTTCCGCTTGATCTTTTGTTTTAGTACAACTAGCACTACCGTGCAATTCACCGCAGATAACACACACTGTAGGTAAATTGCAGTAAGCTTTTGTATGGCCATATTCTTGACAATTATGGCACTGTACAGGTCCAGAACGCTTGTGTGGTTCTTCAACTGTTATTTTTAAGTATAAAAGGTATTTTAGGCTATAAATAGGATGAGTCTCGTTTTTTTCAACTGTATATCATTCGGCTCCAGTTCAACACGAAATAGGGGTTGGGGTACCGTTTCTTTGTTCATTATGTTAGATACATTCTTTACCTTAAATCCCTGGAAGACGAGTGCATATTTTATTTCTTCAGGGGCAACATAAGAATCTATGCCCTTCAATACGATCTGCAGGCCTTTAGCGCTCTTAAGCTGGTATGTGTAGAAGCTTGTTTTATTTGTTTAAAATTCAGAAACCATTTTGCGGAAATCTTTTTCGTCATAAATTTGAATTTTCGTTTCATCGATGTTGCCACGTTTTATTGGGACAATGTGGAATTTATTTTCACCAATGACCGAAACTAATTTTTTAATAAGGGCATTTGAATTTTTCTCTCTCTTGGTGGCGGCTTGGATGTTTTATTGGAGGATTGTCGTTCTCATCTTGCAAAATTTTAAAACGGTTTTGGCGATTAGTTGAAGATGCACTGTTAGCCCTAGACATCTTTGGAGCGGATGAAATCTTTGAAGAATTCAGGCTTCGCCCACGCTTTACCACGGTTATATATCTGTCCATACCGACTTGCACCTTGGGCTTTGAGCTAATGTTATCTGTAGTGATAACTTTGTTAAGTGATGAATACGAGCCTGAAGGGGATGATATAACTGACTTATATGAAGAAGTACTACGCAATTTTAATGTTAATGAATCACTACTATTTGGCATCGGACAAAGCGAAGTTGATCGCTGACGAAATATTGGCTTTTTCGTTAAAAAAAAAACACTTTCATTAGATTTATTATTTCTATTTTTTTCATTAAGAGCTTCAGAACTCACAGTAAAATAAGCATTTCTGCCGTTAGAACTCACTTCATAATTTTTTGTATTTCAGGCACTCATATAGAGTATTCCTCAAGGGCACTTTTTTTTTTGCTTACGGTTTTTTTTGGTCTTGTACTTTATGATTGTTTGTCTGTTTTTGAGGTACTCGTATAGAGTATTCCTCAATGTCACTGTTTATGTTTTTTTTGTTTGAGTTTTTTTTGTATTTGTTATTTCCACTATGTAAAAAATATTATCAAAGCAATAAAGCTTATTTATTAAAGATGGTATGTACCTATTACGAATGATATGTACTACGAATATTTTTTGTATAATTTTTTGTTTGTTTGGTATGTAAAAAAAATTCCGCTAATCGACTGTTCGCTATGAAGGTACCACGAGAACTCTATTGTTTAAAATATCGTCCTAATTTGGGACACCTGGCATTCCTATTATTTTCCAAATCTGTTCTAAATATTTTACTTGTTGTTCCAATGAAATTCCTTCTTCTTCAAAAATAACATTAATATGTTTTATGGTTTGTTTTCTAACAACTAATTAATTAATTATAAAAGTACCATTTAAAAATTTATTTATGTTAATATATAATAGTATTGAGGATAAGTTAAAAAAAATATGTAATTATAATGTTTATCAACGGCGGTTAACGCCTACTGACCTAGGAGTGCGCCGCAATTAGTGCACTTCTTTGTAAGTTTTTTGTCTTATTAACTTAGTGTTTCTATTCGTACCCACATTTTAGTCGAGTCAGACCATGTTGGTGGGGGATCTCTGTTGACTTCTCGTAGCAACAGGGCTTTTTCTCTTTTCAACCTACAGAGATATCCTCCTCTCCTCTTTGGCTTTGATGTCTTCGGGATTTTTATGTTTTTTTCCTTCTTAATTTTGTTGTTTCTTTTTTGGTATTTCTGTATAGTCAGGGGTTGTGGACCAACCTTTATATCTTGTTTATTCATTTGACGAAAAAAAATATTTTTTTTTGTATATTTTTTTTGTTGTATATTTCCAGTTGGTGCATTTAGGCCAGGCGGACTTCTTTTTTTTCATAAATTTAGGTGCTTTTGTTGTTGGTTTCAGCAGGTGCCTTTAGGCCAGGCGGACTGCTTTTTTCCTCTGGCAGAGCGTTTTGGCTGGTCTGCCAGGACCCATAACTATTTCAGGAAGTCCTTTTTTATTTGTGTACTTCCCTTATTATTTGCGCTCGAAGGTCGCAAGTTTCTAAGGCAGGATCCTCATGTAATAGGTTGTTAATAAAAATTTTAATTTAATTTAATTAATTTATTTTTATTTAATGTACTTTAAATAAAATATAAAGATAATTTCCTGAGCGCAGCTAGGAGCTCTAGGAATGTTGTTTAATGATTAATTTTAAAATAAAATATATTGTCGTATATACTAGTTATGAGAATAAAGCTTAACCTATCTTAACATAAGAGGGAAAAGAAAAGGTATATGCTTAATAGGCAAATTGTTCCTTTTAGTTTCCCACGGTAGGCGTGCGGCGTGTGTCTCATAACAAATTTGGAAAACATGGATATTATATTGGTTATATTTATTATATAAACACATGTGGTTATTAATTATGATTCATTCAAGTGCATTATGATGCAGCCTTTGATCAGACTGGCGAGTGTAAAACAGCATCTGTACAATTTACATATTTACGTTGCAGTCTGTCAAATGCATTTATCTAACACTTCATGCAGCGGTATTTGCCCGATTGCATGAGTGTCGTAGTGATAGTTGTAGTGATAGTTAGAACACGCTACACCTGTATCTTCCTGTGTTTTTAGGATCATCCTTGATTACAACTACAAATCCATACTTATTTTTCCAACAATCCCCACAAATTTTTGTATACTCTTTAAACGGCATATCACCAATAACATGATCATTATATATATGCCTTAAGCTCATTTCATCTTGTTTAAATATTATAAACATTGTCCAAATTCACTTTGGACACTTAAATTATGTTAAACTAAAAACATAATTTTTATATTAATATGTTCAATTAATATAAGCTAGTAATAATCGCCAAAAGTAAATTTAGATAGGTGTGGCATCTTTGTAAATTTAGTACTTATATCGTATTTCGCATATCGCAGAACCATAACCGTTTTCGTTAAATTTGTTATGGAAAATGTAACGCACCCTTTGTATTTTTACTTGTACTCACTTTCGATTCAACCACAAAAGAGTGTACAACCTTGTGCTTAAGTAAAATTAAGAAGTTGTAAATCATAAATTAAACAACCTTTACTTACCTTTCAACAAAACTTATATTTAATGTGAATTGAAATCACAACAACTTTTATTGTAAATGGAGTTAATGAATTGCCACTAGCTGTTAAATACTTACCCTTTGAATTATAAGAAAATAAACTCTGGATTGTAACTAAAAAAGGTACCTTATTATTTCTCATAAGGCTCTCAACAGGTGAGAATTATACCCAAATTCAGCATCTAGATTCTAGAAAATTAATACCATCCTGGGTTTTTTATATCAACTCTCAAATTTAATTGCCCAACCTCGAGCAATTAAAATTGAGTCTTTCCCTTTTATACAGCACCATACACTTGATATAACTCCTCTTGTCTATAAAAGGTGAATAAAGCATACTTTGCAACCTCTGCAAATTATTCATGGTCCTCTAGAAGCCGTATAAAAAAGTCTCAGCGAAGGAAGCATCAAACAAATAAGAAAAAGAGCAGCAGAACAATGAGGTAAAGTAAAAATCTAAAACATCAAAGGGATCAGTTAAAAAACAGCAATCAATAAGTACAAACCACATTAAGTAAAGAAAAAACAGCATAAAAATAAAGGAAAGTGAAATTTGTGGGCGTGTGCTAGGTACATATAAAAAGTAAAATTAAAACTTAAAATTACAAAAAGTGAATAAGGAAACTGCATGTGCAAAGCACATATGTATGTACATACATATGTACACATAAATATGTATGTATAAGCGGTGAAAAGTTATTAAACAAAAAGGGAAAAAAGTAGTAGTACTTAAATTTATAAAAATATCAAATAACAGTAAAGTACATAATATAAAAAAGCACATATGTATGTAATGCATAAAGATGTACATATTTATCTATGTACTTAAATAAAAACAACAGTTATAGCGGAAAAAACCAATATATATATGCACCTATATACTCGTGTCACAAAACATAAAGAAAATCCGTTGTGTATGCATATGTACATAAAAAATACCAAAAAATAAATAAATATATGTATATACATCTGGATGTGCGTTTATATGTATTCATGTACATATATACATAAAAATAATTGAACTTGAAAAGATCTCAAAAGGAGAACAAAAAAAAAAGAGTAAAGAAATAAAAGAAGTTAAAAAAAAAAATAGTTATTGAAGAAGCAGAAAAACCACGGCCAAGTTCTCTTTGAAGAATTTCAAGAAACAACCACCATTTGGACATCTAAAATTATATGTATGTAAGTGCATTACAAAATAAAATTAAATTATTTGTAACTAAAATAAAACAAAAAAAGATTAATATTACTACTACCTATATTAATTTCAATTTCCAATTTGTGGCATAAGAAAAACGCAAAATTATACATATCCAGTATCTAGTCTCTTTAACACCTTAAACAAGTGATTTACTCTTTCTATTGTTTACTCTTTACTACAGTGATTCAAAAGTAAGAAAAGACAACAAAAAATACTCTTATACATTTCAAATACCTCTTAAATTCCATTTCACAAAATTTACAGTCCACTAAATAAAATTAAAATAACATATGATTAGAGTCGATTGAAAACAAAATTCATTATTTCAAAAAAAAAAAATAAAAATTACAAGAGTTGTTTGTAATAAATCAAATTAAAGCCAAAATTAAAACAAAAAAGTAAAGTTGGAAAAGAGTAAAACACAATTAAAATAAATCTACAAATATTATAACAAGCAAACATTACTTTTCACTCAATATTTCACACACGCACACATACACACAATAATAAAGCTCATTGCAAATAGGGATTCCCATTAAAAATAAAACAAACAATAGACTAAAAGCAAATGTAAAAAAAAAAGAAAATTACATAGAAATAAATTGCAACAATAACTAAATATTAATTCTTTATACCTAAAAACTTACATTCCACATACAAATAGATACATACACATCCCAACAAACATTTTATTTATAATTAGAAAAGGTAAAATAAATTTCAAAAATAAAATTAAATAAATATTCTGATTTAAAAATCGTATTTACGGTGAACCGAGAATTTATTCGTCAAAAGTTTAAGATTGCGTTCAATTAATTTCTCATGCAAAAAAAAAAAATATAAATATAATTTTCAAATTTCTTCAAAAACAAACTAAAAATAATTTGGATTAACGGAGGGTACTAGTAATTCTACTCAGAAATTTAAATGGTTGTTTAAAGCAATAACAATTAACTAAGCTGTCGCTTGCTAAAACTAACACGAAATATTTTTCTATATTATCATTGTGAAAACTAGGTAACAGGTACTTAGTGCTAGCTCAATAGCCCCTTAATTATCGATAATATAGAAAACTCATTCCAGTAGTGCAAATCTTACTTCCCCTTTTATAAAATTTTTCATATTACGGCTAGATAACAGGTATCTAGACTTAAGTTAGTTTTAAACAAGTTGGTAGCCCCAAAAACAAATTTGTTATTAACACTAGATAACAGGTATCTAGAGTTACGTCTCTAAAAACGCTAGTGAGAAACTAGATAGCATATCTAGCAATCTCATTTCTCTCCCATTCATTAAACTAATATTCGCAAGAGTATCACTATATTCAGTAATCATGTATCCCAAATCCGATAAATCTTTGGCAGAAAAGTCAGGCTCGGCTACTCCACAAGATTATTTTATATTTGATTGCGAAAATTTACTACATTTTTGCGACATGTTCAATAAAACTGAAGAAGGAGAACAAACTGAATCTGTTTTAGAAATAAAATTAAAAGATTTAGAGGCAAGGTACAAAAAATTGGAAGCTTCTTACCAAGAAATCATGCTTTCACAAGATGGTTCAGTTGACGCCGAATTCAAAACAACTGCTAAAACCGATTATGCTGCACATGTAACAGCCTACTTCCAATGTCACGGACAAATAGGTGAACTATTAAAAGCAGTTCGGCTAGAAACTCCAAACATACCGGGGCATCATTCAACTGTTCGTTATTCCGTCCCACCTCTTGCGTATATACAAAACACAGAACATGATAACTCGAATAATTGCATAAAACTGCCACCCTGTGATACAGAGGTGTTTAAAGGCAGTTATGAGCAATGGCCTTCGTTCAGAGATATGTTCACGGCAGTGTACATAAATCACTCTAGATTATCTCCAGTTACAAAGCTGTATCACCTCCGTAACAAAACGAGAGGAGAAGCTGAAGATATAGTGAAAAGATACACCCTTTCTCATGAAAATTTCAATCTCGCATGGGATGCATTGAAAAATCGCTACGAGAATAAGCGAGTTCTCGTAGATAATCAAATAAAACTCTTATTTGATATCCCAGCAGTGACTAATGAGGACAGCGAGTCCATTAGAAGAATTCAGTCGTCAGTTAATGACTCTTTAGCGACGCTGGGAACCCTTGGTGTAGAAGTTGAAAGTTGGGACCCCATTCTCATTCGACTAATATCTACAAAACTGCCCGAGGTAACTTTAGCCCTGTGGGAACAATCGCTCACATCCCCTCGTGAGCTTCCAAAATGGTCCCAAATGTCACAGTTTCTTATAAATAGATATGAAACTGTTGAACGTGTAAAAAGCATTAGAAACTCAAAAGACGGCTTTAATCTCAATAAGACTCCCAATGTGCAAACTTATACAGTCCAAGAAAATGTAACATCGTCCTGCAAATTGTGCAAAGCAGAACATACACTCAGAACATGCCCAAAGTTCAGAGCATTTACAGTTCAACAGAGAGTTGATTACGTGTTCAAAAATAAACACTGTAACAATTGCCTAGGACATTCTCACATCAAGGCAAATTGTAAAAGTAAAAACACATGTATGTTCTGCAAAAAATCGCATCACACTCTGTTACACATGGCTAAAAGAACTCAAAAAACCTCCAATAGCACAGAACACCTTCCACAAGAAGAGCTTTCACATAAAGCCGCCTTTACCCAAAATGCATTAGCAAACATTACAATAAGCGAGACTCAAGACGAACAACCCAGCACATCACGGCACATTCAAGCCAATTGCTCTACCAGCAACGAAAATATTCTCTTGCGCACTGCATTAATGCAGATTGAATATAGAGGTGAACATTTCACAGTTCGAGCCCTAATTGACCCTGGCTCTCAAAGAACTCTCTTATCAGAAAGAGTTAGAAATCGCCTTCAGCTACCTTACCAAAATTCGCACTTTGAAATCGTTGGTATTGGTGGACAAAAACAATCTGCAAGCAAAGAATGTAAACTAACACTATATGCCAAAAGAACAAACACGAGAATACCTATAAAAGCCATAGTCTTGCCAAAAGTCACGAAGCGACTCCCAGCCAGTTCCTTTGAAGTCTCACGTACAAAGGAATTGGAAGAATTAGATCTAGCTGACCCTGCTTTCAACAAATGTTCTCAAATAGATTTAATTCTGGGCAATGATTACGAGCATTGTATTAACCTCGAAGGTATTAAGAAGAATGTTTGTGGCAAAACATCGGCATACAACACCATTTTCGGATGGGTACTTAGCGGCCCCATGAAAACAGAAACCATTCACGCATTCACAACGGAAGTGGTCCCCTCTGAAAACTCTAATCTCTGTCACATTTTAAGAAAGTTTTGGGAAGACGAAAATATTCCAGCCACTAGGACTAGGTCAGCCGAAGATGAATTCTGTGAAAACTTTTACGCCCGCACGACTACACGTCATGTAAATGGAAGATATATCGTAAGACTACCATTTAAAACAGAGTTTCCCAGTGAAATCTCCCTTGATTCGTCTCGATTCATAGCTCTCGCTCAATATTCCAGAATGGAAAAAACTCTGGCCAAAGATCCTGAACTTCAGTCCCAATACAAGGCAGTTCTTGAGGAATATTTAGCCTTAGATCACATGGAAGAAACTACTTCCAAAGAGATCATATTGAAAGGTAAATATCATTCCTTTTATTTACCTCATCATGCGGTTGTACGCCCAGAGCATAAAACTACCAAAGTGAGAGTAGTGTTCAACGCTTCAAGGAAAACAAAGTCTCAGTTTTCGCTTAATGACGTTCTCCACACTGGCCCAACACTCCAAAATGAATTGATAACAACGATACTCAATTGGAGAAAGTATCAATTTGTGTTTAGCGGGGATATACAAAAAATGTACCGCCAAATTCTCGTGCACCCAGATGACAGGCCATTTCAAAGAATATTATTCCAATCTAAGCCGGACGGACCTGTACAAGATTTTCAGTTAAAAACTGTTACATTCGGAGTGAACTGCGCTCCCTTTCTAGCAATTCGTACTTTGCTACAACTTGCGTCAGACTCTGAATCTAGCTATCCCAAAGCTTCGGAAACTTACGTTGACGACATATTGTCTGGTGGGTATACAATAGAAGAAACCCTTAACGCTCAAAATCAACTCATAGATGCACTAAAAACAGCAGGGCTACCATTAAAAAAGATAACCGCTAACGATCCAAGGCTACTGATACATTTACCAAAAGAAGATCTCTATGATCTAGACTTTCTCCGCTTCCATGAAACGAGTTCAACCAAAACTCTTGGTATAAAATGGAATGCGCTCAGTGACTCCTTTACTTATAATTTCCCGCCCATTGATCAAACACCAAAAATAACCAAGCGCCAAATTCTCTCGACAGTCGCAAAACTGTTTGACCCAGCTGGATGGCTAGCACCTGTAGTCATCAGAGGAAAAATTTTAATGCAACAGTTGTGGGGAGAAGGTCTACAGTGGGACGAAGAAATTTCGGAAGATTCTCGTCAAAAATGGAACAATTTCGTTCAAGATCTATCCAAATTAGAGTATATATCCGTACCCCGTTGGCTACAATATAAACCCGAAGACAACGTACAAATTCATGGATTCTCAGATGCGTCCAAATCGGCATATTGCGCAACAGTATTTTTAAGATGTCAAACTCATTCCAACACAACCTTTGTGAATTTGTTATTAGCTAAATGCAAAGTCGCACCCATACAAACAGTATGCCTTCCACGGTTAGAATTGAATGGCGCCCTCTTACTAGCTAAACTCGTAAATTACGTTTGCAATTCCCTAAACTTGACTTCAAATAAAAAATATTTATGGACTGACTCTTCCATAGTATTAGGATGGGTCTCAAAGCCTCCATCGTCATGGGAAACGTATGTTGCCAATAGAATATCTCAAATTTATCTTCTCACACCAAATGCAGTATGGCAACATGTTCGAACACATGATAACCCAGCAGATATCGGAACAAGAGGATGCAGCCCACAAGATTTGGGAAAGAATTCACTCTGGTGGCATGGACCATCCTGGTTAACCAACCCAGCGTCAGAATGGCCGAAGAGAAACCCACTCAAAACGTGTGCAGAACATATAGAAATTCACTCATTGCAAACACATATTGAAATAAATGACCCACTCGATAAATTTTCCTCATATAACAGAGCTCTTCGGGTATTATGCTATGTTTTCCGATTTTTTCACAAATCTATAAAAAACAAGAGACCAAATGAATTTCACAATATGTCTAATAGTTTACTTCAAAATGAAATGAATTTTGTAAAATCGTCGAGATTTTATTTTATTATTTTAGCTCAAAGGACTTTCTACCAAGAAGAATACGAATGCTTAGAAAAATCAAAACCTATTACAAACAAAAGTTCTCTCAATACCCTAAACCCTTTCCTAGACGCGAATTTAATTATGAGAGTAAATGGAAGATTAGCTCAATCATCCCTCCCTTACAGCGAGAGATACCCCATAATCTTACCAGGAAACTCTAGGTTGTGCCAATTATATCTATCTCATTTACACACATTTTTATACCACGCTCAATGTAGTCAAATGTGTAGAATGGTACAAACCGAATTTTTTATATTTAGACTAAAAGATCGAGTAAAAAAGGTAATCCGACACTGCAAAACTTGCTTAATTCACAAGCAAAAGCCATGTACTCAGATAATGGCCCCGTTACCGCCTGAAAGATGTAATTTAACGCTTCCATTTCAAGTCACAGGCATTGACTTTGCAGGGCCTTTCGAAATTAAAACATCTCCCTTAAGAAAAGCCCCCACGACAAAAGGATATGTCAGTGTTTTCGTCTGCTTCAGCACGAAAGCAATACATTTAGAAATCTGCTCCAGCCTATCCTCAGCGGCATTCCAAGCTGCATTTGCTCGTTTCGTCGGGAGGCGGGGGCTCCCCCAGAGGGTGGTTACGGATAATGGGAGAAATTTTCTAGGTGCAAGCCGAACACTCGAACGAGAATTTAGTGAATTTGTGAAAACTGCGGCTCAAGACACAGCCCAAAAATATATAGCACATGGGTTTGAGTGAAGATTTATACCACCGCACGCTCCTCATATGGGCGGCTTGTGGGAAGCTGCAGTAAAGAGTTTCAAGTTTCACCTCAGAAGAGTTTCCGGAACTCAAAAGTTTACGTTTGAAGAATTCAATACCGTGCTAGCGCGAATTGAAGGAGTATTAAATTCTCGACCGATATCTGCTATATCGGAAGATCCGTATGATTTGAAGGCATTAACTCCTGGGCACTTTCTTAGAGGAGCGCCCTTAATGGCCTTCCCAGAGCAAGATTGCACAAACATTTCGGTTATTAACCGATGGGAAAAATTAAAGGTAATCCATCATCAATTCTCCATTCGGTGGAAGGAGGATTATTTAAAATCTCTGCAGAAACGATACAAGTGGAAGAACTCGGTTCCTAATATTCAGGTGGGCGATCTAGTAGTAGTAATAGATGACTTACAACCACCGCAAGAGTGGCGTTTAGGTAGAGTAGAAAAGGCCTTCGCGGGAGCAGATAATAATACACGTACAGCGGAAGTGCGAATATCTTCTGGAACAATAACTCGACCCATTGTCAAATTATGTTATCTTCCGTTCTTAAATAACGAAAGTTCTTCTTAAATACCACACTAACAAATTGCATTATGTAAATTAATTGAACAGCCATCATAAATGACATAACTCATGCTTCTTATGATATAATCACCATTACACTACATTCATAAAATTTTCACGAACCACATAACAATAAGTAATTAATTAGTTTATTTCTCCCACCAGGAATAATCGAAGATTAGAGACCACTCGTCGCAAATACGAAAGCAGCAATTACGTAAATCGCAGACCGAAAACCTGCGATCTGGACTCTTATAGGTGTGTTTTGTGTAACCAATCTCATGGGTTAAGGTGGTGCCAAAGATTTTTAAAAATGAAGCCAGAATCAAGGGAAAAGGTAGTTAAAACCCACAAGTGCTGTCGGAATTGTTTGGCTCGCAGTCATGTTTTATGGTCATGTTCATCGAAATATTCCTGTAAAAGATGTAACAGATTTCATCATACGCTACTTCATTCTTACAGTAGTAATGCAAAGAGCTTAGAAACCAAAAACCTACACAATCGAAGACGAGATGAACCAATAAAGCAGAATTTGAAAACGAAAGATTTACGCAATCGCAGAAGCAACGAATCAACACCACAACTAAATGAACATGGAGTGAGGATACACGACCAAATTTCTTCAACATCGTCTGCAACATCCAACACCCAACATATAATAGAGGCTATTCGGTCGTTGGCCAATATTTTGTGCGTAACGAATACATAAGCAAATTTGCCTAGCGTCAAGGCCGGCGCCATGTCCAAATTCACTTTGGACACTTAAATTATGTTAAACTAATAACATAATTTTTATATTAATATGTTCAATTAATATAAGCTAGTAATAATCGCCAAAAGTAAATTTAGATAGGTGTGGCATCTTTGTAAATTTAGTACTTATATCGTATTTCGCATATCGCAGAACCATAACCGTTTTCGTTAAATTCGTTATGGAAAATGTAACGCACCCTTTGTATTTTTACTTGTACTGACTTTCGATTCAACCACAAAAGAGTGTACAACCTTGTGCTTAAGTAAAATTAAGAAGTTGTAAATCATAAATTAAACAACCTTTACTTACCTTTCAACAAAACTTATATTTAATGTGAATTGAAATCACAACAACTTTTATTGTAAATGGAGTTAATGAATTGCCACTAGCTGTTAAATACTTACCCTTTGAATTATAAGAAAATAAACTCTGGATTGTAACTAAAAAAGGTACCTTATTATTTCTCATAAGGCTCTCAACAGGTGAGAATTATACCCAAATTCAGCATCTAGATTCTAGAAAATTAATACCATCCTGGGTTTTTTATATCAACTCTCAAATTTAATTGCCCAACCTCGAGCAATTAAAATTGAGTCTTTCCCTTTTATACAGCTCCATACACTTGATATAACTCCTCTTGTCTATAAAAGGTGAATAAAGCATACTTTGCAACCTCTGCAAATTATTCAAACATATTTGCATTATCACGTATAGGATGTTTAGAAATTTTTGTATATGTTTGACATAGACAAAAACAATCAATATGTTTGTGTCTGCCCATACAAAAGTAATCGCTTATTGTATTTTGTTTTTCACAAATAACGTAGTCAAATATAGCTATAGAATGTGGTTTTGCCTCAGTCGATCTTAGAACTTTTTCATTTTCCGAAAACGTGAAGAGATTTATCTCCTTTATTGGAATAATTAATGTCTTAAGATAAATATACTTTGGTTGATATCATGATTTAGAATAAATTTAAATATATTTAAAGGTATGCCCATTATGACTTTCTATTAAACTAACCATAACATTATTTATTCCATAATTTGATGGTCCTACAATTAGTGCTCGTATAGAATTTGGTAACAATGTACTACGTACAATCCCTTCTTTATTTTCTTGCGTTTCATCTGCATTTTTTACAACAATTTGTTTAGTTCGTTTAATTATTCGCATATTGATTGATCGATGACTAAAGTGTCAATGATATAAATTAAACCTTATATAAGAAAAGTGCATCATTTTTATTAGTTGTTTAAATCAGATGCACTTATAATTAAAACGGTTATAAATTATAGTAAAAGCTATAAACAAGATCAGTATAAGACTGGAAGAGGATTCATCAACAAATTCATAAATAAATTAGCAGTAGAACTACATTTACCTGGATATCAGTTTTGTGGTCCTGAAAATCGAATGAAAAGAGGAGATAGAGGAATAAATTTATTGGATCTGGCTTGCAAGGAACATGATATTGCATACTCACGATCAAAAGATATCAATAAAAGACATCAAGCTGATGAAATACTAGCTGTAAGGGCTTGGCAACGAGTAAAATCTAAAGATAGCGATTTAAAAAAACGAGCAAACGCTTGGCTTGTAATGAATGTAATGAAAGCTAAAGTAAAATTTGGATTAGGTATGAAGAGAAATAAATCTCACAAGCTAAAGGAACCAAAGAAAAAAGTATGTAATCGAAAACTGTTTTCATACACTGTAAAAATACATTAAAAGTTTTAAAAAATGAGAAACCTGACGATATAAGAGATGCTCTTAAAATTGCAAAAAAAAATTGTTAATTTAAATTTTAAAAGGAAGAAAAGGATGAATATTAATATACCAAGAGTTATACCAATACCTAAAATTGGTGGATTTCTGCCTTTAATTCTAATTTTAACAGAACTATTTGCACTTGTAGGTTTGGCTACAGGCGGAGCAGCTATTGCTAAAACTGTTAATAGTATTAAAAATGGAAAGGAACAAGTAGCTGAAGCTACTCGTCACAATAGATATATGGAATCGATTACCATGGGAAAAGTTTATATCTTAAGCCATACAAATCTGGATATGGTCTTTATTACAACCCAGCTCCAAAAAACTCTTAAATAATCTACCTAATACACCACTGACGGACTTGAATTTATAAAAATATTGCAGTCAACTCTAATATTTCAGATGTCTTTATACGAGATGACTTACCTCAAAAACCATTAGCAGAGAAATGTGGTATTGTTAATTAAGATAACTTAAATGGTCCTGGAACTCATTAGGTAGCATATTATAAAAAGCATAATGATGAGGAATATTTTGATAGTTTTGGAAATTTGCAACCGCCACTTGAAATTATCAATTACTTAAAGCCACCCATCTGATATAATTACAAACAAAAACAAAAATTTAATACAATTAATTGTGGTCATTTATCTTTGAAATTTTTATTTAATAAATATAACTTGAAATAGAAACAATACTCGTTTTATTTTTAAGAAATGTGATTATATTAATTTCTCAAGAATGCCAAGAAATGTGTTTAAAATTGTGATTATTATTTTTAGATAATCACAGCATGTTTATTAACGCAAAAGTTTTTAGGTTGAGTACGTTACACCACAACGCTTATCATTATTAAGTAAAAACTACTTTGAATTTTTATTATATCCGGTCCAGTAAAAAGTCTTAAGCTTTTTCCACAACGCTTATCAACCGCGTTCTTATCAGTACATTCTATAAATTTTAATATTTTCTAATTGTGTAAGAATCGGAAATATGCTTGCGAATTTTATTTTTGATGCTAAGTGCTACTTGTATGAGAATTTAAGGTAATCGATTTTAATACTTTGAAATTAATTTTTTAGTTTTATTATACCTAATCTGTAAATATTGTGTAACAATTAGAAATGTGTAGAGTTTAATATTTTTGCATAACTATATAAACCATAAATTTTTAATTATTAAAATCATTCAAGTACTTAAAATGGAAGAAACAAATAATATTATAGAGCGTTCAGCTTTTGAAACTGAACAGGACAACGTCGAAACGCTGTTGATGATGTTGTTATATCTATTACGAAATGATGATGATTATGATGATAATGATGCTGATGATGATGGTGAGGCTGATGATGTTCTTATAATTATAGATGAGGAATCGCGTTCGAGTCATACTCCGCCAAATCTATTACAAAATGGTGATGATGCTGATGATGATTAGTACGATGATGTTGATATGAAAGATATATATAATCATCATATACATCAAATACAAGATATGGAAACAATTATGAAACAAAACCTTAAAAAGGTTAAAACATATCAAAAGAGGGTGACTGAGGTCACCCAAAACCTTGACAATAATAAAAACAAATTTTTAAAAATATTAAAAATAAATTCAGTGAAGTGCGACTTTGACCCGCGCACGAAGGGTTCCGTACGGGCAAGAGATATGTAATTCAATACGAACAATATAAACTATAGTTTTGGCATTTTTTTGTTTTTGGGTTTTTTCGGTTTTAAGCGTTATTTTAGTTTGGGGATTTTTGGAATTTATTAGCGCTTTCTGAGTATTGGCACTTTTTTTTCACGTTTTGGAGATTTTTTGGTTTTTGAAGTTGTTTTTATTTTGGCAATTTTTATTATTTTGGCGTTTTTTTTATTTTGGCGATTTTTTTATTTTGGCTATTTTTTTAATTTTGGCGTTTGTTTCATATATGTAGGTGATTTTTTTTGGGTTTTTGCGATTTTTTTTAGTTTTGGCACTTTTTTCGTTTTGAGGATTTTTTTCGGTTTTTGGCGTTTATTTTAAATTTTGGCGATTTTTGTAATTTTGACGATTTTTTTTTAACATAAACAATTATTTTGGTTTTGCGCATTTTTCGCGTTTTGGCGATTTTTTTCGGTTTTTGACTTTTTTTATATTGGCGATTTTTTCATGTAAACGTTTTTTCGAATTTGGCGATTTATTTTAGTGATATAAATTTTTTTTAATTTTGTAGATTTTTTTGGATTTGGCGATTTTTTTTTAATTTTTGCCGATTTTTTTAGTTTTGGCGATTTTATAATTTTCGGATTTTTTAGTTTTACCGTTTTTGAAAATATCAAGAATTTACCTCTTACGGTCTCCAAGATATAGCAAGTTGTCAAAATTACATAGTCAAAATTGCATTAACTGATGGACCACCCTTTAATTTAAATTTTTTAATAAATGTTTATTGTTGTAGTCTATATAAAAATACACTAATTTTACAAATTTCAAGTGTCATATGTACATATGTACATACAATTGCATGTATATTACATGAGATTTTAACATTTTTCGTCACTCGTTTTGGAGCACCCCTTAATTTCTAATTCTCATGTATTTGTTGTTGTAGTGTCCAAAGTTCTACATACCCTGTCCAAATTTCAGGTCCGTAGCTCTTACGGTTCCTGAGAAAATACCGTGTGACGGACAGACGGACAGCGTAGCGAAAACAATAGGGTTCCTTTTTTCACCTTTGGTGTACGGAACCCTAAAAAGAGGAAAACAACCTCTTTAAAATATTATATCAAAAGAAAAACAAATGTTTTATATGTTTAAGCAAAAACATTGGATGTAAGATGTTGCATACAAGTTGTATGCATATATTTTGCATCCAATGTTTCTTAAGGTGGAATAATCCACTTTGCCTATTTGTAGACAACGAGTATATTATATACAATCACCATCTGTAAATGGTGATAGGTATGGTATGAAAACATACCTATATTCAGCTCAGTCGTAAAAGTAAAAACTATATTTATTTAAAGAAATTTTAAACATTGTGTTTTTTATTCAATGTATTATTTTTTCCGATTCTACATAAAATTTAATAAGTTTTTCAATAAACTTATATCTGTTATAAAAAAATATACATCCACATTCATTTATATTATTCGTTAAAATGTTTTCACAATCACATTTATGAATTTCATCATTAATATATATAAACAGATTATCGATATTATCATACATTCTTATTTCATTTATCATTTTATAAAAAAAAATTATGAACTTGATTAATTTTCTTACTATATATATTTAAAAGATTCTTTAATTTAGCTGATGAAATCATGATGATGCCAGAATGAATTATAAACTAAATAAAATAAATAAAAAAATAATTTAAACTCTAAAATTTTTCAATGTTTTCTTTATTTATATATATATAAAATTAATAAAATTTTCAATACAATTACAGTTTTTTCAGCACACATTTGATATGAATTGTTTTTATGATGATGATGATAATTACAGATGTTTATGTGACCATTATTTTTATATAAAGTTCTTATATTTGGACAATTATTTGCATCTAAATTATGTATAAATATTGCTTCTTTCGCAATCTGTTGTCTTATCCTTATAGCCTTTTCAAGTCCTTTAACATAAATATTAATATTCCCTTCATATAGTTCCCAGCAAAAAAAAGAGACGTCAAAAAAGTCATGAAAATGTAGAGTTTACGATCTGGAAGCAGTGAAAATTGCGATCCGATCTAATGATTTTTACATAGGGTTGTCATTGCAAGAAGTTCTCCTTTTCGATGCCTGGTCACTGAATTGGAAGCGATATTAAGAAAAATTCCCTTTTTTGTGTTCTATGATAATATTTTCATCTAGGAAAAATTTTAAATAGTTACATATTTTAACAATTCGTTTCTTTTTATACGAACTTAAGCCCGAAACAGTGTTTTCATATAAATTTAAGCAAATAATTTTTAAATTCTTGACTAAAATTAGTTCATAAATTTCTTTAAAAAAGTAATTTTTTTTTTAATTCTGGTGAGTATATTTTCTAACACTTTGGAGGAATTAAAAGGTTTTGTATGACTAAAATAAGCTTCTACATGCTTTTTTGCTCGCTCTCGGCAAATTAAAATAATCGATTTCTTGGAACCAATGAAAATGTAGTTCTACTAAAACGACTTTCATTTTTTTCACTGGGTTGTTATATACTCTATAAATTCATCTAGTGAAGAGTTTCCGTCATTCCAGCAGATTCCATGTAAATGATTATATAACCATTTTTTGTAATCTTTTCCTTACACGATAGTTCTGAATATTTAGAAGGATGTTGGATGAGAAACGTCTTGGTTTTTAATCAACTCCAGAAACGCTAATTTCTTTCCCAAATAATTTATTATCAATACAAAACCCTTGTTCATCAATAACTATAAAACTCTTTTGATTCATTGTTATAATACAACTAATAGTTTTAATAAATATTATATATCTTTTATATTATTTTGTTATTATTTATTTATTTTTTTTGTTTCATTTCAAAAACAAGCTTATAATATAGTCCATCTGGAACTTTTCTTATATAGTATTCTCCCAGCGAAATATCGTTGAATATTTCGTCCGATACATAGTTATATTTCTAAGGTAAAAGTACAATTTGATTGTTAGCTTTCTATCACATCTTACTATTTTCATTGCTTCATTAAAAGGAAAATCCCTTAGAGATAAAATTCTTTATTCATATTTTTATTCTTCCAATCCGTTAAGTATTTCTAAAGTATTCTGTGTTTTATTTTTGAAGAATAAGATAATAGATATTTATTCAAGAAAATTTTATAATAAGAATGATGAATTTCATTATCGACCCTGATATTTATACTAAAAATTATAGATGAAGAGATATATAACTAGAGGAGTAGACCTAAAATATCTGATAGTATATTAATGACCTTGAATCAACATCTGGTGTAAGGATCACATCTAATGCATGAATTAACATATTTCAACATTTAAAATTAAAAACAAATGATAGTACATTTCAAAACCACATCCGGTGTATAAAACATTTTTTATGCGTTGAAACAAAAGAAGTGATAAGAATATATTTAATGTTCCTTAAAAAATGTGTTTGAATTTCACAACTACAGCTAACGCGTTAAAATAACTGATAACACATTTTAAAACCACATCCGGTTTATAAAACATTTTTTATACGTTGAAACAAAACAACTGATAAGAATATATTTAATGCTCCTTAAAAAAATATGGTTGAATTTCACAACAACAGCTGACGTTAAAATTTAATATAAACAGAACGTTCAAAAAATAAATATTTATCATTCTTGAAAATCAAAGCTAACTATCATTATTCAACAACAAAAAATAAAAAAATATATTTAAAAATGGCCGGTTTTATTTGCACAACCTGCGGAAAGGAAAAGTTTACAATTTAAATACATCGTTAAAGCGTCATATAAGATCTCATCATGAAGGACCTTCATCATCATCATTAAAGTGTGCAACATGTAACATCCAATTTACGAACCGTAAAGAGTTCGTAACACATTCTCATTTAATAGAACACGTTGAAAATGTAAATGAAGTTTATATGTATTGTAGGGTATGTAAAAAAGAAATTTAAAAAACAATGTGGCAATATCATTTGCGAACAAACGCACATAAAATTAATAGTGCTGAGCTAATGAATAATGATAATGTGAAACAGATAAGTTCATCTTTAAAAAATCAATTAGCAACGTATATAACTCAAAATGATAATAAGGATAACTTAAAAGTTTAAAAGTTGTAAAATTGTTAAGAGATTCACTACAACAACATTGTAATATAAAATTTTACTTTGAACTGTTTTGTAAGTATGTATTAATAAAAGAAGAAGACGATTCATGCAGTGTGGACATAAAATCACATCAAACAGAAATTAGCATTTTATCTTCGTCAACTGATGATGGTTAAATTGAAAACAGTTATATCCTTCACGGTGCCACTTTAGTTAAAAAAATGTGTGAATTTCAAGAACGGGATAGTGGATGGGCATTAATTGAAATTTCTCACTTTGAAATGAATATCAATCAGTATAAATGTTTGAAGGGGTCTCAATATATATGCTTACCACCTAACATTAAAACAAAAACATTCATGTATCAATGCAAAAAACAAGGATGAATATTGCTTTAATTGGGCAATAATATCAGCACTTTATCCAATCGCTCATGAACAGCATTCAACGAGATGTTAATCATATAATATTAATAGCATACAAGATGAAATTATAGTTCTAGAAAATAGTATAGTTCTAAATTTCAAAGAATTTAATTTTCCCTTGTCTGTAAATAAAATAAAGATTTTTGAGTTGAATAATTTGAATATCAGCATAAATGTGTTTGGTTTGGAGGGGGAAAGCATAGTGGGTCCATATTATTTCACTCAACAAGAAAAATTAACTCACATAAAGTTGTTCTTACTGGAAGTAGGAGAACGACTTCACTACGTTTGGATTAGAGATATTTCAAGGTAAGTTAATCTACATTTGTAATTTGATATTAAGATATAAATTTAAAAAATAAAAGTAATTCTAGTACTGATAAATAAAAATATATTATTTTTTCCTTACAGATTAATAGGAAGTCAACTGACAAAAATATAATAAAAAATATATGTATGCAACACCTGCTTAATACACTTCCAAAGCACGGAAAAGTTAAAAAGTCATAAGCACGAATGTAATAAGAAGGTGACTAGGATGCCTACTTTAGGTAAATGTAATTTAAGTTTTAAAAAGTTTAAAAAGCAAATGGATGTGCCTTCTGTAGTGTATGCTGACTTTGAATGTATCTTAGAGTCGGTTAATATACAAAACGTAAAACCTACGCAAAAGCATATTTCATTTGCTTAAAGTTATAATTTTAAGTGTTCATTTAGCTCCAGTTTAGATTAATTTCGAATTTATAGCGATGACGATGCACCAAAACACTTCTTTAAAAATTTTATTGCTGATGTCTTAGATATCTACAATAATTACTTAAGTATTGTTAAGCCAATGAATTTCTTAACCCCACTTCAACAGATAAAACAAAATACAGATACAACTTTTCATATTTGTAAAATAATTTATCAGTTGAAGATAGGGTAGCTGACCATTGTCATTTAACCGAGGAATATAGAGGTCCTGCTCATAACAAATGCAATCAGGAATATCAAATTATAATTCAAATATTTTTTCACAATCTTTCGGCATATGATTGTCATTTGTTTGTGCGCGAACTTCCATCTATTGAAGGTGATATATATATATATATGTATAATTCCTTTAAATAAGGAATTATATGTATCCATATATAAAAAAATTAAAATAAATGATAAAAATACTATTGAACTCCGTTTTCTAGACTCATTTCAATTTTTGTCCTCTAGCTTAAAAAAGCTAGCAGGATGCTTATCAGATGATGACTTAAAAGTTGTGAAATCTGTATATCAAAATGTTAACGAGTTCAATTTAATGACACGTAAAGGTGTCTTTCCTTACGATTATCTTGAATTAGTCAATCGTCTACAGGAACCACAGCTACCTCCCCATTCAGTCTTCTTCAATAAACTTACAAATGAGTCGTGTAGTGTTGATAATTATGAAGATGCTGAAAATTTTAGGAATAAATAAAAGAACTCTTATGAACTATTTACTTTTATATTTAAAAGTAGATATCTTATTACTCTGTGATATATTTGAAAGGCTTAGAAAAGTTCGTAAAAGTATTTATAATTTAGATCCCTGTCAGTATTATACTAACCCAGGTCCTTCACGGGATGCTATGCTAAAATATACAGAAATAGAACTTGAATTGTTAACTGATATTAATATGTTTAATTTCGTTTTGCGGGGTATTAGAGAAGGTATTGTACAATGTAGTAAGTGACGATCAATTGCTAAAAATAAATACGTTATGATTCTACTAAAGAATCAAATTATCTTATTGATTTAGATGTTAATAATTTGTATGGTAATGCAATGTCGCAATATCTTTCCTATAAAAATTTTAAATGGATAGAAAATGTTGAAAATTTTAATGTAAATAATATAAAATAAGATTGTCCTATGGGGTATATACTTGAAGTGAAATTAGACCAGCCATCAACATTACACGACTATCATAATGATTTTCCATTTTGTGCCCAAAACAAAAAAATTTAAACTATGAAACAATCAAAACTAATTACTAATTATCATAAAACAAAATATGTAATACACTATAGAAATCTTCAACATTGTCTTCAAAATTTTTTAATTTTAAAGAAAATATATAGAATACTTCAATTTAATCAGTTGGATTGGTTAAAACATTATATCGACTTAAATAATCATCATAGAATAATAGCTAAAAATTCATTTGAACAAAACTTTTTCAAGCTTCTAAACAGCGCTGTATACGGTAAGACAATGGAAAATTTCGATAAAAGAAATGACTTAAAATTAGTTTGTGAATTGCAGAGTAGAGGTAAATGGTTAGGAGCTAGAACTCTTATAGCTAAACCTAATTTTCAGTTCTCTTAAAATGCATGATTGCCATAGAAATGAGTAGCGGCGTACTGTGTATAATAAACCTATTTACATCGGTTTTTCTGTTTTAGAATTATCAAAGTATAAAATTTATAATTTTCATTATGATTACATGAAGCCTAAATATCTTGAAAATATCAATCTCTGCTATATGGATACTGATTCATTTATATATGATGTCAGAACAAATAATTTGTATGATGATATTCAATATGATATCCCAATACATTTCGATACATCTGCATATTCTTAAGAAAATATTTGTAATTTCCCACTGATGAATAAAAAAGTATTAGGAATGATGAAAAATGAGTGTAATGGCAAGGTAATTAAGGAATTCATTGACTTAAGAGCTAAAATGTATTCCGTAAAAATTGATAGAGATGAGAAAGAAATCAAAAAACTTAAAGGTGTAAAGCGATGTATCACGGCTAAATTTAGTATTAATGCTTTTAGAAAATGTCTTTTAGAAAAAAAACTGTATTATGACTCCATGTATATATTTAGATCTAAGATTCATCAAATATATACCCAACATATAAGTAAGTTAACATTAAGCTATTTAGATGATAAGAAAATTATTAAAGAAAATGGTTTTGATTCATATGCATGGGGACATTATAGCATCAATTTTTTACCCTCATTATCATCACCAACACCAGCATCATCATCAACAACATCATCATCGGAATTATCAAAATCTAATTTAAATTTATATGATACATTTATGGATGATGATGATGATATATTTCTTAATATAAATATAGATTTTTTTTTTTTTTTTTAATACATGTATTTATTTATTGTATCTTCAAATATGAACTAACAGTAAGTATTCAAATCTTAAATCTAAAATATAATTATGAGGACGGACGACTGTCGGACATAAACTTGTAAATAGTTATAAATAATACATAAGTAGTGATAATCAAAAAAGAAAAAAAAAATTATAAAAAAGTATAAAAAAAAGTATTTTCAAGAAATCCCATCTGGCGTGTTGAGTAATAGAGCCCTTGTGTCCCTCTTTTTTAAGCGGATGTGTCCAGTAAAGTTCAAAATATTACGAGCAAGCGGATTAGGATGTGGCTTGAGTTTTGTTTAATATTTGCCTGCGTATTTTGTAATTTCTTCAATCACTAGTGTATATACGATGTATATTAGAATTTTTGATGTACCACGGAGCCGATGTTATTAACCGTAAAATTTTGTTTTGCCTTCGTTGTATTCTCTCTACATTGAAAGCTGAAGCAGTGCCCCATAACTGGATACCGTAACACCAGGCTAAGTGTTGAATTTCTGCCAATCAACCAGTGTATTTGAGATAACTTAAGTTTCATCTGAGTTAGCTTAAAGTAAATATGATGTTTCCATGTAAGCCTTCGGTAAAGGTGTATACCAAGGTATTTCATTTGGGAATGTTGAGGAATATTTTGATTATTGATTCGAATTGGGGAACAAGTACCTCTTTTTAGGGTAAACGTTGTATGGACACACTTTTGTTCATTGACTTTAATTCTCCATAAGTTCAACCACATTTCCAATTGTGTAATATGTTCTTGAAGATATCGGGAATCCTCGTGAAGGTTTTCTAGCATACTAAGGCAGGCGGTATCATCGGCAAACGTAGATGTATGGATATTGCTGCTCAAAGGCATATCACAAGTAAAGATCAAATACAAAACTGGCCGCAGTATGCTCCCCTGTGGCACACCGGCTGATATAGATTCGGGCACACTAATGAATTCTCCTTCCACAACCGTGAACTTCCGGGTAATAATATAACTTTCTAATAAATTCACAAAATTTATTGGTAGATATGATTTTAATTTCAGAATTAGACCTTCATGCCACACTTTATCAAATGCCTGAGAAACGTCAATAAACAGGGCAGAACAATACTTCTTTTCCTCAAATGGTTTTCTTATAAATTGAACCAATCTATGAGTTTGTTCAATGGTGCTATGCTGACTTCTAAAATCAAATTGATGGTCTGGGATGCACCCACTATCAGTTAAAATTGGGGACAATTTTGTCATGAGCAGCTTTTCGAAGAGTTTTGACATAGTTGAAAGCAAACTTATTGGCCTATATGACTCAGCTTTAGTAAGATCTTTGCCTGGCTTTGGAACCATTTTGATTTTTGCAAGCTTCCAGAGTTGTGGATAATACTCCAGTCGTAATATGGCATTAGAAATAAACAGCAAGATTCTTATTGCAATATGCGGCAAGTTCATCAGCATCTTGTTACTAATTCCATCAATACCTGGAGCTTTCTCTGGCTTGAGTTCAGCAATTACTTTATGTACATCACGCATCTTAAACTTTAAGGCTCGAGGGGGTAGAGCAACTACACTCGGCAAATCAGCAACACCAGTACATGTATTTGGGTAAATACGGATTTTAAATGCTCAACAAATATTTTACATTTTTCCGTATCGCTTCTTGCCCAATCTCCGGTAGATGTTCGCAGAGGTGGCTTAAACTCAACGGGTGTTTTAAGCTTTCTAGCAGCGCGCCACAAAGAGTAATTAGATGTTGGTGTGACATCAAGACCTTCCAAATAATTTTTAAGAGATGCAGTTTTTCAGATGCAAGCAACTCTTGAAGTCGTTTAGAACATTATTTAAGTCTGAGTTTATGTTGGGGATGATCTGTGCTGTTGCCATTTCCTTCTAGCTCTTCTTTTTTCACATGCCACATAAGTGGCATGTTCAGCAGCCTGTTTAATAATTTCGTTAAGATTGGCAATGTTAGTTTCAATGCCATTGGGTGTTCTTAACGTAATATTTTCCGTGCAATGACTACTAAGATATTTTTTGAATCCCAGCCAATTAACACGATTGGTCATCTTCATATATGGGTGAGGTAAGTCACTTCTTAGTGGGTTACAAATTGTAACGATAGTAGGGGAGTGATCAGAGGAGAGATCTATATAAATATAGATGTTTAAATAGTTTTAATCTGTTTAGAAAATAAAAAAATATTGTAAAATTAATGCTATATAAGGAAACATTGAAAAAAAATACAACTATAAAAACAATAACCAAAAAAAAATTATTTTAATAAAAAAAGTTAGATTATTAACGGTAACAAGAGAGTCAGGACACAATATGTCTATTAATAAATTTGGTAATAGCTCAAGCGATATCATTAAAACAGAAAAAGGAAAAAGAAAAATTCGTCAAGTTGTTGGAATTCTCTTGGATAAAAATAACAATATCGACGTGTAAAATAAAAGGATTACTAATATTTCGTTTCCTTCACAAGAAAAAGACGCTATTAATAAATATTACTTAGGAACGGAAATCAGTCAATTACAACAAAATTTAATAATTTATCAAAAAAGCAGCTCAAAAAACTTGATGAAAAAATTTTAATTACTTCAAGATATCACTTCGCGTTGTACCTTAATAGTGAGTAGTCGATTAGCGGAACTTTTCTTACATTCTTATTAAACAAACAAAAAATTATACAAAAAAAATATTCGTAGTGCATATTATTCGTAATAGGTACATACTGACTTTAATAAATAAGCTTTATGTGCTTTCCTAATATTTTAACATAGTGGAAACAACAAAAACAAAAACCGAAAACAAAAAAAAAGCACAAACAGTTACATTGAGGAATACTCTATACGATTACCTCAGAAACAAAGAAACAATCATAAATTACAAAAACAAAAAAAAATAACCGCAAACAAAAAACACAAAAAGGTGCCCTTGAGCAATACTCTATACGAGTACCTCAAATACAAAAAGTTATGAAGTGAGTTCTAACGGCAGAAATGCCTATTTTACTGTGAGTTCTGAAGCTTTAATGAAAATAATAGAAATAAAAAATCTAATAAAAGTATTTTTTTAACGGCAAATCCAATTTTTCGTTAGCGATCAACTTCGCTTTGTCCAATGCGAAATAGTGATTCATTAACATTACAGTTGCCTGGTACTTCTTCATATAAGTCAGTAATATCATCCCATTCAGGCTCGTGTTCTTCACTTAATAAAGTGGCTGAAGCCCGAATTCTTCAAAAATTTCATCTGCTCCAAAGATGTCTAGGGATAATAGCGCATCATCTACCAATCGTTAAAATCGTTTTTCATTATTGCAAGTCACCGACGACAAGCCCGCTGTATCATCGCAAAAGTCTTTTAAGCCACCACCTATATATTTGAGAGAGAAAAATTCTAACGCCCTAATTAAAAAATTAGTCTCGGCCATTGGTGAAAATGCATTTCATGTTATTCCAATAAAGCGTGGTAGCATTGACGAAACTAAAATTCAAATATACGAAGAAAAAGATTTTCGCAAAATAGTGACTGAATTCGAAAAAAATAAAACAAGTTTTTATACGTACCAGCTTAAGAGTGCCAAAGGTATGCAGATCGTATTGAAGGGCATTGACTCTTATGTTAATCCCGAAGAAGTAAAATATGCACTCATGATACAAGGATTTAAGTTAAAAAATGTTTCCAACATAATCAATAGCCTCTATCTCGTTTTGAACTGGAGCCGAATGATATACAGCTGAAAAAACGAAACACACCCAATTTATAGCCTAAAATATCTCTTATACCGAAAAATCACAGTTGTAGAGCCACATAAGCGATCAGGTCCCGTACAGTGCCATAATTGCCAAGAATATGGCCACACAAAAATATACTGTAAATTACCCACTGTTTGTGTTGCTTGCGGTGAATTACACGGCACTGCTAGTTGCACTAAGCCAAAAGATCAAAGTGATAAAAAATGCAGTAATTGTGGAGGTAATCACACCGCTAACTACAGAGGTTGTCCTGTGTACTCTTTTGTCAAACAGACTATGGCGCAAAAACTCAAATTAGCTCCATCTCAATTAGCAAACGCTTACTCAGCCACTTTTGCGCAAATGAGCCAATCAGTTACTTCCCGTGTATCGTATGCCGATGCTGCTAAAACAAATTCTATTCCCGCACAAAATGTTCCACCTCCAAATAATTCAACGAATGCAAACTCAAACTTTAACTTTAGTCGCCTTGAAGCTACTATTGAAAATTTGGTGCAAACTATAAATAATTTTACAACAAATATGCCTACCATTATGCAAGAAATGCTGAGAATGCAGAATACTCTTTATCAAGCATTAATTAACAAGCCATGAACACGATAAAAAATATGTTTTTGAACGCAAACGTCATTCGCCAACATAAAAATGAACTTGAGCACTTCCTTACGGAAAAAATATTGATATAATGTTGGTCTCTGAGACACATTTGACTGCGAGAAGATTTTTCAAAATAAATGGCTACACTGTGTATGATACAAAGGACCCTAGAGGGAGAGCATGCGGTGGATCTGCAATTCTAATTAAGTCAAGACTGAAGCACTATATCCTTGACAATGTTAGTGAAGAATATATGCATTTCATTTCATTTTTTTCACTGGGTTGTTATATACTCTATAAATTCATCTAGTGAAGAGTTTCCGTCATTCCAGCAGATTCCATGTAAATGATTATATAACCATTTTTTGTAATCTTTTCCTTACACGATAGTTCTGAATATTTAGAAGGAGGTTGGATGAGAAACGTCTTGGTTTTTAATCAACTCCAGAAACGCTAATTTCTTTCCCAAATAATTTATTATCAATACAAAACCCTTGTTCATCAATAACTATAAAACTCTTTTGATTCATTGTTATAATACAACTAATAGTTTTAATAAATATTATATATCTTTTATATTATTTTGTTATTATTTATTTATTTTTTTTGTTTCATTTCAAAAACAAGCTTATAATATAGTCCATCTGGAACTTTTCTTATATAGTATTCTCCCAGCGAAATATCGTTGAATATTTCGTCCGATACATAGTTATATTTCTAAGGTAAAAGTACAATTTGATTGTTAGCTTTCTATCACATCTTACTATTTTCATTGCTTCATTAAAAGGAAAATCCCTTAGAGATAAAATTCTTTATTCATATTTTTATTCTTCCAATCCGTTAAGTATTTCTAAAGTATTCTGTGTTTTATTTTTGAAGAATAAGATAATAGATATTTATTCAAGAAAATTTTATAATAAGAATGATGAATTTCATTATCGACCCTGATATTTATACTAAAAATTATAGATGAAGAGATATATAACTAGAGGAGTAGACCTAAAATATCTGATAGTATATTAATGACCTTGAATCAACATCTGGTGTAAGGATCACATCTAATGCATGAATTAACATATTTCAACATTTAAAATTAAAAACAAATGATAGTACATTTCAAAACCACATCCGGTGTATAAAACATTTTTTATGCGTTGAAACAAAAGAAGTGATAAGAATATATTTAATGTTCCTTAAAAAATGTGTTTGAATTTCACAACTACAGCTAACGCGTTAAAATAACTGATAACACATTTTAAAACCACATCCGGTTTATAAAACATTTTTTATACGTTGAAACAAAACAACTGATAAGAATATATTTAATGCTCCTTAAAAAAATATGGTTGAATTTCACAACAACAGCTGACGTTAAAATTTAATATAAACAGAACGTTCAAAAAATAAATATTTATCATTCTTGAAAATCAAAGCTAACTATCATTATTCAACAACAAAAAATAAAAAAATATATTTAAAAATGGCCGGTTTTATTTGCACAACCTGCGGAAAGGAAAAGTTTACAATTTAAATACATCGTTAAAGCGTCATATAAGATCTCATCATGAAGGACCTTCATCATCATCATTAAAGTGTGCAACATGTAACATCCAATTTACGAACCGTAAAGAGTTCGTAACACATTCTCATTTAATAGAACACGTTGAAAATGTAAATGAAGTTTATATGTATTGTAGGGTATGTAAAAAAGAAATTTAAAAAACAATGTGGCAATATCATTTGCGAACAAACGCACATAAAATTAATAGTGCTGAGCTAATGAATAATGATAATGTGAAACAGATAAGTTCATCTTTAAAAAATCAATTAGCAACGTATATAACTCAAAATGATAATAAGGATAACTTAAAAGTTTAAAAGTTGTAAAATTGTTAAGAGATTCACTACAACAACATTGTAATATAAAATTTTACTTTGAACTGTTTTGTAAGTATGTATTAATAAAAGAAGAAGACGATTCATGCAGTGTGGACATAAAATCACATCAAACAGAAATTAGCATTTTATCTTCGTCAACTGATGATGGTTAAATTGAAAACAGTTATATCCTTCACGGTGCCACTTTAGTTAAAAAAATGTGTGAATTTCAAGAACGGGATAGTGGATGGGCATTAATTGAAATTTCTCACTTTGAAATGAATATCAATCAGTATAAATGTTTGAAGGGGTCTCAATATATATGCTTACCACCTAACATTAAAACAAAAACATTCATGTATCAATGCAAAAAACAAGGATGAATATTGCTTTAATTGGGCAATAATATCAGCACTTTATCCAATCGCTCATGAACAGCATTCAACGAGATGTTAATCATATAATATTAATAGCATACAAGATGAAATTATAGTTCTAGAAAATAGTATAGTTCTAAATTTCAAAGAATTTAATTTTCCCTTGTCTGTAAATAAAATAAAGATTTTTGAGTTGAATAATTTGAATATCAGCATAAATGTGTTTGGTTTGGAGGGGGAAAGCATAGTGGGTCCATATTATTTCACTCAACAAGAAAAATTAACTCACATAAAGTTGTTCTTACTGGAAGTAGGAGAACGACTTCACTACGTTTGGATTAGAGATATTTCAAGGTAAGTTAATCTACATTTGTAATTTGATATTAAGATATAAATTTAAAAAATAAAAGTAATTCTAGTACTGATAAATAAAAATATATTATTTTTTCCTTACAGATTAATAGGAAGTCAACTGACAAAAATATAATAAAAAATATATGTATGCAACACCTGCTTAATACACTTCCAAAGCACGGAAAAGTTAAAAAGTCATAAGCACGAATGTAATAAGAAGGTGACTAGGATGCCTACTTTAGGTAAATGTAATTTAAGTTTTAAAAAGTTTAAAAAGCAAATGGATGTGCCTTCTGTAGTGTATGCTGACTTTGAATGTATCTTAGAGTCGGTTAATATACAAAACGTAAAACCTACGCAAAAGCATATTTCATTTGCTTAAAGTTATAATATTAAGTGTTCATTTAGCTCCAGTTTAGATTAATTTCGAATTTATAGCGATGACGATGCACCAAAACACTTCTTTAAAAATTTTATTGCTGATGTCTTAGATATCTACAATAATTACTTAAGTATTGTTAAGCCAATGAATTTCTTAACCCCACTTCAACAGATAAAACAAAATACAGATACAACTTTTCATATTTGTAAAATAATTTATCAGTTGAAGATAGGGTAGCTGACCATTGTCATTTAACCGAGGAATATAGAGGTCCTGCTCATAACAAATGCAATCAGGAATATCAAATTATAATTCAAATATTTTTTCACAATCTTTCGGCATATGATTGTCATTTGTTTGTGCGCGAACTTCCATCTATTGAAGGTGATATATATATATATATGTATAATTCCTTTAAATAAGGAATTATATGTATCCATATATAAAAAAATTAAAATAAATGATAAAAATACTATTGAACTCCGTTTTCTAGACTCATTTCAATTTTTGTCCTCTAGCTTAAAAAAGCTAGCAGGATGCTTATCAGATGATGACTTAAAAGTTGTGAAATCTGTATATCAAAATGTTAACGAGTTCAATTTAATGACACGTAAAGGTGTCTTTCCTTACGATTATCTTGAATTAGTCAATCGTCTACAGGAACCACAGCTACCTCCCCATTCAGTCTTCTTCAATAAACTTACAAATGAGTCGTGTAGTGTTGATAATTATGAAGATGCTGAAAATTTTAGGAATAAATAAAAGAACTCTTATGAACTATTTACTTTTATATTTAAAAGTAGATATCTTATTACTCTGTGATATATTTGAAAGGCTTAGAAAAGTTCGTAAAAGTATTTATAATTTAGATCCCTGTCAGTATTATACTAACCCAGGTCCTTCACGGGATGCTATGCTAAAATATACAGAAATAGAACTTGAATTGTTAACTGATATTAATATGTTTAATTTCGTTTTGCGGGGTATTAGAGAAGGTATTGTACAATGTAGTAAGTGACGATCAATTGCTAAAAATAAATACGTTATGATTCTACTAAAGAATCAAATTATCTTATTGATTTAGATGTTAATAATTTGTATGGTAATGCAATGTCGCAATATCTTTCCTATAAAAATTTTAAATGGATAGAAAATGTTGAAAATTTTAATGTAAATAATATAAAATAAGATTGTCCTATGGGGTATATACTTGAAGTGAAATTAGACCAGCCATCAACATTACACGACTATCATAATGATTTTCCATTTTGTGCCCAAAACAAAAAAATTTAAACTATGAAACAATCAAAACTAATTACTAATTATCATAAAACAAAATATGTAATACACTATAGAAATCTTCAACATTGTCTTCAAAATTTTTTAATTTTAAAGAAAATATATAGAATACTTCAATTTAATCAGTTGGATTGGTTAAAACATTATATCGACTTAAATAATCATCATAGAATAATAGCTAAAAATTCATTTGAACAAAACTTTTTCAAGCTTCTAAACAACGCTGTATACGGTAAGACAATGGAAAATTTCGATAAAAGAAATGACTTAAAATTAGTTTGTGAATTGCAGAGTAGAGGTAAATGGTTAGGAGCTAGAACTCTTATAGCTAAACCTAATTTTCAGTTCTCTTAAAATGCATGATTGCCATAGAAATGAGTAGCGGCGTACTGTGTATAATAAACCTATTTACATCGGTTTTTCTGTTTTAGAATTATCAAAGTATAAAATTTATAATTTTCATTATGATTACATGAAGCCTAAATATCTTGAAAATATCAATCTCTGCTATATGGATACTGATTCATTTATATATGATGTCAGAACAAATAATTTGTATGATGATATTCAATATGATATCCCAATACATTTCGATACATCTGCATATTCTTAAGAAAATATTTGTAATTTCCCACTGATGAATAAAAAAGTATTAGGAATGATGAAAAATGAGTGTAATGGCAAGGTAATTAAGGAATTCATTGACTTAAGAGCTAAAATGTATTCCGTAAAAATTGATAGAGATGAGAAAGAAATCAAAAAACTTAAAGGTGTAAAGCGATGTGTCACGGCTAAATTTAGTATTAATGCTTTTAGAAAATGTCTTTTAGAAAAAAAACTGTATTATGACTCCATGTATATATTTAGATCTAAGATTCATCAAATATATACCCAACATATAAGTAAGTTAACATTAAGCTATTTAGATGATAAGAAAATTATTAAAGAAAATGGTTTTGATTCATATGCATGGGGACATTATAGCATCAATTTTTTACCCTCATTATCATCACCAACACCAGCATCATCATCAACAACATCATCATCGGAATTATCAAAATCTAATTTAAATTTATATGATACATTTATGGATGATGATGATGATATATTTCTTAATATAAATATAGATTTTTTTTTTTTAATACATGTATTTATTTATTGTATCTTCAAATATGAACTAACAGTAAGTATTCAAATCTTAAATCTAAAATATAATTATGAGGACGGACGACTGTCGGACATAAACTTGTAAATAGTTATAAATAATACATAAGTAGTGATAATCAAAAAAGAAAAAAAATATTATAAAAAAGTATAAAAAAAAGTATTTTCAAGAAATCCCATCTGGCGTGTTGAGTAATAGAGCCCTTGTGTCCCTCTTTTTTAAGCGGATGTGTCCAGTAAAGTTCAAAATATTACGAGCAAGCGGATTAGGATGTGGCTTGAGTTTTGTTTAATATTTGCCTGCGTATTTTGTAATTTCTTCAATCACTAGTGGCATATTTAAATTACGATGTATATTAGAATTTTTGATGTACCACGGAGCCGATGTTATTAACCGTAAAATTTTGTTTTGCCTTCGTTGTATTCTCTCTACATTGAAAGCTGAAGCAGTGCCCCATAACTGGATACCGTAACACCAGGCTAAGTGTTGAATTTCTGCCAATCAACCAGTGTATTTGAGATAACTTAAGTTTCATCTGAGTTAGCTTAAAGTAAATATGATGTTTCCATGTAAGCCTTCGGTAAAGGTGTATACCAAGGTATTTCATTTGGGAATGTTGAGGAATATTTTGATTATTGATTCGAATTGGGGAACAAGTACCTCTTTTTAGGGTAAACGTTGTATGGACACACTTTTGTTCATTGACTTTAATTCTCCATAAGTTCAACCACATTTCCAATTGTGTAATATGTTCTTGAAGATATCGGGAATCCTCGTGAAGGTTTTCTAGCATACTAAGGCAGGCGGTATCATCGGCAAACGTAGATGTATGGATATTGCTGCTCAAAGGCATATCACAAGTAAAGATCAAATACAAAACTGGCCGCAGTATGCTCCCCTGTGGCACACCGGCTGATATAGATTCGGGCACACTAATGAATTCTCCTTCCACAACCGTGAACTTCCGGGTAATAATATAACTTTCTAATAAATTCACAAAATTTATTGGTAGATATGATTTTAATTTCAGAATTAGACCTTCATGCCACACTTTATCAAATGCCTGAGAAACGTCAATAAACAGGGCAGAACAATACTTCTTTTCCTCAAATGGTTTTCTTATAAATTGAACCAATCTATGAGTTTGTTCAATGGTGCTATGCTGACTTCTAAAATCAAATTGATGGTCTGGGATGCACCCACTATCAGTTAAAATTGGGGACAATTTTGTCATGAGCAGCTTTTCGAAGAGTTTTGACATAGTTGAAAGCAAACTTATTGGCCTATATGACTCAGCTTTAGTAAGATCTTTGCCTGGCTTTGGAACCATTTTGATTTTTGCAAGCTTCCAGAGTTGTGGATAATACTCCAGTCGTAATATGGCATTAGAAATAAACAGCAAGATTCTTATTGCAATATGCGGCAAGTTCATCAGCATCTTGTTACTAATTCCATCAATACCTGGAGCTTTCTCTGGCTTGAGTTCAGCAATTACTTTATGTACATCACGCATCTTAAACTTTAAGGCTCGAGGGGGTAGAGCAACTACACTCGGCAAATCAGCAACACCAGTACATGTATTTGGGTAAATACGGATTTTAAATGCTCAACAAATATTTTACATTTTTCCGTATCGCTTCTTGCCCAATCTCCGGTAGATGTTCGCAGAGGTGGCTTAAACTCAACGGGTGTTTTAAGCTTTCTAGCAGCGCGCCACAAAGAGTAATTAGATGTTGGTGTGACATCAAGACCTTCCAAATAATTTTTAAGAGATGCAGTTTTTCAGATGCAAGCAACTCTTGAAATCGTTTAGAACATTATTTAAGTCTGAGTTTATGTTGGGGATGATCTGTGCTGTTGCCATTTCCTTCTAGCTCTTCTTTTTTCACATGCCACATAAGTGGCATGTTCAGCAGCCTGTTTAATAATTTCGTTAAGATTGGCAATGTTAGTTTCAATGCCATTGGGTGTTCTTAACGTAATATTTTCCGTGCAATGACTACTAAGATATTTTTTGAATCCCAGCCAATTAACACGATTGGTCATCTTCATATATGGGTGAGGTAAGTCACTTCTTAGTGGGTTACAAATTGTAACGATAGTAGGGGAGTGATCAGAGGAGAGATCTATATAAATATAGATGTTTAAATAGTTTTAATCTGTTTAGAAAATAAAAAAATATTGTAAAATTAATGCTATATAAGGAAACATTGAAAAAAAATACAACTATAAAAACAATAACCAAAAAAAAATTATTTTAATAAAAAAAGTTAGATTATTAACGGTAACAAGAGAGTCAGGACACAATATGTCTATTAATAAATTTGGTAATAGCTCAAGCGATATCATTAAAACAGAAAAAGGAAAAAGAAAAATTCGTCAAGTTGTTGGAATTCTCTTGGATAAAAATAACAATATCGACGTGTAAAATAAAAGGATTACTAATATTTCGTTTCCTTCACAAGAAAAAGACGCTATTAATAAATATTACTTAGGAACGGAAATCAGTCAATTACAACAAAATTTAATAATTTATCAAAAAAGCAGCTCAAAAAACTTGATGAAAAAATTTTAATTACTTCAAGATATCACTTCGCGTTGTACCTTAATAGTGAGTAGTCGATTAGCGGAACTTTTCTTACATTCTTATTAAACAAACAAAAAATTATACAAAAAAAATATTCGTAGTGCATATTATTCGTAATAGGTACATACTGACTTTAATAAATAAGCTTTATGTGCTTTCCTAATATTTTAACATAGTGGAAACAACAAAAACAAAAACCGAAAACAAAAAAAAGCACAAACAGTTACATTGAGGAATACTCTATACGATTACCTCAGAAACAAAGAAACAATCATAAATTACAAAAACAAAAAAAAATAACCGCAAACAAAAAACACAAAAAGGTGCCCTTGAGCAATACTCTATACGAGTACCTCAAATACAAAAAGTTATGAAGTGAGTTCTAACGGCAGAAATGCCTATTTTACTGTGAGTTCTGAAGCTTTAATGAAAATAATAGAAATAAAAAATCTAATAAAAGTATTTTTTTAACGGCAAATCCAATTTTTCGTCAGCGATCAACTTCGCTTTGTCCAATGCGAAATAGTGATTCATTAACATTACAGTTGCCTGGTACTTCTTCATATAAGTCAGTAATATCATCCCATTCAGGCTCGTGTTCTTCACTTAATAAAGTGGCTGAAGCCCGAATTCTTCAAAAATTTCATCTGCTCCAAAGATGTCTAGGGATAATAGCGCATCATCTACCAATCGTTAAAATCGTTTTTCATTATTGCAAGTCACCGACGACAAGCCCGCTGTATCATCGCAAAAGTCTTTTAAGCCACCACCTATATATTTGAGAGAGAAAAATTCTAACGCCCTAATTAAAAAATTAGTCTCGGCCATTGGTGAAAATGCATTTCATGTTATTCCAATAAAGCGTGGTAGCATTGACGAAACTAAAATTCAAATATACGAAGAAAAAGATTTTCGCAAAATAGTGACTGAATTCGAAAAAAATAAAACAAGTTTTTATACGTACCAGCTTAAGAGTGCCAAAGGTATGCAGATCGTATTGAAGGGCATTGACTCTTATGTTAATCCCGAAGAAGTAAAATATGCACTCATGATACAAGGATTTAAGTTAAAAAATGTTTCCAACATAATCAATAGCCTCTATCTCGTTTTGAACTGGAGCCGAATGATATACAGCTGAAAAAACGAAACACACCCAATTTATAGCCTAAAATATCTCTTATACCGAAAAATCACAGTTGTAGAGGCACATAAGCGATCAGGTCCCGTACAGTGCCATAATTGCCAAGAATATGGCCACACAAAAATATACTGTAAATTACCCACTGTTTGTGTTGCTTGCGGTGAATTACACGGCACTGCTAGTTGCACTAAGCCAAAAGATCAAAGTGATAAAAAATGCAGTAATTGTGGAGGTAATCACACCGCTAACTACAGAGGTTGTCCTGTGTACTCTTTTGTCAAACAGACTATGATGCAAAAACCCAAATTAGCTCCATCTCAATCAGCTAACGCTTACTCCGCCACTTTTGTGCAAAGGAGCCAACCAGTTACTTCCCGTGTATCGTATGCCGATGCTGCTAGAACAAATTCTATTCCCGCACAAAATGTTCCACCTCCAAATAATTCAACAAATGCAAACTCAAGCTTTAACTTTAGTCGCCTTGAAGCTACTATTGACAATTTGGTGCAAACTATAAACAACTTTACAACAAATATGACTAACATGATGCAAGAAATGCTGAGAATGCAGAATACTCTGCTTCAAGCATTAATTAACAAGCCATGAACACGTTAAAAATATGTTTCTGGAACGCAAACGGCATTCGCCAACATAAAAATGAACTTGAGCACTTCCTTACGGAAAAAAGTATTGATATAATGTTGGTCTCTGAGACACATTTGACTACGAGGAGCTTTTTCAAAATAAATGGCTACACTATGTATGATACAAAGGACCCTAGAGGGAGAGCATGCGGTGGATCTGCAATTCTAATTAAGTCAAGACTCAAGCACTATATCCTTGACAACGTTAGTGAAGAATATATGCAAGCTACGAATATTCAAACAGACTATGGCGCAAAAACTCAAATTAGCTCCATCTCAATTAGCAAACGCTTACTCAGCCACTTTTGCGCAAATGAGCCAATCAGTTACTTCCCGTGTATCGTATGCCGATGCTGCTAAAACAAATTCTATTCCCGCACAAAATGTTCCACCTCCAAATAATTCAACGAATGCAAACTCAAACTTTAACTTTAGTCGCCTTGAAGCTACTATTGAAAATTTGGTGCAAACTATAAATAATTTTACAACAAATATGCCTACCATTATGCAAGAAATGCTGAGAATGCAGAATACTCTTTATCAAGCATTAATTAACAAGCCATGAACACGATAAAAAATATGTTTTTGAACGCAAACGTCATTCGCCAACATAAAAATGAACTTGAGCACTTCCTTACGGAAAAAATATTGATATAATGTTGGTCTCTGAGACACATTTGACTGCGAGAAGATTTTTCAAAATAAATGGCTACACTGTGTATGATACAAAGGACCCTAGAGGGAGAGCATGCGGTGGATCTGCAATTCTAATTAAGTCAAGACTGAAGCACTATATCCTTGACAATGTTAGTGAAGAATATATGCAAGCTACGAATATTTTTGTAGAACATTTTTGTTGTAATTTCGTGATATCATCAATTTACTCCCCTCCCAGATTTTCAGTTACCGAAGATCAGTATGAGAAGTTCTACAAATCGCTTGGATCTTGTTTCGTGGTAGCTGGAGACTACAATGCAAAGCATACGTACTGGGGGTCGCGCCTTGTAACACTTAGAGGTCGAGCTTTGTTTAATACAATTTCAAAAATGGGCTTAGATTTTATTTCGAGTGGGAAGCCCACTTACTGGCCTACTGACGTACGAAAAATTCCAGATGTTATTGATTTTGGCGTCATGAAAAATATTTCTAGGGATTTAATTAATGTTGAAACTTCTCTAGGTCTCTCCTCCGATCTGCTGAACATCCCACTTCCACCCATCCGCAGTCTGGGTTTAATAAAATTTATTCCAGGGATATTGAACATCTCGTATGTGAAAAAAGAAGAGCTAGAAGGAAATGGCAACAGCACAGATCACCCCCAACATAAACTCAGACTTAAAGAATGTTCTAAACGACTTCAAGAGTTGCTTGCATCTGAAAAACTGCATCTCTTAAAAATTATTTGGAAGGTCTTGATGTCACACCTACATCTAATTACTCTTTGTGGCGCGCTGCTAGAAAGCTTAAAACACCCGTTGAGTTTAAGCCACCTCTGCGCACATCTACCGGAGATTGGGCAAGAAGCGATACGGAAAAATGTAAAATATTTGTTGAGCATTTAAAATCCGTATTAACCCAAATACATGTACTGGTGTTGCTGATTTGCCGAGTGTAGTTGCTCTACCCCCTCGAGCTTTAAAGTTTAAGATGCGTGATGTACATAAAGTAATTGCTGAACTCAAGCCAGAGAAAGCTCCAGGTATTGATGGAATTAGTAACAAGATGCTGATGAACTTGCCGCATATTGCAATAAGAATCTTGCTGTTTATTTCTAATGCCATATTACGACTAGAGTATTATCCACAACTCTGGAAGCTTGCAAAAATCAAAATGGTTCCAAAGCCGGGCAAAGATCTTACTAAAGCTGAGTCATATAGGCCAATAAGTTTGCTTTCAACTATGTCAAAACTCTTCGAAAAGCTGATCATGACAAAATTGTCCCCAATTTTAACTGATAGTGGGTGCATCCCAGACCATCAATTTGGTTTTAGAAGTCAGCATAGCACCATTGATCAAACTCATAGATTGGTTCAATTTATAAGAAAACCATTTGAGGAAAAGAAGTATTGTTCTGCCCTGTTTATTGACGTTTCTCAGGCATTTGATAAAGTGTGGCATGAAGGCCTAATTTTAAAATTAAAATCATATCTACCAATAAATTTTGTGAATTTATTAGAAAGTTACATTACTACCCGGAAGTTCATGGTTGTGGAAGGAGAATTAAGGAGTGTGCCTGAATCTATATCATCCGGTGTGCCAAAGGGGAGCATAATGGGGCCAGTTTTGTATATGATCTATACTTGTGATATGTTTTTGAGCAGCAATATCCATACATCTACGTTTGCCGATGATACCGCCTGCCTTAGTATGCATGAAAACCCTCACGAGGATTCCCGATATCTACAGAAAATGTGGTTGAACTTATGGAGAATTAAGGTAAATGAACAAAAGTGTGTCCATATAACGTTTATCCTAAGAAGAGATACTTGTTCCCCTATTCGAATCAATAATCAAAATATTCCTCAACATTCCCAAGTGAAATACCTTGGTATTCGCATTGATCGAAGGCTTACATGGAAACATCATATTGACTTTAAGCTAACTCAGATGAAACTTAAGTTATTTCAAATACACTGGTCGATTGGCAGAAATTCAACACCTAGACTGACTAAACTTTTAATATACAATTTGCTTTTGAAGCCAATATGATTTACGGTAACCAGTTATGGGGCACTGCTTCAGCTTCCAATGTAGAGAGAATCCAACGAAGGCAAAACAAAATTTTTCGGTTAATAACATCGGCACCATGGTACATTAAAAATTTTAATATACATCGTGATTTAAATGTGCCACTAGTGATTGAAGAAATTGCAAAATACGCAGGCAAATATTTAACAAAACTCGAGTCACATCTTAATCCGCTTGCTCATAATATTTTGAACTTTACTAGACACATCCGCTTAAAACAGAGGGACAAAAGGGCTGTATTACTCAACACTCCAGATGGAATTTCTTGAAAATACTTTTTTTTATACTTTTTTATACATTTTTTTCTTTTTTGATTATCACTACTTATGTATTATTTATAACTATTAACAAGTTTATGTCCGACAGTCGTCGGTCCTAATAATAATATTTTAGATTTAAGATTTGAATACTTATTGTTAGTTCATATTTGAAGATACAATAAATAAATACATGTATAAAAAAAATTCAAGATATGATATCTTGTAGAGCAATGTCATTAAAAATGTATTTCGATGAACAAATGACAAAATTGCAAGAAAAAATATTTTTACAAATGGAAGAATTGCGAGAAAATTAGGATTAGAGAATCTTGCTTTTAATTCAATAATTGAAAAAAAAGATATCTCAGGCAAGGTAACTCCAGCAAAAAAGAAAATTAAAGTTAAATATTAATATTAATATAAAATAATTTTTAAACGGATACTAAAATATTGTAAAATAAAATTTTTAATACATATGAACATATATTATACATTTCTACTAAACTTTAATTGGTTTTATTTCATTGACAAGGGTAAATATTTAGATTACACTCATGTATCCAGCATTTCCATTGACAAAAATATACATATATTAAATGCTCTCTAAAAAAATTTGTTCTTATCAGTTAAAAAATGTGTTTGAATTTTACAACTACAGCTAAGGCGTATGTGTTCTTATCAGTTAACATGTGCATTCCCATCCAGGGCTGGAAAACTTATATTATATATAAATGCTCCAACAAGAAACATAATTTAAATGTTTGACATTCCCATACAGGCAGTAGGAGATTTCCGTACTGAAAACTTGGCCCAGAACCAGCATAAACATCATCATGAAATTTTTTTAATAAAAATTTTTGTTCTTCGCTATCTGATACGATGCTTATTCTGGGTGTCAGCGCTATTTGTAATTATTTATATGCTGATTTCTTTTTGTTTGAATTCTTCTATAGTTACGAGGCTAAATAAATGATCATGTAGATTAATTTAAATTTTGTTTAAATTTCTAAATATTGCTTCTCTTTCAAGAATTAGAAAAAAATGATCTAAATCTATGTTTCCAGTATTTCCCACATTAACTTTAGGTGCTAGCACTTGTTTGCCTCTTTTAAAAGAAACAATAGCTATTTTTCCGTTAGTATCCATTCTAAGCCTTACTCATTTCTTTACGCAATCAAACCCGATAGTTTCGAAAATTTGGGCTTTTCGTGAATCAATTGATTATTCGTTTTCTGAATTTTATCTTTGGTCCTGTTTCCTGACTGAGCTCGTGTTGTTACCATTAGAACATTTTTGGTAGAAGGAATTGATTTAATATCACTAAAGTCATTCGAGATAGCGCGTCCGCTCCTGAATTGTCTTTTCCTCTAATGTGTTCTATAACAAAATCATATTCCTCCAGACCCATACGTATCCATGTTAACCTGCTATATGGATTTTTTAAGGAATATAGATATGTCAATGGTTTATGATCACTACGCAAAATAAATTTGTTACAATAAACGTATGGTCGAAAGTGATTAATTGCCCATTGGATTGCAATTAATTCCTGTTCTATTGGCGCTTTGTTCGATTCTCCCTTGGTTAGTGCACGTGACGCATATGCAATCGGCAACTGCATACCATCTTTGTCCTGGGATAATATTACACCGCATGCGATTTAACTTGCATCGGTGGATATAAAAAAAAAGTTTGTCAAAACAGGATATTGAAGGATTTGTGGGGATTTTAATTCAGTCTTAAGACTCTGAAAATCCTGTTCACAATCTTCAATCCATATAAAAGGTTCTTTCTTTCCAGGTAGTCTAGTTAAATGCACAAAATAATATGCAAAATATGGTACAAAACGTCTGTAATAATTACAGATAGTAGTTTGAAGAAAGGCGTTTGAAGTAGAAAACTGCATAATTTGAAGTTGAAGCTTTGGTACTAGCTCCTAGGAATTTTGAAACGACTTCATTCAAGGACGAGAAGTTTCAAGTTTTAATGATACGTTTTACCTCATCATTTAAGGCGTTTCGCGAAATGACTTTAGCCGTATTTTGTCTTATTAATTTATCAGCAATATCTTGAGGGTAGCCTTCTGTTATATAGGCCTCACCTAGTTTCTTCGTAATCGCTTGTATCTCAATCGCATATGCGGTAGCTGATTTTGAATTTTGTTTTGTATTCATTAATTTCAAAAATAATAGTTCCGATGATTCACCCTTTATGGAAGTCTGTAGTCTGCTTTTAATAGCATGAAAAGTTTTCACATGCAATTACGTTTCTTTCCTGGCCCTTCATTTTCGTTTTAATCACCTCTATAGCGACTTCCTCGTGTTGTTCTTTAATTCTGTCAATCAGAGTCAACGCCTCGAGAAAACCTTGCAGCTCATTAATGTTACCGTAAAACACAGGAAAAATTTTAGTTATCTTGTTTATAATGTCGTCCTCTGTTCGTGCCATGGTTGCCGCGACTCTTTTATTTGTTTCTATTTTAAAATATTCGTTTTCGTCGTTCGTTTTGTATTAATATTATGTCGATGAAAGACTTTTATCAATTTATCTCTTAACGTCGGAAAGATTTCGTTCGCTTTTTCTTTGTGTGGGGTAGTGTATCTGTCGAAGTTTCTATGTAATGTTGCCATCATGTTGTTGAAGTAAACGTAATCTGTTAACTAATTCATAAGGTTCATCCCAATATATGTATATAGTTGGGTTTACTATTAACTACAGATCTAAACAAGAGTCCACTGCCTTTTTGTTGTTATCTTATTAATTAACGGTTTAATTATATGTTGATATTTATATGAACTTGAACCTTACATTTGAGCTTCTGCTTGAAACTGACGTTTGTGTATATTTTTAATCATTAAGATTTCTCTATAATTCTCTAAATTTTTTCAGTGTAATGTAAGGGTTTTGAATGAAATAATAATTGAAATAATCCTGGTGTCATTTTCCACTTTGTAATTCCGAATTGAAAATAGTTTTCATCATTAAATTTTAGTTTCTTATTTGCATATTGCTAACTTCCTCTTTTGTCTATGTTGAAGCCATAAACTTTATCTATTTGATTATTATTTAGAAGCAATTTAATATTTTCTTCAAGTCTGGATTTATTTTTGTTATTATTATCATTTTCACTAATTTGATTGTAGTCTTCAGCATCATCATAATTATCAGAACTTTCATCGAAACTATTATCATCTGATAGTGGTGAAAGTGCTGTTTCTGTTTTATTATCATTAGGTTGATTATATTCTGATTGATAATTATCTGATCGATCATCATCATCATAATTTTTTTCGATTTTTAACTTACGTTTATTTTAGATTTCATATCATCTTTCAGCAAAATTTTTTATTGATAATCAGCAATGTTTTCACTTATCATATTCAAAGATTTAGTTATGGGCTTAAATGAATCTTCTAATAAATTCTTTCTATCTACTTCATTTAATTTTATGTGTTTTAATTTTTCCTTTAATGCTTTTCTTGTCTGAACAATATCTTTTAATAACTTATTATTCATTTTAATCCGTTTTGTTTTTGCTTTCTATCTGGTTACAACCTGCCTTATAGCTGATCTATACTTGATCTGTATCTGATCTATATCTGGTCTGTATCTGGTCTGTATCTGGTTTATATGTGGTTATGGCCTCGTTTGTATCTGGTTACAATCTGCTTTATACCTGCACTGCATCTGGTTACAATCTGCTTTATATCTGTACTGCATCTGGTTACAATCTACATTATATCAGTATAAATTCATCAAAACCTTTCCTGTGTAATAGGTTGTTAATAAAAATTTTTATTTAGTTTAATTAATTTATTTTTATTTAATTTACTTTAAATAAAATATAAAGATAATTTCCTGAGCTCAGCTTGGAGCTCTAGGAATGTTGTTTAATGATTAATTTTAAAATAAAAATACAATGTCTTATATACTAGTTATGAGAATAAAGCTTAACCTATCTTAACATAAGAGGGAAAAGAAAAGGTATATGCTTAATACGCAAATTGTTCCTTTTAGTTTCCCACGGTAGGCGTGCGGCGTGTGTCTCATAACAAATTTGGAAAACATGGATATTGTATTGTTTATATTTATTATATAAACACATGTGGTTATTAATTATGATTCATTCAAGTGCATTATGATGCAGCTTTTGATCAGACTGGCGAGTGTCAAATAGCATCTGTACAAAATACATATTTACGTTGCAGTCTGTCAAATGCATTTATCTAACACTTCATGCAGCGGTATTTGCCCGATTGCATGAGTGTCGTAGTGATAGTCGTAGTGTAGTTAGAACACGCTACACCTCCACCTTTTATAAGAATGTTCATATAACGTTAGTTTTATGGACATTCTTTTACACATAAAAAAAAGTATTTTTGAAGTATAGTTAAAAATTTAAATCTTATTGTAAAATATTAGGTTTTATTCGTAATGCGCATACCGTTTTAATTATTTAATATTAAATAATTTAAGTCTATTCTTATGAACTATTTGTGTTTTATTTGTTTTCTTATCAAATATAGTTACATTATTTCTTAAGTCTATTTTCTTAATTTTGTAAGGTCCTCTATATTGTATTTCTAACTTATGACCTGCTTCATTTTTCAGTAATACTAGATCTCCTATTTTAAAGTTATAATCAATTATATCCCTAAATTTTGTTTCTTTGGCATAGTCCTCTATATTATATAGTGGTTCTACTTTATCTACATTGAAAATCTGAAAACTGTTAGGAGTTTTTTCAAAGACTAACTCATAAGGACAATAATTATGAATTGTTGAAGGTGTTGTATTAAAACAATAAGTAAAATATTTGAGCCATTCATCATAATCAGTTTTATCAACTGTTATATAGGATCGTACGTATTCATTAAAAGTTCTATGACTTCTTTCAATTGTACCTAATGTCTGATGATAGTATGCAATTGAAGTTAGTTTTTCTATTTTAAATATATTACATAGTTCTGTCAATAAATCATTTTTATATTCGGTACCCATGTCCGAAATGAACGTCTTCATTGGACCATAAGTAAGTATAAAATTATCAAATATCGCCTTAGCGATATTTGATTGTCTTGTATTGGTATAGTCACTAAATATTTAGTTGAATCACATATTATGGTGACTGCGTATTCATTTCCAAATAATGATTTTGGAAACGGTCCGATTGTGTCTACGTACACCGTGTCAAATGGTTTTGTTGGTGTTGGTGTAATTGTCATCGGACTTTTAGAATGTTTCAATGTTTTGGCCGTTTGACATTTATGGCATTGTTTTACATATTTACATATGTCTTTTGACATATTTTTCCAATAGTAATATCTTTTTATTTTTTCTAATGTTCTATATATCCCGCAATGACCTCCTTCTATGGGGTCGTCATGATACTTCAGCATAATTTCAAGAATTGCCTTGGCATTCTTATTATTAATTTGGGTCACCTTATTTAGTAGCGCTACTATTAAATTTTTTAAATATTTATTGCCCATTTCTTTAAAATCATTTATTGAGATAAATTCGGAAATTTTCTCTGTAAGTGACACTTGTAATTTATGAATATTGTATTTACCGGCCACTTTTTCGAGCCTAGGGAAAAATTGTCCTAAGTCAAGATTCCCTTTAGTAAATAAATCATTAATTTGTACATGTGCAATTATTGATTTTCCTCTTTTGATATAACATCTTCCGGAAATAATCTTTAGTTTGCAATATTTTCTGACGTCAGTTTTATTTAATGGTACAAATATATTGGGCTTATTATTATTTTTATTTATGCTATGCTGATTATTTATTTTATTACTATTTTGGTTGTCATAGGTCATCTATCTAGTCGTGACTCTTAATACGGATAAAATTTTTTGATTCATTTCTTTAAGGTCTGTTATGGTAATTCGCGATAAAGCGTCAGCAACATAGTTATCTTTTCCCCTAAGATATTCTATTGTAAAGTTATACTTTTACAAATCGAGTCTAATTTTTGTTAACTTGGAGCTTGGGTTTTTCATTGAAAACAAATAAGAAAGTGGTCTATGATCATTACGGACAGGAAAATATTTTCCATATACATATGGTCTGAAGTGGGTAATTGCCCAATGAATTGCAGTTAATTCTTGCTCAATAGTTGATTTGTTACTTTCTCCCTTTGTGAATGTTTTTGATGCATAAGCAATAGGTAAATGTTTACCATCATATTCGTGTGTCAAAACCGCACCACAAGCGTACCTACTTGCATCTGTTGTTATACAAAATTCCCTAGTAAAATCAGGATATTGGAGTATAGTAGGACTCATTAGTGCTTTCTTAAGATATTTAAACGCAAAATCACAGTCTTTTGTTCATTCAAATGGTGTATTTTTCTTGGATAATTTTGTTAAATGTCTGGAGTATTCAGAAAAATGTTTAACGAATTTCCGATAGTAGTTACAAAAAGCTACAAATCTTTTTGCGCTATCTGCATCTGTTGGTATTGGATAGTTTTCGATAATTGAATATTTACTGTCGTCTGGTAATATTCCTTTATCTGTACATTTGTGTCCAAGATATGTTACTTCTTTCATGAAAAACGAACATTTCTCTGGATGCAGTTTTAGATTGTGTTTACGGCATAAGTCAAAAACACTCTTTAAATTTGAAAGCATATGTTTTTCTGAACATCCCAGGACAACTAAGTCGTTCATGTAAAGGAATGCTTGATCTGGTTTTAGTCCAGTAAAAGGAAGTGTCATCATTCTTTGAAAAGAATTTGGTGCTATTTTTAAACCATAAGGTAATCTAGTGAATCTGTATGAACCGTTATTGGTTGAGAATGCTGTTAAGTCTCTGGAGTTTTTCTCCAAACTCATTTGGTGAAAACCTGACATTAAGTCTAAACAGGAGAAATATTTTGCTCTACCAAGTTGGTCCAAGATATTATCGATTCTAGGCAATGGGAATTTATCTGCAATTAATTTTTTATTTATTTGTCTGTAATCTATGACAAGTCTCCATCTTTTCTGTTCGGAGTTTTGAAGTGATTTCTTTGGTACTAATAAGATAAGACTGTTGTATTCAGAAAAGGAAGGTTCAATAATTTTATCATCTATTAATTTTTTCACTTGTCTATCAATTTCTTCTTTATGTGTATGTGGTACACGGTAATTTTTAATGGTTCTCTATTTTTTACTCTCAACTTCTGTTTATAAAAGTTATTAGTTGTTATTGTTTCTGATTCCAAACCGAAAATATCACTATATGCCGAACATAGTTCCGTTAATGTATTTTTAAATTGTTGTGGAAAATTTTTCTGTAAAATTTTTAATATTTCTGAGTTTCTTTGCGTATTTTGCACTAAATTTCCTTTGATAATCTCATAATCAGAGATGTTTTCGGTTTTTATGTTACTTTGTTTGATTTTAGTAATGGTGTTATTAGTGTTTAAGATACGAATAAATGCTTTGTCAGATTTAACTAATGTATTTGGTATAAAAATACCTGGTTCAATTTCTTGATTTGGAATTAACATTTCATTATTTGAATTGTTAAAATATAATTTCCTTATTACTTCACATCTTGGAGGTATATTAATTTTATTGCAGTTATTCGTAATCGGTATATCTATTGTATGTGGTATATTAAATGGTCTAAGGACAAGATAATCATTATCTTGGTTGAAATCCAATATACAGTTATATTTTTTGATAAAATCCATGCCAATGATTCCATCGCATGGTATCGGAAAATTATTATCTACCACCTGGAAGTTATGTGGTATTAAAAAGTTTTTAAATTTTAAATCGAAAAATGTTTTTCCAATCGATTTGATATTACCTTGTCCTATTCCACTTAAAGTTGTTGTTTTATTAGTGTTAATTTGGCTTAATTTAACGAATTTTGATTTTATTAATGAAATGTCTGCACCAGTGTCTATTAAGAGTATGAGTGTAGTGTTAGTATTGCCTTATTGAATATTTATAAAGAAGCTCAAGTTTAAATTTAGATGGTAAATTTTTACTGATTTAGTCCTAGGGGAAATTCGGAGTTTTCCGAACTGCTTTCATTTGATTCTGTTGCTCTTACGTAGTTATTGTTCTTACGATTATTATGAAATCTTTGCCGGTTTCTGTAATAATTGTTATTATTATAATTATTATTGTTGTTATTATTTCTACGTGGGTAATTGTTTCTTCCACGTGATCGTGTGTTATTACCACCGTAATTGTTTCCAGATTTGTACTTTTGTCCATAGTTACCATATTATCGTATTTTGTTGACCTGTGGCGTCTGAACAACTATTGACAAATTTGCTGATAGCATCGTTCATGCTATTAAATTGACCTGCCTCCATGATAAACTTGACTTTATCAATGGTGCACTTTTTAGTTAATGCCTTTACGGCAGTTTGTGTGGAATATTTTGTAGCTAAGTCGCATGACAGTCCATCTGAAATGTATGCGGTTTCTAATGCTTTAGTTAAATTTTCTATTTCGTTGCAATAAGCATTGGCAGTTTTATTGTTTTGTTTTATATTTAAAATTTTTGCCGTTAATACTTCCACAGATTCTCCCTTGACGCTATTTTTTAGTTTGTGTAGTATTTCGGATATAGTTGATTCATTATTGATTAGATTTCTAGCGTTTCCTTTTAGTTTTCTTTTTATTAGAGATACTGCCACAGATTCGTGGCTGCCTTTTATTGATTCTACCAAAGATAAGGAGTCAATAAAGGATCGTAAATTTTCTGATTTTCCATCAAAGTCTATAATTTGCTTTGATACTGTGTTCAAAAAGTCCACTAAAGTTTGAGTCATTTTGGATTCAGTTATAGGCATAGAAATATTAAATATTACACTTTCGTGTATTGAATTTTGTAGTTCGATTTGTATCGATTTATCAGCTAATTTTGAAATTCTGCTTGTTAAATCAAGAAAAAATGCGTCTGCTGCTCTTTGGTGAGCTACTGTTAGTCTATTGTAATGAACATTAAATAAAACTCTTATTTCTGCTAATTTTGTAAGAATATTTTGAAAATGATGAATAATTGTTTCATTTTTATTTGGTCTATCAATATTGATACACTTATATGACCGTTCTAAATCTACTTTTATAATTCGTGCCTTATTCAAAATATCTTTCCATTCCATTAGTAAATAAAAAAAATTGCTAAAAAGTTTAATTTAGTCATATTTTGTCTAAATCGTTTGCTTTACTGAAATACTTTTTTCTTAGAGCTCTTTTATGTGACAAATATATTTTAAGCAACAAGTTTATTGCTGAAATTATTACTAATATTAGCATTAGTAACCATAATGAATTTATTTCTGACTTATGATCAATGATTTCCAAATTGGTAATCACGTTAGCATTGGGTTTTTCCATTTTCGATTCTGTTTTACCCATATTTAAAATTTATTTATTTTACTGAATTATTGGTGCTTATTAATTTCTTTTTCTATGCGTTCTGACCACCTTATTGCACGAACTGTCATTTCTTCTACATGAGTATTGTTTAAAATATCGTCCTCATTTGGGACACCTGGCATTCCTATTATTTTCCAAATCTGTGCTAAATATTTTACTTGTTGTTCCAATGAAATTCCTTCTTCTTCAAAAATAACATTAATATGTTTTATGGTTTGTTTTCTATTTATGTTATCCATTATAATGGCCTTACAAAATTAATTATATTAAAAAAATTAATTACAAAAGTACCATTTAAAAATTTATTTATGTTAATATATAATAGTATTGAGGATAAGTTAATTATAATGTTTGTCAACGGCAGTTAACGCCTACTGACCTAAGAGTGCGCCGCAATTAGTGCACTTCTTTGTTAGTTTTTTGTCTTATTAACTTAGTTAGTGTTTCTATTCGTACCCACATTTTGATCGAGTCAGACCATGTTGGTGGGGGATCTCTGTTGACTTCTCGTAGCAACAGGGCTTTTTCTGTTTTCAACCTACAGAGATATCCTCCTCTCCTCTTTGGCTTTGATGTCTTCGGTATTTTTAAGTTTTCTTCCTTCTTAATTTTGTTGTTTCTTTTTTGGTATTCCTGTATAGTCAGGGGTTGTGGACCAACCTTTATATCTTGTTTATTCATTTGACGAAAAGTAATATTTTTTTTGATTATTTTTTTTTGTTGGTGCCTTTAGGCCAGGCGGACTTCTTTTTTCCATAAATTTAGGTGCTTTTGTTGTTGGTTTCAGCAGGTGCCTTTAGGCCAGGCGGACTTCTTTTTTCCTCTGGCAGAGCGTTTTGGCTGGTCTGCCAGGACCCATAACTATTTAAGGAAGTCCTTTTTATTTGTGTACTTCCCTTTTTATTTGCGCTCGAAGGTCGCAAGTTTGTAAGGCAGGATCGCCATGTAATAGGTTGTTAATAAAAATTTTTATTTAATTTAATTAATTTATTTTTATTTAATTTACTTTAAATAATAATGTTGTTTAATGATTAATTTTAAAATAAAAATTCATTGTCTTATATACTAGTTATTAGAATAAAGCTTAACCTATCTTAACATAAGAGGGAAAAGAAAAGGTATATGCTTAATAGGCAAATTGTTCCTTTTAGTTTCCAACGGTAGGCGTGCGGCGTGTGTCTCATAACAAATTTGGAAAACATGGATATTGTATTGTTTATATTTATTATATAAACACATGTGGTTATTAATTATGATTCATTCAAGTGCATTATGATGCAGCCTTTGATCAGACTGGCGAGTGTCAAATAGCATCTGTACAAAATACATATTTACGTTGCAGTCTGTCAAATGCCCGATTGCATGAGTGTCGTAGTGATAGTCGTAGTGATAGTTAGAACACGCTACACCTGTATCTTCCTGTGTTTTTAGGATCATCCTTGATTACAACTACAAATCCATATTTCCAACAATCCCCACAAATTTTTGTAAACTCTTTAAACGGCATATCACCAATAACATGATCATTATATATATGCCTTAAGTTCATTTCATATTGTTTAAATATTATAATCATGTTTGCATTATCAAGTATAAGATGTTTAGAAATTTTTGTATATGTTTGACATAGACAAAAACAATCAATATGTTTGTATCTGCCCATACAAAAGTAATATCTTATTGTAGTTTGTTTTTCACAAATAACGTCATCAAATATAACTATAGAAAGTGGTTTTGCCTCAGTTGATCTTAGAACTTTTTCTTCAAGTCTGGATTTATTTTTGTTATTATTATCATTTTCACTAATTTGATTGTAGTCTTCAGCATCATCATAATTATCAGAACTTTCATCGAAACTATTATCATCTGATAGTGGTGAAAGTGCTGTTTCTGTTTTATTATCATTAGGTTGATTATATTCTGATTGATAATTATCTGAACGATCATCATCATCATAATTTTTTTCGATTTTTAACTTACGTTTATTTTAGATTTCATATCATCTTTCAGCAAAATTTTTTATTGATAATCAGCAATGTTTTCACTTATCATATTCAAAGATTTAGTTATGGGCTTAAATGAATCTTCTAATAAATTCTTTCTATCTACTTCATTTAATTTTATGTGTTTTAATTTTTCCTTTAATGCTTTTCTTGTCTGAACAATATCTTTTAATAACTTATTATTCATTTTAATCCGTTTTGTTTCTGCTTTCTATCTGGTTACAACCTGCCTTATAGCTGATCTATACTTGATCTGTATCTGATCTATATCTGGTCTGTATCTGGTCTGTATCTGGTTTATATGTGGTTATGGCCTCGTTTGTATCTGGTTACAATCTGCTTTATACCTGCACTGCATCTGGTTACAATCTGCTTTATATCTGTACTGCACAATCTACATTATATCAGTACAAATTCATCAAAACCTTTCCTGTGTAATAGGTTGTTAATAAAATTTTTTATTTAATTTAATTAATTTATTTTTATTTAATTTACTTTAAATAAAATATAAAGATAATTTCCTGAGCTCAGCTTGGAGCTCTAGGAATGTTGTTTAATGATTAATTTTAAAATAAAAATACAATGTCTTATATACTAGTTATGAGAATAAAGCTTAACCTATCTTAACATAAGAGGGAAAAGAAAAGGTATATGCTTAATACGCAAATTGTTCCTTTTAGTTTCCCACGGTAGGCGTGCGGCGTGTGTCTCATAACAAATTTGGAAAACATGGATATTGTATTGTTTATATTTATTATATAAACACATGTGGTTATTAATTATGATTCATTCAAGTGCATTATGATGCAGCTTTTGATCAGACTGGCGAGTGTCAAATAGCATCGGTACAAAATACATATTTACGTTGCAGTCTGTCAAATGCATTTATCTAACACTTCATGCAGCGGTATTTGCCCGATTGCATGAGTGTCGTAGTGATAGTCGTAGTGTAGTTAGAACACGCTACACCTCCACCTTTTATAAGAATGTTCATTTAACGTTAGTTTTATGGACATTCTTTTACACATAAAAAAAAGTATTTTTGAAGTATAGTTAAAAATTTAAATCTTATTGTAAAATATTAGGTTTTATTGGTAATGCGCATACCGTTTTAATTATTTAATATTAAATAATTTAAGTCTATTCTTATGAACTATTTGTGTTTTATTTGTTTTCTTATCAAATATAGTTACATTATTTCTTAAGTCTATTTTCTTAATTTTGTAAGGTCCTCTATATTGTATTTCTAACTTATGACCTGCTTCATTTTTCAGTAATACTAGATCTCCTATTTTAAAGTTATAATCAATTATATCCCTAAATTTTGTTTCTTTGGCATAGTCCTCTATATTATATAGTGGTTCTACTTTATCTACATTGAAAATCTGAAAACTGTTAGGAGTTTTTTCAAAGACTAACTCATAAGGACAATAATTATGAATTGTTGAAGGTGTTGTATTAAAACAATAAGTAAAATATTTGAGCCATTCATCATAATCAGTTTTATCAACTGTTATATAGGATCGTACGTATTCATTAAAAGTTCTATGACTTCTTTCAATTGTACCTAATGTCTGATGATAGTATGCAATTGAAGTTAGTTTTTCTATTTTAAATATATTACATAGTTCTGTCAATAAATCATTTTTATATTCGGTACCCATGTCCGAAATGAACGTCTTCATTGAACCATAAGTAAGTATAAAATTATCAAATATCGCCTTAGCAATTGTTTTAGCGTTTTTGTCTTGTATTGGTATAGTCACTAAATATTTAGTTAAATCACATATTATGGTGACTGCGTATTCATTTCCAAATAATGATTTTGGAAACGGTCCGATTGTGTCTACGTACACCGTGTCAAATGGTTTTGTTGGTGTTGGTGTAATTGTCATCGGACTTTTAGAATGTTTCAATGTTTTGGCCGTTTGACATTTATGAAATTGTTTTACATATTTACATATGTCTTTTGACATAGTTTTCCAATAGTAATATCTTATTATTTTTTCTAATGTTCTATATATTCCGCAATGACCTCCTTCTATGGGGTCGTCATGATACTTCAGCATAATTTCAAGAATTGCCTTGGCATTCTTATTATTAATTTGGGTCACCTCATTTAGTAGCGCTACTATTAAATTTTTTAAATATTTATTGCCCATTTCTTTAAAATCATTTATTGAGATAAATTCGGAAATTTTATCTGTAAGTGACACTTGTAATTTATAAATATTGTATTTACCGGCCACTTTTTCGAGCCTAGGGAAAAATTGTCCTAAGTCAAGATTCCCTTTAGTAAATAAATCATTAATTTGTACATGTGCAATTATTAATTTTCCTCTTTTGATATAACATCTTCCGGAAATAATCTTTAGTTTGCAATATTTTCTGACGTCAGTTTTATTTAATGGTACAAATATATTGGGCTTATTATTATTTTTATTTATGCTATGCTGATTATTTATTTTATTACTATTTTGGTTGTCATAGGTCATCTATCTAGTCGTGACTCTTAATACGGATAAAATTTTTTGATTCATTTCTTTAAGGTCTGTTATGGTAATTCGCGATAAAGCGTCAGCAACATAGTTATCTTTTCCCCTAAGATATTCTATTGTAAAGTTATACTTTTACAAATCGAGTCTAATTCTTGTTAACTTGGAGCTTGGGTTTTTCATTGAAAACAAATAAGAAAGTGGTCTATGATCATTACGGACAGGAAAATATTTTCCATATATATATGGTCTGAAGTGGGTAATTGCCCAATGAATTGCAGTTAATTCTTGCTCAATAGTTGATTTGTTACTTTCTCCCTTTGTGAATGTTTTTGATGCATAAGCAATAGGTAAATGTTTACCATCATATTCGTGTGTCAAAACCGCACCACAAGCGTACCTACTTGCATCTGTTGTTATACAAAATTCCTTAGTAAAATCAGGATATTGGAGTATAGTAGGACTCATTAGTGCTTTCTTAAGATATTTAAACGCAAAATCACAGTCTTTTGTTCATTCAAATGGTTTATTTTTCTTGGATAATTTTGTTAAATGTCTGGAGTATTCAGAAAAATGTTTAACGAATTTCCGATAGTAGTTACAAAAAGCTACAAATCTTATTGCGCTATCTGCATCTGTTGGTATTGGATAGTTTTCGATAATTGAATATTTACTGTCGTCTGGTAATATTCCTTTATCTGTACATTTGTGTCCAAGATATGTTACTTCTTTCATGAAAAACGAACATTTCTCTGGATGCAGTTTTAGATTGTGTTTACGGCATAAGTCAAAAACACTCTTTAAATTTGAAAGCATATGTTTTTCTGAACATCCCAGGACAACTAAGTCGTTCATGTAAAGGAATGCTTGATCTGGTTTTAGTCCAGTAAAAGGAAGTGTCATCATTCTTTGAAAAGAATTTGGTGCTATTTTTAAACCATAAGGTAATCTAGTGAATCTGTATGAACCGTTATTGGTTGAGAATGCTGTTAAGTCTCTGGAGTTTTTCTCCAAACTCATTTGGTGAAAACCTGACATTAAGTCTAAACAGGAGAAATATTTTGCTCTACCAAGTTGGTCCAAGATATTATCGATTCTAGGCAATGGGAATTTATCTGCAATTAATTTTTTATTTATTTGTCTGTAATCTATGACAAGTCTCCATCTTTTCTGTTCGGAGTTTTGAAGTGATTTCTTTGGTACTAATAAGATAAGACTGTTGTATTCAGAAAAGGAAGGTTCAATAATTTTATCATCTATTAATTTTTTCACTTGTCTATCAATTTCTTCTTTATGTGTATGTGGTACACGGTAATTTTTAATGGTTCTCTATTTTTTACTCTCAACTTCTGTTTATAAAAGTTATTAGTTGTTATTGTTTCTGATTCCAAACCGAAAATATCACTATATGCCGAACATAGTTCCGTTAATGTATTTTTAAATTGTTGTGGAAAATTTTTCTGTAAAATTTTTAATATTTCTGAGTTTCTTTGCGTATTTTGCACTAAATTTCCTTTGATAATCTCATAATCAGAGATGTTTTCGGTTTTTATGTTACTTTGTTTGATTTTAGTAATGGTGTTATTAGTGTTTAAGATACGAATAAATGCTTTGTCAGATTTAACTAATGTATTTGGTATAAAAATACCTGGTTCAATTTCTTGATTTGGAATTAACATTTCATTATTTGAATTGTTAAAATATAATTTCCTTATTACTTCACATCTTGGAGGTATATTAATTTTATTGCAGTTATTCGTAATCGGTATATCTATTGTATGTGGTATATTAAATGGTCTAAGGACAAGATAATCATTATCTTGGTTGAAATCCAATATACAGTTATATTTTTTGATAAAATCCATGCCAATGATTCCATCGCATGGTATCGGAAAATTATTATCTACCACCTGGAAGTTATGTGGTATTAAAAAGTTTTTAAATTTTAAATCGAAAAATGTTTTTCCAATCGATTTGATATTACCTTGTCCTATTCCACTTAAAGTTGTTGTTTTATTAGTGTTAATTTGGCTTAATTTAACGAATTTTGATTTTATTAATGAAATGTCTGCACCAGTGTCTATTAAGAGTATGAGTGTAGTGTTAGTATTGCCTTATTGAATATTTATAAAGAAGCTCAAGTTTAAATTTAGATGGTAAATTTTTACTGATTTAGTCCTAGGGGAAATTCGGAGTTTTCCGAACTGCTTTCATTTGATTCTGTTGCTCTTACGTAGTTATTGTTCTTACGATTATTATGAAATCTTTGCCGGTTTCTGTAATAATTGTTATTATTATAATTATTATTGTTGTTATTATTTCTACGTGGGTAATTGTTTCTTCCACGTGATCGTGTGTTATTACCACCGTAATTGTTTCCAGATTTGTACTTTTGTCCATAGTTACCATATTATCGTATTTTGTTGACCTGTGGCGTCTGAACAACTATTGACAAATTTGCTGATAGCATCGTTCATGCTATTAAATTGACCTGCCTCCATGATAAACTTGACTTTATCAATGGTGCACTTTTTAGTTAATGCCTTTACGGCAGTTTGTGTGGAATATTTTGTAGCTAAGTCGCATGACAGTCCATCTGAAATGTATGCGGTTTCTAATGCTTTAGTTAAATTTTCTATTTCGTTGCAATAAGCATTGGCAGTTTTATTGTTTTGTTTTATATTTAAAATTTTTGCCGTTAATACTTCCACAGATTCTCCCTTGACGCTATTTTTTAGTTTGTGTAGTATTTCGGATATAGTTGATTCATTATTGATTAGATTTCTAGCGTTTCCTTTTAGTTTTCTTTTTATTAGAGATACTGCCACAGATTCGTGGCTGCCTTTTATTGATTCTACCAAAGATAAGGAGTCAATAAAGGATCGTAAATTTTCTGATTTTCCATCAAAGTCTATAATTTGCTTTGATACTGTGTTCAAAAAGTCCACTAAAGTTTGAGTCATTTTGGATTCAGTTATAGGCATAGAAATATTAAATATTACACTTTCGTGTATTGAATTTTGTAGTTCGATTTGTATCGATTTATCAGCTAATTTTGAAATTCTGCTTGTTAAATCAAGAAAAAATGCGTCTGCTGCTCTTTGGTGAGCTACTGTTAGTCTATTGTAATGAACATTAAATAAAACTCTTATTTCCGCTAATTTTGTAAGAATATTTTGAAAATGATGAATAATTGTTTCATTTTTATTTGGTCTATCAATATTGATACACTTATATGACCGTTCTAAATCTACTTTTATAATTCGTGCCTTATTCAAAATATCTTTCCATTCCATTAGTAAATAAAAAAAATTGCTAAAAAGTTTAATTTAGTCATATTTTGTCTAAATCGTTTGCTTTACTGAAATACTTTTTTCTTAGAGCTCTTTTATGTGACAAATATATTTTAAGCAACAAGTTTATTGCTGAAATTATTACTAATATTAGCATTAGTAACCATAATGAATTTATTTCTGACTTATGATCAATGATTTCCAAATTGGTAATCACGTTAGCATTGGGTTTTTCCATTTTCGATTCTGTTTTACCCATATTTAAAATTTATTTATTTTACTGAATTATTGGTGCTTATTAATTTCTTTTTCTATGCGTTCTGACCACCTTATTGCACGAACTGTCATTTCTTCTACATGAGTATTGTTTAAAATATCGTCCTCATTTGGGACACCTGGCATTCCTATTATTTTCCAAATCTGTGCTAAATATTTTACTTGTTGTTCCAATGAAATTCCTTCTTCTTCAAAAATAACATTAATATGTTTTATGGTTTGTTTTCTATTTATGTTATCCATTATAATGGCCTTACAAAATTAATTATATTAAAAAAATTAATTACAAAAGTACCATTTAAAAATTTATTTATGTTAATATATAATAGTATTGAGGATAAGTTAAAAAAATATGTAATTATAATGTTTGTCAACGGCGGTTAACGCCTACTGACCTAAGAGTGCGCCGCAATTAGTGCACTTCTTTGTTAGTTTTTTGTCTTATTAACTTAGTTAGTGTTTCTATTCGTACCCACATTTTGATCGAGTCAGACCATGTTGGTGGGGGATCTCTGTTGACTTCTCGTAGCAACAGGGCTTTTTCTGTTTTCAACCTACCTCCTCTTTGGCTTTGATGTCTTCGGGATTTTTAAGTTTTCTTCCTTCTTAATTTTGTTGTTTCTTTTTTGGTATTCCTGTATAGTCAGGGGTTGTGGACCAACCTTTATATCTTGTTTATTCATTTGACGAAAAGTAATATTTTTTTTTGATTATTTTTTTTGGTGTTTATTTCCAGTTGGTGCCTTTAGGCCAGGCGAACTTCTTTTTTCCATAAATTTAGGTGCTTTTGTTGTTGCTTTCATCAGGTGCCTTTAGGCCAGGCGGACTTCTTTTTTCATCTGGCAGAGCGTTTTGGCTGGTCTGCCAGGACCCATAACTATTTAAGGAAGTCCTTTTTTATTTGTGTACTTCCCTTTTTATTTGCGCTCGACGGTCGCAAGTTCCTAAGGCAGGATCGCCATGTAATAGGTTGTTAATAAAAATTTTTATTTAATTTAATTAATTTATTTTTATTTAATTTACTTTAAATAATAATGTTGTTTAATGATTAATTTTAAAATAAAAATTCATTGTCTTATATACTAGTTATGAGAATAAAGCTTAACCTATCTTAACATAAGAGGGAAAAGAAAAGGTATATGCTTAATAGGCAAATTGTTCCTTTTAGTTTCCAACGGTAGGCGTGCGGCGTGTGTCTCATAACAAATTTGGAAAACATGGATATTGTATTCTTTATATTTATTATATAAACACATGTGGTTATTAATTATGATTCATTCAAGTGCATTATGATGCAGCCTTTGATCAGACTGGCGAGTGTCAAATAGCATCTGTACAAAATACATATTTACGTTGCAGTCTGTCAAATGCCCGATTGCATGAGTGTCGTAGTGATAGTCGTAGTGATAGTTAGAACGCGCTACAGCTGTATCTTCCTGTGTTTTTAGGATCATCCTTGATTACAACTACAAATCCATATTTATTTTTCCAACAATCCCCACAAATTTTTGTAAACTCTTTAAACGGCATATCACCAATAACATGATCATTATATATATGCTTTAAGTTCATTTCATATTGTTTAAATATTATAATCATATTTGCATTATCAAGTATAAGATGTTTAGAAATTTTTGTATATGTTTGACATAGACAAAAACAATCAATATGTTTGTGTCTGCCCATACAAAAGTAATATCTTATTGTAGTTTGTTTTTCACAAATAACGTCATCAAATATAACTATAGAATGTGGTTTTGCCTCAGTTGATCTTAGAACTTTTTCGTTTTCCGAAAACGTGAAGAGATTTATCTCCTTTATTGGAATAATTAATGTCTTAAGATAAATATACTTTGGTTGATATAATGATTTAGAATAAATTTAAATATTTTTAGAGGTAAGACCATTATGACTTTCTACTAAACTAACAATAACATTATTTTTTCCATAATTTGATGGTCCTACAATTAGTGCTCGTATAGAATTTGGTAACAATGTACTACGTACAATCCCTTCTTTATTTTCTTGCGTTTCATCTGCATTTTTTACAACAATTTGTTTAGTTCGTTTAATTATTCGCATATTGATTGATCGATGACTAAAGTGTCAATGATATAAATTAAACCTTATATAAGAAAAGTGCATCATTTTTATTAGTTGTTTAAATCAGATGCACTTATAATTAAAACGGTTATAAATTATAGTAAAAGCTATAAACAAGATCAGTATAAGACTGGAAGAGGATTCATCAACAAATTCATAAATAAATTAGCAGTAGAACTACATTTACCTGGATATCAGTTTTGTGGTCCTGAAAATCGAATGAAAAGAGGAGATAGAGGAATAAATTTATTGAATCTGGCTTGCAAGGAACATGATATTGCATACTCACAATCAAAAGATATTAATAAAAGACATCAAGCTGATGAAATACTAGCTGAAAAGGCTTGGCAACGAGTAAAATCTAAAGATAGCGATTTAAAAAAACGAGCAAACGCTTGGCTTGTAATGAATATAATGAAAGCTAAAGTAAAATTTGGATTAGGCATGAAGAGAAATAAATCTCACAAGCTAAAGGAACCAAAGAAAAAAGTATGTAATCGAAAACTGTTTTCATATTATGTAAAAAATACATTGAGAGTTTTAAAAAATGAGAAACCTGACAATATAAGAGATGCTCTTAAAATTGCAAAAAAAATTGTTAATTTAAATTTTAAAAGGAAGAAAAGGATGAATATTAATATACCAAGAGTTATACCAATACCTAAAATTGGTGGATTTCTGCCTTTAATTCTAATTTTAACAGCACTATTTGCACTTGTAGGTTTGGCTACAGTCGGAGCAGCTATTTCTAAAACTGTTAATAGTATTAAAAATGGAAAGGAACAAGTAGCTGAAGCTACTCGTCACAATAGATATATGGAATCGATTACCATGGGAAAAGGTTTATATCTTAAGCCATACAAATCTGGATATGGTCTTTATTACAACCCAGCTCCAAGAAACTCTTAAATAATCTACCTAATAGACCACTGACGGACTTGAATTTATAAAAATATTGCAGTCAACTCCAATATTTCAGATGTGTTTATGCGAGATGACTTACCTCAAAAACCATTAGCAGAGAAATGTGGTATTGTTAATTTAGATAACTTAAATGGTCCTGGAACTCATTGGGTAGCATATTATTAAAAGCATAATGATAAGGAATATTTTGATAGTTTTGGAAACTTACAACCGCCACTTGAAATTATCAATTATTTAAGGCCACCCATCCAATATAATTACAAACAAAAACAAAAATTTAATACAATTAATTGTGGTCATTTATCTCTAACATTTTTATTCAATAAATATAGCTTGAAATAAAAACAATGCTCGTTTTATTTTTTAGAAATGTGTTTATATTAATTTCTCAAAAATGCGAGGAAATGTGTTTAACATTGTGATTACTATTTTTGGATAATCACAGCATGTTTATTAACGCAAAGTTTTTTAGGTTGAGTACGTTACACCACAACGCTTATCATTATTAAGTAAAAACTACTTTGAATTTTTATTATATCCGGTCCGGTAAAAAGTCTTAAGCTTTTACCACAACGCTTATCAGCAGCGTTCTTATCAGTACATTTTATAAATTTTAATATTTTCTAATTGTGTAAGAATCGGAAATATGCTTGAAAATTTTATTTTTGATGCTAAGTGCTAATTGTATGAGAATTTAAGGTTATCGATTTTAATACTAAGTGATGTTGTTATATCTATTACGATTACAATGATTATGATGATGATGATGATGCTGATGATGATGGTGAGGCTGATGATGTTCTTATAATTATAGATGAGGAATCGCGTTCGAGTCATACTCCGCCAAATCTATTACAAAATGGTAATGATGCTGATGATGATGATGATGATATGAAAGATATATACAATCATCATATACAGCAAATACAAGATATGGAAACAATTATGAAACAAAACCTTAAAAAGGTTAAAACATATCAAAAGAGGGTGACTGAGGTCACCCAAAACCTTGACAATAATAAAAACGAATTTTTTAAAATATTAAAAATAAATTCAGTGAAGTGCGACGTTGACCCGCGCACGAAGGGTTCCGTACGGGCACGAGATTTGTAATTCAATACGAACAATATAAACTATAGTTTTGGCATTTTTTTCGTTTTTGGGTTTTTTTCGGTTTTAAGCGTTTATTTTTAGTTTGGGGGTTTTTTGAATTTATTGGCGCTTTCTAAGTTTTGGCACTTTTTTCACGTTTTGGCGATTTTTTTTTTGGTTTTTGAAGTTTTTTTAATTTATGGCAATTTTTATTATTTTGGCTTTTTTTTATTTTGGCGACTTTTTTATTTTGGCTATTTTTTGTAATTTTGGCGTTTTTTCATATATGTAGGTGATTTTTTTTTTGGTTTTGGCGATTTTTTTCGATTTGAGGATTTTTTTCGATTTTTGGCATTTATTTTAAATTTTGACGATTTTTTTCGTTTTGGCGATTTTTTTAAAATTTTGCTATTGTTTTTAATTTTGGCGATTTTTTTTTACATAAACAATTATTTTGGTTTTTGGCGCATTTTTCGCTTTTTGGCGATTTTTTCGGTTTTTGGCGTTTTTTTCACATTAGCGATTTTTTTTCATTTAAACGTTTTTTCGAATTTGGCGATTTATTTTAGTGCTAGAAACGTCGAAACGCGTTCGAATCCTCCAGCTCCTCCAAATCTATTACGAAATGATGCTCATGATGATGATGTTGTTATATCTATTACGAAATGATGATGATTATGATGATGATGATGATGCTGATGATGATGGTGAGGCTGATGATGTTCTTATAATAATAGATGAGGAATCGCGTTCGAGTCATACTCCGCCAAATCTATTACAAAATGGTGATGATGCTGATGATGATGATGACGATGATGATGATATGAGAGATATATATAATCATCATATACAGCAAATACAAGATATGGAAGCAATTATGAAACAAAACCTTAAAAATGTTAAAACATATCAAAAGAGGGTGACTGAGGTCACCCAAAACCTTGACAATAATAAAAACAAATTTTTAAAAATATTAAAAATAAATTCAGTGAAGTGCGACTTTGACCCGCGCACGAAGGGTTCCGTACGGGCAAGAGATATGTAATTCAATACGAACAATATAAACTATAGTTTTGGCATTTTTTTGTTTTTGGGTTTTTTCGGTTTTAAGCGTTATTTTAGTTTGGGGATTTTTGGAATTTATTAGCGCTTTCTGAGTATTGGCACTTTTTTTTTCACGTTTTGGAGATTTTTTGGTTTTTGAAGTTGTTTTTATTTTGGCAATTTTTATTATTTTGGCGTTTTTTTTATTTTGGCGATTTTTTTATTTTGGATATTTTTTTAATTTTGGCGTTTTTTTCATATATGTAGGTGATTTTTTTTGGGTTTTTGTGATTTTTTTTAGTTTTGGCACTTTTTTCGTTTTGAGGATTTTTTTCGGTTTTTGCCGTTTATTTTAAATTTTGGCGATTTTTTTTAAAATTGGCCGCTTTTTTTATATTGGCGATTTCTTTCATGTAAACGTTTTTTCGAATTTGGCGATTTATTTTAGTGCTAAAATTTTTTTTTAATTTTGTCGATTTTTTTTCGATTTGGCGATTTTTTTTAAATTTTTGGCGATTTTTTTCAGGTTTGGCGATTTTTTAATTTTCGGATTTTTTAGTTTTACCGTGTTTTCGTAAGAGGTCTCCAAGATATAGCAAGTTGTCAAAATTACGTAGTCAAAATTGCATTAACTGGTGGACCACCCTTTAATTTAATTTTTTTTAAATTTTAATGTTTATTGTTGTAGTCTATATAAAAATACACTAATTTTACAAATTTCAAGTGTCAATATACATATGTACATACAATTGTATGTATATTACATTAGATTTTAACATTTTTCGTCGCTCGTTTTGGAGCACCCTTTAATTTCTAATTCTCATGTATTTGTTGTTGTAGTGGCCAAGGTTCTACATACCCTGTCCAAATTTCAGGTCCGCAGCTCTTACGGTTCCTGAGAAAATACCGTGTGACGGACAGACGGACAGCGTAGCGAAAACAATAGGGTTCCTTTTTTCACCTTTGGTGTACGGAACCCTAAAAAGAAGAAAACAACCTCTTTAAAACATTATATCAAAAGAAAAACAAATGTTTTATATGTTTAAGCAAAAACATTGGATGTAAGATGTTGCATACAAGTTGTATGCATATATTTTGCATCCAATGTTTCTTAAGGTGGAATAATCCACTTTGCCTATTTGTAGACAACGAGTATATTATATACAATCACCATCTGTAAATGGTGATAGGTATGGTATGAAAACATACCTATATTCAGCTCAGTCGTAAAAATAAAAACTATATTTATTTAAAAAAATTTTAAACATTGTGTTTTTTATTCAATGTATTATTTTTTCCGATTCTACATAAAATTTAATAAGTTTTTCAATAAACTTATATCTGTTATAAAAAAATATACATCCACATTCATTTATATTATTCGTTAAAATGTTTTCACAATCACATTTATGAATTTCATCATTAATATATATAAACAGATTATCGATATTATCATACATTCTTATTTCATTTATCATTTTATAAAAAAAAAAATTATGAACTTGATTAATTTTCTTACTATATATACTTAAAAGATTCGTTAAATTAGCTGATGAAATCATGATGATGCCAGAATGAATTATAAACTAAATAAAATAAATAAAAAAATAATTTAAACTCTAAAATTTTTCAATGTTTTCTTTATTTATATATATAAAAAATTAATAAAATTTTCAATACAATTACAGTTTTTTCAGCACACATTTGATATGAATTGTTTTTATGATGATGATGATGATAATTACAGATGTTTATGTGACCATTATTTTTATATAAAGTTCTTATATTTGGACAATTATTTGCATCTAAATTATGTATAAATATTGCTTCTTTCGCAATCTGTTGTCTTATCCTTATAGCCTTTTCAAGTCCTTTAACATAAATATTAATATTCCCTTCATATAGTTCCCAGCAAAAAAAAGAGACGCCAAAAAAGTCATGAAAATGTAGAGCTTACGATCTGGAAGCAGTGAAAATTGCGATCCGATCTAATGATTTTTACATAGGGTTGTCATTGCAAGAAGTTCTCCTTTTCGATGCCTGGTCACTGAATTGGAAACGATATTAAGAAAAATTGCCTTTTTTGTGTTCTATGATAATATTTTCATGTAGGAAAAATGGTAAATAGTTACATATTTTAACAATTCGTTTCTTTTTATACGAACTTAAGCCCAAAACAGTGTTTTCATGTAAATTTAAGCAAATAACTTTTAAATTTTAGACTACAATTAGTTCATACATTTCTTTAAAAAATAAATTTTTTTTTTAATTCTGGTGAGTATATTTTCTAACACTTTGGAGGAATTAAAAGGTTTTGTATAACTAAAATAAGCTTCTATGTTGTTATATATTCTATGAATTCATCTAGTGAAGAGTTTCCGTCATTCCAGCAGATTCCATGTAAATTATTATATAACCATTTTTTGTAATCTTTTCCTTACACGATAGTTCTGAATATTTAGAAGGAGGTTGGATGAGAAACGTCTTGGTTTTTAATCAACTCCAGAAACGCTAATTTCTTTCCCAAATAATTTATTATCAATACAAAACCCTTGTTCATCAATAACTATAAAACTCTTTTGATTCATTGTTATAATACAACTAATAGTTTTAATAAATATTATATATCTCTTATATTATTTTATTAATATTTATTTATTTTTTTTGTTTCATTTCAAAAACAAGCTTATAATATAGTCCATCTGGAACTTTTCTTATATAGTATTCTCCCAGCGAAATATCGTTGAATATTTCGTCCGATACATAGTTATATTTCTAAGGTAAAAGTACAATTTGATTGTTGTCACATCTTACTATTTTCATTGCTTCATTAAAAGGAAAATCCCTTAGAGATAAAATTCTTTATTCATATTTTTATTCTTCCAATCCGTTAAGTATTTCTAAAGTATTCTGTGTTTTATATTTGTTTTATTTTTGAAGAATAAAATAATAAATATTTATTCAAGAAAATTTTATAATAAGAATGATGAATTTCATTATCGACCCCGATATTTATACTAAAAATTATAGATGAAGAGATATATAACTAGAGGAGTAGACCTAAAATATCTGATAATATATTAATGACCTTAAATCAACATCTGCTATATAAATCCTAATAACATATTAATGACCTTGAATCACCATCTGGTGTAATGATCACATCTAATGCATGAATTAACATATTTTAACATTTAAAATTAAAAACAAATGATAGTACATTTCCAAACCACATCCGGTCTATAAAACATTTTTATGCGTTGAAACAAAACAAGTGATAAGAATATATTTAATGTTTCTTAAAAAATGTGTTTGAATTTCACAACTACAGCTAACGCGTTAAAATAACTGATAACATATTTTAAAACCACATCCGGTTTATAAAACATTTTTTATACGCTGAAACAAAACAACTGATAAGAATATATTTAATGCTCCTTAAAAAAATATGGTTGAATTTCACAACAACAGCTGACGTTAAAATTTAATATAAACAGAACGTTCAAAAAATAAATATTTATCATTCTTGAAAATCAAAGCTAACTATCATTATTCAACAACAAAAAATAAAAAAATATATTTAAAAATGGCCGGTTTTATTTGCACAACCTGCGGAAAGGAAAAGTTTACAATTTAAATACATCGTTAAAGCGTCATATAAGATCTCATCATGAAGGACCTTCATCATCATCATTAAAGTGTGCAACATGTAACATCCAATTTACGAACCGTAAAGAGTTCGTAACACATTCTCATTTAATAGAACACGTTAAAAATCTAAATGAGGTTTATATGTATTGTAGGGTATGTAAAAAAGAAATTTAAAAAACAATGTGGCAATATCATTTGCGAAAAAACGCACATAAAATTAATAGTGCTGAGCTAATGAATAATGATAATGTGAAACGGATAAGTCCATCTTTAAAAAATCGATTAGCAACGTATATAACTCAAAATGATAGTTTAAAAAAGTTTAAAAGTTGTAAAATTGTTAAGAAATTCACTACCACAACATTGTAATATAAAATTTAACTTTGAACTGTACTGTAAGTATGTATAAATAAAAGAAGAAGACGATTCATGCAGTGTGGATATAAAATCACATCAAACAAAAATTAGCATTTTATCTTTGTGAACTCCTTCTTTCACGGTGCCACTTTAGATAAAAAAATGTGTGAATTTCAAGAACGGGATAGTGGATGGGCATTAATTGAAATTTCTCATTTTGAAATGAATATCAATCAGTATAAATAAAAAAATGTTTGAAGGGGTCTCAATATATATGCTTACCACCTAACATTTAAAAAAAACATTCATGTATCAATGTAAAAAACAAGGATGAATATTGCTTTAATTGGGCAATAATATCAGCACTTTATCCAATCGCTCATGAACAGCATTCAACGAGATGTTCATCATATAATATTAATAGCATACAAGATGAAATTATAGTTCTAGAAAATAGTATAGTTCTAAATTTCAAAGAATTTAATTTTCCCTTGTCTGTAAATAAAATAAAGATTTTTGAGTTGAATAATTTGAATATCAGCATAAATGTGTTTGGTTTGGAGGGGGAAAGCATAGTGGGTCCATATTATTTCACTCAAGAAAAAAAATTAACTCACATAAAGTTGTTCTTACTGGAAGTAGGAGAACGACTTCACTACGTGTGGGGAACAAGTATCTCTTCTTAGGGTAAACGTCATATGGACACAATTTTATTCATTTACTTTAATTCTCCATAAGTTCAACCACATTTACAATTGTGTAATATGTTCTTAAAGATATCGGGAATCCTCGTGAAGGTTTTCTAACATACTAAGGCAGGCGGTATCATCGGCAAACGTAGATGTATGGATATTGCTGCTCAAAGGCATATCACAAGTATAGATCAAATACAAAACTGGCCGCAGTATGCTCCCCTGTGGCACACCGGCTGATATAGATTCGGGCACACTAATGAATTCTCCTTTCACAACCGTGAACTTCCGGGTAGTAATATAACTTTCTAATAAATTCACAAAATTTATTGGTAGATATGATTTTAATTTCAGAATTAGACCTTCATGCCACACTTTATCAAATGCCTGAGAAACGTCAATGAACAGGGCAGAACAAAACTTCTTTTCCTCAAATGGTTTTCTTATAAATTGAACCAATCTATGAGTTTGTTCAATGGTGCTATGCTGACTTCTAAAACCAAATTGATGGTCTGCGATGCACCCACTATCAGTTAAAATTGGGGACAATTTTGTCATGAGCAGCTTTTCGAAGAGTTTTGACATAGTTGAAAGCAAACTTATTGGCCTATATGACTCAGCTTTAGTAAGATCTTTGCCTGGCTTTGGAACCATTTTGATTTTTGCAAGCTTCCAGAGTTGTGGATAATACTCCAGTCGTAATATGGCATTAGAAATAAACAGCAAGATTCTTATTGCAATATGGGGCAAGTTCATCAGCATCTTGTTACTAATTCCATCAATACCTGGAGCTTTCTCTGGCTTGAGTTAAGCAATTACTTTATGTACATCACGCATCTTAAACTTTAAGGCTCGAGGGGGTAGAGCACACCAGTACATGTATTTGGGTAAATACGGATTTTAAATTCTCAACAAATATTTTACATTTTTCCGTATCGCTTCTTGCCCAATCTCCGGTAGATGTGCGCAGAGGTGGCTTAAACTCAACGGGTGTTTTAAGCTTTCTAGCAGCGCGCCACAAAGAGTAATTAGATGTTGGTGTGACATCAAGACCTTCCAAATAATTTTTAAGAGATGCAGTTTTTCAGATGCAAGCAACTCTTGAAGTCGTTTAGAACATTCTTTAAGTCTGAGTTTATGTTGGGGGTGATCTGTGCTGTTGCCATTTCCTTCTAGCTGTTCTTTTTTCACATACGAGATGTTCAATATCCCTGGAATAAATTTTATTAAACCCAGACTGCGGATGGGTGGAAGTGGGATGTTCAGCAGATCGGAGGAGAGACCTAGAGAAGTTTCAACATTAATTAAATCCCTAGAAATATTTTTCATGACGCCAAAATCAATAACATCTGGAATTTTTCGTACGTCAGTAGGCCAGTAAGTGGGCTTCCCACTCGAAATAAAATCTAAGCCCATTTTTGAAATTGTATTAAACAAAGCTCGACCTCTAAGTGTTACAAGGCGCGACCCCCAGTACGTATGCTTTGCATTGTAGTCTCCAGCTACCACGAAACAAGATCCAAGCGATTTGTAGAACTTCTCATACTGATCTTCGGTAACTGAAAATCTGGGAGGGGAGTAAATTGATGATATCACGAAATTACAACAAAAATGTTCTACAAAAATATTCGTAGCTTGCATATATTCTTCACTAACATTGTCAAGGATATAGTGCTTCAGTCTTGACTTAATTAGAATTGCAGATCCACCGCATGCTCTCCCTCTAGGGTCCTTTGTATCATACACAGTGTAGCCATTTATTTTGAAAAATCTTCTCGCAGTCAAATGTGTCTCAGAGACCAACATTATATCAATATTTTTTCCGTAAGGAAGTGCTCAAGTTCATTTTTATGTTGGCGAATGACGTTTGCGTTCCAGAAACATATTTTTTATCGTGTTCATGGCTTGTTAATTAATGCTTGATAAAGAGTATTCTGCATTCTCAGCATTTCTTGCATAATGGTAGGCATATTTGTTGTAAAATTATTTATAGTTTGCACCAAATTTTCAATAGTAGCTTCAAGGCGACTAAAGTTAAAGTTTGAGTTTGCATTCGTTGAATTATTTGGAGGTGGAACATTTTGTGCGGGAATAGAATTTGTTTTAGCAGCATCGGCATACAATACACGGGAAGTAACTGATTGGCTCATTTGGGCAAAAGTGGCTGAGTAAGCGTTTGCTAATTGAGATGGAGCTAATTTGAGTTTTTGCGCCATAGTCTGTTTGACAAAAGAGTACACAGGACAACCTCTGTAGTTAGCGGTGTGATTACCTCCACAATTACTGCATTTTTTATCACTTTGATCTTTTGGCTTAGTGCAACTAGCAGTGCCGTGTAATTCACCGCAAGCAACACAAACAGTGGGTAATTTACAGTATGTTTTTGTGTGGCCATATACTTGGCAATTATGACACTGTACGGGACCTGATCGCTTATGTGGCTCTACAACTGTGATTTTTCGGTATAAGAGATATTTTAGGCTATAAATTGGGTGTGTTTCGTTTTTTTCAGCTGTATATCATTCGGCTCCAGTTCAAAACGAAATAGAGGCTATTGATTATGTTGGAAACATTTTTTAACTTAAATCCTTGTATCACGAGTGCATATTTTACTTCTTCGGGATTAACATAAGAGTCAATGCCCTTCAATACGATCTGCATACCTTTGGCACTCTTAAGCTGGTACGTATAAAAACTTGTTTTATTTTTTTCGAATTCAGTCACTATTTTGCGAAAATCTTTTTCTTCGTATATTTGAATTTTAGTTTCGTCAATGCTACCACGCTTTATTGGAATAACATGAAATGCATTTTCACCAATGGCCGAGACTAATTTTTTAATTAGGGCGTTAGAATTTTTCTCTCTCAAATATATAGGTGGTGGCTTAAAAGACTTTTGCGATGATACAGCGGGCTTGTCGTGGGTGGCTTGCAATAATGAAAAACGATTTTAACGATTGGTAGATGATGCGCTATTATCCCTAGACATCTTTGGAGCAGATGAAATTTTTGAAGAATTCGGGCTTCAGCCACGCCTTACCACAGTTATGTATCTGTCCATTCCGGCTTGTACCTTGGGTTTTGAGTTATTTTTATCTGTAGTGATAACTTTATTAAGTGAAGAACACGAGCCTGAATGGGATGATATTACTGACTTATATGAAGAAGTACCAGGCAACTGTAATGTTAATGAATCACTATTTGGCATTGGACAAAGCGAAGTTGATCGCTGACGAAAAATTGGATTTGCCGTTAAAAAATACTTTTATTAGATTTTTTATTTCTATTATTTTCATTAAAGCTTCAGAACTCACAGTAAAATAGGCATTTCTGCCGTTAGAACTCACTTCATAACTTTTTGTATTTGAGGTACTCGTATAGAGTATTGCTCAAGAGCACCTTTTTGTGTTTCTTTGTTTGCGGTTATTTTTGTTTGTTTTTGTAATTTATGATTGTTTATTTGTTTTTGAGTTACTCGTACAGAATATTCCTCAATGTCACTGTTTGTGTTTTTTTGTTTTCGGTTTTTTTTGTTTTTGTTATTTCCGCTTTGTAAAAATATTAGGAAAGCATATAAAGCTTATTTATTAAAGTCAGTATGTACCTATTACGAATAATATGCACTACGAATATTTTTTTGTATAATTTTTTGTTTGTTTAATAAGAATGTAAGAAAAATTCCGCTAATCGACTATTCACTATGAAGGTACAACGAGAAAATGAAAATATAATTGGACTACATAAAAATTTATGTAGTTCAATTTATAACCTTTTTCAAATACATGTTTATATTTACTTATTCGAACATCATCACCAACTTTAAACTTTGGTTTTTTTTTAATTTTATAATTAATATAGACTGTATCTGAAAGAGATTTTTCATTAGAAGAATTCACTTCATTAGGCGCCATTTATTGTTTTATGAAATGTATTATTATATTAATCAAATAGTTCTTTATATATATTTATCCATTTATATGATCCCTGATAGCTAAACTCTCTCCACATCATGGCTTTTAAGGTTCTATTAAATCGTTCTACTATTGATGCTTTCAGAACACTATATGTTGAATAGTGTTTAATTTGATATGATTCCATTAACCGTTGAAGTTGATTATTATAGAACTCCTTACCGTTATCAGTTTGCAAGTTTTTGGGTGTCGATTACTGTTATTAAAAATACTTTTCATAGCATTCATTACATTTAAAGAAGTTTTGTTTTTTACCGCTACAACCCATGCTTTCTTTGAAAATGTGTGTATTACAGTTAATAGATATCGATATCCGTTATTCGTTGCTTCATAATTCCCCATCTAAACTATATCCGCTTGCGATAAATTGTCAATTCCTTTAACAATAACTCGTCTTCTTTTAAAATTGTTTCTCGCTTGTTTATGTAGCTCATCCACTATTCCTCTTTTATCAATATTCATATTACATATATGAGTATTACTATAATCGTATGAACATATTTAAGTCTCATTTAGTAAATTGTATTAGCTTCTCTAAGTTCTCCAAAAATAGATATTATTTCGTTTTTATGATTATTATGACCAACATCCTCTGATGCAAGAATTAAACGTAGTCTGTTAACTAATTCATTAGGTTCATCCCAATATATATAGTTGGGTTTACTATTGACTACAGATTTTAACAAGAGTCCACTGCCTTTCTGTTGTTATCTTATTAATTAAGGGTTTAATTATATGTTGATATTTATATGAATTTGAACCTTTTGTTTGAGCTTCTGCTTAAAACTGACGTTTGTGTAGATTTTTAATCATTAGGATTTCTCTATAATTCTCTAAATATTTTTCAGTGTAATGTAAGGGTTTTGAATGAAATAATAATTGAAATAATCCTGGTGTCATTTTCCACTTTGTAATTCCGAATTGAAAATAGTTGTCATCATTAAATTTTTGTTTCTTATTTGCATATCGCCAATTTCCTGTTTTGTCTATGTTTAATCCATAACCTTTATCTATTTGATTATTATTTAGAAGCAATTTAATATTTTCTTCAAGTCTAGATTTGTTTTTATTATTATTATCATTTTCAATAATTTGAAAATTATCATCATAATTATCAGAACTTTCATCGAAACTGTGATCATCTGATAGTAGTGTAAGTGTTGTTTCTGTTTTAACATCATTACGTTGATTATATTCTGATTGATAATTATCCGATCGATCATCATCATCATTATTTTTTTCGATTTTTAACTTACGTTTAAACATTTTTTTAGATTTCATCTCATCTTTCAACAAATTCTTCTTTTAGTATTTTTCTTGTCTGAACAATATCTTTTAACAATTTATTATTCATTTTAATCCGTTTTGTATCTGCTTTATATTTGGTTACAACCTGCCTTATATCTGATCTGTATCTGATGTATACTTGATCTGTATCTGATCTGCATGTGGTCTGTATCTGGTTATGGCGTTTGTATCTGGTTACAATCTGCTTTATACCGGCACTGCATCTGGTTACAATCTGCTTTATATCTGCACTGCATCTGGTTACAATCTACTTTATATCAGTACAAATTCATCAAAACCTTTATTACATCTTCCTTTATTTTTACGATCATCTTTGATTACAACTACAAACAATTATCTTTCCAACACTACCCACAAATTTTTTTAAACTCTTTAAACGGCATATCACCAATAACATAATCATTATATATATGCTTTAAGTTCATTTTATCTTGTTTAAATATTATAATCATATTTGCATTATCACGTATTAGATGTTTAGAAATTTTTGTATGTTTGACATAGACAAAAACAATCAATATGCTTGCGTCTGCCCATACAAAAGTAATCGCTTATTGTATTTTGTTTTTCACAAATAACGTAGTCAAATATAGCTATAGAATGTGGTTTTGCCTCAGTCGATCTTAGAACTTTTTCATTTTCCGAAAACGTGAAGAGATTTATCTCCTTTATTGGAATAATTAATGTCTTAAGATAAATATACTTTGGTTGATATCATGATTTAGAATAAATTTAAATATATTTAAAGGTATGCCCATTATGACTTTCTATTAAACTAACCATAACATTATTTATTCCATAATTTGATGGTCCTACAATTAGTGCTCGTATAGAATTTGGTAACAATGTACTACGTACAATCCCTTCTTTATTTTCTTGCGTTTCATCTGCATTTTTTACAACAATTTGTTTAGTTCGTTTAATTATTCGCATATTGATTGATCGATGACTAAAGTGTCAATGATATAAATTAAACCTTATATAAGAAAAGTGCATCATTTTTATTAGTTGTTTAAATCAGATGCACTTATAATTAAAACGGTTATAAATTATAGTAAAAGCTATAAACAAGATCAGTATAAGACTGGAAGAGGATTCATCAACAAATTCATAAATAAATTAGCAGTAGAACTACATTTACCTGGATATCAGTTTTGTGGTCCTGAAAATCGAATGAAAAGAGGAGATAGAGGAATAAATTTATTGAATCTGGCTTGCAAGGAACATGATATTGCATACTCACAATCAAAAGATATTAATAAAAGACATCAAGCTGATGAAATACTAGCTGAAAAGGCTTGGCAACGAGTAAAATCTAAAGATAGCGATTTAAAAAAACGAGCAAACGCTTGGCTTGTAATGAATATAATGAAAGCTAAAGTAAAATTTGGATTAGGCATGAAGAGAAATAAATCTCACAAGCTAAAGGAACCAAAGAAAAAAGTATGTAATCGAAAACTGTTTTCATATTATGTAAAAAATACATTGAGAGTTTTAAAAAATGAGAAACCTGACAATATAAGAGATGCTCTTAAAATTGCAAAAAAAATTGTTAATTTAAATTTTAAAAGGAAGAAAAGGATGAATATTAATATACCAAGAGTTATACCAATACCTAAAATTGGTGGATTTCTGCCTTTAATTCTAATTTTAACAGCACTATTTGCACTTGTAGGTTTGGCTACAGGCGGAGCAGCTATTTCTAAAACTGTTAATAGTATTAAAAATGGAAAGGAACAAGTAGCTGAAGCTACTCGTCACAATAGATATATGGAATCGATTACCATGGGAAAAGGTTTATATCTTAAGCCATACAAATCTGGATATGGTCTTTATTACAACCCAGCTCCAAGAAACTCTTAAATAATCTACCTAATAGACCACTGACGGACTTGAATTTATAAAAATATTGCAGTCAACTCCAATATTTCAGATGTGTTTATGCGAGATGACTTACCTCAAAAACCATTAGCAGAGAAATGTGGTATTGTTAATTTAGATAACTTAAATGGTCCCGGAACTCATTGGCTAGCATATTATTAAAAGCATAATGATAAGGAATATTTTGATAGTTTTGGAAACTTACAACCGCCACTTGAAATTATCAATTATTTAAGGCCACCCATCCAATATAATTACAAACAAAAACAAAAATTTAATACAATTAATTGTGGTCATTTATCTCTAACATTTTTATTCAATAAATATAGTTTGAAATAAAAACAATGCTCGTTTTATTTTTTAGAAATGTGTTTATATTAATTTCTCAAAAATGCGAGGAAATGTGTTTAACATTGTGATTACTATTTTTGGATAATCACAGCATGTTTATTAACGCAAAGTTTTTTAGGTTGAGTACGTTACACCACAACGCTTATCATTATTAAGTAAAAACTACTTTGAATTTTTATTATATCCGGTCCGGTAAAAAGTCTTAAGCTTTTACCACAACGCTTATCAGCAGCGTTCTTATCAGTACATTTTATAAATTTTAATATTTTCTAATTGTGTAAGAATCGGAAATATGCTTGAAAATTTTATTTTTGATGCTAAGTGCTAATTGTATGAGAATTTAAGGTTATCGATTTTAATACTAAGTGATGTTGTTATATCTATTACGATTACAATGATTATGATGATGATGATGATGCTGATGATGATGGTGAGGCTGATGATGTTCTTATAATTATAGATGAGGAATCGCGTTCGAGTCATACTCCGCCAAATCTATTACAAAATGGTAATGATGCTGATGATGATGATGATGATATGAAAGATATATACAATCATCATATACAGCAAATACAAGATATGGAAACAATTATGAAACAAAACCTTAAAAAGGTTAAAACATATCAAAAGAGGGTGACTGAGGTCACCCAAAACCTTGACAATAATAAAAACGAATTTTTTAAAATATTAAAAATAAATTCAGTGAAGTGCGACGTTGACCCGCGCACGAAGGGTTCCGTACGGGCACGAGATTTGTAATTCAATACGAACAATATAAACTATAGTTTTGGCATTTTTTTCGTTTTTGGGTTTTTTTCGGTTTTAAGCGTTTATTTTTAGTTTGGGGGTTTTTTGAATTTATTGGCGCTTTCTAAGTTTTGGCACTTTTTTCACGTTTTGGCGATTTTTTTTTTGGTTTTTGAAGTTTTTTTAATTTATGGCAATTTTTATTATTTTGGCTTTTTTTTATTTTTGCGACTTTTTTATTTTGGCTATTTTTTTAATTTTGGCGTTTTTTCATATATGTAGGTGATTTTTTTTTTGGTTTTGGCGATTTTTTTCGATTTGAGGATTTTTTTAGATTTTTGGCATTTATTTTAAATTTTGACGGTTTTTTTCGTTTTGGCGATTTTTTTAAAATTTTGCTATTGTTTTTAATTTTGGCGATTTTTTTTTACATAAACAATTATTTTGGTTTTTGGCGCATTTTTCGCTTTTTGGCGATTTTTTCGGTTTTTGGCGTTTTTTTCACATTAGCGATTTTTTTTCATTTAAAGGTTTTTCGAATTTGGCGATTTATTTTAGTGCTAGAAATTTTTTTTAATTTTGTTGATTTTTTTTCGATTTGGCGATTTTTTTAAATTTTTGGCGATTTTTTTCAGGTTTGGCGATTTTATAATTTTCGGATTTTTTAGTTTTACCGTTTTTTCGTAAGAGGTCTCCAAGATATAGCAAGTTGTCAAAATTACGTAGTCAAAATTGCATTAACTGGTGGACCACCCTTTAATTTAATTTTTTTTAAATTTTAATGTTTATTGTTGTAGTCTATATAAAAATACACTAATTTTACAAATTTCAAGTGTCAATATACATATGTACATACAATTGTATGTATATTACATTAGATTTTAACATTTTTCGTCGCTCGTTTTGGAGCACCCTTTAATTTCTAATTCTCATGTATTTGTTGTTGTAGTGGCCAAAGTTCTACATACCCTGTCCAAATTTCAGGTCCGTAGCTCTTACGGTTCCTGAGAAAATACCGTGTGACGGACAGCGTAGCGAAAACAATAGGGTTCCTTTTTTCACCTTTGATGTACGGAACCCTAAAAAGAGGAAAACAACCTCTTTAAAGTATTATATCAAAAGAAAACCAAATGTTTTATATGTTTAAGCAAAAACATTGGATGTAAGATGTTGCATACAAGTTGTATGCATATATTTTGCATTTCAATGTTTCACTTTGCCTATTTGTAGACAACGAGTATATTATATACAATCACCATCTGTAAATGGTGATACGTATGGTATGAAAACATATCTAAATTCAGCTCAGTCGTAAAAATAAAAACAATATTTATATAAAAAAATTTTAAACATTGTGTTTTTTATTCAATGTATTATTTTTTCCGATTCTACATAAAATTTAATAAGTTTTTCAATAAACTTATATCTGTTATAAAAAAATATACATCCACATTCATTTATATTATTCGTTAAAATGTTTTCACAATCACATTTATGAATTTCATCATTAATATATATAAACAGATTATCGATATTATCATACATTCTTATTTCATTTATCATTTTATAAAAAAAAATTATGAACTTGATTAATTTTCTTACTATATATATTTAAAAGATTCTTTAATTTAGCTGATGAAATCATGATGATGCCAGAATGAATTATAAACTAAATAAAATAATATAATTCCAAGACTTTTTATTATAAAAAAGTTTTTTTCTCAAATAAAAAAATAATTCAAACTCTAAAATTTTTCAATGTTTTCTTTATTTATATATATAAAAAATTAATAAAATTTTCAATACAAATACAGTTTTTTCAGCACACATTTAATATGAATTGTTTTTATGATGATGATGATGATAATTACAGATGTTTATGTGACCATTATTTTTATATAAAGTTCTTATATTTGGACAATTATTTGCATCTAAATTATGTATAAATATTGCTTCTTTCGCAATCTGTTGTCTTATCCTTATAGCCTTTTCAAGTCCTTTAACATAAATATTAATATTCCCTTCATATAGTTCCCAGCAAAAAAAGAGACTCCAAAAAAGTCATGAAAATGTAGAGTTTACGATCTGGAAGTAGTGAAAATTGCGATCCGATCTAATGATTTTTACATAGGGTTGTCATTGCAAGAAGTTCTCCTTTTCGATGCCTGGTCACTGAATTGGAAGCGATATTAAGAAAAATTTCCTTTTTTGTGTTCTATGATAATATTTTCATGTAGGAAAAATGGTAAAAAGTTACATATTTTAACAATTCGTTTCTTTTTATACGAACTTAAGCCCGAAACAGTGTTTTCATGTAAATTTAAGCAAATAACTTTAAAATTTTTGACTAAAATTAGTTCATAAATTTCTTTAAAAAAGTAATTTTTTTTAATTCTGGTGAGTATATTTTCTAACACTTTGGAGGAATTAAAAGGTTTTGTATGACTAAAATAAGCTTCTACATGCTTTTTTGCTCACTCTCGGCGAATTAAAAATATCGATTTCTTGGAAGCAATGAAAATGTAGTTCTACTAAAACGACTTCCATTTTTTTCACTGGGTTGTTATATACTCTATAAATTCATCTAGTGAAGAGTTTCCGTCATTCCAGCAGATTCCATGTAAATTATTATATAACCATTTTTTGTAATCTTTTCCTTACACGATAGTTCTGAATATTTAGAAGGAGGTTGGATGAGAAACGTCTTGGTTTTTAATCAACTCCAGAAACGCTAATTTCTTTCCCAAATAATTTATTATCAATACAAAACCCTTGTTCATCAATAACTATAAAACTCTTTTGATTCATTGTTATAATACAACTAATAGTTTTAATAAATATTATATATCTCTTATATTATTTTATTAATATTTATTTATTTTTTTTGTTTCATTTCAAAAACAAGCTTATAATATAGTCCATCTGGAACTTTTCTTATATAGTATTCTCCCAGCGAAATATCGTTGAATATTTCGTCCGATACATAGTTATATTTCTAAGGTAAAAGTACAATTTGATTGTTAGCTTTCTATCACATCTTACTATTTTCATTGCTTCATTAAAAGGAAAATCCCTTAGAGATAAAATTGTTTATTCATATTTTTATTCTTCCAATCCGTTAAGTATTTCTAAAGTATTCTGTGTTTTATATTTGTTTTATTTTTGAAGAATAAAATAATAAATATTTATTCCAGAAAATTTTATAATAAGAATGATGAATTTCATTATCGACCCCGATATTTATACTAAAAATTATAGATGAAGAGATATATAACTAGAGGAGTAGACCTAAAATATCTGATAATATATTAATGACCTTAAATCAACATCTGCTATATAAATCCTAATAACATATTAATGACCTTGAATCAACATCTGGTGTAATGATCACATCTAATGCATGAATTAACATATTTTAACATTTAAAATTAAAAACAAATGATAGTACATTTCCAAACCACATCCGGTCTATAAAACATTTTTATGCGTTGAAACAAAACAAGTGATAAGAATATATTTAATGTTTCTTAAAAAATGTGTTTGAATTTCACAACTACAGCTAACGCGTTAAAATAACTGATAACATATTTTAAAACCACATCCGGTTTATAAAACATTTTTTATACGCTGAAACAAAACAACTGATAAGAATATATTTAATGCTCCTTAAAAAAATATGGTTGAATTTCACAACAACAGCTGACGTTAAAATTTAATATAAACAGAACGTTCAAAAAATAAATATTTATCATTCTTGAAAATCAAAGCTAACTATCATTATTCAACAACAAAAAATAAAAAAATATATTTAAAAATGGCCGGTTTTATTTGCACAACCTGCGGAAAGGAAAAGTTTACAATTTAAATACATCGTTAAAGCGTCATATAAGATCTCATCATGAAGGACCTTCATCATCATCATTAAAGTGTGCAACATGTAACATCCAATTTACGAACCGTAAAGAGTTCGTAACACATTCTCATTTAATAGAACACGTTGAAAATGTAAATGAGGTTTATATGTATTGTAGGGTATGTAAAAAAGAAATTTAAAAAACAATGTGGCAATATCATTTGCGAACAAACGCACATAAAATTAATAGTGCTGAGCTAATGAATAATGATAATGTGAAACGGATAAGTTCATCTTTAAAAAATCGATTAGCAACGTATATAACTCAAAATGATAATAAGGATAACTTAAAAGTTTAAAAGTTGTAAAATTGTTAAGAGATTCACTACAACAACATTGTAATATAAAATTTAACTTTGAACTGTTTTGTAAGTATGTATTAATAAAAGAAGAAGACGATTCATGCAGTGTGGACATAAAATCACATCAAACATTTAGCATTTTGTCTTCGTCAACTGATGATGGTGAAATGGAAAACAGTTATATCCTTCACGGTGTCACTTTAGTTAAAAAAATGTGTGAATTTCAAGAACGGGATAGTGGATGGGCATTAATTGAAATTTCTCATTTTGAAATGAATATCAATCAGTATAAATGTTTGAAGGGGTCTCAATATATATGCTTACCACCTAACATTTAAAAAAAACATTCATGTATCAATGTAAAAAACAAGGATGAATATTGCTTTAATTGGACAATAATATCAGCACTTTATCCAATCGCTCATGAACAGCATGAACAACGAGATGTTCATCATATAACATTAATAGCATACAAGATGAAATTATAGTTCTAGAAAATAGTATAGTTCTAAATTTCAAAGAATTTAATTTTCCCTTGTCTGTAAATAAAATAAAGATTTTTGAGTTGAATAATTTGAATATCAGCATAAATGTGTTTGGTTTGGAGGGGGAAAGCATAGTGGGTCCATATTATTTCACTCAAGAAAAAAATTAACTCACATAAAGTTGTTCTTACTGGAAGTAGGAGAACGACTTCACTACGTGTCTATTAGAGATATTTCAAGGTAAGTTAATCTACATTTGTAATTTGATATTAAGATATAAATTAAAAAAATAAAAGTAATAATAATTCTAGTACTGATAAATAAAAATATATTATTTTTTTCTTACAGTTTAATAGAAAGTCAACTGACAAAAAAATAATAAAATATATATATGCAACACCTGCTTAATACACTTCCAAAGCACGGAAAAGTTAAAAAGTCATAAGCACGAATGTAATAAGAAGGTAACTAGGATCCCTACTTTAGGTAAATGTAATTTAAGTTTTAAAAAGTTTAAAAAGCAAATGGATGTGCCTTTTGTAGTGTATCCTGATTTTTAATGTATTTTAAAATGCAAAAGCATATTTCATTTGCTTATACCCAGCTAAAAAAATTATATATGGTCCATATATTTTTAATATATGAATGTATATAACTATATATGAATATGTATGATTTCATGTATGGAAATATATGGAATTATACATGGCAAAACTATTATATATGAACTAATATATGGACTAATATATAATATGTATTATAATATATGAACTCATATATGGAAATTTAATTATGAAGATCTTCATATGTGGATCCATATATAAATATAAGATTTTATGTATGGAGCCATATAAGAATGTATATCTCACATAAGATCGTTTTTGCAATCAAAACAGCTTGGAATTTTATCACTGCTGAATTGGAAATCCATTAGAAAATACATACGGTATGCAAAGTTTATATGTGTGCCCTCAACGTTTAAAAAAGAAACATTTTTAATCTGATTTCTTAAGCTAAATGTTATGTACGAATATGATTTATGTTTTTTTTAAATAATTGATTCCCCTTTTGATGAATGAAATGACTTTTAGTTCGTTTTGAATTATTTTTTCAAACAAATGTTTCTTTAAATACATCTCTCTCAAATCTAAAAAAAATTTATTTTAGTAATTTAATTTATTGCACAGCAGTGCGCTTTCGTGAATCAAGAGATATGAATATGAACTTTGCATACTGTGGAAGGAATTTACACATACATGTATGAAAATGTATGAATATATATAATCATATATGCCCATATACCCTCATTTTTCGGATCCGAACCATATATGGGATATCATATATGGTCCATACATATTTTTTAGCTGGGTAGTTATAATATTAAGTGTTCATTTAGCTTCAGTTTAGATTAATTTCGAATTTATAGCGATAACGATGCACCAAAACACTTCTTTAAAAATTTAATTGCTGATGTCTTAGATATCTACAATAATTACTTAAGTATTGTTAAGCCAATGAATTTCTTAACCCCACTTCAACAGATAAAACAAAATACAGATACAACTTTTCATATTTGTAAAAAAATTTATCAGTTGAAGATAGGGTAGCTGACAATTGTCATTTAACCGAGGAATATAGAGGTCCTGCTCATAACAAATGCAATTTGGAATATCAAAATCTAATTTCTTTCAAATAGTGTTTCACAATCTTTCGGCATATGATTGCCATTTGTTTGTACGCAAACTTTCATTTATTGAAGGTGATATACATATAATTCCTTTAAATAAGGAATTATATGTATCCATATATAAAAAAATTAAAATAAATGATAAAAATACTATTGAACTCCGTTTTCTATACTCATTTCGATTTATGGCCTCTAGCTTAGAAAAGGTAGCAGGATAGTTATCAGATGATGATTTAAAAGTTGTTAAATCTGTATATCAAAATGTTAACGAGTTCAATTTAATGACACGTAAAAGTGTCTTTCCTTACGATTATCTAGATTCAGTCAATCGACTACAGGAACCACAGCTACCTCCCCATTCAGTTTCCTTCAATAAACTTACAAATGAGTCATGTACTGTTGATAATTATGAAGATGCTGAAAAAGTTTGGAACAAATTTCAGTGTAGAACTCTTATGGACTATTTTCTTTTATATTGAAAAGTAGATGTCTTATTACTCTGTGATATATTTGAAAGGTTTAGAAAAGTTCGTAAAAGTATTTATAATTTAGATCCCTGTCAGTATTATACTACCCCAGGTCTTTCATGGGATGCTATGCTAAAATATACAGAAATAGAACTTGAATTGTTAACTGATATTAATATGTTTAATTTCGTTTTGTGGAGTATTAGGGGAGGTATTGTACAATGTAGTAAGCGACGATCAGTTGCTAATTATAAATACGTTATGATTCTACTAAAGAATCAAATTATCTTATTTATTTAGATGTTAATAATTTGTATGGGCATGCAATGTCGCAATATCTTCCATATAAAAATTGTAACTGGATAGAAAATTTTTTTTTATGCATGTTTTTTTTTATTTATTGTATCTTCATATATGAACTAACAATAAGTATTCAAATCTTAAATCTAACATATAATTAATAGGCCCGACCAATGTCAGACATAACTAAGTGATAGTTGTAAATAATACATAAGTACCCAGTAAAAAAAGAGACTCCAAAAAATTCATGAAAATGTAGAGTTTACGATGCGGAAGTAGTGCAAATTTCGATCCGATCTAATGATTTTTACATAGGGTTGTCATTGCAAGAAGTTCTCTTTTTCGATGCCTGGTCACTGAATTGGAAGCGATATTAATAAAAATTCCCTTTCTTGTGTTCTATGATAATATTTTCATCTAGGAAAAATGGTAAATAGTTGCCTTTTTTAACAATTCGTTTCTTTTTATACGAATTTAAGCCCGAAACAGTGTTTTCATGTAAATTTAAGCAAATAACTTTTAAATTTTAGACTAAAAATAGTTCATAAATTTCTTTAAAAAAATTAATATTTTTTAAATTCTGGTGAGTATTTTCTAACACTATGGAGGAGTTACAAGGTTTTGTATGACTGAAGTAAGCTTCTACATGGTTTTTTGCTCACTCTCGGCAAATTAAAAATATCGATTTTTTGGAAGCAATGAAAATGTACTTCCACTAGAATGACTTCCATTTTTTTTCACTGGGTAGTGATAAGCAAAAAAAAAATTTTTCAAGCAACTTCATTTGGAGTGTTTAGTATTAGAGCCCTTGTATCTCTCTTTTTTAAGCGGATGTGTCCAGAAAAGTTCAAAATGTTACGAGCAAGCGGATTAGGATGTGACACGAGTTTAGTTAGATATTTGCCTGCGTATTTTGCAATTTCTTCGGTCACTAGTGGCATATTTAAATCACGATGTATATTTGAATTCTTAATGTACCATGGAGCAGATGCTATTAACCTTAAAATTTTGTTTTGTCTTCGTTGAATTCTCTCTACATTGGAAGCAGAAGCAGTGCCCCATAACTGGATACCGTAACACCATATTGGCTTTAAAAGCGACTTGTATATTAAAAGTTTGCAGTCTAGGCTGAGTGTTGAATTTCTGCCAATCAGCCAATGTACCTGTGTTAATTTTAGTTTCATTTGAGTTAACTTATAGTCAATGTGATGTTTCCATGTAAGCCGTCGATCGAGGTGTATACCAAGATATTTCACATGTGAATGTTGAGGAACAACTTGATTATTAATCCGAATGGGGGAACAAGTATCTCTTCGTAAGGCAAATGTTATATGGACACACTTTTGTTCATTTGCCTTAATTCTCCATAAGTTTAACCATAGTTCCATCTGGCTAATGTGTTCCTGGAGTTTTCGGGATGCCTCATCAGGGTTTTCGTGCATACTAAGGCAGGCGGTATCGTCGGCAAATGTAGAAGTGTGGATACTACTGCTCACAGGCATATCACAAGTATAAATCAAATATAAAAATGGCCCCAGTATACTCCCCTGTGGCACACCGGATGAGATAGTTTCAGGCATACTCATAAAGTGTCCTTCCACAACTGTAAATTTTCGTGCAACAATGTAACTTTCCAAAAGATTTAGAATGTTTATTGGTAAATATGTCTTCAATTTCAAAATCAGGCCTTCATGCCACACTTTATCAAATGCCTGAGAAACATCAATAAACACGGCAGAACAATACTTCTTTTCCTCAAATGTTTTTCTGATAAATTGAACCAATCTATGCGTTTGCTCAATGGTGCTATACTGGCTTCTAAAACCAAATTGATGGTCCGGGATGCACCCATTATCAGTTAAAATTGCAGACAATTTTGTCATGAGTAGCTTTTCAAAAAGCTTTGACATTGTTGACAGTAAACTTATTGGCCTATATGACTCAGCCTTGGAAAGATCTTTACCTGGCTTTGGAATCATTTTAACCTTGGCAAGCTTCCAGCAGTCTGGATAATACTCCAGTCGTAAAATGGCATTAAAAATGAATAACAGGATTCTAATTGCAGTACGAGGTAACTTAATCAGCATCTGGTTACTAATTCCATCCATACCGGGAACTTTTTTCGGGTTGAGTTCGGCAATTAGTTTTTGTACATCACACATCGTAAATTTTATGGGTCGAGGGGGTAGAGCAACTACTCTCGGCAAATCAGCAACACCGGTACATGTATTGGGTGTAAATACGGATTTTAAGTTCTCAACAAATATGTTACCTTTTTCAGTATCACTTCTTGCCCAACCTCCGGTAGATGTGCGCAGAGGTGGCTTAAACTCAACGGGTGTTTTAAACTTTTTAGCAGCGCGCCACAAAGAGTAATTAGATGCTGGTGTGACATCAAGGCCTTCCAGATAATTTTTGAAAGATGCAGTTTTTTCAGATGCAAGCAACTCTTGGAGTCGTTACTGCAATCTTTAAATCTGATTTTGTGTTGAGGTGATCTGTGCTGTTGCCATTCCCTTCTAGCTCTTCTTTTTCACGTACGAGATGTTCCACGTCTGTAGAATAAATTTTATTGAACCCAGTATACGGATGGGAGGTAGTGGCATGTTCAGAAGCTTGTTTAATATTCTCGTTAAGATTTGCAACGTTCGATTCAATATCATTGGGTGTTCTTAACGTAATATTTTCCGTGCAATGACTACTAAGATATTTTTTGAATCCCAGCCAATTAACACGATTTATCATCTTGACATATGGGTGAGGTAAAGTGCTTCTCAGTGGACTACAGATTGTAACGATCGTGGGAGAGTGATCGGACGACAGATCTAGGGAAGCTTCAACGTGAATTAATTCCCTAGAAATACTTTTTATGACGCCGAAATCTATAACATCCGGAATTTTTCGAACGTCAGTAGGCCAGTAAGTAGGCTCCCCACTCGAAATAACATCCAAGCCCATTTTTGAAATTGTGTTGAACAACGCCTTACCTCTAGGCGTAATAAGACGCGAACCCCAAAACGTATGTTTAGTATTGTAGTCGCCAGCTGCTACGAAACATGGTCCAAGAGATTTGTAGAATTTCTCGTATTGGTCCTCAGTGATTGAAATTCTGGGAGGGGAGTAAATTGAAGATATCACGAAATTTGCACAAAAATTTTCAATGCAGATATTTGTTGCTTGTAGATGGTCTTTACAAATGTTGTCAAGAATATAGTGCTTGAGTCTTGACTTTATTAGAATTGCTGATCCACCGCATGGTCTCCCTCTAGGGTCCTTTGTGTCATATAAAGTGTAGCCATTAATTTTAAAGAGGCTTCTAGAAGTCAAATGAGTCTCGGAGACCAACATTATATCAATATTTTTTTCCGTAAGGAAGTGCTCAAGTTCATTTTTATGTTGGCGAATGCCGTTGGCGTTCCAGAAACATATTTTTAACGTGTTCATGGCTTGTTAATTAATGCTTGAAGCAGAGTATTCTGCATTCTCAGCATTTCTTGCATCATGGTAGTCATATTTGTTGTAAAGTTGTTTATAGTCAGCACCAGATTCTCAATAGTAGCTTCAAGGCGACTAAAGTTAAAGCTTGAATTTGTATTCGTTGAATTATTTGGCGGTGAAACATTTGGTGTGGGAATAGAACTAGCCTTAGCAGCATCGGCATACGATACACGTGAAGTAACTGGTTGGCTCACTTGAGCAAAAGTGGCGGAGTACGCATTTAATGGTTGAGCTGGAGCTAATTTAGGTTTTTGCACCATAGCCTGCTTGACGAAAGAGTACACAGGACATCCTCTGTAGTTAGCGGTGTGATTGCCTCCACAATTAATGCATTTTTTTCCGCTTTATCTTATGGTTTGGTACAACTTGCAGTACCGTGCAATTCACCGCAGATAACACACACTGTAGGTAAATTACAGTAAGCTTTTGTATGGACCTGCAAGCTTATGTGGCTCTTCAACTGTGATTTTTCTGTATAAAAGGTATTTAAGGCTACAAATAGGATGAGTCTCGTTTTTTTACCGTATATCATTTGGCTCCAGTTCAACACGAAATAGGGGTTGGGGTACTTTTTCTTTGTTCAATATGTTTGATACATTCTTTACCTTAAATCCCTAGAGGACAAGTGCATCTTTTATTTCTTCAGGGACAACATAAGAATCTATACCCTTCAATACTATCTGCAGGCCTTTAGCGCTCTTAAGCTGGTATGTGAAGAAGCTTGTTTTATTTGTTTCAAATTCAGAAACCATTTTGCGGAAATCCTTTTCATCATAAATTTTAATTTTCGTTTCATCGATGTTGCCACGTTTTATTGGGACAATGTGGAATTTATTTTCACCAATGACCGAAATTAATTTTTTAATAAGGGCATTTGAATTTTTCTCTCTCATGAAAATTGGTGGCGGCTTGGATGTTTTATTCGAGGATACATCGGGTTTGTCGTTCTCATCGTGCAAAATTTTAAAACGGTTTTGGCGATTAGTTGAGGATGCGCTGTTATCTCTAGACATCTTTGGAGCGGATGAAATTTTTGAAGAATTCGGGCTTCGCCCACGCTTTACCACGGTTATATATCTGTCCATACCGACTTGCACCTTGGGTTTTGAAATACTGTTATCTGTAGTGATAACTTTGTTAAGTGACGAATACGAGCCTGAAGGGGATGATATTACTGACTTATATGAAGAAGCACTAGGCAATTGTAATGTTAATGAATCACTACTATTTGGCATTGGACAAAGCGAAGTTGATCGCTGACGAAAAATTGGCTTTGCCGTTAAAAAAACACTTTCATTAGATTTATTATTTTTATTTTTTTCATTAAGAGCTTCAGAACTCACAGTAAAATAGGCGTTTCTGCCGTTAGAACTCACTTCATAATTTTTTGTATTTGAGGCACTCATATAGAGTATTCCTCAAGGGCACTTTTTGTGTTTTTTCTTACGGTTTTTTTTATATTTTATGATTGTTTGTCTGTTTTTGAGGTACTCGTATAGAGTATTCCTCAATGTCACTGTTTATATTTTTTTGTTTGCGTTTTTTTTTTGTAGTTGTTATTTCCACTATGTAAAAAATATTATCAAAGCAATAAAGCTTATTTATTAAAGTCAGTATGTACCTATAACGAATAATATGTACTACGAATAATTTTTTGTATAATTTTTTGTTTGTTTGTATGTAAGAAAAACTCCGCTAATCGACTGTTCGCTATGAAGGTACCACGAGAATTGAGGATAGAAAATGTTGAACATTTTAATGTAAATAATACAAAAGAAGATTGTTCTATGGGGTATACACTTGAAGTGGAAATAGAGCAGCCATCAACATTACTCGACTATCATAATGATTTTCCATTTTGTGCCGAAAACAAAAAATTTAAACTATGAAACAATCAAAACTAATTACTAATTATCATAAAACGAAATATGTAATACACTATAGAAATCTTCAACAGTGTCTTCAAAATTGTTTAATTTTAAAGCAAATATATAGAATACTTCAATTTAATCAGTTGGATTGGTTAAAACAGTATATTGACTTAAATAATCATCATAGCACAATAGCTAAAAATGCATTTGAACAAAACTTTTTCAAGCTTCTAAACAACGCTGTATACGGTAAGACAATGGAAAATGTCGATAAAAGAAATGACTTAAAATTAGTTTGTGAATTGCAGAGTAGAGGTAAATGGTTAGGAGCTAGAACTCTTATAGCTAAACCTAATTTTCAGTTCTCTTAAAATGCATGATTGCCATAGAAATGAGTAGCGTGCGAACTGTGTATAATAAACCTATTTATATCGGTTTTTCTGTTTTGAATTATCAAAGTATAAGATTTATAATTTTCATTATGATTACATGAAGCCTAAATATCTTGAAAATATCAATCTCTGCTATATGGATACCGATTCATTTATATATGATGTCAGAACAAATAATTTGTATGATGATATTCAATATGATATCCCAATACATTTCGATACATCTGCATATTCTTAAGAAAATATTTGTAATTTCCCACTGATGAATAAAAAAGTATTAGGAATGATGAAAAATGAGTGTAATGGCAAAGTAATTAAGGAATTCATTGACTTAAGAACTAAAATGTACTCTATAAAAATTGATAGAGATGAGAAAGAAATCAAAAAACTTAAAGGTGTAAAGCGATGTATCTCCTGGTAAAGAGGAATAGCTGGGTTTTCTCTGGATTGACTCCTAGTCCTTTACTGCTGGCCTAGGAGGATAGATCACCCTACGCCGACTGCATTATTTCACTGATATTGGGAAGAAACTTTTCCGTTACCAGTAAAATCACGTCATCTACATATGCAACTATCTTCCGTCCACTTCTGTCAAAACACCTACAAATTGCGTTCATTGCCAACAACCACAATAGAGGTGACAAAACACCTTCCTTTGGTGTACCTCAGGCTTTCCCTTCCCGTACCTGAGTTGATAATTCTGTTTTTAAGCACGATAATTACCAATCCACTAGAAAGTTGTGAGCCCTAAGAGTCCCCAGCGACTCCCTAATAGCCTATATCCTTATGTTGTTAAAGGCTCTCTCAATGTCATAGAATGCAGCCAGAGTGTAATTCTTGTGCTGCAGTCCTTCTTCTATAACACGAACCACGTAATGAAGCGCAATCTCAACAGAACTGCCTTTAGGTTAGACATGCTGAGCGCCACTTATGACGCGTGTATCAATATTGTTCCTTAAATGCAGATCAATCAGTCTTTCTAATGTTTGCAAAAGAAAGGATAAAAGACTGATTCGGCTTTGAGTGGCTTACCTTACCTGCTTTGGGTATAAGGATGACCCTTACCTCTCCTGCCTTTCGGTATAAACCTCATGCTTAAGCATATCTTAAATATATAAACCAGAGACAATAGTACGCCCTCTGAGATCATGGACGGAAAAATACTATCTGGGCACGGTGACTTATAAGGTTCAAATGCATTTATTAACCACTTTGCTTTTTAAAACGTCACTTAGTCGTCCACTGCTCCTTTTATACTGGTTCCGACAAGTAGTTTAAATTGACCTCCACAGTTGGCTCTTCCTCTACTTCCCTATAGCCAGGAAAGTGAGTGTCCATCAGAACATAAGGTGTCTCAGAGCTGGATTCTGCCCATGTGAAATCCAATCTTTGAATATGTCCAGGAAGCCTAGCATCCTTTTAAAATATTCGCTGAAGCATCGATAACTCATTAACGGAATCAATTTCCTCACAGTTTTTCCTCCATGAGGCTCTTTTCACCCTTTTGGGATCACCCCTGTACTGTTTCGTGCTCTAAATATCACTACGACCAACATTTTATAGTAAACATTTAAAGTCAACTTGACCGCAACATACATAACATCCAATTGCATTGAAAGTATTTTTGTACACTGGACATTTGACACTCATGCATTCGGGCAAATACCGCCGCAGCATAATGCACTTGAATAAACCATATTTAATAACCACATGTGTTTATATATATAAATATAAACAGTACAGAATCTTTGTTTTCCAAATTTCTTATGAGACACACGCCGCACGCCTACCGTGAGAAACTAAAAGGAACAATTTGCCTATTAAGCATGTACCTTTTCTTTTCTCTCTTATGCTCAGATACGTTAAGCATTATTCTCATAAGTAAAATATAGGCCAATACAATTTTGTACTTAAACTAGCTTATACCGGTGTGCTCCGCTACCCCCTCCCAAAATATCTTAAAAAATTAATTCTCGAAAACTTTTTCTATAATCAATCAAAATTTTGGATTGTTGGACACATTCCAAAGGAAAAAATAATAATTCATCCACAAACAAAGTAATGTAATTATCAAATTTTTTCCGGACATATTTCGCCATACCCATTTAAAAAACTTGGTTGGACCTCTTCCATATGCAAAAAGTATTTTGCAAATTCGTTGTCAACTTACGAAGTTATTTCATAATTAATTATTGATGTGAGCATCAACATCCTTCCCCCTTCCCAATTACCACAAAAAATTAAGTTTGCCTTTTCCATATGAAAAAAGAATTTTGGAAATTGGTCCTCACATGATAAAGTTATTTGATATTCCCTTGTTAAAGAAAGGAACTTTGCTTTTTCCTCCACCACAATTACCAAACAAAAAATTAATGGGCCTTTTCCATATCAAAAAAAGAATTTTGGATGAAAAAATACTTGATTATTATTTTTTAGCGTAGGAATTTTGTGAACCCACAAATGACAAAGTTATTGAAAAACAAATTTTGGGTGTGGGCACATTGCTCCTCTTCCTCCACAATTTAAAAAAAAAAATAGCTGACCTTTCTCATACGCAAAAAAAAAATTTGGAAAATTGGTCCACACACGACATAGTATTTTGATAATCCCATTTTTGGCAAGCACATTTCATCCTCCCCCTTACAAAAAATTTAATAGATTTTTTCATACAAAAAGCATTTTGAAAATTAGTCGACATGTATTTATTTATTGCATCTTCAAATATGAACTAGCAATAAGTATTCAAATCTTAAATCTAAAATATAATTATTAGGCCGGACCACTGTCGGACATAAACTCATTGATAGTTTTAAATAATACATAAGTAGTGATAATCCAAAAAGGAAAAAAAGTATTTTCAAGAAATCCCATCTGGAGTGCTGAGTATAAAAGCCCTTGTGTCCCTCTTTTTTAGGCGGATGTGTCCAGTAAAGATTGAAATATTAATAGCAAGCGGTTAAGGATGTGACTTGAGTTTTGTTAAATATTTGCCTGCGTATTTTGCAATTTCTTCAATCACTAGTGGCATATTTAAATCACGATGTATGTATATTTGAATTTTTGATGTACCATGGAGCCGATGTTATCAAACGTAAAGTTTTATTTTTACTTCGTTTGATTCTCTCGACATCAGAAGCTCAAGCAGTGCCCCATAGTTGAATTCGTTAGCACCATATATGTTTAAAAAGCTATTTATGTATCGAAAGTTTGCAATCTAGACTGAGAGTTGAATTTCTACCAATCAGCCAATGTACCTGAGTTAATTTTAGTTTCATTTGTGCTAGGTTACAATCAATGTGCTGTTTCCATGTAAGCCGTCGATCAATGTGTATACCAAGGTATTTTACATGTGAATGTTGAGGAACAATTTGATTATTAATTCTGATGGGGGAAAAAGTATCTTCTCGTAGAGTAAATGTTACGTGCGCACACTTCTGTTCATTTACTTTAATTCTTCATATTTTTAACCATAGTTCCAATTGGGTAATATGGTCCTGAAGATATCGGGATGCCTCGTGAGGGTTTTTGTGCATGCTAAAGAAGGCTGTATCGTCGGCAAATGTAGATGTATGGATTTAAGTGCTAACAGGCATATCATAAGTATATACCAAAAATAAAACTGGGTCCAGAATACTCTCCTGTGGCACACTGGCGGAGCTAGATTCAGGCACACTCATTAAGTCTCCTTAAACAACAATGAACTTCCGGGATAGAATATAACTTTCCAATAGCTTAAGAAAGGTTACTGGTAGATATGTCTTCAATTTTAGAATTAGGCCTTCATGCCATACTTTATCAGATGCTTGAGAAACATCAATAAAGAGAGTAGAACTATACTTCTTTTCTTCAAATGTTCTTCTTAAAACTTCAACCAATCTATGCGTTTGTTGAAAGGTACTATGCTGACTTCTAAAACCAAATTGATGGTCCGGTATGCACTACACCACTATCAGTTAAAATTGGGTACAATTTTGTCATGAGCAGCTTTTCGAAGAGTTTTGACATAGTTGACAGCAAACTTATTGGCCTATATTACTCAGCTTTGGTAAGATCTTTGGATGGCTTTGGAATAATTTCAGCTTTGGCAAGCTTCTAGCGTTGTGGATAATACTCCATTCGTAATATGGCATTAAAAATAAACAGCAGGATTCTTATTGCAATATGCGGTAAGTTTATCAGCATTTTGTTACTAATATTCACTTTTTACATGCGTGTAATTTACTTCTCCCTCCCCCTTACAATTTCCAAAAAAAATTTATTCCTTTTCCATATGCAAAATGAGTTTTGAAAATTGGTCTACATATTACAAAAATATTTGATAATCAATTATAGGGGCAAGCCTTTGCACAACTAGCAACACCCGCTTTACCACACCTTTAATTTAAAAAAAAATGTGGTGCTCTTCGAATAAAAAAAGAGTTTTGGGAATTGGTCCACATATGACGAAGTTCTTTGATACTCACTTCTTAAACATGAACACCTTGCTTCCTTTTTCCCCAACAAACAAAAAAATTAGTCGATACTTTTTCATGTGCAAAATGGTTTTGGAAAATTGGTCAAAGAATTTTGCTCCCACCTCACCAACAATAAAAAATAATTAGTTGACCTTCTTCATATACAAAAAAAAATTTTTTGGTTTACAAACAACAAAGCAATTTGATAATTTATTTTTAGCGGCCACGCTTAGCTCCCTTCTTCCCATCCCAGCATTAAAAAATAATTAGTGGACCTCTTCCATATGCAAAAATCATTTTGAAAATTGGTCGATAGATGACAAAGTTAGCTTGTAGTCAATTTCAGGGGCGGGCAATTAGCTGCGACACCTCCCTCAAAAAGATCGGTCCAAAGGTATGGTATCCTATTAGGTACAAACAAAAAAACAAACACACATATATATATATATATATATATATATATATATATATATATATATATATATATATATATATATGAGCTCTAATTAAACAAAGAAATAGTTTACTTCATTAAATTTAAAGCATTCATCTGCTTTAACAAAAGCATTCATCTGCCTTAAACCATTTAGTGGCGTTAATTAGCGCCGGCACAATCGGGCAGGTAGAACCTTTAGGAAAGATATTAAATATTACATGGCGATCCTGCCAGTTCTCCTAAAAAAAATTTTTTAAATTGTCTTGGCGGATTACCCTGTAAACAATCCGTCAAAAGAGAATGAAGGGCAGACAGCTATGACTGAAAACATCCAAACACCAAGTAATAAATCCACACCACGAAAAGAGGGACCAAAAGCATTGACTATAGAGGAATACTGCCAAAGACAGGCCAGGAACATTGACAAACAATGGACAATAATACCTAAGATACAAAGACCACGGCATAAAAGAGGTGGCAAAATTTTACGTTTTCGAAAAAAACTGGCTGCGATGAAAAGGATTGTGGAATCCGGTCCACCACCATCTTGAGAAAGAGCCACAGAGATCTGGCTACAAATTGAAGCGTTTGAGGCGTTAATGGAACAGCACCGCAAACACTAAAATTATTTTACTTATTTTTGTCTTTTATATTAATGTATAATTATTTTACAATTTAAAAAAGGGAAAAAATTTTTTTAACACAATAAATATATATAAAAGATAACTATAAATTTTAAAAATTAATATTTTTATAATTAATTTTGAAAGGTCATAAATTTTTTAAAATGAATGGGAAATTCAGAAGTAGGGCTAGGAAATATTTAAAGTTGTAAATTTTTTTACTTATAGAAAAAAAGGTTAAGTTTTTTGTTTTTGGAGTGTAAAACAGTAAAATTTATTTTTTCAATATGGGTAAAATAGAATCCAAAATGGAAAAACCCAATGCTAACGCAATTACTAATTTGAAAATCATTGATGACAAGTCAGACATAAATTTATTATGGATACAAATGCTCGTATTGGTAATAATTTCAGCTATAAACTTGTTGCTTAAAATATATTTGTGACATAAAAGACCTCTAAGAAAAAAGTATTTCAGTAAATCAAACGACTAAGATAAGATATAAAAAAACATGGGCAATGGAATGGAAAGAAATAATTAGTAAAGCCAGAATTATAAAAGAAGCTTTTGAACGTTCATACAAGTGTCTCAATATTGACAGACCAATTAAAAGCGAAACAATTCATCACCATTTTTAGAACATTTTAAAAAGATTGGAAGTAATAAGAGTTTTATTCAACGTTTATTAAAATAGGCTTACAGTAGCTCACCAAATAGCAGCAGACGAATTTTTCCTTGACTTAACAAGCAGCGTTTCAAAATTAGCCGATTAAAAATCGATACAAATCGAACTACCAAATTCAGTACACAAAAGTGTAAGAAAATAATAAAATAGCCAAGGCTTATTGCAGCGAAATAGAAAATTTAACTAAAGCATTAGAAACCGCATACATTTTAGATGGACTGTCATGCGACCTAGCTACAAAATATTCCACACAAACTGTCGTAAAGGCGTTAACTAAAAACTGTACCATAGATAAAGTTAAACTTATTATGGAAGCAGCTCAATTTAATAGCATGAACGATGCTATTAGTAAATTTGTCAATAGTTGTACAGATGACATAGGTCAACAAAATACCATCTTGTACTATGGACAAAAGTACAATGTTGGAAACAGTTACCGTGGTAATAACACACGATCACGTGGAAGAAATAATTACCCAAGTAGAAATAACGACAACAACTGTAATAATAACAACAATAATAACAATTTTTACAGCAACCGTCAGAGACCTAATAATAATCGTAGGAACAATAACTACGTAAGATTAAATCAGTAAAAATTTACCATCTAAATCTAAACTTGCGCTTCCTTATACACATTCTATAAGGCAATACTAACACTGCACTCACACACGGCGCAGACATTTCATTAATAAAATAAAAATTCTTTAAACTAAACCAAATTAATACTAATAAAACAACCACTTTAAGTGGAATAGGACAGGGTAATATCAAATCGATCGGAAATACATTTTGCGTTTTAAAATTTAAAAAATCTTTAATTACTTCCAGTTGATAGATACCATGCGATGGAATTATTGCCATGGATTCTGTCAAAAAATATGACTGTATATTGAATTTCAACGAAGATAAAGATTGCTTTATCGTTAGAAAATTTAATGTACATACAATAGATATACCAATTATGAATAACTGCAATGAATTTAATATACGTCCAAGATGTGAAGTAATACATAAAGTAAATTTTAACAATGTAAATAATTAAATATTAATTCCAAGTCAAGAAATTGAATGAGGTGTTTTTATACCAAATATATTAGTTAAATTTGACAAAGCATTTATTCGTATTCCAAACACTAATGACACAATTACTAAAACCAAACAAAGTAACATAAAAATCGAAAACATCACTGATTTTGAAAGTATCAAAGAAAATTTTGGCAAAAATTTACAAAGAAAATCAGAAATATTAAATGTTGGGTCACCCTAATTCATATGTTTTTCTGAACATTTCCTAAACAAATACATGTATATGAATTCATGCATTTTCTTTAATTGTATTAGTACGTAAGAGACAATTGTAATAGTTAGTTGAATTTAAGAAGTGAATAAAAGAAGTTTGAAGATTACAACATTAAAAATTTTAAGGAAAAATTTTCCACAACAATTTAAAACTACGTTAACGGAAATATGTTCAACATACAGTGATTTTTTTTGGTTTAGATACAGAAACAATAACGACTTATATTTTTTATGAACAAAAGTTGAGAGTAAAAGATAAAGAACCAGTGTACATTAAAAATTATCGTGTACCACATACACAAAAAGAAGGAATTAATAGACAGGTGAAAAAATTAATAGACGATAATATTATTGAAACTTCTTATACAATAGTCAAGTCTTGTTAGTACCAAAAGAAATCACTTCCAAACTCTGACCAAAAAAGATGGAGACTTGTCATAGATTACAGACAAATAAAACCCTCATTAATTAAATTAATAAAAATATTTCATTCAATAAAAATTTAAATTAATGAACTTTAGCCAGACTAAAAATTAGTTCTGATTAAAATTCAGTAAAAGTTTAATTAAAAATCTAAAAATTTCTCACTTAATTCATCATGGGCACGTGAAAAAATATGTTCACTTGGCAATCACTGTTGACTTGGCAAACACAGTTTCAGAATGCGGAAAAGCCTAATAAACTGTAAAAAGCAACAACAAACTAACTTAAACCCACTACAATAATACTTACATGCATGTCCTGATGGAACATCGAATAAGTAAAAATAATTAATGTGATGATCGTAAAAGATAACCAAGAATAGTTAAACATACTTAGGTATAATAATATAATTTCGTGATAACCTAAATAGAAAAATTTAAAAAAATGGATAAACAGAAAATTAATAGTGATACTTATAGATGTGTTTACCAAAGGTAAATCAATTGTATACACAACAATCATTTCTCATATTCCGTTTCATTGAAAATTTAAGTTAAATAGCTGATGTTAATTAGAATCTCTACCCAAGTAGATAGATTAGAGTGCTGATGAAGCGCGTGACTGCACAGAAAAGTATCGGTATTTCCCCCAGCTTAAAGTCTAAGTTTAATTTTTCTTCTCTTCTTTAAAAACTCACATTAATTAATAAAAATATTTCATTCAATAAGAATTGAAATTACTGAACTTGAGCCTAACTATAAATTATTTCTGATTAAAATTCACTAAAATTTCAATAAATAATCTAAAAATGGTTCACTTAAATCGTCATGGGCACGTAAAAAAATATGTTCATTTGGCAATCACTGTTCACTTGGCAATCACAGTTTCAGAATGCTGGAAAGCCAAATAAACTATTGAATGCAACAACAAAGTAATATAGAGCCACTACAATAATACCTACATGCACGTACCGATGGTACATCGAATAAGTCAAAATATTTAATGTGACGATCATAAAAGATAAGCAGGAATAGTGAAACATACTTAGGTAGAGTAATATAATTTCGTGCTAACCGAAAAAAAATGGAAAAACAGAAAATTAATAGTGATACTTATAAATGTGTTTACCAAAGGTAAAATGGTAAATTGGTAATCGGTAATTGTAATTGTTAGTTGCATACACAACAATCATTTCTCATATTCAGTAACATTTTTTTACGCATGTTTATTTTATTTATTGTATCTTCATATATGAACTAACAATAAGTATTCAAATCTTAAATCTAACATATAATTAATAGGCCCGACCAATGCCAGATATAACTAAGAGATAGTTGTAAATAATACATAAATAGTGATAAGCAAAAAAAAAATTGTTCAAGCAACTTCATTCGGAGTGTTTAGTATTAGAGCCCTTGTATCTCTCTTTTTTAAGCTGTAAAGTTCAAAATATTACGAGCAAGTGGATTAGGATATGACGCGAGTTTTGTTAGATATTTGCCTGCGTTTTTTGCAATTTCTTCAGTCACTAGTGGCATATATAAATCACGATGTATATTTGAATTCTTAATGTACCATGGAGCAGATGTTATTAACCTTAAAATTTTGTTTCGTCTTCGTTAAATTCTCTCTACATTGGAAGCAGAAGCAGTGCCCCATAACTGGATTCCGAACCACCATATTGGTTTTAAAAGCGACTTGTATATTAAAAGTTTGCAGTCTAGGCTAAGTGTTGAATTTCTGCCAATCAGCCAATGTACCTGAGATCCAGGTGTATACCAAGATATTTCACATGTGAATGTTGAGGAACAACTTGATTAATAATCCGAATGGGAAAACAAGTATCTCTTCGAAAGGTAAATGTTACTTGAACACACATTTGTTCATTCACCTTAATTCTCCATAAGTTTGACCATAGTTCCATCTGGCTAATGTGTTCCTGTAGTTTTCGCGATACATCATTAGGGTTTTCGTGCATACTAAGGCAGGCGTTATCGTCGGCAAATGTAGAAGTCTGGACACTACTGCTCACAGGCATATCACAAGTATAAATCAAATATAAAAATGACCCCAGTATGCTCCCCTGTGGCACACCGGATGAGATAGTTTCAGGCATACTCATAAAGTGTCCTTCCACAACTGTAAATTTTCGTGCAAGAATGTAATTTTCCAAAAGATTACGAATGTTTATTGGTAAGTATGTCTTCTATTTCAAAATCGGGCCTTCATGCCACACTTTATCAAATGCCTGAGAAACATCAATAAACAGAGCAGAACAATACTTCTTTTCCACAAATGTTTTTCTGATAAATTGAACCAATCTATGCGTTTGCTCAATGGTGCTATGCTGGCTTCTAAAACCAAATTGATGGTCCGGGATGCACCCATTATCAGTTAAAATTGAAGACAATTTTGTCATGAGTAGCTTTTCAAAAAGCTTTGACATTGTTGACAGTAAACTTATTGGCCTATATGACTCAGCCTTGGTAAGATATTTACCTGGCTTTGGAATCATTTTAACCTTGGCAAGCTTCAAGAGGTCTGGATAATACTACAGTCGTAAAATGGCATTAAAAATGAATAACAGGATTCTAATTGTAGTACGAGGTAACTTAATCAGCATCTGGTTACTAATTCCATCCATACCGGGAGCTTTTTTCGGGTTGAGCTCGGCAATTAGTTTTTGTACATCACACATCGTAAATTTTAAGGGTCGAGGGGGTAGAGCAACTACTCTCGGCAAATCAGCAACACCGGTACATGTATTGGGTGTAAATACGGATTTTAAGTTCTCAACAAATATGTTACCTTTTTCAGTATCACTTCTTGCCCAACCTCCGGTAGATGTGCGCAGAGGTGGCTTAAACTCAACGGGTGTTTTAAGCTTTTTAGCAGCGCGCCACAAAGAGTAATTATATGCTGGTGTGACATCAAGGCCTTCCAGATAATTTTTGAAAGATGCAGTTTTTTCAGATGCAAGCAACTCTTGCACTCTTTAAATCTGATTTTGTGTTGAGGTGATCTGTGCTGTTGCCATTCCCTTCTAGCTCTTTTTTTTCACGTACGAGATGTTCCACGTCTGTAGAATAAATTTTATTGAACCCAGTATGCGGATGGGAGGTAGTGGCATGTTCAGAAGCTTGTTTAATATTCTCGTTAAGATTTGCAATGTTCGATTCAATATCATTGGGTGTTCTTAGCAAAATATTTTCCGTGCAATGACTACTAAGATATTTTTTGAATCCCAGCCAATTAACACGATTTATCATCTTGACATATGGGTGAGGTAAAGCGCTTCTCAGTGGACTACAGATTGTAACGATCGTGGGAGACTGATCAGACGACATATCTAGGGAAGCTTCAACGTGAATTAATTCCATAGAAATACTTTTTATGACGCCGAAATCTATAACATCCGGAATTTTTCGTTCTTCAGTAGGCCAGTAAGTAGGCTCCCCACTCGAAATAACATCCAAGCCCATTTTTGAAATTGTGTTGAACAACGCCCTACCTCTAGGCGTAATAAGACGCGAACCCAAGAACGTATGCTTAGCATTGTAGTCGCCAGCTGCTACGAAACAAGGTCCAAGAGATTTGTAGAACTTCTCGTATGGGTCCTTAGTGCTTGAAAATCTGGGAGGGGAGTAAATTGAAGATATCACGAAATTTGTACAAAAATTTTCAATGCAGATATTTGTTGCTTTTAGATGTTCTTCACAAATGTTGTCAGGAATTTAGTGCTTGAGTCTTGACTTTATTAGAATTGCTGATCCACCGCATGCTCTCCTTTTAGGGTCCCTTGTATCACACAGAGTGTATCCATTCATTTTAAAGAGGCTTCTAGAAGTCAAATTAGTCTCAGAGACCAACATTATATCAATATTTTTTTCCGTAAGGAAGTGCTCAAGTTAATTTTTATGTTGTCGAATGCCGTTTGCGATCCAGAAACATATTTTTAACGTGTTATTGGCTTGTTAATTAATGCTTGAAGCAGAGTATTCTGCATTCTCACCATTTCTTGCATCGGCTCCATGGTACATCAAAAATTCCAATATCCATCGTGATTTAAATATGCCACTAGTGATTGAAGAAATTACAAAATACGCAGGCAAATATTAAACAAAACTCAAGCCACATCCTAATCCGCTTGCTCGTAATATTTTGAACTTTACTGGACACATCCGCTTAAAAAAGAGGGACACAAGGGCTTTATTACTCAACACGCTAGATGGGATTTCTTGAAAATACTTTTTTTTATATTTTTTATAAATTTTTTTCTTTTTTGATTATCACTACTTATGTATTATTTATAACTATTAACAAGTTTATGTCCGACAGTGGTCGGTCCTAATAATTATATATTAGATTTAAGATTTGAATACTTATTGTTAGTTCATATTTGAAGATACAATAAATACATACAACAAAAAAAAATTGCTTGCATCATGGTAGTCATATTTGTTGTAACGTTGTTTATAGTTGCCACCAGATTCTCAATTGTAGCTTCAAGGCGACTAAAGTTAAAGCTGGAATTTGCATTCGTTGAATTATTTGGCGCTGAAACATTTTGTGTGGGAATAGAACTAGCCTTAGCAGCATCGGCATACAATACACGTGAAGTAACTGGTTGGCTCACTTGAACAAAAGTGGCGGAGTACGCGTTTAATGGTTGAGCTGGAGCTAATTTAGGTTTTTCCACCATAGCCTGCTTAATGAAAGAGTACACAGGACATCCTCTGTAATAAGCGATGTGATTACCTCCACAATTACTGCATTTTTTCCCCGCTGGATCTTTTGGTTTGGTACAACTAGCAGTACCGTGCAATTCACTGCAGATAAGACACACTGTAGGTTAATTGCAGTAATTTTTGTATGGCCATATTCTTGGCAATTATGACACTGCACGGGACCTGAACGCTTACGTGGCTCTTCAACTGTGATTTTTCTGTATAAAAGGTATTTTAGGTTATAAATAGGATGAGTCTCGTTTTTTTTCAACTGTATATCATTCGGCTCCAGTTCAACACGAAATAGGGGTTGAGGTACCTTTTCTCTGTTCATTATGTTAGATATATTCTTTACCTTAAATCCCTGGAGGACTAGTGCATCTTTTATTTCTTCAGGGACAACATAATAATATATGCCCTTCAATACGATCTGTAGGCCTTTAGCGCTCTTAAGCTGGTATGTGTAGAAGCTCGGACTTAAACTTATACATAAGTAGTGATAATCAAAAAAGAAAAAAATTTATAAAAAAGTATAAAAAAAGTATTTTCAAGAAATCCCATCTTTCGTGTTGAGTAATAAAGCCCTAGTGTCCCTCTTTTTTAAGCGGAAGTGTCCAGTAAAGTTCAAAATATTACGAGCAAGCGGATTAGGATGTGACTCGAGTTTGTTAAATATTTGCCTGCGTAGTTTGCAATTTCTTCAATCACTAGGGGCATATTTAAATCACGATGGATATTTGAATTTTTGATGTACCATGGAGCCGATGCAAGAAATGCTGAGAATGCAGAATACTCTGCTTCAAGCATTAATTAACAAGCCAATAACACGTTAAAAATATGTTTCTGGATCGCAAACGGCATTCGACAACATAAAAATTAACTTGAGCACTTCCTTACGGAAAAAAATATTGATATAATGTTGGTCTCTGAGACTAATTTGACTTCTAGAAGCCTCTTTAAAATGAATGGATACACTCTGTGTGATACAAGGGACCCTAAAAGGAGAGCATGCGGTGGATCAGCAATTCTAATAAAGTCAAGACTCAAGCACTAAATTCCTGACAACATTTGTGAAGAACATCTAAAAGCAACAAATATCTGCATTGAAAATTTTTGTACAAATTTCGTGATATCTTCAATTTACTCCCCTCCCAGATTTTCAAGCACTAAGGACCCATACGAGAAGTTCTACAAATCTCTTGGACCTTGTTTCGTAGCAGCTGGCGACTACAATGCTAAGCATACGTTCTTGGGTTCGCGTCTTATTACGCCTAGAGGTAGGGCGTTGTTCAACACAATTTCAAAAATGGGCTTGGATGTTATTTCGAGTGGGGAGCCTACTTACTGGCCTACTGAAGAACGAAAAATTCCGGATGTTATAGGTTTCGGCGTCATAAAAAGTATTTCTATGGAATTAATTCACGTTGAAGCTTCCCTAGATATGTTGTCTGATCAGTCTCCCACGATCGTTACAATCTGTAGTCCACTGAGAAGCGCTTTACCTCACCCATATGTCAAGATGATAAATCGTGTTAATTGGCTGGGATTCAAAAAATATCTTAGTAGTCATTGCACGGAAAATATTTCGCTAAGAACACCCAATGATATTGAATCGAACATTGCAAATCTTAACGAGAATATTAAACAAGCTTCTGATCATGCCACTACCTCCCATCCGCATACTGGGTTGAATAAAATTTATTCTACATACGTGGAACATCTCGTAAGTGAAAAAAGAAGAGCTAGAAGGAAATGGCAATAGCACAGATCACTTCAACACAAAATCAGATTTAAAGAGTGCACTAAACGACTCCAAGAGTTGCTTGCATCTGAAAAAACTGCATCTTTCAAAAATTATCTGGAAGGCCTTGATGTCACACCAGCATATAATTACTCTTTGTGGCGCGCTGCTAAAAAGCTTAAAACACCCGTTGAGTTTAAGCCACCTCTGCACACATCTACCGGAGGTTGGGCAAGAAGCGATACTGAAAAAGGTAACATATTTGCTGAGCATTTAAAATCCGTATTTACTCCAAATACATATACCATTGTTGCTAATTTGCCGAGAGTAGTTGCTCTACCCCCTCAACCCTTAAAAATTACGATGTGTGATGTACAAAAACTAATTGCCGAACTCAACCCGAAAAAAGCTCAAGGTATGGATGGAATTAATAACCATATGCTAATTAAGTTACCTCGTACTGCAATTAGAATCCTGTTATTAATTTTTAATGCCATTTTACGACTGGAGTATTATCCAGACTGCTGGAAGCTTGCCAAGGTTAAAATGATTCTAAAGCCAGGGGGGTTACACTCTATTGCGATGCGAAAGAAAAATGCTACGAAATCGAACGATTGGTACTCTCTAATGCGTTTGCACATTTGCTTTTCGCAAATGTGCTTTTTTTCGTTCGTAAGCCTGGTATCACCGCACTCTGTAATGCGAAAGTGGCTGCCAAAATCGTTCGATAATCGCAAATATCTTGCGATAGCTAAATAGCAAACGCAAGGGGAGAAAAACATGTGAGTACGTTGAAAAAATATTTATATTGGATACTAAAATTATTTTTTGAGTAAAAGCAAATAAAAATTACATTAAATTTTGTAATCACATACATACATATGTACCTAAAAATGTAAAATAAAGGTGAAATATAATGAACCAAACCATAGCGTTCATACTGTGCTGCAATTTTCAACAAGTGCTTGTTTTAGGCTTATCTAACCGTTTGTATGTGACTACCATGTTGTAAAAGCTTTTTTGACTTATTGTGCCCTTTCTGCAACTAAATCAAATTTGATATGCTTGGAACATAATATTCTCTCAATGCCACGCATATCTCTTGTATGCAATGTGACATTGATTGCTGCGATAGTCCTAAGATATGGTCCTGGCCAATTTGATGTTGGTACATGCCTTGGCCAAGTAATTTTAATGCGGCGGCTAGTTTTATAGTAGTTGGAATTGCTGTGGATCTCTTAGCTAGTGTTGAATAGCTTTTAGAACATAAAGAAATGCTTCCTTTTTCAAACGGAACGCAACAGACTACTCACTATTTTACTTTCAATTAAAAAATCTTCACTTTTTCATAACTTTCCTTTTTTGAAAATACGTTTTTTTACATATTTTGACACTTCATTACTGTCAATCTTTACCATATTTTCTTTTGCAAAGTCAATGTTGCCACTTTATCAAAGAATTTTGCGAAAGGACTTGCGAAAGTAATAGAGAGTACCAAATTGGCATCTCATCGCATTTAGCTTTCGCATCGTAATTGCTTTCGCATCGCAATAGAGAGTAACCCCCCAGGTAAAAATCTTACCAAGGCTGAGTCATATAGGCCAATAAGTTTACTGTCAACAATGTCAAAGCTTTTTGAAAAGCTACTCATGACAAAATTGTCCTAAATTTTAACTGATAACGGGTGCATTCCGGACCATCAATTTGGTTTTAGAAGCCAGCATAGCACCATTGAGCAAACGCATAGATTGGTTCCATTTAAGGTAAAGAAAAACATTTGAGGAAAAGAAGTATTGTTTTGCCCTGTTTGTTGATGTTTTTCAGGCATTTGATAAAGTGTGGCATGAAGGCCTGATTTTGAAATTGAAGACATACTTACCAATAAACATTCTAAATCTTTTGGAAAATTACATTGTTGCACGAAAATTTACAGTTGTGGAAGGACACTTTATGAGTATGCCTGAAACTATCTCATCCGGTGTGCCACAGGGGAGTATACTGGGGCCATTTTTATATTTGATTTATACTTGTGATATGCCTGTGAGCAGTAGTACCTACCTTTCTACATTTGCCGACGATACAACCTGCCTTAGTATGCACGAAAACCCTGATGAGGCATGCCGAAAACTTCAGGAACACATTAGCCAGATGGAACTATGGTTAAACTTATGGAGAATTAAGGTAACTGAACAAAAGTGTGTCCATATAACATTTACCTTACGAAGAGATACTTGTTCCCCCATTCGGATTAATAATCAAGTTGTTCCTCAACATTCACATGTGAAATATCTTGGTATACACCTCTATCGACGGCTTACATGGAAACATCACATTGACTATAAGTTAACTCAAATGAAACTAAAGTTAACCCAGGTACATTGGCTGATTGGCAGAAATTCAACACTCAGCCTAGACTGCAAACTTTTAATATACAAGTCGCTTTTAAAGCTAATGTGGTGTTACGGTATCCAGTTATGGGACACTGCTTCTGCTTTCAATGTGGAGACAATTCAACGAAGACAAAACAAAATTTTAAGGTTAATAACATCTGCTCCATGGTACATTAAGAATTGAAATATACATCGTGATTTAAATATGCCACTAGTGACTGAAGAAATTGCAAAATACGCATGCAAATATCTAACAAAAATCGAGTCACATCCTAATCCGCTTGCTCGTAATATTTTGTACTTTACTGGACACATCCGCTTAAAAAAGAGAGATACAAGGGCTCTAATACTAAACACTCCGAATGAAGTTGCTTGAAAATACTTTTTTTGCTTATCACTACTTATGTATTACTTACAACTATCACTTAGTTATGGCTAACATTGGTCGGGCCTATTAATTATATGTTAGATTTAAGATTTGAATATTTATTGTTAGTTCATATATGAAGATACAATAAATAAAAAACATGCATAAAAAAATTAGATTTATTATATCTATTTTTTTTATTAAGAGCTTCAGAACTCACAGTAAAATAGGCATTTCTGCCGTTAGAACTCACTTCATAATTTTTTGTATTTGAGGCACTCATATAGAGTATTCCTCAAGGGCACTTTTTTGTTTTTTTGTTTAAGGTTTTTTTGTTTTTGTAATTTATGATTGTGTGTCTGTTTTTGAGGTACTCGTATAGAGTATTTCTCAATGTCACTGTTTATGTTTTTTTGTTTGCGTTTTTTTTCTACTTGTTATTTCCACTATGTAAAAAATATTATAAAAGCAATAAAGCTTATTTATTAAAGTCAGTATGTACCTATTACGAATAATATGTACTACGAATATTTTTTTGTATAATTTTTTGTTTGTTTGGTATGCAAGAAAGAATTCCGCTAATCGACTGTTCGGTATAAAGGTACCATGAGAACTGTAACTGGTGAAAAAATTAATAGACAATAGTATTATTGAAACTTCTTATACAATAGTCCAGAATTGTTAGTACCAAATAAATCACTTCTTAACTCTGACCAGAAAAGATGGAGACTTGTCATAGATTACAGACAAATAATAAAAAAATATTTCATTCAAAAAGAATTCAAATTAATGAACTTAAGCCTGACTTAAAATTATTTCTGATTAAAATTCACTAAAAGTTCAATTAAAAATCTAAAAATGTCTCACTTAATTCATCATTGGCACGTGAAAAAAATATGTACACTTGGCAATCACAGTTTCAGCATGCTGGAACGCCAAATAAACTGTAGAAAGCAACAACAAAGTAACTTAAAGCCACTACAATAATACATACATGCATGTACCGAAGGTACATCGAATAAGTAAAAATAATGAATGTGATGATCGTAAAAGATAAGCAAGAATAGTTAAACATACATTAGGTAGAGTAATATAATTTCGTGCTAACCTAAATAGAAAAATTAAAAAAATGGATAAACAGAAAATTAATAGTGATATTTATAAATGTGTTTACCAAAGGTAAATCAATTGTATACACAACAATCATTTCTCATATTCCGTTTCATTGAAAATTTAAGTTAAATAGCTGATGTTAATAAGAATCTCTACCCAAGTAGATAGACTAGAGTGCTGATGAAGTGCGTGGCTGCACAGAAAAGTATCGGTATTTCTCCCAGCTTAAAGTCTAAGTTTAATTTTTCTTCTCTTCTTTAGAAACTCACATTAATTAATAAAAATATTTCATGCAATAAGAATTGAAATTAATGAACTTAAGCCTGACTAAAAATGAATTCTGATTAAAATAAAAAATTAATTGCAGATAAATTCCCATTACATAGAATTGATGATATTTTAGACCAAAATATTTTTCCTGTTTAGACTTAATGTCAGGCTTTCACCAGATCAGCTTAGAAAAAAGCTCTAGAAACTTAACAGCTTTTTCAACCAACAATGGCTCAGATTTACTAGATTACATTATGGTCTAAGGATAGAACCCAATTCCTTTCAACGAATGATTACACTTGTTTTCAGTGTTTTAAAAGCAGACCAAGCCTTTCTATATATGGATGATTTGGTTGTATGGTATGTTCCAAAAAGCACATGCCTTCGAATTTAAAAAACGTTTTCGATCTAAGTCGAAAGTACAATCTTAAATTACATCCTGAAAAATGTTCATTCTTCATGAGAGAAGTAACATACCTTGGTCAGAAATGCACAGATAAGGGAATATATTGGAAACTATCCAACACAGACTGACGCAGATAGTCCAAAAATATTCGTAACTTTTTGTATCTACTATCGGAGATTTATTAAAAAGTTTTCTGAATACTCCAAACATTTCACAAAATTATCAAAGAAGAATACACAATTTGAATGGACGAAGGATTGTGATTTGGCATTTAAATATCTCAAAAAGGCATTAATGAGTCCAACTCTACTCCAATATCCTGATTTCACCAAGGAATTTTGTATAACAACAGATACAAATAAACACGCTTGTGGTGCTGTTTTAACACAGGAATACGAGGACAAACATTTACCTATTGCTTATGCATCCAAAACATTCACAAAAGGAACAAATAAGAATGATATATTCGGCTGTGCCGAATCTTATATACCCTTTACCAAAGTGCGTTTATGTAGTATAGAGATACATACATAAGCACAGAGATATGTAGGTACATATTAATTTTGTGAAAAAATGCATACTTTTTTCTCGAGTGCAATTTTTAGGTTTTTGGCATTATGTTTAATTTGGTGCTTTTTAAATATTGGCGATTTATTTTATTTTGCTGATTTTTTTGGTTTTGGCGATTTTTTTCGGTTTTTTGGCGTTTTTTTTTAATTTTGGCAACTTTTTTTCCTTCTGGCATTTTTTTTTATTTTGAAAATTTTTTTCATTTAGGCGATTTTTTGGCAATCTTTTTCATATTCCTTTTTGGCAATTTTTTTAGTTTTGACACTTTTTTCCGTGTTGGTTTTTTCGGTTTTTGGCGTTTTTTTAATTCTAGCGATTTTTTTTCGTTTTGGCGGACTTTTTTGATTTTGACGTTTTTTTTCATTTAAGCGATTTTTTTAATTTTTGGCGATTATTTTAATTTTTGGTGATTTTTTTCATATAGGCAATTTTTTTTTGTTTTGGCGATTTTTTATCGGTTTTTGGCGATTATTTTTATTTTGGGGATTTACTTTCGTTCTGGCGATTTTTTTGATTTTGGCGATTTTTTGCATTTAGGCGATTTTTTTAATTTTTGGCGATTTTTGTTCATATAAGATTTTTTTTTGTTTTGGCGATTTTTGCGGGTTTTTGTCATTGTGGGAATTTTTTTTTTTTGTTCTGACACTTTTTTCTCGTTTTGGCGATTTTTTCGGTTTTTGGCGTTATTTTAATTTTGGTGATTTATTTTCTTTTTGGCGATTTTTTTGATTTTGCCGATTTATTTTTTCATATAAGCGATTTTTTTAATTTTTGGTGATTTTTTTCATATAGGCAATTTTTTTTGTTTTGGTGATTTTTTCTGTGTTTGGTGTTTTTTTCTTTAAATTTGGCTATTCACAGTTCTTGTGGTACCTTCATAGAGAACAGTCGATTAGCGGAATTTTTTCTTACATACCAAACAAACAAAAAATTATACAAAAAATTATTCGTAATACATATTATTCGTAATAGGTACATACTGACTTTAATAAATAAACTTTATTGCTTTGATAATATTTTTTACATAGTGGAAATAACAAATACAAAAAAAACGCAAAAAAAAATATAAACAGTGACATTGAGGAATACTCTATACGAGTACCTCAAAAACAGACAAACAATCATAAATTACAAAAACAAAAAAACCGTAAGCAAAAAAACACAAAAAGTGCCTTTGTGGGAATACTCTATATGAGTACCTCAAATACAAAAAATTATGAAGTGAGTTCTAACGGCAGAAACGCCTATTTTACTGTGAGTTCTGAAGCTCTTAATGAAAAAATAAAAATAATAAATCTAATGAAAGTGTTTTTTAACGGCAAAGGTAATTTTTCGTCAGCGATCAACTTCGCTTTGTCCAATGCCAAATAGTAGTGATTCATTAACATTACAATTACCTATTACTTCTTCATATAAGTCAGTAATATCATCCCCTTCAGGGTCGTATTCGTCACTTAACAAAGTTATCACTACAGACATCAGTATTTCAAAACCCAAGGTGCAAGTCGGTATGGACAGATATATAACCGTGGTAACGCGTGGGCGAAACCCGAATTCTTCAAAAATTGCATCCCCTCTAAAGATGTCTAGGGATAACAGCGCATCCTCAACTAATCGCCAAAACTGTTTTAAAATTTTGCAAGATGAGAACGACAAACCCGATGTATCCTCGAATAAAACATCCAAGCCGCCACCAATCTACTTGAGAGAGAAAAATTCAAATGCCCTTATTAAAAAATTAATTTCGGTCATTGGTGAAAATAAATTCCACATTGTCCCAATAAAACGTGGCAACATCGATGAAACGAAAATTAAAATTTATGATGAAAAGGATTTCCGCAAAATGGTTTCTGAATTTGAAACAAATAAAACAAGCTTCTTCACATACCAGCTTAAGAGCGCTAAAGGCCTGCATATCGTATTGAAGGGAATAGATTCTTATGTTGTCCCTGAAGAAATAAAAGATGCACTTGTCCTCCAGGGATTTAAGGTAAAGAATGTATCAAACATATTGAAAAAAGAAAAAGTACCCCAACCCCTATTTCGTGTTGAACTGGAGCCAAATGATATACGGTAAAAAAAAAACGAGACTCATCCTATTTGTAGCCTTAAATACCTTTTATACAGAAAAATCACAGTTGAAGAGCCACATAAGCTTGCAGGTCCATACAAAAGCTTACTGCAATTTACCTACAGTGTGTGTTATCTGCGGTGAATTGCACGGTACTGCAAACTGTACCAAACCAAAAGATCAAGCGGAAAAATATTCAGTAACTACAGAGGATGTCCGGTGTAGTCTTTCGTCAAGCAGGCTATGGTGCAAAAACCTAAATTAGCTCCAGCTCAACCATTAAACGCGTACTCCGCCACTTTTGCTCCAGTGAGCCAAAACGTGCATCGTATGCCGATGCTGCTAAAGCTAGTTCTATTTCCACACAAAATGTTTCACCGCCAAATAATTCAACGAATGGAAATTCAAGCTTTAACTTTGGTCGCCTTGAAGCTACTATTGACAATTTGGTGCTAACTATAAACAACTTTACAACAAATATGACTACCATGATGCAAGAAATGCTGAGAATGCAGAATACACTGCTTCAAGCATTAATTAACAAGCCATGAACACGTTAAAAATATGTTTCTGGAACGCCAACGGCATTCGCCAACATAAAAATGAACTTGAGCACTTCCTTAAGGAAAAAAATATTGATATAATGTTGGTATCTGAGACTCATTTGACTTCTAGAAGCCTCTTTAAAATGAATGGCTACACTTTATATGATACAAAGGACCCTAGGGGAGATCATGCGGTGTATCAGCAATTCTAATAAAGTCAAGACTCAAGCACTATATTATTGACAACATTTGTTAAGAACATCTACAAGCAACATATATCTGCATTGAAAATTTTTGTACAAATTTCGTGATATCTTCAATTTACTCCCCTCCCAGAATTTCAATCACTGAGGACCAATACGAGAAATTCTACAAATCTCTTGGACCTTGTTTCGTAGCAGCTGGCGACTACAATACTAAGCATACGTTTTGGGGTTCGCGTCTTATTACGCCTAGAGGTAAGGCGTTGTTCAACACAATTTCAAAAATGGGCTTGGATGTTATTTCGAGTGGGGAGCCTACTTACTGGCCTACTGACGTTCGAAAAATTCCGGATGTTATAGATTTCGGCGTCATAAAAAGTATTTCTAGGGAATTAATTCACGTTGAAGCTTCCCTAGATCTGTCGTCCGATCACTCTCCCACGATGGTTACAATCTGTAGCCCACTGAGAAGCGCTTTACCTCACCCATATGTCAAGATGATAAATCGTGTTAATTGGCTGGGATTCAAAAAATATCTTAGTAGTCATTGCACGGAAAATATTACGCTAAGAACAATCAATGATATTGAATCGAACATTGCAAATCTTAACGAGAATATTAAACAAGCTTCTGAACATGCCACTACCTCCCATCCCCATACTGGGTTCAATAAAATTTATTCTACAGACGTGGAACATCTCGTACGTGAAAAAGGAAGAGCTAGAAGGGAATGGCAACAGCACAGATCACCTCAACACAAAATCAGATTTAAAGAGTGCAAGAGTTGCTTGCATCTGAAAAAACTGCATCTTTCAAAAATTATCTGGAAGGCCTTGATGTCACACCAGCATCTAATTACTCTTTGTGGCGCGCTGCTAAAAAGTTTAAAACACCCGTTGAGTTTAAGCCACCTCTGCGCACATCTACCGGAGGTTGGGCAAGAAGCGATACTGAAAAGGTAACATATTTGCTGAGCATTTAAAATCCGTATTTACACCCAATACATGTACCGGTGTTGCTGATTTGCCTAGTGTATTTGCTCTACACCCTCGACCCTTAAAATTTATGATGTGTGATGTACAAAAACTAATTGCCGAACTCAACCCGACTGCTGGAAGCTTGCCAAGGTTAAAATGATTCCAAAGCCAGGTAAAGATCTTACCAAGGCTGAGTCATATAGGCCAATAAGTTTACTGTCAACAATGTCAAAGCTTTTTGAAAAGCTACTCATGACAAAATTGTCTTCAATTTTAACTGATAATATGTGCATCCCGGACCATCAATTTTGTTTTAGAAGCCAGCATAGCACCATTGAGCAAACGCATAGATTAGTTCAATTTATCAGAAAAAGATTTGAGGAAAAGAAGTATTGTTCTGCCGTGTTTATTGATGTTTCTCAGGCATTTGATAAAGTGTGGCATGAAGGCCTGATTTTGAACTTGAAGACATACTTACCAATAAACATTCTAAATCTTTTGGAAAATTACATTGTTGCACGAAAATTTACAGTTGTGGAAGGACACTTTATGAGTATGCCTGAAACTATCTCATCCGGTGTGCCACAGGGGAGTATACTGGGGCCATTTTTATATTTGATTTATACTTGTAATATGCCTGTGAGCAGTAGTATCCACACTTCTACATTTTCGTATGCACAAAACCCTGATGAGGCATCCCGAAAACTCCAGGAACACATTAGCCAGATGGAACTATGGTTAAACTTATGGAGAATTAAGGTAACTGAACAAAAGTGTGTCCATATAACATTTACCTTACGAAGAGATACTTGTTCCCCCATTCGGATTAATAATCAAGTTGTTCCTCAACATTCACATGTGAAATATCTTGGTATACACCTCGACCGAGGGCTTACATGGAAACATCACATTGACTATAAGTTAACTCAAATGAAACTAAAATTAACTCAGGTACATTGACTGATTGGCAGAAATTCAACACTCAGCCTAGACTGCAAACTTTTAATATACAAGTCGATTTTAAAGGCAATATGGTGTTACGGTATCCAGTTATGGGGTACTGCTTCAGCTTCAAATGTAGAGAGAATTCAACGAAGACAAAACAAAATTTTAAGGTTAATAACATCTGCTCCATGGTACATTAAGAATTCAAATATACATCGTGATTTAAATATGCCACTAGTGACTGAAGAAATTGCAAAATACGCAGGCAAATATCTAACAAAACTCGAGTCACATCCTAATCCGCTTGCTCGTAATATTTTGAACTTTACTGGACGCATCCTTTAAAAAAGAGAGATACAAGGGCTCTAATACTAAACACTCCGAATGAAGTTGCTTGAAAAAAAAAATTTTGTTGCTTATCACTACTTATGTCTTATTTAAAATTTTCACTTAGTTATGTCTGGCATTGGTCGGGACTATTAATTATGTGTTCGATTTAAGATTTGAATACTTATTGTTAGTTCATATATGAAGATACAATAAATAAAAAAATAAAAAATTTTGGCGATTTTTTTGATTTGGCCGATTTTTTTTTCATATAAGCGATTTTTTAATTTTCGGCGATTTTTTTCATATTTTCAATGAAAAACCCAATCGCCAAGTTAATAAGAATTAGACTCGATTTGGAAGAATATGACTTTACAGTTGAATATCTGAGGGGAAAAGATAACTATATTGCCATATATCACGACTAGATCGATGACCAATACAAAAAAAGAAAAGAATAGTTATGAACTAAATAAACAACATAAATCTGATCAAAAAAAATAAAAATAATGATAACCCCAGTGCATATGTACCTTTAACAAACACATTCAAAAAACACTATAAACTAAAGATTTCCCCCAGAAGATGTTATGTCAAACGTTGAAAGTCTATAGTAACATATATACAAATTAATGATTTGTTTGCTAACGAGAATTTTGACTCAGGACAATTTTTCTCTAGGCTCGAAAAAGTGGCCGGTAAACACAATATATATATAATTTACAAGTGGCACCTAGAGAAAATTTTCGAATTTATCTCTATTAATGAATTTAAAATTATGGGCAATAAAAATTTTAATAAAATTAAAGTAGCTCTACTGAATGCGGTGACCCAAATTGATAACAAGAATGCTAAGGTAATTCTTGAGATTATGCTGAAATATTACGATGATCCCATAGAAAGAGGACATTGTAGACTATATAGAACATTAGAAAAAATGTAAAGATATTACTATTGGAGAAATATGTCCAAAGACATATCTAAATACGTAAAAACATGTCATAAATGTCAAACGGCTATAACTTTAAAACAGAACAAAAATTTAATGACTCTGACACCAACGCCAACAAAAGCATTTGATACGGTAGTAGTAGACACAATAGGACCACTTCCAAAATCATGACTTACAAATGAATATGCTATCACAATAATATCTGATTTAACTAAATATTTAGTTACTATACCAATAAGAGACAAAAGCACTAAAACAATCGCTAAGGCGATATTTGAAAATTTTGTACTTACCTATGGGCCTATGAAGACGTTCACTTCGGACATGGGAACAAAATATTAAAAATCTATATTAACAGTACTTTGTAATCTACTAAAAATTTAAAAATTAACTTCGACATCTCATCACCACCAAACAGTGGGCACAATATACAGAAGTCATAGAACTTTCAATGAATACGTGCGTTCCTATATATTAATAGACAAATATGATTGGAACGAATGGCTTAAATATTTCCCTTACTGTTTTAATACAACACCATCAACAATACATAATTATTGCCCTTATGAGTTAGTCTTTCCAAAAACTCGTAATAGTTTTCAGATATTCGATATTAAATTTAGACAAAGTGCCACCAATACATAACATATATGACTATGCTAAGGAAACAAAAGTTAAGTAAGAAGTAGCATATAAGAGAGCTCAATAATTACTAGATACAAATAAACTTAAACAAAACTTAAACTATAATAAGAATGTACTTGATTATAACTTTAAAATAGGAGATCTAGTTTTACTCGAAAATTAAGCAGGTCATAAGTTAGAAATACAATACATAGGACCCTACAAAATTAAGAAAATAGATTTTAGAAATAATGTAACTATAGTTGATAAGGAAACAAATAAAACGCAAGTAGTTTATAAAAATAGACTTAAGTTATATAATCTTAAATAAAACAATACAAATGTATGTTCGAACTACATAGTGCACTATTAATATTACAAATATCAATACTCTTACTATATTCAGATAGCAAATATTTTTTATCCATTACAAATATTTTTTATAATTATGCAAGTACTTTTAAAATAACATCTAGATATAAACATATTGAAAGTAAAATATAGCTTGTAAAAGAATGTCCATAAAAATCAAAGTTTGTATGAACATTCTTAAAAAAGGTGGAGGTGTAGCGTGCTTTAAATATCACAACGACCAACATTGTATAGTAAACATTTAAAGTCAACTTGACCGCAACATAGATCACATCCAATTGCATTGAAAGTATTTTTGTGGACTGGGCATTTGACAATAATGCATTCGGGCAAATAACGCTCCATGAAGTGTAAGATAAATGTATTGACAGACTGCAACGTAAATATGTATTTTGTACAAATATTCTGTGACACGCATAGGTCTGATCAAAGGCCGCAGCATAATGCACTTGAATAAATCATATTTAATAACCACATGTTTTTATATATATTAATAAAATACAATACAGAATCTATGTTTTACAAATTTCTCATAAGACACACGCCGCACGCATACCGTGAGAAACTAAAAGGAACAATTCGCCTATTAAGCATATACCTTTTTTTCTCTTATGCAGCCAAATGCGTCTTTTCAAAAACTTGTAATAGTTTTCAGATATTCGATATTAAATGTAGATAAAGAGGCACCACTACATAACATATATGACTATGCCAAGGAAACAAAATTTAAGTTAGAAGTAGCATATAAGAGAGCTCAACAATTACTAGATAAAAACAAGTAAGAGTGCTATATTCGGCTGTGCCGAATCTGCCGAATATACCCTTTACCAAAGTGCGTTTATGTAGTATAGAGATACATACATAAGCACAGAGATATGTAGGTACATATTCATTTTGTGAAAAAATTCATACTTTTTTCTAGTGCAGTTTTTAGGTTTTTGACATTATGTTTAATTTGGTGCTTTTTAAATTTTTGGCGATTTTTTTTTCATATAGGCAATTTTTGTTTGGGTTTGGCGATTTTTTTCGGTTTTTGGCGTTTTTTAATTTTGGCGATTTTTTTTGTTCTGTCGATTTTTTTTGATTTTGACGTTTTTTTTTCATTTAAGCGATTTTTTTATTTTTTGTCGATTTTTTGGCGTTTTTTTTATTTCTGGCGATTTATTTTCGATTTGGCGATTTTTGCGGATTTTTGTCATTGTGGGGATCTTGTTTTCTTGTTTTGACACTTTTTTCTCGTTTTGTCGATTTTTTTCGGTTTTTGGGGTTTTTTTAATTTTGGCGATTTTTTTCGTTTGGCGTTTTTTTTTTTGATTTTGCCGATTTTTTTTATATAAGCGATTGTTTTAATTTTTGCCGATTTTTTTTCATATTTTTTTGATTTGGCCGATTTTTTTTTCATTTAAGCGATTTTTTTACTTTCTAGCGATTTTTGTTTATATAAGCATTTTTTTGTTTTTGCGATTTTTTTCGGTTTTGGCGATTTTTTAGTTTAGCATTTTTTTTCATTTTGGCTTTGTTTTGTTTTTGGCGATTTTTTTAAATTTTTGGCGATTTTATAATTTTCGGATTATTTAGTTTGACCGTTTTTGAAAATTTCAAGAGTTTAACTCTTACAGTTTCCATGATATAGCAATTTGTCAAAATTACATAGTCAAAATTTCATTAACTGATGGACCACCCTTTAATTTAATTTTTTTTAATTTTAGTGTTAATTGTTGTAGCCTATATAAAAATCCACTAATTTTACAAGTTTCAAGTGTCAATATACATATGTACACACATACATACAATTGTATGTATATTACATAGAATTTAAAAAGTTTTCGTCACTCATTTTGGAACACCCTTTAATTTTTAACTTTTATATATTTGTTGTTGAAGCGACCAAAGTTCTACATATACTGTCCAAATTTCAGACCCGTAGCTTTTACCGTTCCTGAGAAAATAGCCTTCTTCCTAAAACATCAAATATGTTTAATTATTAGGAAAAAAGTTAAAGTTTTCCAACCCTGGAAATGTTTTTTTAATTTGTTAAATTTAAAAAATTTTTTTTTAATTATAAATACTAATTTTATTCATACTGAAGTATAAAATAAGTTAATTTAATAAAAAAGTAATAAAAACTTGTTTTCGGTAGTTATTTTCTATGGGAAAATAGAGTTTGAGTTTTCCAGCTCTGAAACAGTCTACTCGATTTTTCTGATTTTCAATAGCAAAATTTTTCGGAAAATTTCTGACACACCAGTCCAAGAACGAAGTCTCTAGCTCTTCTGGGAGCTTGGGAAAACCGATTTCACGTACAGACAGACGGACATCGCTTGTTCGTCTTCCCTATGCATAAGGATCCAGAATATATATACTTTATGTGTCGCTTATTAATATTGTAGAAATTACAAACGGAATGACAAACCTATATATACCCTTTTACCATTTTTTGGTAAAGGGTATAATAAACCTAAGCAAAAATTAAACTATGATAAGAATATAATTGAGATAAATAAGAGATCTAATTTTACTCAAAAATGAAGCAGGCTATAAGTTAGAAATACAATACATAGGGCCTTACCGTGCGAAACTAAAAGGAATAATTTGCCTACTAAGCATATACCTTTTTTCTCTTACGTTATGATAGGCCGCGTTGTCAACTTTGAAATTTCAAAATGCATCCAAAAGCAGAAAAAGGTGCGCCATTTTCAAAATAACTCACTAAGCTTAGAATTTTTCATTTTTTATTTTAAAATGTTTATTGAAATAATTTTGCATAAGAAATAAAATATAATTTTTTGTAAATAAGAAATTTTTTTAGATTAATTAAACTGTAGTAAGTTTTAATCAGAAATAATTTCTTATTCGGACTTAAGTTAGGAAATTTAAATTCTTGTTGAATGAAATATTTTGTATTAATTACTGTGACTTTCTGGATAATAGAAGAAAAATTAGAAATCAGAAAACTGTACTTTTATTAGTAGGGGGAAATACCGATATTTTTCCGTGCAACCACGCACTTGATCAGCACCCTAATCTACTATCTACTTGGGTAGATAAATTTTTAATGAATTGGAATGTGAGAAATGGTTGTTGTGTATACAATTATTGATTAATAAAGCTAATATTTTCATCATTATTGTTATCATAGGGTCATAAAAGAGATTTCATTTCAAATTGTTTTGTTTCAATTATGTTGGTGCCACCAAAAATTTAAAAACGCACCAAAATTAAAAAAAGCGCACCACGTACCAACTAAGGAATTTTTCGCACAAAAAATTTCCAAAAGCTCCCAAAATGGTGCAAAACGCACCAAGGTGACAACGCTGATGATATGTTAAGCATTATTTTCATAAGTAGTATATAAGCCAATACAGTTTTCTTTTAAAATAAATGAATAAACATCCTCCTTGGGAGGTCCACGCTGAGCTCTTATTAAACAAAGAAATAGTTTACTTCATTAAAGTTACATAATTCATCTGCTTTAACAAAAGCAATTATCTGCCTCAAACCGTTTAGAGCCAGTGGCGTTAATTAGCGCCGGCACAATCGGGCAGATAAAACCTTTAGAAAATATATTAAATATTGCAGTACTTAATATATGATTGTTCCAGTCCTCAATTCTTCCTATGAGTTTTGCTGTACTGAACAATCTTCTAACCAAGGACCTCAGATCTTTTAGATCTTTGGTCCACCATGAAGGCTGATTTCTTTTGCCCGAGAAGACCACTGGACAGGACTGTTTAAAACAATCCCTACAAGTGATAGTGAAATATTCCACCTCCTTTTTCACACCTCTTTTCGTATCCACACCCTACGGAGTTTCTCTTGCCCTAATATCAACGGCGGCCCTATAGATGTCCCAGTCAGTCCTTCTTGGATTCATATTTGGGTCACACTTTTCCCCTGAAAAATTTAGATTGAAGGATATCCTACTGCATACTCGGTCAGTTTGTGCACACCAGCCTCCGGAGTATCAACCGCATCATAGGGCATATAGACTGATGCAAGCACAATTTCCAGCTTGCTCCTGGTCTCTCCATTAACGACTGTAAGGTCTCGGCTACTGAAAAAATTAAATAAAAATAATCCTTGCCCATCCCTTGCCTTACACCTTGTGACAGAGGCATACAACGTGTAGCCCGTGACTTTTGAACCGTAAACCCTATTTTTACTAATCCAATGTTTTAGGGTAAGAGTAGTTCGGACGAGGCTGCCTCACTTTGATGTAGGTTTATCTGCACCACTTGCAGCCTTCTTGGGATCATGCGACTTAGTAAATCTAAGTCTGAAAGTCCCCAAGCCAAGTCACAACGCCCTTCAACAACTGCAAACTTTACAAGACTCCTGATTTATTGCAAGCCAAAGATCTTTACCCGCGTTCTCTCTACAATCTATTAAAGCCAAAGGCAAGTTCTGCGCTTCCAGTACCGACAGTATGGTTTCCATCGATCTAACGTAAACGCTGTCACCACTGCCCGGAGAGGCAGATCTGAGGCTGTAACTTCCTCCAGTTTTGCTCCGGTCGAAGATCAATCAATTGATTTCCTATTACCGCAACTAACAAGTTTAACACCATTTGCCTAGTCTGCGCCATGGAATTGTAATCCCTCCTCCAGGTATTCACCCGCTAGGCCAATTCCATCGAGGAGTCTACCTTTAACCATCTGCAATAGTTCAGGATTGATCTTTATATCCGGATCACTCTTATCCACAACAGCCGCCCGAAGGTCACCTTTCTGTCATCGCCAGATCTTGCTTTCTTCGTTGACTCCTTTCAGAGATCCCTAAGAGAGCCAGCTGGTTTCAAAGCCTTCTTCTTACTACTTGACTGTGCCTTGTCTGCATCAACCATCGAGGACCCGATCACATTGGCAGACAAGGTACTGCCAGACTGCTTTTTATTTTTGGAGCTGGATGTGTCGATACAGTCCCTACACTCTTGCGAGTTAAAGCCTTGATTCCGTCGATACCCACATCTTTCTCAATTAAAGTGATCTACCCAGAAAAATACTAACAGGGCCGTAAATTCTTTCGAACTTCTTAACGTCCTGCCCGTAATTCCTGACCAGATGTCTCTCCTTTGCGGTATACAGTTTCGGATCTCTCTGGCTCATCTTATCCAGAAAGTCCAGAGATTTTCTAATGCCGCCTTTGGCTTTATCCAATTTTTTCAGACCATACTTGCCCATATTTCCAGGTAAGGCATCCTATCGGAAAATTTTATTTGAGGAAGATGAATGTGCCCTTTACCCACTGGGTCACTTATATGCTTAGATCCAACGGCTAGTTGAAATCAGTGTGATTTCTCTCTTGTTTTCCAACCCCAGTGACATATCTTCCAGCTTTTCACTGACACCTGCAGCTAAGTCACCCGATGGAGCATTGAGTTCACCAACTTTCTCCAGTTCTTTGAGCCACTGACTCTCCTGCGTGAACAAATTCTCATGCACGAGAGTCAGCAATTCGTTTCCCCCAAACGTTTCGTCCGTGGAGTTAACGTCATCATCCTTTTGACAGAACCATCCGCACAGTAACGGCGTGCGCAGAATAGGCAAAATTGTCTACAACCAACCCATGCCATAGGCGTTGGAGGAAGGGTTACTGCTAACGACTATTATTTATCCACTAAATTAGCAATTCAAGTCATCGGCACAGCCCCCTACCACTTGAATCTTAAAAAGTGTTTCTGTGTTCTAGCACAATACAACATAAGGCATAACGATGTACTAGAATGTACTAGAGGTAAAACAAATATTTTTGCAAAACAAAAGACAAAAAATACAAACCTTGTTGAGGTGACGTCATACATATTGCACTTAATCAACAAGAGGGTATTAATTCAAAATTTAAATTTTTGTAAGAAGTTATCTAACAACATCAGTACGCTTTCATCTCAAAAACCACATTTGACAACATTTTTGTGACATTGTATTGACTACTTTTATATAACCAAAAATGTATTATTTGAGTTAATACAAAAGTATGCATAGAAATGTATCGTATATTTTTATAAATAACACTGCACAACACTGATTTAGATGTCTAAATAAAAATAGCCGATTTTTATGTATTTTTGTCTCTTGATTACGATGGCGTCAATAGATTTTCTCTAGTAGTTCTAGTTTTTAAGATATAGTGTCATTTAGGATTTGCATAATTTGCACCTCTTTTTGAATAAACCCGTTAATATATCACGAATCGTACTCCTAACTTATAAATACTTTCTGAATTATTAATCTACCCAAAAATACCTTCCATTAAAATAGATTCACATTGAAAAGTATATCAGCGTATCTGACTATTATCGCAAGGATATTTAAAATCCTGTGTTTTTAGTTTAGTCCCTGAAAATTTTTGATATTAATTTTTCACTACTAATTAACTTCCAATAACACAAACATTTTCTGGACTGGTCCATACAAAATTTTTTTACGTAATAAAATCATTAATAACTTGTAAATGGACATATGTAATTTAAAAACAATTTTTTTTATGGCTTTCGAAAATAAAAATTTCAAGGTTTTTTTTAATATAACACAAAATATCTCTGAATTTAGAGAAGCTACAAAAGAAATAAACCGTTTTTGTAATTAGCGAACAAAAATACATACGAATTCGTTATATTTGATAAAAAAAATTAAAATTAAACAATTTTTAAGGACACAATTTTAAATATCCTTGCAATAATAGTCAGATACGCTGATATACTCATTAATGTGAATCTATTTAAATGAGAGGGATTTTTGTGTAGATTAATAATCCAGAAAGTATTTATAAGTTTGGAGTACCATTCGTGATATATTAACGGAATAATACCAAAAGAGGTGCAAATTATGTAAATCTTAATGACACTATATCTTCAAAACTAGAGCTGATAGGGAAAATCTAATGACGCCATCGTATTCAGAAGACAAAAATACATAAAAATCGGCTATTTTTATTTAAACTTCATCAAAACCCTCTATTTTGTTGTGCAGTGTAATGTTTTATTTTGATTTGAGCCTCTATTCAAGTTAAAAATAATCAAATTGTTTTAATTTAAATTTTGTTGCTTTTTGAGTTGATACCTGTGTTTTGTATAAAATTTGTTTTATGATGTGATTTCAATTTGAAATGTGACTGTTTTTGTGAAGAAACTGCTCTCTTATTTTTAGTGGTGACTCTTTTCATAACTCTGACGTTTTTCCCCAATAATTGCAAGTTATTAAAATAAAACCAATGTAAATATATTTGCTAATGGAATTTGTTTACTATGATGAATTCGGATTTTCAAATTATCTTAAAATGTAACGACAAACAGTTTTTCGTCAATACTGAAAATTTTGAGTTAATATACTCTTGCTGATGAAATGCAATATTAAACTTACTTGTGTTTACTTTTCTACATTTTATTACAATAAATTAAACGAAAAGTATTTCGAAATTTCCATTTGTGAACATCACAAAACTTTTATTTGTTGTAAATAAAGTCTTCGACACACATGTGCCTTAAGTTAGATAACATGTCGTATAAACATGTTATGTCGCATAAACCATGCACATGGACAAAGAGTGATCCCTCAAAACACCAGCGATCACAATTGGGTGTACGCCCAAAACTCTATCCCGAACTTGCGTATACTGGTGGGTCATATCGACCTCCATTACTAACAAGATTAGTTACGAGACCTATCCCTAGTAAAACTTATTAATATCAACACCAAAATCGACCACCTTTTAATCTATACCAAAATAGGAACACAAATACGAATGTTTCATCACAATTTTGCCAGCAACAAAATTTCAATAATGTCCGAGGTCCTGTACCAATGGATGTGGATCGTTCCGTCCATACTAAACAGGTGAAGTATGTCAATAGGCCTCCATTTGATACCACAATTAAAAGACCTTATGAGTCTTATCAGGGCCCGGCAATTAAATTTCAGTGAACTTTAATACAAGCAGACAAAGTTCCAGATAGCTTTTCGGATCAAGTTTGTTACGGAGAGGTAACCGTGGGAGAAAACATTGAGGATTTCACTTTGATCATCCTGAGAGGGTAGAGGAAACCGAAAATAATTTTGATACATATTCTATTGAATATTTAAATGCAGATTTGAAATTTTTGGGTAAATAGTTTTTCTTTAACTTACTTTATGGTATGTTTGAGGAACGGAAAATACTTATAATTTCTTTAGATACTGGTAGTAAAAATTTTAAATATAACCTAGCTTGAGACATTTTTTTTCTTTAATTGAATGAGATTTCTGATTAAAATAACCTAGCGTTATAACAAATCCTTTACCTAACAGAAAAAATTTCTTCGCAAAATCAATATCTGGTGATGTTAAAATTACACAGCATTCCTTTTTGAATCTTTTCGGCCTCACGAATGCACCAATTAAATTTTTTTCCTTTTGCCAGGAATGTTACTCTAACAGATATTTCGGCTGTGATCTATACCTCAGAAAGTTATTTTACTTACATATATACCAATGCATATTTTATGACGTTAACCACCTTGACACTAAAACAGAATACATTTCGCAATATCAGTCGAATTCTTTAAGAAACATGATCAATAGAAATAGAAATTTATTTTCTGAGCCTGATGATAGACTTATCTATATCCCAAAGGTTGTGGGTGAAATAATGACCATCACTGAAACACCTACTTGTACAAGAACCTTTCCTTATCCATTGGTATTGAAAGGCGTAGTTGATAAAGAAATTGAAATATTACTCAATGATGAGATTATAAGAACATCACATTCGCCTTATAATTCACAATTTGGGTGGTCCCTAAGAAAGTAGATGCTTCAGGCAATAGAAAAAACAAAGTAGTGATAGACTTCAGGAAACTGAATGAAATCACAATTCCAAAAAAATATCCCATTCCCGAGATTAGTGAAGTGTTGGAGCACTTACGCGGGAACAAATATTTTTCGGTGATTGATCTCAACAACGGATTTCACAAAATTCCACACAGGGAAAGAGATTAGAGAAAACAGCATTCTCAGTAAGGAATGGGAAGTATTAATTCACAAGACTTCCCTTTGGACTCAGAAATACTCCTCCCATATTTTAAAGGGCACTTGATGATATCCTTCGAAGCCAAATAGGAAGAATTTTCTATTTCTATATTGATGACATAATAATATTCAGCAAAGACGAAAAATTCCATCTACAACACCTGGGCGAGGTCTTTGCTACACTAAATTCCGCAAATATGAAAGTGTAATTAGAAAAGTGTAAATTTTTTGGAAAATGATGTAAAATTCCTGGAATTTTTGTATCTGAAAATGGATTGAGAGCTTATCCAAGAAAAGTAGAGGCAATAGCAAAATATCCATATCCCAACACACTTAAAGATTTGCGTTCCCTTCTGGGTCTCTTTAGTTATTATCAAAATTATTAAAATTTTTTTGTGTAACGTAGAGAAAGAAGCCATTAAGAAACTGAAAAACGCTTTCCCATCACAGAAAGCTATTCTGTCATACCCTGATTTTGAAAAGGAGTTCAACCCTCCAACTGATGCTTCTAACATAGCAATAGGAGCAGTATCGAAGGAAGAACAAAATTTAGCCACAAACGAGAAAGAAATTCTGGCTATCATTAGGCTTTGCAAAACCTAGGAAACTATTTATATGGAACAGCAAAAGTGATGATTTTTACTGATCGCCAACTCCTAACATATGCCCTCCGTAATAAAAATTCGAACACAAAAATGAAGTGATAGAAAGCCATCCTTAAGGAATATAATCATGAAATACACTACTAACCTGGAAAAACAAATGTGGTTGTGGTAGAAAAAGATTACAATCAAGAAAATTTATTGTCCTTACTGAAGAGATACCTTAATCCTTCAGTAACAAACTGTATCAAAACTCCAGAATCCATTATGGGAAAAATACAAGAATTATACCCTGATCATTTTCGAAATTACAAAGCACGCTTTTTACAACTAGTTGTGGACGATATTCTCTCAGAATCAGATCAGGAGAATATTCACCACCAAAATGCGCTTGAAAATAAAATACATATTTTGGAGAAATATTATATCCCAGGTATGTTAGCAAAAATCAAGTGATATCGTGTTGTAAAAAGAACAGATATGAAAGACACCCATCAGTGCGGAAAAATAATGAAACACCCATTTCAACTTATACTGGACAAGTGATTCATGTTCATATTTTTCCACTGATAAAAAACTAGTTATGACATGCCTAGATATATTTTAAACGTTTGCTCAGTTAATAATTCTTCCCAGAAAGTAAATCGAGGACGTTAGGAAGCCTTTAAGAGATCTTGTCTTTTATTATGGAGTCCCAAAAACAATTGTCATTGACAATGAAATGACCCTTAACTTAGCTTATCTCCTGTTTATTATGGCGGATGAATTGGGACTCGAGGTTTTTACCACACCCCTTGCAATAGCAAAGAAAACGGTCAGGTTCAGCGTTTCCATTCAACGCTTGCCAAAATATATAAATATGTTTTAATGCTTGTAAGTATTTATTGTATCTTCAAATATGAACTAACAATAAGTATTAAAATTTTTAATCTAAAATACAATTATAGGCCCGACCAGTGACGAACATAAACTTATTGATCGTTACAAATAAAACATAAGTAGTGATAATCAAAAAGTAAAAATAAGTATTTTCAAGAAGTCCCATCTGAAGTGATGAGAATTAGAGCCCTCACGTGCTCTTTTTTAGGCAGATGTATCCAGTAAAGCTCAAAATATTACGAGCAAGCAGGTTAGGATGTGACTCGAGTTTTGTTAAATATTTGCCTGCGTATTTTGCAATTTCTTCAAGCACTAGTGCCATATTTAAATCACGATGTAAACTGGAATTTATAATTTACCATGGAGCTGATGTTATCAAACGTAAATTTTTTTGCCTTCGTTTCATTCTCTCGACATTAGAATCTGAATCAGTCCCATATTGGCTTCATAAGCAATTTGTATAGTTAAAATTTGCAGTCTATGCTGAGTGATGAATTTCTACCAATCAGCTAATGTATCTGAGTTAATTTAAGTTTCATTTGTGTTTGCTTTGAATCAAAATGGTGTTTCCATGTAAGTATTCGATAGAAGTGTCTACGAAGGTATTTTACGTGTGAATTTTGGGGAACAACTTGATTAATCATTCGAAATGGGGAACAAGTATCTCTTCGCAGGGTAAATAATTTGAAGGAATAATTTGTTATTGATTCTAATGGGGAAACATGGTAAATGTTACCTGAACACACTTTTGCTCATTTACTTTAATTCTCCATAAACCATAGCTTAAGCTGTGTTATATGTTCTTATATATATATCAAAAGCTAACACAAGCTTTAATTTCAGTCGCCTTGAAGTCACTATTGAAAATCTTGTGCAAACTATCAACAACTTTACAACAAATATGACAGGCATGATGAAAAAAATTCTATAAATGCAGAACACACTGCTACAAGTCATGAACAAGTTAAAAATATGTTTCTGGAACGTAAACGGCATTTGCCGACACAAAAATGAACTTAAGCACTTCCTTACGGAAAAAAATTTATATAATGTTGGTCTCTGAAACTCATTTGAGTTCGAGAAACCTCTTTAAAATTAATGACTACACTATATGTGTTATAAAGGACCCTAGAGGAAGAGCTTGCGGTAGATCAGCAATTCTAATAAAGTCAAGACTCCAACACTATATTATTTACAACATTTGTGAAGAACATCTACAACCAACTAATATTTGCGTCGACAATTTTTGTACAAGTTTCATAATATCTTCAATTTACACCCCTGCCAGATTTTCAATCACTGAGCATGAATATGAGGATTTCTGTAAATCGCGTATTACCTTGCTTTGTAGCAGCTGACGGCTTCAATGCAAAACATACGTACTGGGGTTCGCGCCTGGTAACACCTAGAGGTCGAGCGTTGCTTAATACTTACTGGCCTACTGACGTACGAAAAATTCCGGATGTTATAGATTTTGGCGTCATGAAAAATATCCATACGGACTTAATTCACGTGGAGTCCTCTCTAGATCTCTCCTCCGATCACTCTCCCTGTAATGTAATAAATGAAAGACTAATACACGAGCGTTTTCTGAGTGATCAAAGTATATTAATATTTCATTTAAAATATCTTCAGTTATACACTAAATTATTCTTATTTATTCTAATATACATACATTTAGCTTACATTGTATTTAATAACTATACATTGTACCATACACACGTTTGAAGTTCAGTGCCAGTTCGCTTTACTCATAGTAACAATTTATTTAAGTAAGCATAATTCAAACTATTTAGCAATATCGAGCATTGACCGGTAATTGTAAGAATATAATGTTACCAAAATTCCAGCGTTTATGGCTAAGAGTGTTTGCAATTAAAAATCGTCACTAACCGATAATTATAAGAATATTATGTTAACGAAATTCCAGCGTTTATGACTAAGTGTGTTTGCAATTAAAAATCGTCAATAACCTATCATAACAAGACGTTGACTTTAAGTTGGTTCAATTTGTTTACATATTTTAGAATATTATTGTTTTTTGTGAATATCAGATTGCTGTGACTGTTTGTTGAGGTTCATGAATATGTCGTACAATGTATACACTACACCCCTACTCTTTCAGTTAAAATTACACAATTTTGTGATTTTTTTTTAAATTTTGTAATTTTATAAAACTTTTTGTTAATGTGCTGCCTGCGTGGTACAATGTTTACATTATTTTATATTATTATTACATTATTTTTTATATATAGATAAATATTAAATTCTTATTGTATTTATTTATTTAGAAAAAAAAGTAGTGTGTTGTTTAAGTGGTACAATGTTGGTTGATTTTTATAGTTCTTAATTTTAGTGTTATATTCTTATGATAACTAAAAAAAAATATTTTTTTGTATATTGTAAATTAATGTTGCAATTCTTTTGCTAAAAATATTTTATTCTTACGTTTAGTAGTTTTTATTTCTTATATTTCTTTAATAAATTTCTATGGACAGTTTTGATTTTTCCATTCATTTTTAATTCTACATTTACATTATCCAAATTTATTATTTCGTAGGGACCATAATATAGTGCTTCATATTTTCTTCTATTTTCATTTTTCATTAAAACTAAGTCTCCTATTCTAAGATCTCTTCTGTTAGTCTTATTATATAATTCTAATTGTGTCTTTTTCTTTACTGCTTTCATAAACTTTCTAGCATTTTCTAGAGAATTTTTAATTATAACTCTTAATTCACATGCGTAATTGTCTAAATTATAACTTCTATTTTCATTATTTCTTCACCTGGTAAGGTAGGTATTATGCCAAATATTATCTCAAATGGTATGCAATTTGTGTCTATGTGAGGCGTTATATTGTATGCAAAAGAATAATAAGTTATCCAGTCATGCTAGTACTCATCATTTACGAATGACAAATAGTATTCATTTAGAACTCTATGATTTCTTTCTACAGTACCAAGTGTTTCATGATGGCACGGTGTGGATATTTTATGTTATATTTTTAGCAAAGTACATACTTCTTTCATTAATTCGTTTACAAACTCTCTACCTCTGTCCGATTTTAGTATTTAAATATCCCATACTTCAATATTAAATTTTCTGTCAAACATTTTGCGATTGACTTGGCTTCCTTTGTTTCCATTGGTGCAGCTATTATATATTTAGTTAATTCACATTGCATTGTTAATATATGTGTATCGATAGTCTTCAGAAGGTCGTAAAGGGCCAACTGCATGACAATAGTGGAAAAACTATTTTTTTGCTGTGTCTGTAATGCATAACGGTTCTTTGGTGTGTCTTATTTGTTTGTTTCTCTGACATAGATCACATTCTAAAACGTACTTTTTTACCATTTTGTACATATTTTTTCATATGTATTTTTGTTTCAATTTAATCAAAGTTTTTCTTACTCCGAAATGTCGTCCGCATGGTGTGTTGTGATACAATTTAATTAATTAATTTTTTCTGTTTCCATTTGTTGAGGATTGTTATATAAAATTATTTTTACACCATTTTCTTTGCATGTGTCTAACTTTTCTTTAAACCTTTCTATTCTTATTTTCTTAAATATTTCGTCAACTTTTTCTATTGCGAATCTTATATAATTTGTTTTGCCTAAAACAGAAGGTAGTTTCTCCAATATATTATCTAGATAATAAGGATTATCGCAACATCTGATGCGCATTTCATGTAGGACAGAATTGTTTTCGATTTTCATTTCTTTTCCAGATTTTTCGAATATAAATTTAAATTTTCTTGTAAGCTTTATATCATTTATAGATTTATAATCCCAAACTTTGAGTTGATCAGGCTCATTAGGATCTCTATTATTATTCTTTTTATTTTTCTTGTATTTACCTAGGTTTTTGGTTTCCTCAATTTGTATCCTCTTTTTATTCATATTATTTGTTATCACCAGCGATATTTCATCATTAATTTTTCATCGATCATTTCTTTTAACATTTCTGAATCTAATTCTATTCTTGACAATGCGTCTGCGTTAGTGTTATTACTTCCGTTTTTGTATATTATTTAAAAATCATAATCTGACAATTCCATACGAATTCTAGAAAGCTTTAAATTCGGATTTATATATGAGAATAGTCCAATTAGTGGACGGTGGTCTGTGACTACAATAAATTTTCTGCCGTAGAGGTAGGATCTAAAAAATTGTATTCTAGTATAACTATCAGTGTTATGGGTTTTTTGTTGAATTTCTTCTAGTATTATTTTATGCATTCTAGCTATAAAATATTAGTTGTTGTTTTTGTTCTTGCTTTAATTCGATTAATTGCTAAAAGATAAGTTTCAATACAACTTCATAGATTTTATTTATCATTACATGAATTTAATTTTTTTTTCAAATAAATTTTTTTAGATGTTTTAACAAATCTATTGCTTCTTTTTTATCTAGCAGATCTATTAATTATCTTTGTTTTTCTTCAAATATGAAAACAAATTTCTAAATTCTTTTTTAAGTTCTGAATTTCTATCTCTGCTCAATTATTGTGTCCTTAATACATGGTTCCACTGACTTTAATTTATTTAATATTATTTCCTTTAACAAAACTTTTATAAGTCTCCATATTTTTATCTCTATAAATATTATTACTGGTATTATTATGATTGCGAGTATTATACAACTTAAATATTTGTTCAGAAATTTTTTAGAATGTTGAAAAAATACCTGTATTTTAAAATACATTGTTAATTTGGTCTTTTATATGTTTCTTATTTTATAAGTTATATCTATTTTTATCTACCAAACAAGGATACATATACATATGTATATATTTCTTGTAAGTTTTCTAAATGCGATTTTGTATTTATGATAGTGTGTCTAATATTAATTTCATGGTTTTCAAAAATAGTTTATATGAAAATTGGTGAAAAACAGTAGTTATAATTTGTAATTTTAAAGTCAGTCATTATCAAAATTTTAAAGGAAGTTATACATATATATAATAATAATAATAATTTTTTTTAGTTAATACTACTTAGCAGAATTGAATTTTTTTTTTGCTTTTGATAGATACTTTGATATTTCTTAAATTGTATTTATTATTACAGTTTTCTTTTTTGAAATTTGACATTATTATATGTGTGTTGAAAAGAATTTAAAAAATTTCTAATTTAAGCATTTTTTATACTTTTTTTTTGCATAAGAAATTTTCAAAGACATTTTAGATATAATTTAATAAATTTTTCTTTGTTTATGTAAAAGTTAAAAAGTTGTTTACTAATATTAATGAAATTAAAATATATTTCAAACTTTGGTTTTGTTTTATCCTTTTCTTTATTATCCTTTTTGCCATTTTTGCGATCGTCGTCTTGGCATACATTTGGGGCATCAACATCTGCCTTATTGTCATTTTTAAAATCATCAAATCAAAAATTTGGAGATGCTTTTCTGGAAATCCAGTTGTATGAACTCATTGCCTTGCTCGTAACGAGGATGGTTCATGTCTTATATCGATGGTGTCCTGTTTTACAAAAAAAAATTTTTTTCTCGATATATACCAGCTAGCATAAGCTATGTATGCTGGCTGGTGTCTTACTGGTGCTCTTGTAATTAGATTTTAGTTATTTATTTGCTGTTTATATCTAATTTAGAGCAGGATCACCATGTAATGTATTAAATGAAAATCTAATACACGAGCGTTTGCTAAGTGATCAAAGTATATTGATATTTTATTTAAAATCTCTTCAGCTTTTATACTAAATTATTCTTACTTATTCTAATATACATACATTCATACATTTAGCTTACATTGTATTTAAAAACAATGTATAGTACCAAACACACGTTTGAAGTTCAGTGCCATTTCGCTTTACTCATAGTAACAATTTATTTAAGTAAGCATAATTCAAACTATTTAGCAATAGCGAGCATTGACCGAACAAAATTCCAGCGTTTATGACTAAGTGTGTTTGCAATTAAAAATCGTCACTAACCTATCATAACAAGACGTTGACTTTAAGTTAGTTCAATTTGTTTACATATTTTAGAATATTATTGTTTTTTGTGAATATCAGATTGCTGTGACTGTTTGTTGAGGTTCATGCATAGTAGTGTATACACTACACCCACAATATTTAAAATTTTCAACCCACTAAGAAGTGATTTAAATAACTCACATGTGAAAATTATTAATGGGGTCAACTGGCTAGGATTCAAAAAATATCTTAGTAGTCACTGCAGTGAAAACATTCAGCTAAGATCATCTGATGATATTGAATTCAACATTTTTAAAATTAACGAAAATATTATATTATATATTATTAAACAGGCTGCTACGCTTTTTAGCGCGCTACTAGAAATCTTAAGACCAGTTGATCCTAAATCACTATTGCGTGCTTCGACCGGAGGCTGGGCAAGAAGCGATTGTGAGAAATGTACGGTTGATGCTGATCTACCCCTCGCCACTTAAAGTTTAAGATGCGTAAAGTACAAAAAGTAATTGCTGAACTCAGCCCGAAGAAAGCACCAAGTATTGATGGCATTAGTAACAAAATGCTGATTAACTTGCCTCATATTGCAATAAGAATCCTGCTATTTATATTTAATGCTATTTTAAGAATGCAGTAGTTTCCTCTTAACTGGAAACTTACCAAGGTAAAAATTATTCCAAAGCCGGGCAAAGATCTTACCAAGACTGAGTCATATAGGCCTATAAGCTTACTACCTACAATCTCAAAGCTTTTCGAAAAGCTGCTCATGACTAAATTTTAAAACATTTTAGCTGATAATGGGTGCATCCCGGACCGTCAATTTGGATTTAGAAGTCAGCAAAGCACCATTGAACAAATGCATAGACTGGTCCAAGTTGTAAGAAGAAAATTTGAAGAAACAACTAGAGTTATTATGTTATAAACTTTCATTTAAACAAATGAGAAGCTCAACCAATATCAAATTTGAAACAAGAATTCAGTAATGAAGATTTTTTTTATTTTCTTACTTTACTACATTGACTACAATTTTTGTTACTGCAATTTTTTACAATTCTGCTTTGAAATTCCACTAGTGTCCACATTATGAAATTCTAATTTTACTATGATGTTTTGAAATAATTTTAGTGAACCACAAATTTGCCTGAAAACTGTGTACCCATCCACAATCTCCTCACCCTACTCACCGAGTTCTCGTTGTACATTCATAGTGAACAGTCGATTTAGCGGAGTTTTTATTTCATACTAAACAAAAAAAATCAAACGAAAAAAATATTCGGAATACATATTGTTTTTGACAAATTAAGCTTCATTTGCGTTACTAATATTTTTTTACATAGTTATAAATAACAAAAACAAAAAAACCGTAAACAAAAACAACAACAAACAAACAAAGTGCCCTTGAGGAATACTCTATATGAGTACCTCAAAAACAAATAACTTTGAAGTGAGTTCTAATGGCAGAAATGCCTATTTTACTGTGAGCTCTGAAGCTCTTAATGAAAATAATAAAAATAAAAAATCTGATAATAGACTTACTGAGAGCTCTGAAGCTCTTAATGATAACAAATTAAATAAGAAATCAGATAGTAGCCTTTTTTTAACGGCGAGGCCACTTTTTCGTCAGCGATCAACTTCGCTTTGTCCAATGCCAACTAGTGATTCGTTAACATTACCGTTGCCTAGTACTTCTACATTTAACTCAGCGATATCATCCGCTTCGGGCTCGTGGTCATCACTTAACCAAGTTTTTACTGAAGTTAAGAGCAGCCCAAAACCCAAGGTCCAAGTGGGAATGGACAGATATATTACAGTGGTAAAGCGCGGACGAAGCCCAAAGTCTTCGAAAATTTCATCTGCTCCAAAAATGTCTAGGGATAACAGCGCATCCTCTATTAACCGCCAAAATCGTTTTCAAATATTACAAGTTGACAACAACGAACCCGATGTATCTACGAACAAAACATTTAAGCCACCACCTATATATTTGAGAGAAAAAAATTCAAACGCTATTATAAAAAATTTAATTTCAGTCATTGGTGAGAATAAATTTCACATCGTTCCAATAAAACGTGGAAACATTGATGAAACCAAAATTCAAATTTATGAAGAAAAAGATTTTCGCAAACTGATTACTGAATTTGAAAAAAGTAAGAAAAGTTTCTACACATATCAGCTTAAAAGTGCTAAAGGCATGCAGATCGTATTGAAGGGCATCGATTCCTATGTTGCTCCCGAAGAAATAAAAGATGCACTCGTCCTCCAGGGATTTAAGGTAAAAAATGTATCTAACATAATAAATAGGGAGAAGATTCCTCAGCCTCTATTTCGCGTCGAACTTGAGCCAAACGATATAAAATTGAAAAAAAGCGAGACTCATCCAATTTATAATTTGAAATATCTCTTATATCGAAAAATAACAGTTGAAGAACCACACAAGCGTTCTGGACCCGTACAGTGCCATAATTGTCAAGAATATGGTCACACAAAAACTTACTGCAAGTTACCTTCAGTTTGTGTTATCTGCGGTGAATTGCACGGTACTGCTGGTTGTACTAAGCCTAAAGATTTAGCAGAAAAAAAATGTAGTAATTGTGGAGGTAATCACACCGCTAACTACAGAGGATGTCCTGTCTATTCTTTCGTTAAACAGACTATGGGGCAAAAACCCAAATTAGCTCCAGCACAAACAGCAAACGCTCACTCCGCCACTTTTGCTCATATGAGCCAACCTGTCACTTCACGTATTTCGTATGCCGACGCAGCTAAGACTAGTTCTATTCCCACACAAAATATTCCGCCTCAAAATAATTCAACGAATGCAAACTCAAGCTTTAATTTTAGTCGCCTTGAAGCTACTATTGAAAATCTAGTGCTGACTATAAATAATTTTACAACAAATATGACTAGCATGATGCAAGAAATGCTACGAATGCAGTCTACACTGCTTCAAGCATTAGTTAACAAGCCATGAACACGTTAAAAATATGTTTCTGGAACGCAAACGGCATTCGCCAACATAAAAATGAACTTGAGCACTTCCTTACGGAAAAAAATATTGATATAATGTTGGTCTCTGAGACACATTTGACTTCGAGAAGTCTATTTAGGATTAATGGCTACATTTTATATGATTCAAAGGACCCAAGAGGAAGAGCTTGCGGGGGATCAGCAATTTTAATAAAGTCAAGACTCAAGCATTATATTCTTGACAACATTTGTGAAGAACATCTACAAGCAACGAATATTTGTATCGAAAATTTTTGCACAAATTTTGTCATATCATCAATTTACTCTCCTCCTAGATTCGCAATTACTGAGGATAAATACGAGGATTTTTACAAATCTCTTGGCCCTTGTTTCATAGCAGCTGGAGACTATAATGCAAAACATACTTTCTGGGGTTCGCGTCTTATCACACCTAGAGGACGATCGTTGTTCAACACAATTTCAAAAATGGGCTTGGACGTCATTTCGAGTGGAGAGCCCACTTACTGGCCTACTGACATACATAAAATTCCGGATGTTATAGATTTTGGCGTCATGAAAAATATTTCTAGGGAATTAATTCATGTTGAAGCTTCCCTAGATCTAGCGTCCGATCACTCTCCCACGATCGTTACAATCTGTAGCCCACTGAGAAGTGCTCTACCTCACCCATATGTGAAAATGGTCAGTCGTGTTAATTGGCTGCGATTCAAAAAATATCTTAGTACTCATTGCACTGAAAACATTAAGCTTAGAACTCATGACGATATTGAATCTAATATTGCTAATCTTAACGAAAACATTAAGCAGGCAGCTGAACATGCCACTTCCTCCCATCCGCAGACTGGGTTTAACAGAATATATTCTACAGATATTGAACATCTCGTATGTGCAAAAAGAAGAGCTAGAAGAGAGTGGCAACAGCACAGATCACCCCAAAATAAAATTAGATTAAAAGAGTGCACTAAAAGACTCCAAGAACTGCTTGCATATGAAAAAACTGCATCTCTTAAAAACTATCTGGAAAATCTCGACGTAACACCAGCATCTAATTACTCTTTGTGGCGCGCTGCGAAAAAAAATTAAAACACCCGTTGAGTTTAAACCACCTCTGCGCACTTCTACCGGAGTTTGGGCCAGGAGTGATATTGAAAAAGGTAACTTGTTTGCAAAGCATTTAAAATCCGTATTTACCCCAAACACATGTACTGGTGTTGTTGATTTCCCGAGTGTAGTTGCGCTACCCCCTCGACCCATAAAATTTAAAATGTGTGATGTACAAAATCTAATTGCTGAACTCAACCCGAAGAAAGCACCGGGTATTGATGGAATTAGTAACCAAATGCTAATAAAATTGCCTAGTATTGCATTTAGAATCATGTTATTCATTTTTAATGCCATTTTACGACTAGAGTATTATCCCCACAGCTGGAAGCTTGCCAAAGTTAAAATGATTCCAAAGCCAGGCAAAGATCTGACCAAGGCAGAATCATACAGGCCAATAAGTCTGCTATCAACAATGTCAAAACTTTTCGAAAAACTGCTCATGTCAAAATTGTCCCCAATTCTAATTAGTAGTGGATGCATCCCAGACCATCAGTTTGGTTTTAGAAGTCAGCATAGCACCATTGAACAAACGCATAGATTGGTTCAATGTATAAGAAGAACATTTGAAGAAAAGAAGTACTGTTCTGCACTGTTTATTGACGTTTCGCAGGCATTTGATAAAGTGTGGCATGACGGCCTAATTTTAAAATTAAAATCATATCTACCAACAAATTTGGTGAATTTATTAGAAAGTTACATTACTACCCGGAAGTTCACGGTTGTGGAAGGAGAATTCATGAGTGTGCCCGAAACTATATCATCCGGTGTGCCACAGGGGAGCATTCTGGGGCCAGTTTTGTATTTGATTTATACTTGTGATATGCCACTGAGCAGTAATATCCATACATCTACGTTTGCCGATGATACAGCCTGCCTTAGTATGCACGAAAATCCTCATGAGGCTTCCCGATATCTACAAGAACATATTAGTCAACTGGAACTATGGTTAAAATTATGGAGAATTAAGGTAAACGAGCAAAAGTGTGTTCAGGTAACATTTACCCTGCGAAGAGATACTTGTTCCCCAATTCGAATCAACAATCAAGTTATTCCTCAGCATTCACATGTAAAATACCTTGGTATACACCTTGATCGACGACTTACATGGAAACACCATATTGACTCAAAGCTAGTACAAATGAAACTTAAACTAACTCAGATATATTGGCTGATTGGTCGAAATTCAATACTCAGCCTAGACTGCAAACTCTTATTATACAAGTCGCTTTTGAAGCCAATATGGTGCTACGGAATTCAGTTATGGGGCACTGCTTCAGCTTCTAACGTCGAGAGAATCCAACGAAGGCAAAACAAAATTTTACGTTTGATAACATCGGCTCCATGGTACATCAAAAACTCAAATCTACATCGTGATTTGAATATGCCACAAGTGATTGAAGAAATAGCAAAATATGCAGGCAAATATTTAACAAAACTCGAGTCACATCCTAATCCGCTTGCTCGTAACATCTTGAATTTTACTGGCCACATCCGCTTGAAAAAGAAGGACACAAGGGCTCTTATACTCAACACTCCAGATGGGACTGCTTGAAAATATTTTTTTTCTCTTTTTTTGATTATCACTACTTATGTATTATTTATAACTATCACTAAGTTTATGTCCGACAGTGGTCGGGCCTAATACTTATATTTTAGATTTAAGATTTGAATACTTATTGTTAGTTCATAATTGAAGATACAATAAATAAATAAATGTATTAAAAAAAAAAAAAAAAAAAAAAAAAAACCCTACTCACCAATAAACTCAAGAGTTGCTGCAACAAAAATTGCAAGTATGGAGTGGGACTAAGGCCCAATTTATACGAGGTTTTAAAAATCTTGTTTTATTTTTGATTCTCTTTAAAAGTTGCTTCCAAAAACATTTTACATTCATACCTTGGTTTTTTCCATGTTTCTAGTTGTGTATTTTTTTCTTCCCAAAATTATATCAGTGTTACCATTGGATTTTTTCCCCTACATGTTAAAAAATTTCCCCCTACGAAAATCTACAATGTTAGTAATTTAATTTAAAGAAAGATAACTTAAAAACATATAAGACCTTTTTAAAAAAAAAATAATTTTGGCTTACAAAACGTTTAATTGAAACCACAGTTTTACAGAAATTATCTTACAATACAAATTTAACACGCAACTGTATTTAAGTTAAATATTTCCTGATGTGCTTATTAAAAGAATTGGGGAAAGATCTGATCCAAAGACAGGCACTGTGACACCAATATAATTAGATAAAAGTCTATGTAATTTCGAGCAGTTCTCGTGGTACCTTCATAGTGAACAGTCGATTAGCGGATATTTTCTTACATACCAAACAAACAAAAAATTATACAAAATAATATTCGTAATACATATTGTTCGTAATAAGTACATACTCACTTTAATAAATAAGATTTATTGCTTTGCTAACCCGATGTATCTACGAACAAAACATCCAAGCCGCCTCCAATCTATTTGAGAAAAAAAATTCAAACGCTCTTATAAAAAATTTAATTTCAGTCATTGGTGAGAATAAATTTCACATCGTTCCAATAAAACGTGGTAACATTGATGAAACCAAAATTAAAATTTATGAAGAAAAAGATATCCGCAAAATGGTTTCTGAATTTGAATCAAATAAAACAAGCTTCTACACATACCAGCTTAAGATCGCTAAAGGCCTACAGATCGTATTGAAGGGCATAGATTCTTATGTTGATGCACTCGTCCTCCAGGGATTTAAGGTAAAGAATGTATCTAACATAACGATCAGAGAAAAGGTACCCCAACCCCTACTCCAATTGAGCTGGAACCAAATGATATACAGTTGAAAAAAACGAGACTCACCCTATTTATAGCCTAAAATACCTTTTATACAGAAAAATCACATTTGAAGAGCCACATAAGCGTTCAGGTCGCGTGCAGTGTCATAATTGCTGAGAATATGGCCATATAAAATCTTACTGCAATTTACCTATAGTGTGTGTTATCTGCGGTGAATTGCACGGTACTGTTAGTTGTACTAAACCAAAAGATCAAGCTGAAAAAAAATAAGTAATTGTGGGGGTAATCACACCGCTAACTACAGAGGTTGTCCTGTGTACTTTTTCGTCAAGCAGGCTATGTTGCAAAAACCTATATTAGCTCCAGTTCAAACAACAATCGCTTCCTCGGCCACTTTTGCGCAAAATGAGCCAACCAGTTACTTCCCGTGTATCGTATGCCAATGTTGCCAATACAAATTTTATTCCCGCGCAGAAAGTGTCTCCAACAAGTAATTTAACAAAAGCTAACACAAGCTTTAATTTCAGTCCCCTTGAAGTCACTATTGAAAATCTTGTGCAAACTATCAACAACTTTACAACAAATATGACAGGCATGATGCAAAAAATGCTATAAATGCAGAACACACTGCTACAAGTCATGAACAAGTTAAAAATATGTTTCTGGAACGTAAACGGCATTTGCCGACACAAAAATGAACTTAAGCACTTCCTTACGGAAAAAATTGATATAATGTTGGTCTCTGAAACTGATTTGAGTTCGAGAAACCTCTTTAAAATTAATGACTACACTATATGTGTTATAAAGGACCCTACAGGAAGAGCTTGCGGTAGATCAGCAATTCTAATAAAGTCAAGACTCCAACACTATATTATTTACAACATTTGTGAAGAACATCTACAACGAACTAATATTTGCGTCGAAAATTTTTGTACAAGTTTCATAATATCTTCAATTTACACCCCTGCCAGATTTTCAATCACTGAGCATGAATATGAGGATTTCTGTAAATTGCGTATTACCTTGCTTTGTAGCAGCTGACGGCTTCAATGCAAAACATACGTACTGGGGTTCGCGCCTGGTAACACCTAGAGGTCGAGCGTTGCTTAATACTTACTGGCCTACTGACGTACGAAAAATTCCGGATGTTATAGATTTTGGCGTCATGAAAAATATCCATACGGACTTAATTCACGTGGAGTCCTCTCTAGATCTCTCCTCCGATCACTCTCCCTGTAATGTAATAAATGAAAGACTAATACACGAGCGTTTTCTGAGTGATCAAAGTATATTAATATTTCATTTAAAATATCTTCAGTTATACACTAAATTATTCTTATTTATTCTAATATACATACATTTAGCTTACATTGTATTTAATAACTATACATTGTACCATACACACGTTTGAAGTTCAGTGCCAGTTCGCTTTACTCATAGTAACAATTTATTTAAGTAAGCATAATTCAAACTATTTAGCAATAGCGAGCATTGACCGATAATTGTAAGAATATAATGTTACCAAAATTCCAGCGTTTATGGCTAAGAGTGTTTGCAATTAAAAATCGTCACCAACCGATAATTATAAGAATATTATGTTAACGAAATTCCAGCGTTTATGACTAAGTGTGTTTGCAATCGTCAATAACCTATCATAACAAGACGTTGACTTTAAGTTAGTTCAATTTGTTTACATATTTTAGAATATTATTGTTTTTTGTGAATATCAGATTGCTGTGACTGTTTGTTGAGGTTCATGAATATGTCGTACAATGTATACACTACACCCCTACTCTTTCAGTTAAAATTACACAATTTTGTGATTTTTTTTTAAATTTTGTAATTTTATAAAACTTTTTGTTAATGTGCTGCCTGCGTGGTACAATGTTTACATTATTTTATATTATTATTACTTAAATTTTATTTTTATAGATAAATATTAAATTCTTATTGTATTTATTTATTTAGAAAAAAAAAGTAGTGTGTTGTTTAAGTGGTACAATGTTGGTTGATTTTTATAGTTCTTAATTTTAGTGTTATATTCTTATGATAACTAAAAAAAAATATTTTTTTGTATATTGTAAATTAATGTTGCAATTCTTTTGCTAAAAATATTTTATTCTTACGTTTAGTAGTTTTTATTTCTTATATTTCTTTAATAAATTTCTATGGACAGTTTTGATTTTTCCATTCATTTTTAATTCTACATTTACATTATCCAAATTTATTATTTCGTAGGGACCATAATATGGTGCTTCATATTTTCTTCTATTTTCATTTTTCATTAAAACTAAGTCTCCTATTCTAAGATCTCTTCTGTTAGTCTTATTATATAATTCTAATTGTGTCTTTTTCTTTACTGCTTTCATAAACTTTCTAGCATTTTCTAGTGAATTTTTAATTCTAACTCTTAATTCACATGCGTAATTGCCTAAATTATAACTTCTATTTTCATTATTTCTTCACCTGGTAAGGTAGGTATTATGCCAAATATTATCTCAAATGGTGTGCAATTTGTGTCTATGTGAGGCGTTATATTGTATGCAAAAGAATAATAAGTTATCCAGTCATGCTAGTACTCATCATTTACGAATGACAAATAGTATTCATTTAGAACTCTATGATTTCTTTCTACAGTACCAAGTGTTTCATGATGGTACGGTGTGGATATTTTATGTTATATTTTTAGCAAAGTACATACTTCTTTCATTAATTCATTTACAAACTCTGTACCTCTGTCCGATTTTAGTATTTAAATATCCCATACTTCAATATTAAATTTTCTGTCAAACATTTTGCGATTGACTTGGCTTCCTTTGTTTCCATTGGTGCAGCTATTATATATTTAGTTAATTCACATTGCATTGTTAATATATGTGTATTGATAGTCTTCAGAAGGTCGTAAAGGGCCAACTGCATGACAATAGTGGAAAAACTATTTTTTGCTGTGTCTGTAATGCATAACGGTTCTTTGGTGTGTCTTATTTGTTTGTTTCTCTGACATAGATCACATTCTAAAACGTACTTTTTTACCATTTTGTACATATTTTTTCATATGTATTTTTGTTTCAATTTAATCAAAGTTTTTCTTACTCCGAAATGTCGTCCGCATGGTGTGTTGTGATACAATTTAATTAATTAATTTTTTCTGTTTCCATTTGGTGAGGATTGTTATATAAAATTATTTTTACACCATTTTCTTTGCATGTGTCTACTTTTTCTTTAAACCTTTCTATTCTTATTTTCTTAAATATTTCGTCAACTTTTTCTAGTGCGAATCTTATATAATTTGTTTTGCCTAAAACAGAAGGTAGTTTCTCCAATATATTATCTAGATAATAAGGATTATCGCAACATCTGATGCGCATTTCATGTAGGACAGAATTGTTTTCGATTTTCATTTCTTTTCCAGATTTTTCGAATATAAATTTAAATTTTCTGGCAAGCTTTATATCATTTATAGATTTATAATCCCAAACTTTGAGTTGATCAGGCTCATTAGGATCTCTATTATTATTCTTTTTATTTTTCTTGTATTTACCTAGGTTTTTGGTTTCTTCAATTTGTATCCTCTTTTTATTCATATTTCTTGTTATCACCAGCGATATTTCATCATTAATTTTTCATCGATCATTTCTTTTAACATTTCTGAATCTAATTCTATTCTTGACAATGCGTCTGCGTTAGTGTTATTACTTCCGTTTTTGTATATTATTTAAAAATCATAATCTGACAATTCCATACGAATTCTAGAAAGCTTTAAATTCGGATTTTTATATGAGAATAGTCAAATTAGTGGACGGTGGTCTGTGACTACAATAAATTTTCTGCCGTAGAGGTAGGATCTAAAAAATTGTATTCTAGTATAACTATCAGTGTTATGGGTTTTTTGTTGAATTTCTTCTAGTATTATTTTATGCATTCTAGCTATAAAATATTAGTTGTTGTTTTTGTTCTTGCTTTAATTCGATTAATTGCTAAAAGATAAGTTTCAATACAACTTCATAGATTTTATTTATCATTACATGAATTTAATTTTTTTTCAAATAAATTTTTTTAGATGTTTTAACAAATCTATTGCTTCTTTTTTATCTAGCAGATCTATTAATTATCTTTGTTTTTCTTCAAATATGAAAACAAATTTCTAAATTCTTTTTTAAGTTCTGAATTTCTATCTCTGCTCAATTATTGTGTCCTTAATACATGGTTCCACTGACTTTAATTTATTTAATATTATTTCCTTTAACAAAACTTTTATAAGTCTCCATATTTTTATCTCTATAAATATTATTACTGGTATTATTATGATTGCGAGTATTATACAACTTAAGTATTTGTTCAGAAATTTTTTAGAATGTTGAAAAAATACCTGTATTTTAAAATACATTGTTAATTTGGTCTTTTATATGTTTCTTATTTTATAAGTTATATCTATTTTTATCTACCAAACAAGGATACATATACATATGTATATATTTCTTGTAAGTTTTCTAAATGCGATTTTGTATTTATGATAGTGTGTCTAATATTAATTTCATGGTTTTCAAAAATAGTTTATATGAAAATTGGTGAAAAACAGTAGTTATAATTTGTAATTTTAAAGTCAGTCATTATCAAAATTTTAAAGAAAGTTATACATATATATAATAATAATAATTTTTTTAGTTAATACTACTTAGCAGAATTGAATTTTTTTTTTGCTTTTGATAGATACTTTGATATTTCTTAAATTGTATTTATTATTACAGTTTTCTTTTTTGAAATTTGACATTATTATATGTGTGTTGAAAAGAATTTAAAAAATTTCTAATTTAAGCATTTTTTATACTTTTTTTTTGCATAAGAAATTTTCAAAGACATTTTAGATATAATTTAATAAATTTTTCTTTGTTTATGTAAAAGTTAAAAAGTTGTTTACTAATATTAATGAAATTAAAATATATTTCAAACTTTGGTTTTGTTTTATCCTTTTCTTTATTATCCTTTTTGCCATTTTTGCGATCGTCGTCTTGGCATACATTTGGGGCATCAACATCTGCCTTATTGTCATTTTTAAAATCATCAAATCAAAAATTTGGAGATGCTTTTCTGGAAATCCAGTTGTATGAACTCATTTGCCTTGCTCGTAACGAGGATGGTTCATGTCTTATATCGATGGTGTCCTGTTTTACAAAAAAAAATTTTTTTCTCGATATATACCAGCTAGCATAAGCTATGTATGCTGGCTGGTGTCTTACCGGTGCTCTTGTAATTAGATTTTAGTTATTTATTTGCTGTTTATATCTAATTTAGAGCAGGATCACCATGTAATGTATTAAATGAAAATCTAATACACGAGCGTTTGCTAAGTGATCAAAGTATATTGATATTTTATTTAAAATCTCTTCAGCTTTTATACTAAATTATTCTTACTTATTCTAATATACATACATTCATACATTTAGCTTATATTGTATTTAAAAACTGTACATTGTACCAGACACACGTTTGAAGTTCAGTGCCATTTCGCTTTACTCATAGTAACAATTTATTTAAGTAAGCATAATTCAAACTATTTAGCAATAGCGAGCATTGACCGATAATTGTAAGAATATAATGTTACCGAAATTCCAGCGTTTATGACTAAGTGTGTTTGCAATTAAAAATCGTCACTAACCTATCATAACAAGACGTTGACTTTAAAGTTAGTTCAATTTGTTTACATATTTTAGAATATTATTGTTTTTTGTGAATATCAGATTGCTGTGACTGTTTGTTGAGGTTCATGAATATGTCGTACAATGTATACACTACACCCCTACTCTTTCAGTTAAAATTACACAATTTTGTGATTTTTTTTAAATTTTGTAATTTTATAAAACTTTTTGTTAATGTGCTGCCTGCGTGGTACAATGTTTACATTATTTTATATTATTATTACTTAAATTTTATTTTTATAGATAAATATTAAATTCTTATTGTATTTATTTATTTAGAAAAAAAAGTAGTGTGTTGTTTAAGTGGTACAATGTTGGTTGATTTTTATAGTTCTTAATTTTAGTGTTATATTCTTATGATAACTAAAAAAAAAATATTTTTTTGTATATTGTAAATTAATGTTGCAATTCTTTTGCTAAAAATATTTTATTCTTACGTTTAGTAGTTTTTATTTCTTATATTTCTTTAATAAATTTCTATGGACAGTTTTGATTTTTCCATTCATTTTTAATTCTACATTTACATTATCCAAATTTATTATTTCGTAGGGACCATAATATGGTGCTTCATATTTTCTTCTATTTTCATTTTTCATTAAAACTAAGTCTCCTATTCTAAGATCTCTTCTGTTAGTCTTATTATATAATTCTAATTGTGTCTTTTTCTTTACTGCTTTCATAAACTTTCTAGCATTTTCTAGTGAATTTTTAATTCTAACTCTTAATTCACATGCGTAATTGCCTAAATTATAACTTCTATTTTCATTATTTCTTCACCTGGTAAGGTAGGTATTATGCCAAATATTATCTCAAATGGTGTGCAATTTGTGTCTATGTGAGGCGTTATATTGTATGCAAAAGAATAATAAGTTATCCAGTCATGCTAGTACTCATCATTTACGAATGACAAATAGTATTCATTTAGAACTCTATGATTTCTTTCTACAGTACCAAGTGTTTCATGATGGTACGGTGTGGATATTTTATGTTATATTTTTAGCAAAGTACATACTTCTTTCATTAATTCATTTACAAACTCTGTACCTCTGTCCGATTTTAGTATTTAAATATCCCATACTTCAATATTAAATTTTCTGTCAAACATTTTGCGATTGACTTGGCTTCCTTTGTTTCCATTGGTGCAGCTATTATATATTTAGTTAATTCACATTGCATTGTTAATATATGTGTATTGATAGTCTTCAGAAGGTTGTAAAGGGCCAACTGCATGACAATAGTGGAAAAACTATTTTTTGCTGTGTCTGTAATGCATAACGGTTCTTTGGTGTGTCTTATTTGTTTGTTTCTCTGACATAGATCACATTCTAAAACGTACTTTTTTACCATTTTGTACATATTTTTTCATATGTATTTTTGTTTCAATTTAATCAAAGTTTTTCTTACTCCGAAATGTCGTCCGCATGGTGTGTTGTGATACAATTTAATTAATTAATTTTTTCTGTTTCCATTTGGTGAGGATTGTTATATAAAATTATTTTTACACCATTTTCTTTGCATGTGTCTAACTTTTCTTTAAACCTTTCTATTCTTATTTTCTTAAATATTTCGTCAACTTTTTCTAGTGCGAATCTTATATAATTTGTTTTGCCTAAAACAGAAGGTAGTTTATCCAATATATTATCTAGATAATAAGGATTATCGCAACATCTGATGCGCATTTCATGTAGGACAGAATTGTTTTCGATTTTCATTTCTTTTCCAGATTTTTCGAATATAAATTTAAATTTTCTGGCAAGCTTTATATCATTTATAGATTTATAATCCCAAACTTTGAGTTGATCAGGCTCATTAGGATCTCTATTATTATTCTTTTTATTTTTCTTGTATTTACCTAGGTTTTTGGTTTCTTCAATTTGTATCCTCTTTTTATTCATATTTCTTGTTATCACCAGCGATATTTCATCATTAATTTTTCATCGATCATTTCTTTTAACATTTCTGAATCTAATTCTATTCTTGACAATGCGTCTGCGTTAGTGTTATTACTTCCGTTTTTGTATATTATTTAAAAATCATAATCTGACAATTCCATACGAATTCTAGAAAGCTTTAAATTCGGATTTTTATATGAGAATAGTCAAATTAGTGGACGGTGGTCTGTGACTACAATAAATTTTCTGCCGTAGAGGTAGGATCTAAAAAATTGTATTCTAGTATAACTATCAGTGTTATGGGTTTTTTGTTGAATTTCTTCTAGTATTATTTTATGCATTCTAGCTATAAAATATTAGTTGTTGTTTTTGTTCTTGCTTTAATTCGATTAATTGCTAAAAGATAAGTTTCAATACAACTTCATAGATTTTATTTATCATTACATGAATTTAATTTTTTTTTCAAATAAATTTTTTTAGATGTTTTAACAAATCTATTGCTTCTTTTTTATCTAGCAGATCTATTAATTATCTTTGTTTTTCTTCAAATATGAAAACAAATTTCTAAATTCTTTTTTAAGTTCTGAATTTCTATCTCTGCTCAATTATTGTGTCCTTAATACATGGTTCCACTGACTTTAATTTATTTAATATTATTTCCTTTAACAAAACTTTTATAAGTCTCCATATTTTTATCTCTATAAATATTATTACTGGTATTATTATGATTGCGAGTATTATACAACTTAAATATTTGTTCAGAAATTTTTTAGAATGTTGAAAAAATACCTGTATTTTAAAATACATTGTTAATTTGGTCTTTTATATGTTTCTTATTTTATAAGTTATATCTATTTTTATCTACCAAACAAGGATACATATACATATGTATATATTTCTTGTAAGTTTTCTAAATGCGATTTTGTATTTATGATAGTGTGTCTAATATTAATTTCATGGTTTTCAAAAATAGTTTATATGAAAATTGGTGAAAAACAGTAGTTATAATTTGTAATTTTAAAGTCAGTCATTATCAAAATTTTAAAGGAAGTTATACATATATATAATAATAATAATTTTTTTTAGTTAATACTACTTAGCAGAATTGAATTTTTTTTTTGCTTTTGATAGATACTTTGATATTTCTTAAATTGTATTTATTATTACAGTTTTCTTTTTTGAAATTTGACATTATTATATGTGTGTTGAAAAGAATTTAAAAAATTTCTAATTTAAGCATTTTTTATACTTTTTTTTTGCATAAGAAATTTTCAAAGACATTTTAGATATAATTTAATAAATTTTTCTTTGTTTATGTAAAAGTTAAAAAGTTGTTTACTAATATTAATGAAATTAAAATATATTTCAAACTTTGGTTTTGTTTTATCCTTTTCTTTATTATCCTTTTTGCCATTTTTGCGATCGTCGTCTTGGCATACATTTGGGGCATCAACATCTGCCTTATTGTCATTTTTAAAATCATCAAATCAAAAATTTGGAGATGCTTTTCTGGAAATCCAGTTGTATGAACTCATTGCCTTGCTCGTAACGAGGATGGTTCATGTCTTATATCGATGGTGTCCTGTTTTACAAAAAAAAATTTTTTTCTCGATATATACCAGCTAGCATAAGCTATGTATGCTGGCTGGTGTCTTACCGGTGCTCTTGTAATTAGATTTTAGTTATTTATTTGCTGTTTATATCTAATTTAGAGCAGGATCACCATGTAATGTATTAAATGAAAATCTAATACACGAGCGTTTGCTAAGTGATCAAAGTATATTGATATTTTATTTAAAATCTCTTCAGCTTTTATACTAAATTATTCTTACTTATTCTAATATACATACATTCATACATTTAGCTTATATTGTATTTAAAAACTGTACATTGTACCAGACACACGTTTGAAGTTCAGTGCCATTTCGCTTTACTCATAGTAACAATTTATTTAAGTAAGCATAATTCAAACTATTTAGCAATAGCGAGCATTGACCGATAATTGTAAGAATATAATGTTACCGAAATTCCAGCGTTTATGACTAAGTGTGTTTGCAATTAAAAATCGTCACTAACCTATCATAACAAGACGTTGACTTTAAGTTAGTTCAATTTGTTTACATATTTTAGAATATTATTGTTTTTTGTGAATATCAGATTGCTGTGACTGTTTGTTGAGGTTCATGCATAGTAGTGTATACACTACACCCACAATATTTAAAATTTTCAACCCACTAAGAAGTGATTTAAATAACTCACATGTGAAAATTATTAATGGGGTCAACTGGCTAGGATTCAAAAAATATCTTAGTAGTCACTGCAGTGAAAATATTCAGCTAAGATCATCTGATGATATTGAATTCAACATTTTTAAAATTAACGAAAATATTATATTATATATTATTAAACAGGCTGCTACGCTTTTTAGCGCGCTACTAGAAATCTTAAGACCAGTTGATCCTAAATCACTATTGCGTACTTCGACCGGAGGCTGGGCAAGAAGCGATTGTGAGAAATGTACGGTTGATGCTGATCTACCCCTCGCCACTTAAAGTTTAAAATGCGTGAAGTACAAAAAGTAATTTTGAACTCACCCCGAAGAAAGCACCAAGTATTGATGGCATTAGTAACAAAATGCTGATTAACTTGCTTCATATTGCAATAAGAATCCTGCTATTTATATTTAATGCTATTTTAAGAATGCAGTAGTTTCCTCATAACTGGAAACTTACCAAGGTAAAAATTATTTCAAAGCCGGGCAAAGATCTTACCAAGACTGAGTCATATAGGCCTATAAGCTTAAAACCTACAATCTCAAAGCTTTTCGAAAAGCTGCTCATGACTAAATTTTAAAACATTTTAGCTGATAATGGGTGCATCCCGGACCGTCAATTTGGATTTAGAAGTCAGCAAAGCACCATTGAACAAATGCATAGACTGGTCCAAGTCGTAAGAAGAAAATTTGAAGAAAAGAAGTATTGTTCTGCTCTCTTTATTGATGTTTCTCAGGCGTTTGATAAGGTATGGCACGAAGGTCTAGTTTTAGGACTGAAGTCATATCTACCACTAAGCATTCAAATGCTTTTGGAAAGTTATATTATTGATAGGAAGTTGACTGTTGTAGAAGGAGAGTTCACGAGTGTGCCCGAATATATATGTTCTGGTGTGCCACAAGGTAGCATTCTGGGTCCTGTCTTGTATTTAATATATACTTGTGAGCAATAATATCCACACCTCTACATTTGCCGATGATACAGTCTGTATAAGTGTGCACGAAAACCCTTATGAGGATGCCTCCTTATTAGGAACATATTACCCAGCTGGAAATATGGTTGAACTTATGGAGAATTAAAGTCAATGAACAAAAGTGTGTCCATACAACGTTTACTCTAAGAAGAGATACTTGCTCCTCTATTCGAATCAATAATCAAAATATTCCTAAACATTCTCACGTGAAATACCTTGGTATATACTTTGATCGAAGGCTTACATGGAAACATCATATTGACTCTAAGTTAACTCAGATGAAACTTAAGTCAACTCAAATATATTGGTTGATTGGCAAAAATTCAAGACTCAGCCTAGACTGCAAACTTTTACAATGCAAGTCGGTTTTGAAACCAATATGATGCTACGGAATTCAGTTATGGGGCACTGCTTCAGCTTTCAATTTCGACAGAATCCAACGAAGGCAAAACAAAATTTTACGTTTAATAACATCGGCTCCATGGTACATCAAAAATTCTAATATACATCGTGACTTAAATATTCCACTAGTGATTGAAAAAATTGCAAAATACGCAGGCAAATATTTAACAAAACTCGAATCACATCTTAGTTCGCTCGCTCGTAATATTTTGAATTTTACTGGTCACATCCGCCTAAGAAAGAGGGACACACGGGCTCTTATACTCAACACTCCAGATGGGACTACTTTAAAATACTTTTTTCCCACTTTTTTACTATCACTACTTATGTATGTATTATTAATAACTATTAACAAGTTTATGTCCGACAGTGGTCGGGCCTAATAATTATGTTTTAGATTTAAGATTTGAATACTTATTGTTAGTTCATATTTGACAAAAAAAAACTTAGAGCAAAAACAAATTTTGAAACGGCTTATGAGCAAAAATATATTTTGAGTTTAGTTATTTTTACATTTATGCCCAAAAATGTAATATGAGAATCAAAAATACCTACATTTTTGGCCAAAATAAAATATTTGTCCGATATTCCCTATACTCCTATATTAGTGATAAAAATACCTAAAGGTAACACTGTTTTGTATTACAAAAAGCTGTTGTCACATTCAATGAAAAATAAAATAAAGCAACATAGCAATAATTAAAATATGTGTAAAGAAAAATTTAAAAAAACTCGGAAAATGGAAAATGTTTTTTTTTTCTACCCCTTTTCTATACCGTTCACCTACAAACGAAAGAATTTCAGTGAATTGCGAATTTGACCCGCGCACGAAGGGTTCCGTACGAACACGAGAGATGTAATTCAAAACGAAATTTAGCCTATATAAAATATATTATTAACACTTTTTTTTATTTTTTTTGGTTTTTGCATTTACCGGCACTTTTTTTCTCTTTTTGGCGATTTTTTGTTTGTTTTTGACGTTATTTTAATTTTGGCGTTTTTCATTTTGGCAATTTTTTAGTTTCGAGACTTTTTTCTCGTTTTGGCGATTTTTTTTGGTTTTTTGGGTTTTTTTTAAGTTTGGCAATTTTTTTCGTTATGCCGATTTTTTATAAGTTTTGAGATTTTTTTTCATTTAGGCGATTTATTTTATTTATGTCGATTTTTCCGGTTTTTGGCGTTTTTAGGGTTCCTTCCGTACACCAAAGGTGAAAAAAGGAACCGTGTTGTTTTCGCTACGCTGTCCGTCTGTCCGTCACACGGTATTTCCTCAGGAACCGTAAGAGCTACGGACCTGCAATTTGGACAGAGTATGTAGAACCTTGGCCACTACAACAACAAATACATGAGAATTAAAAATTAAAGGGTGTTCCAAAACGAGCAACGAAAAATTTTAAAATCCCATATAATATACATATAATTGTATGTACATATGTATATTGACACTTGAAATATGTAAAATTAGTGTATTTTTGTATAGACTACAACAATTAACACTAAAAAAATTTAATTCAAGGGTGGTCCATCAGTTAATGCAATTTTACCTATGTAATTTTGACAACTTGCTATATCTTGGAAACCGTAAGAGGTAAACTCTTGAAGTTTTCAAAACGGTAAAACTAAAAATCTGAAAATTATAAAATCGCCAAACCAAAAACAATCGCCAAAAATTCAAAAAAATTGCCAAAACGATAAAAATCCCCAAAATTAAAAAAAATTTCGAACATTAAAATATGTCGCAAAATTAAAAAAATCGTCCAAATAAAAAAAAAACGCCAAAATGAAAAAAATCGCTAAAATTAAAATAAATCGGCAAATTGAGAAAAAAAGTGTCACAACTACAAAAAAGCGCCTATATGAATAAAGTCGCCAAAATAAAGAAACGCCAAAAACCGAAAATCACCAAAAATTAAAAAAAATCGCCAAGACGAAAAAAATCGCAAGAAAAATAAAAAATTCAGTGAAGTGCGACTTTGACCCGCGCACGAAGGGTTCCGTACGGGCACGAGATATGTAATTCAATACGAACAATATTAACTATAGTTTTGGCATTTTTTTCGTTTTTGGGTTTTTTCGGTTTTAAGAGTTTTTTTAGTTTGGGGGTTTTTTGAATTTATTGGCGCTTTCTGAGTTTTGGCACTTTTTTCACGTTTTGGCGATTTTTGTTTTTGGTTTTTGAATTTTTTTTAATTTTGGCAATTTTTATTATTTTGGCGTTTTTTTAATTTGTCGAGTTTTTTATTTTGGCGATTTTTTTAATTTTGGCGTTTTTTTCATATAGGTGATTTTTTTTTGTAAAGTAATTTGGACAACTTGCTATATCTTGGAAACCGTAAGACGTAAACTCTTGAAATTTTCAAAAAACTGTAAAACTAAAAAATCCAAAAATTATAAAATCGCAAAACCGAAAAAAATCGCCAAAACCTGAAAAAAATTACCAAAAATTTAAAAAAATCACTAAATCGAAATTAATCGACAAAATTAAAAATGTTCTAGCAGTAAAATAAATCGCCAAATTCGAAAAAATCGCCCAAATGAAAAAAATCGCCGAAATGAAAAAAAAACGCCAAAAACCGAAAAAAATCGCCAAAACGCGAAAAGCACGGCAAAACCAAAATAATTGTTTATGTGAAAAAAGTCGCCAAAATTAAAAACAAATCGCCAAAATTAAAAAAAATCGCCAAAATTAAAATAAACGCCAAAAACCGAATAAAGTCCTCAAAACGAGAAAAAAGTGTCAAAGCTTAAAAAATCGCCAAAACCAAAAAAAATCTTTTATATAAAAAACGCCAAAATTAAAAAAATCGCCAAAATTAAAAAAACTTCAAAAACCAAAAAAAAAATTGCCAAAACGAGAAAAAAAGTGCCAAAACTCAGAAAGCGCCAATAAATTCAAAAAACCCCAAAACTAAAAAAACGCTTAAAACGCAAAAAAATGTCAAAACTATAGTTTATATTGACTAAAGTTCGTATTGAATTACATATCTCGTGTCCGTACGGAACCCTTCGAGCGCGGGTCAAAGTCGCACTTTACTGAATTTATTTTGAATTTGGCGATTTAATTAGTGTTAGAATTTTTTTTAATCTTGCCGATTTTCTTTTTTCGTTTTAGAGATTTTTTTTCAAATTTTAGGCGATTTTTTTTTGGTTTGGCGATTTAATGATTTTTGGATTTTTTAGTTTTAACGTTTCTGAAAATTTCAAGAGTTTACCTCTTACGGTTTCCAAGATATACATAGCAAGTTGTCAAAATTACATAGTCAAAAATTCATTAACTGATGGACAACCCTTTGATTTAAAGTTTTCTTAAATTTTAGTGTTAATTGTTGTAGTCTATATAAAAATACACTAATTTTACAAATTTCAAGTGTCAATATACATATGTACATACAATTGTATGTATGTATATTACATGTGATTTTAAAAATTCGTTGTAATTTTTAATTCTCACTGTTTGTTGTTGTGACAGCAAAGGTTCTACATTCTCTGTTCAGGTCCGTAGCTCTTACGGTTCCTGAGAAAATACCGTGTGACGGACAGATGGAGAGACGGACAGCGCCAATATTTGGCAAAAAATATAAGGAATGCTCGTAAAATGTTGGGAACAAAATAAAGTGTCATCAAAATTGGTCACACACACTAACCACCGCCGATAGAACTCAAAATTTATTTTTGGCACAGAGCGTTTATTACCTCAATTAATGCCCACCACTCACCGCCCATATAACCCATATTATATTTTCTCCCACAATTTTTGGTTTCTTTACCAAAACTAATTATTTTATAAATAATATCTGAAAGGATAAAGAATTCAGACATTTATGACAATAATAAATATGAATTAGCTATGAAAACCAACAATTCATTAAACAAATTATTTAGTAAAACTAAAGATACAATTAAAAAAAAATCGAACCTAATATATGAAATTAATTGTAGTGGGGATGGTCAAAATAATTTTTTTTTTTAATACATATATTTATTTATTGTATCTTCAAATATGAACTAACAATAAGTAATCAAATCTTAAAGCTAAAATATAATTATTTAGCCCGACCAGTGTCGGCCAAAACTTAGTGATAATTTAAATAATACAAAGTAGTCATAGTCAAAAAGGAAAATTAAATGTATTTTCAAGCATTCCCATCTAGAGTGTTGAGTATAAGAGCCCTTGTGTCCCTCTTTTTTAGGCGGATGTGACCATTAAAATTCAAAATATTACGAGCAAGCGGATTAGGATGTGACTCGAGTTTTGTTAAGTATTTGTCTGCGTATCTTGCAATTTCTTCAGTCACTAGTGGCATTTTTAAATCACGATGCAAATTTGAATTCTTAATATACCATGGAGCAGATGTTATTAACCTTAAAATTTTATTTTGTCTTCGTTGAATTCTCTCTACATTGGAAGCAGAAGCAGTGCCCCATAACTGAATACCGTAACACCATATTGGCTTCAAAAGCGACTTGTATATTAAAAGTTTGCAGTCCAGACTAAGTGTTGAATTTCTGCCAATCAACCAATGAATTTGGGATAACTTAAGTTTCATCTGAGTTAGCTTAAAGTCAATATGATGTTTCCATGTAAGTCTTCGATCAAGGTGTATACCAAGGTATTTCACTTGGGAATGTTGAGGAATATTTTGATTGTTGATTCGAATGGGGGAACAAGTATCTCTTCTTAGGGTAAACGTTGTATGGACACACTTTTGTTCATTGACTTTAATTCTCCATAAGTTCAATCAGATTTCCATTTGTGTAATATGTTTTTGAAGATATCGGGAAGCCTCGTGGGGGTTTTTGTGCATACTAAGGCAGGCTGTATCATTGGCAAACGTAGATGTATGGATATTGCTGCTCACAGGCTTATCACAAGTATAAATCAAATACAAAACTGGCCCCAGTATGCTCCCCTGTGGCACACCGGATGATATAGATTGGGGCAGACTCATGAATTCTCCTTCCACAATCGTAAACTTTCGGGTAGTTATGTAGCTTTCTAATAAATTCAGAAAATTTATTGGTAAATATGATTTTAATTTTAAAATAAGGCCTTCATGCCACACTTTATCAAAGGCCTGAGAAACGTCAATAAACAGGGCAGAACAATACATTTTTTCTTCAAAAGTTCTTCTTATAAATTGCACCAAGTTATGAGTTTGTTCAATGGTGCTATGCTGACTTCTAAAACCAAATTGATGGTCTGGGATACACCCACTATCAGTTAAAATTGGGGACAATTTTGTCATGAGCAGCTTTTCGAAGAGTTTTGACATTGTTGATAGCAGACTTATTGGCCTGTATGACTCAGCCTTGGTAAGGTCTTTGCCCGGCTTTGAAATCATTTTGACCTTCGCAAGTTTCCAGCTTTGTGGATAATACTCCAGTCGTGAAATGGCGTTAAAAATAAATAACAGGATTCTAATTGCAATATGGGGCAAGTTTATCAGCATATTGTTACTTATTCCATCAATACCTGGAGCTTTCTTCGGGTTGAGTTCAGCAATTAGTTTCTGAACATCACGCGTCTTAAATTTTATGGGTCGAGGGGGTAGCGCAACTACACTTGGTAAATCAACAACACCAGTACATGTGTTTGGGGTAAATACGGATTTTAAATGCTCAACAAATATGTTACCTTTTTCAGTATCGCTTCTGGCCCAACCTCCGGTAGAAGTGCGCAGAGGTGGTCTATATTCAACGGGTGTTTTAAGTTTTCTAGCAGCTCGCCACAAGGAGTAATTAGATGCAGGTGTGGCATCAAGATTTTCCAGATAATTTTTAAGACATACAGTTTTTTCATATGCCAGCAGCTCTTGGAGTCGTCTAGTGCACTCTTTAAATCTAATTTTATTTTGACGTTCAATGTCTGTAGATTAAATTCTATTAAACCCAGTCAGCGGATGGGAAGTAGTGGCATGTTCAGCAGCCTGTTTAATATTTTCGTTAAGATTTTCAATGTTAGATTCAATATCACCTGGTGTTCTTAGGTTAATATTTTCCGTACAATGGCTACTGAGGTATTTTTTGAACCCCAGCCAATTAACACGGTTGATCCTCTTTACATATGGGACAGGGAAGTCACTTCTTAGTGGCCTACAAATTGTAGCAATCGTGGGAGACTGATCGGAGGAGAGATCTACAGAAGCTTCAACATGAATTAATTCCCTACCGATATTTTTCATGACTCCAAAATCTATAACATCCGGAATTTTTTGTCCGTAGGCCAGTAAGTGGGCTCCCCACTTGAAATGACGTCCAAGCCCATTTTTGAAATTGTGTTGAACAATGCCCGACCTCTAGGTGTAATAAGACGCGAACCCCAGAACGTATGTTTTGCATTGTAGTCCCCAGCTGCTACAAAACAAGGGCCAAGAGATTTGTAGAATTCCTCGAATTGATCCTCAGTAATTGCGAATCTGGGAGGGGAGTAAATTGATGATATCACGAAATTTGTAACAAAATTTTCGACACAAATATTTGTTGCTTGTAGATGTTCTTCACAAATGTTATCAAGGACATAGTGGTTGAGTCTTGACTTAATTAGAATTGCTGACCCACAGCATGCTCTCCCCCTCGGGTCCTTTGAATCATATAGAGTGTAACCATTTATTTTAAATAAGCTCCTTGATGTCAAATGAGTCTCAGAGACCAACATTATATCAATATTTTTTTCCATGAGGAAGTGCTCAAGTTCATTTTTATGCTGGCGAATGCCGTTTGCGTTCCAGAAACATATTTTTAACATGTTCATGATTTGTTTACTAATGCTTGAAGCAGTGTATTCTGCATTCGCAGCATTTCTTGCATCATGCTAGTCATATTTGTTGTAAAGTTGTTTATAGTTAGCACCAGATTCTCAATAGTAGCTTCAAGGCGACTAAAGTTAAAGCCTGAGCTTGCATTCGCTGAATTATTTTGCGGTGAAACATTTTGTGAGGGACTAGAACTAGCCTTAGCAGCATCGGCATACGATACACGTGAAGTAACTGGTTGACTTACTTGAGAAAATGAGGCGGAGTACGCGTTTAATGGTTGGGCTGGAGCTAACTTAGGTTTTTGACTCATAGTCTGTTTAACAAAAGAATATACAGGGCATCCTCTATAGTTAGCGGTGTGATTACCTCCACAATTACTACATTTTTTTTCTGCTTGTTCTTTTGGCTTAGTGCAGCTAGCAGTACCATGCAATTCACCGCAGATAATGCGCTGTTATCCCTAGACATCTTTGGAACAGATGAAATTTTAGAAGAATTCGGGATTCGCCCACGCTTTACCACGGTTATATATCTGTCCATTCCGACTTGTACCTTTGGTTTTGAGCTATTGTTATCTGTAGTGATAACTTGGTTAGGTGATGAACAGCCCGAAGCGAATGATTTCAATGGCTTAACTGACGAAGTACTAGGCAACTGTAATGTTAAAGAATCACTAGTAGGCATTGGACAAAGCGAAGTTAATCGCTGTCGAAAAAGTGGATTTGTTGTTAGAAAAAGTGTATTATCAGATTTGTTTATTTTTATTAAGAGCTTCCGAACTCACAGTAAGTCTGACATCAGGTTTTTTATTTTTATTGTTATCATTATGAGCATCAGAACTCACAGTAAAATAGGCATTTCTGCCGTTATAACTCACTTCACATTTATTTGTTTTTGAGGTACTCATATAGAGTATTCCTCAAGGGCACTTTTGTTTGTTTGTTTGTTTTTTTTTTTTGATTACGGTTTTTTTTTGTTTTTGTTATTTATGACTATGCAAAAAATATTAACAAAGCAATTACGAATATTTTCTTTTATATGATTTTTTTTGTTAAGTATGTATGTAAAAAAAACTCCGCTATGACTTTAGTTCACTATGAAGGTACAACGAGAACGAGAACTGTCAAAATAATTGCAATAAAAAGTATATTGTTACGACTAAAACCAAATTAAAAACAAGAATTTCCTCACACAAATCCGATTTAAAACCAAATAATAAACCACTAGAGCAAAAAACTGCACTCGCTGCCCACTGTGCAGTAAGTGGTCACTAACCCGACTTTGTTGAGTGTTACAAGAAGAAAACAACTACAAAAAAGATTTGTATTGGAAATGTTACACTGTTAACTGTACCGACAAATAAAGGACTCAACTACAAGACTGACAGACAAGTGCGCGCAATTATATCGGCATATAATAAATAATAAAAAATAAAACATAAACCTAATAACGAGAATTAGTTTTACACGTAAATTACGTGTAATTTTACACGTTAAATTACGTGTAACAAAATTAAAAACATGTTGATTATTGAATTCTTGTTTGAACTGTGTTATTTGTTGAGCTTCTCATTTGTTTAAATGAAAGTTTGTAACATAGTAACTCTAGTTGTCCTAAGAAACTTTGGGTAAAGGTAACCTGATGATCTGCATTAGCAACAGTGAAATGCGCATAGGATCCAGCCAAACCCCTAAATAAAAAATTTCAATGTATTTGTATTAAAAATTATTTTACTAATTACTTAAATTGTAACAATTCCCGATAAAAGACACTAATTGTTAACTTGACGGCACCGGTTCAAAAATACTTGTGTGGCAACACTTTATTCTTGAATAGCTGTTGTTGTTATTTTCATTTATTTTCCTTACATGATTTTACAACTACAATTAATTAGAGCTGCAAAAAGTTAGCCAATGTAGTAAAGTAATAGCTTAGAGAGACGACAGCGTTAATTTGCATTAAAAGCTTACTAATGTGAATTAAAAATTTAGCCTGAAAGACGACAGTATTTGCATTAAGTAAATAAAATCTGTGCCTTATTTCGTACCACACACTTCGGTTATTTTCCTTAGAAGTTTTAAAATGGAAAGAATGTGTTTCGATTTCAATATTTCTTTTTCCTTTTTTAAAAAACAATTAACCCTTTCGGTACATCTTTTTTGATTTCGATTTTAAAAATACAGTTTTGCTTTTATCTGGTCTTTAATATATTCGCTAAATTTCAATTTATTTCTTTTTTTAAAAAAATTGCCCCCTAAGTGGGGTTTTGGAACGATGCCATGTGGCATCATTTGGACTCAACGGTTTTAAATTAAGACGCTTTCAGGTAGTATAGTTATATGACCATATTTTATTTATATTTTAAATTTTTATATATATCTGCCTATTAAATTAGTTTTAAATAACACAAATTTAGAAAAGTTATATATATATAACTGTAGTTTTAAATAAAAATTTATATATGTAGATCTGCAAGTATATAAGTACATATAAAAACCCATTTTGTTAGAAGTATATAAAAGAATACATATATATTCTTAAAAGAACATAAAATATAATATATATATATATATATGTATATGTCTATAATAAAATATATATAATATAATATAAAATAAAATTATTTAGTTCATTTACAAAAAAATAAGGCAAAAATAAAATTAGAAATACATTAGTTTTAAAAAATTTATTTCCCGTTTGTATGGTAAAATTTATAGCAGTTTCGGGAGCCATTTGGAATGCACAAATGGATATTGCACTTACTGCATTTATATCTGGAATACGATGAGCACTTTTCTGCCTTGCATCTTACTTTTCCGCGGTGTATATTCCGGCCAATGATTTATACCATCATACCTAATGGAGACAGGTGGAGCAACCTCGCATTTCATTTTGGATGCAGTAAGACCACTTTCCTTTGAAGTTGTAGGACTGTTGTCAACTGCTGACTTTGTTGGACGACCACGTTTACGCTCATTGCTTTTTTGCGCTGTAGAAATTAGAAGTGCATTTGATAGATAATTTCGAAATTCTAATAGGTCCATGCAATCTTTCTTTTTAAGTTTATTGGCTTCACAATCATTTTTATACTCCAGCCATGAGTTGCACACGGCAAGATCAATGAAGTGATCAAAAACTTTTAGTGTCCATTTTCTGGACCTAATTGAAATACGATAAAGGGAAAGCAGAAAATCTAATTTATCAACTCCGCCCATGTGTTGGTTGTAGATTAAAACAAGATTTGGTTGTTTAATTTCAATTTTCCTCTTTTCTGTTGCACAAAAACGAGTCACGGAATTGACTGGTTCTGGACCATAAATTGTTGATGCAAGCTGTACAATGCCACCGTCAAGCCATCTTACTACGGTAAAATTGTCGGTTCTCTCAATCCGATAGTCAAAGTTACCTCGCCCAATTTTTTTCAGTTCTTTTTCAGATTGAAGCGGAACTTTTCCTATTCTATTTGTTCTGATTGTTCCTGTTGCCCATATTCCGCGTTCTTTCAAATATCGCACTAAAGCAAATGTTGTGAAAAAGTTATCAAAAAATATTTTAAAATTTTCGTTTACGGGAACTGTTTTTGTCAAATGGATGACAATATCAGAGCAGAATCCAAATTTCTTTTCTCCAACAATCGTATTCTTTCCTTGATAAATTTCTAAGTCATAGAGGATTCCTCTAGAACTGCAAAGGCTAAATATTTTCACCCCCCATTTATTAGGTTTCTTAGGCATATATTGTTTTAGAGTGGATCTTCCTTTGAAAGGTATCATCATTTCGTCCACACAGAGATTTTCATCTTTCGGTAAGGAGTACAACTTCTTGCAGAAAACATCCAATAGTGGTCGAACTTTGTAGAGCTTATCATTTTTGTTTGAGCTTGAAGTGAATTTCAAACTATTGCGCAAAGAATGGAATCGGCTTCTTGACATACAGTGACGAAAGGAAGGAATTTCAGTTGCTTTTGTCCAGTACATGTTAAGACGAGGGTAACCAATTGAACCAATCATTATTTCGAGAGCAATAAATTTAATTAACTCTTCACTGGTTATGTTTATATAAGTCCCTGTGCTCATGAGGGATACTTCATTTGTTGATATAACAATTTCAGTAATAAGCTCCTTTGTAAAATACTCCAAAAAATATTCTATGGGAGTCCTAATATTATTTTTAGGCAAATATTGCTCGAAGCATGCATCATGGGCAGACCAATCAGCCCTCTTCCACTTATAACTATCAAGCTTCTTAAATGGTTCCAATACTACTTTTTCATCTACGAATTCTTTTTGAAAATCATTTTCGTCAATATCTTCTAAATTAATATCAGTGGGACTCTCTCGAAATAGCTCTTTTAAAACAAAAGAATTATTGTTCTCTAATTCTTCCAATAGGTCGTCTAAAATGTCGAGTCATCAGAGTTCTCAATATCAGAAATATCACACTCTTCAAAATCATTTAAAATCTTTTCAATCTCAGAGTCTTTATCTTTTTTTGTCATATTTAACGTCTTTACTCTCTGACAAAAAGCACACAAATGAATTGAACTTTTTATCAAATGCAAAAAGTCGTTATTTTTCTGTTACATATTTAACTCCTTTGAATAACTTTTGATGCCATTTGGCATCATGCAAATTAAAAAAAATACTGCGGCTATATTAGTTGATTTGTGTTTTTGCAATTGAAATTATTTATAAATGACTACTTTTTGAATACTTTTGCAAAAAAAATTTTATATTTTTGTTTTTAAATTTTGTAAAATATGATGTTTTAAAATGCATGTTTTTCGGCATGGGGGTTAGGGGCGACTTAGATAAGTTTTAAAACAGCTGTATTTTATTTTAAAATGAAAAAACTACATTATTTTTTTTAAGATATTGTTTTTAAAGTTTAAGAGTACAACACTGCATTAAAAAATTTGATTTTATTTGAATTGGTCGAAATGAGAAGTCTTCAAAAAACCATGATGCCATATGGCATCAAAAACACCGAAAGGGTTAAAATAACTTATATTTCCTGATTTTGAATCCCTTTTAATTTTGAAAATTAAAAATTTATTTAGTTTTGATTGACTTTTGACGGTATTACCATATTAAAATAGCTAAATTAAATGAAAGTTTGTAACATAATAACTCTAGTTGTTCTAAGAAACTTTTAATAAAGGTTCCCTGATGATCTGCATAAGTAACAGTGAAATGCGCATAGGCTCCAGCTAAACCCCTCAATAATCAATTTGCATGTATTTTTAATAAAAATTATTTTACTAAATAAGTAAAATAATAATTTAGGATTATTAGTGCGTTAATAAATGTTTAACTTAAATTGTAACAATTCCCGATAAAAACACTAATACTTCTATTTTTAAATGTTTTTCTTATAAATTGAACCAATCTATGCGTTTGTTCGATGGTCCTATGCTGACTTCTAAAACCAAATTGATAGTCCGGTATGCACGCACATAATATCTGTTAGAATAGGGGACAATTTTCTCATGAGCAGCTTTTCGAAAAGTTTTGACAAAGTTGACAACAAACTTATTGGCCTATATGACTCAACGTTGGTAAGATCCTTGCCCGTCCTTAGAATCATTTTAACATTGGCAAACTTCCAGGGTTGTGGATAATACTCCAGTCGTAATTTGGTATTCAAAATGGACAGCAGGATTCTTATTGCAATATGGGGCAAGTTTATCAGCATATTGCTACTAATTACATTAATACTTGAAGCTTGCTTTGGCTTGAGTTCAGCAATTATTTTTTGTACATCACGCATTTTAAACATTAAGGGTCGAGGGGGTAGAGCAACTCCACTCGGCAAATCAGAAACACCAGTACATGTTTTTGGCGTAAGTACGGATTTTAAGTGCTCAGCAAGTATTTTACATTTTGCCATATCGCTTCTTGCTCAACCTCCGGTAGATTCAAGCTTTTTAGCAGCGCACCAAAAAGAGTAACTAGATGTTGGTACTCTTGGAGTCGTTTAGTGCATTCGTTAAGTCTGAGTTTATGTTAGGTTGATCTGTGTTGTTGCCATTCGCTTCTAGATATTCTTTTTTCACACATGAGATGTTCAATATTCCTGGAAAAAATGTTATTAAACCCAGTCTGCGGATGGGAGGTAGGGGATGTTTAGCAGCCTGTTTAATATTTTTGTTAAGATTGGCAATGTTAGTTTAAATATCATTGGTTGTTGTTAGCGTAATATTTTCCATGCAATCAATACTAAGATATTTTTATTATTCCAGCCAATTAACACGATTGATCATCTACATAAACAGTGAAGGACTAAATTTTTGGGGTTTGACGAAATCTGGAAAAATGTCTTAAAAATTTATTTTGCCAATATTTAGGGTGGTGATAAATAAGTTTATACAAAAAATAAAAACGTAGTTCATAATTATAATAATTGCAATATTAACAAAAATATTAAAATTTCATTGGACAAAAGTCTCCATGCTGACTCCATGGAGACTTTTGTCTAATGAAATTTTAATATAATATAATGATGAATTCCGTTTTTATTTTTTATATAAACTTATTTATCACAACCCTAAATATTGGCAAATTTAATTTTTTATAAATTTTTCCAGATTTCATCAAACCCCAAAAATTATGGGTGAGGTAAGTCACTTCGTAGTGGGTTACAGATTTTAACGATAGTGGCAGAGTGGTCGGAAGAGATATCTAGAGAAGCTTCATTGTTATTTAAATCCCTAGAAATATTTTTCATGACACCAAAATCAATAACATCCGGAATTTTTCTTAAGTTAGTAGTCCAGTAAGCGGCTTCCCCACTCGAAATAATATCCAAGCCCATTTTTGAAATTGTATTTAACAAAACTTGACCTCTAGATGTTACAAGGCTCGACCCCAATACGTTTGTTTTTCATTATAGTCTCTAGGTGTCACGAAAGCAGATCTGATACTGAAATTCGGTAATTGAAAATCTGGGAGGTGAGTAAATTGATGATATCACGAAATTTGAAAAAAAAAATTCTACAAAAATATTTGTAGATGGCATATATTCTTTACTAATGTTGTTAAGGATAAAGTGCTTGAGTCTTGACTTATATAGAATTGCAAATCCACCGCATGCTCTCCCTCTAGGGTCCTGTGAATCATATATAGTGTAGCCATTAATTTTGAAAAAGCTTTTCGAAGTCAAATGTATCTCAGAGACCAACATTATATTAATATTTTTCCGTAAGGTGTTACTCAAGTTCATTTTTATGTTGGCGAATGCCGTTTGCGTTACAAAAACATATTTCTAAAGTGTTTATGGCTTGTTAATTAATGCTTGAAGCAGGGTATTCTACATTCATAGTCTTTCTTGCATCATATTTGTTGCAAAATTTAAATAATTTAGCTTGCACTTAAATATTAATGTGCTTAAAAGACGAAGGAACAAATAAAAATTTCGAAGAGCTTTTAGAAAGATCTGTTAATACATACAAATACTCGGTAAATTCGACCTTTGGAAGAAAGTCCGTTGACATGTTTTTTGGGAGAACAATAGATTTTTCTCCTGGAAGTTATAATCAAACGCGACGGAACAACGTTGAAAGCCTACGACTGAAACAGGAAAAAGATTTGAAATATCATAATAGGAAAAGAATTTTTCCAGGTCGGATAATCTTTGTTAAAGTAAATAAGGAATAAGGAACAAAACTGACAGAAAGCTATAAAGAGAAAGTTGTTAAATAAAATAGAATTTCCAATTTTACATTTACAGTAGTAACAGAAAGAGGAAAAACCATTCACAAAAAGCATATTAGAAACTAGTTCGGTTTTAAAAATTTTACAGAGTTTTACTGATTGCCGGGCTGTGCTCAGGTGAAATTCAAATAATGGACTATTCTAATTCTAAGATGATAGCAGTAAATGTGGGCTTAGTTAAGGTTCAGTGTGGGACATTTAAGATCGTTCCTGTCATCGACTTATAGAATTATGAAAACGTTTGAACAGTTTGGAAACTGCACTTTTAATTCGCAACACCATAAACCATCCTTTCTTGTCCTACCTTTACCACTCCATAATCCAAATCAAATCCTACATATCCCGGCTCAGGCCGAAGTTAAGAACAACATGTTCCTTGGACTTCCTTGGAACAGTATGGAAATGGTTATCTGGTACTCCAGATTGCCATGATTTTGAAATAATTCAGGAAAAGATTAATAATGTTTTAACAAATCGCAATAACTAAGTAATAATTAACCAACTTTCCATTGACAGATTGCACATCCTTACGAATGTTACATATTATATTTTCAAAGTACTAAAATCAGGGGACCAAAAAGAGAAAATAATTGATTTCAAATACAAGCTTGAAATATTTAAAGAGGAAATATCAAACATAGAGTTTCCTTTTCATTGGGCTAAAGCAAATATGGTTAACTATTTTACTTTGTCTAATATTGAATTTGAAACTTTGCGCAATGTACTTGAAAAATAATATAAATAATAATATAATAACATTTGCAAACACAAAGGTTGCAGTTATTATTTACATTTTAAGCATCCCAACAAACTTATAATAATTTATGTATCTGTAGATTAAGTAAAATAATTAACATAACAGCCTCTGAATGCATTCTTAAGCTCTTGGCAAGCCAGCCCTCAACATGCTCCACAACAAACAACGACCATATCCCAACAGTGAAAGAACTTGAAGATGACATCTTATTACTTAACCAATTCACAAGGGAGATTGAAGTAGAAAGTTCAGATGTGCAATTGAAAGTTATATTTATTATTCACAACCTAAACTCATCAATCAAGTATACGGGAGAACTTACAAGACAACTAAGATAACAGGTTTGAAACCCCTTGCTGAGCTGGATCAACCAGTCTTGACTGAAGGAGAAGATGAGATGCCATAAACTTTAATAACTCAAAAACTATAGAAAAGCTAAAAAACCACAGCAACGTCAATCTTTACCTAAATGCTATATTAATGATGAAAGTTTTAACAACTATTTCTTTGCTACAATAAAAATATGTAGAAAAAAAGCTTCACTCCTAAATAAAAAATGACGAGACTGCAGGGAATCCTGCAGTTACAACATCTAAGGCTAGAAGCATCCACAGCTTACCTTTTTTCTAAAAAATGGTTCACACGGAGGCATATGAATTTAAAGGGGGAGGAGCTAACGTATAACAAATTCAAATACCTTTTCGTACATTTGATTGCAATTGCTGAGAAAGCATCTAGCTCTTTATTTTATATATATATATATATATATATGCATATAATTATCTTGAATGATTTCCTATCGTTAATAAGTTTCTTCTTGTTTCTTTTTCACCTGATTTGTTTTCAGTTACATACATACGTACATATATACTTACATACATGTATGTACAAACTAGGGATGCCAACCAAAAATCCCGATTTTCAGGATTCAGGTAATCTCGAATACCGGGGTTTCAATTTTTAACCCCGGGTTTTCTAGATTTAGTCAATCCCAAAATTGTTTTCTAAGTTTTGTTTGTTTTATAGAAATCAATTCATCATGACTTTTCCCATGCAAAGATAATAACAGTGGCAATACATATTGATCTTTTATATATGTTTGTTTCATAAGGCCGGGGCACAATGAATCCGTCATACGTTAAACTTCGCCTTTTTCAACTGACAGCTAAGTTGAAATATACGATTTCTTATGAGCTCTGTTACATTCACTACGTGTCCGTCAACGCAAAGTACAAAAATTTTTCAACTTTTAACTTTTTGCGTACGTTGAGTAATTTGACAGATATTGGTTGGTTGTTTTCTTATGTTTTTATTTAAGTTTTTGTGTGTCTCGCAGCTAAAATAAAATTAAACAAAAGCAATAAACGAAACAAATAAAAAAAGTTGAATTTAATAAATAAAATGGAAAATCAACCTATAGCAGCTGTTCAAATGCTTCCGTCAATAAAGTACTCATTGTGCCAACCTTCTCCGTCGTTGCGTTAATGTCAGTTGAAAAAAAGGCGAAGTTTAACGTATGACGGATTGATTGTGCCCCAGCCTATATTGTTAATAGTGTCAATGAAAATGTGTTTGCAAATCGTGTTTTTTCTCCTTTACTTTATTAATTGAAATGTATTTGATCATAATAAGCAATACTTTTAACAGTTTTAAAAATAGTTAAGGTATACACGTCAACTCTTGCTACTGAGTAAAATACATAGTTGCACTTTTAGACCTTTGCAACCCATTTTGTTAAGTTTTCTATAAATTCAAACACAACGTGTATATAAGTACATACATACATATGAATACTAAACTCGTATATTTCTTGATTGTTAAAATATTTTGTTAAAATGCTGTGACGAAGTATCAGAACTTCCCTGATAATTCTGTAACCAAAGTTAAATATTAGTATCATTCGTATTCTTTAACAAAATTCTAATAACATATGTATATTAGCCATAAGCATGATAAAATAATATAAAGGTAAAACCACATTTGACGTTTAAAATAAATTATGACTTTTACCCAAATTATTTGAATACTGTTTTTCTGTAAACAGAGAGAAAAACGTTGCCACATACATATAATGGTAACTTTTATCTAGGAATGCTTTTTGAAATGTGTAATTTGAATTAAGAAGTTGTAGTTTAACATAGATTTTGTTTTATTGTTGGTTGTTTTAATTGGACATGAGGATAACGAAATCTGTGTGTAATAATACCTACAAAAGCAAGTGTTGGTTTTATTATTTAATTCTTTAGATAATAAAAAAGCCTCACAGCTATGGATGCAAGATCGTTCTTAAAAAGAAACGCCGTAAATAGAAGCGATATATCGATGTTTTATTTTGTTATCATTATTATGATTTAAATGTCTTACAGTGGATAATAAATTTACAAGCTTTATGTTTTAAAATAAGTATCTGTTGTAAGTTACAACAGAATCTAGCGATAAATTCAAATTTAATACTGTTAATATTAATTTTAACGCAAAAATTACGCTTTCTAAATTTTAAAAATTAGGCAAAAAAAATAAAAATCAAAAGGTAACTGTTATTTTGTGAGGAATAAGTAAAAGTCACAAAATATCTCTTATTTTGTGAGGAATAAATAAAAATCAAGAAACAACGATTAAACAGTGATTTTTAAAATAAAAATTATTTTCGTCACGGTCCCTGGTTGTAACTATTATATTCTAATATAATTGTTAGTACAACAGATAATGCATTAGCGTATGTTTCATACATATAATACACATTCGCACACACTTCGTGTGCAAATTTATTGCTGGGTCACAACACGCACAAACACGCTGTGATACTTGCATTTGAGGTAAACAGCTTTGAAAGCTCTTAAATTTTTTCGTGTTTCTTTGCAAGGATCTCGGCGACATCAATGCTTGCTGTTAGCTTGCTCTCGTCGGTGTGAAAGTACAAAAAGCTCTTTATAAGAGGTTGCACATTGTGCATATGACTTAGGCGTTGCTGAATAAGAATTAATGCTTTGTTGATAGGTACAACAACTATTCTCCTTTTTTTGTTCGCATATAACATGGCCTACGATTGGACTAGGACCATGATATAATTATCCAATTTCTCCTAAAACTCGACCATGTATTCCAATAATATCCGTAAGGACGCTACAACCCGTGCAACAAATTCATCCGAATAATGTAAGGCAGCTACGTTATAAACACAAACTCGAATATTTGCATTTCAGATAAACAGTTTTAAAGCTCTTAAATTTGTTGGTTTTTTGCAAACAGCAAGCAATTTTGTCGCCAAGATCTGCTTGCATGTTGTGCTCTGGTCAGAGCAAAAGTGCAAAAGGTCTTTTTTAAAAGTTTGCAGGTAATGTAAGGCAATAAGTCAGAAAGCATAGACAAAGTTCCGCCTTGATTCATTTAGAAATTTTCTTGTAGTTCATTTCCGTGTTGTTGTATCTTTCTAACTGTAGTTGTTGGTCCTGCTATAACTTTTTTTGCTGTTCATTTTTCATAAATATATGAAATAATTAAATTATTTTTAATTAAATAAACAAGAACGTCAAAAAATTAATAAAAAATGCGGATTTCATAAATTAGTAAGGTAGCAGTAATTATGAGAGTAAAAAATAATTGGGGCAAACGATAGAAGGTTAATATGGCGACGAAAAGAGAGAACGGTTTTACCTTTATCATCATGTATCCTGACCATAAGTGTATTTCAAATAATAAAATTACGTGTTTGCCATTTTAAAATCGAGTTTGAAAATTACTTTACATATTTTCACTTGTTAAGAATTTTTAAAATCATGACTTTTTTAATTACTTTATTTGTGTTGAACGCATCTTCAACCATTTGTTTTTTAAACGAGTAACTTATACCTGAAACAGGTATTTCTTTATTTATGTTCAAAAACCCGTGAATCCACTTAATAATTATTTATAATTATACAAAAGTTAGTGAATTCTATTAATATTTTTTACTTACACTCGATTAGCTGACAAACAAAAATTTTTAATAAAAAGATATCATATTATACATTGAATTAACTAAAAATATTGTCACTTTAATCTGATTGGTCAATTTAACGTAAATTTAGTTTTAAGCATATTTGTTGACTCAACAATTAATTTTTAATAATTGTAGTATAAATATTCCAATAAAACTTATGTTTGTATCAGTAGTAAGAAACTTGCTTTTATTTATTGATCACATTACGTTCAAGTTTCAAGTGCTTGAAAGTAAAAATCTCTAATCTTCAAGTTACAAGTGCTTGAAGACAACAAAAAAAAACAGAGAAAATTAGTACAGTTCAAATTTACGTGTTTGAATTGATTCATACTAATAAAACATTACAAATATTTTCATTCTAAACATTTTGGTGACCCTAGCTTTCAAACTTTAAGTAGTTTGAAAAACACGCAACAGCGCAACAAAAGCAGAGGATATCATCCGGTCCAACATAATTCACCAAGATAACATTTTGTGTAACATTGTTGGTGATTCCAACAACCATTGAATTCTTTGCTTCACCAAACGTTTGTGGCAGTTCCTGATCATATGGTCAATGGCGGCGGGAAATATTTTGGATTCACTGTTGAAAAGAGGCGAAGCAATTCAAACGATAGTGCGTAACTTCAAAAAGGATTCTGCGGACAGAAAAACAACCGCAGAGTACTTTGAAGAGCGTAAAAGGCGAATTTCGGAGTCCTGGGATATATTTGAAGCCAAGGATACAGAATTGCGCATGCGTGACGATGTTGAAACGCTAAAAGCAACGCATGAATACTTTACGTCAGATTATTATGCCAAAATTAGTGAGCTAACAAGCTCATACATACATTTATTCACAACAGAGCCCAATCGTCTAATGGTAATGCCAACAACCACAAACGCTACCAGCAACTAAATGCACTGTTGCTTTAGTGGCTCGTCAAGAGTCCAATGAAAACCAGGGCCTGATTCGCAAAGCACAAGCTAGAATGACAGCCTTAATTAGGTTTTAAAATGGATTAACCATTACCGATGAAATACAACCATGTGAGAAATTTGACGATCCATTGATTTCAGGTTTTGACATTGACAAAATTTCTGAATTAAAAGACAAGGTTCAAGAGCAGTTGGTCAATCTTTCCATAATGGCTTCAAAGCATCAAACAAGTACTGCAACCGCACACACTACATCATCAAATTCTTGTGTACAAAGCTCTCTACCATTGCCAAAGGTTACAATCCCACATTTCAATGGAGATTATCTTAAATGGCGACAATTTCATGATTTATTTTCTGAAATGGTAGACAAACAAGCTATCCCTGCAATACAAAAAATGTGGTATTTGAAATCGAATATTTCCGGAGAAGCCGAACATTTAATTCGACAGTTTACACTAACAGAAGAAAATTATAACACTGCGTGGCAAACATTACAAGACAGATGCAACAACAAAATAGTTCTTGTTGCTATCCTCGTAGAAAGAATAATCAGCCAACCTGCTGTGTCATTATCTATATCACCAATTAAGGCCCTGCATGATACCACTAAGGAATCCTTATTAGCTCTCAATAATTTAGGGATTGCAAGGGCAGATTGGGACCCAATTCTCATACAACTATTAATAAAAAATTTGACAAAAATACACACGTCGGATATATGTAATCGTTAAGCAACCGTAAGAAGTACCAATAATTTCAGAATTTCTCACATTTCTGGAACTACAGTTTCAATCAATGGAAGCAATTGCTCAAAAAGAAAAATCAACTCATTACAAAGTTGTTTCATCTATTGCAGCTTCAAACGTAAGTGCAGCTTCCAACTTAAAATATAGTGGTACCTGCAAATTGTGCAACAGCGGAAGTAGAGTGGTAATGGTGGCGGGCGACATGTTTTGAGAATTAAAAACCGGGAAAAACATGTCGTCCACCCCCATTAATACAAAAACGATGGCAACCCTGTTACAAATGGGGGGAATTTGGGGATTTTCATGCCGAGATTTTATGTCTGTGTGTGGTTGTGTGTGTGTGGTTGTGCGTGTATGGTTGTGCGTGTGTGTACACTTGTGTGTACAGCTTATGTTATTATTGTAAAGAAACGTTGTGCTTAAAGTTCATGGATGTATGTATATGTGGGTGTTTGTATGTGTGTATGTATATATGTGTGTGTGCGTTTATGTATTTAATTGTGTGTCTGCCAGTGTCGGATACTTTTGTTGTAGTGGTAGACAAATATTATACCCCTGGAGGATTTTGAAAAATGTATTGACTCGCTTTCGACTTGTCACCAGTACTACTCTAGAATTATCACCCATACAATACTTTGTGGTATATACATCTAGCATGTGTCATTGAAACCCTACAAATAACACTGAAGCAATTAAGTAGGTATTGACTACGAAGTTCTTATGAGACATGGAGACATACCAACCAAACAGTTAGTTCCAGTAATTTGTGTACATACAAATGCATATATGTATATAGACAAGTTGTGGACAATTTCTATATATTTCTTTTATAATGAGGGATAGAAACAAACTTATTATATCAAAATTGTCTCTAGAATTTTAGTGTTGCAACAAAGACACTTCGTCCCACTCTGACTGCAAGGTAGTGACAAGGAATCGGTGTATTTGTAGGTATGTAGTAATCGTCATTTGATTGACTTTGGTTTGCTGTTTTGAGTTATCGTTAGTATACTTATGTAGGGTTATTGTATGTATGCATTTATATTAATGATCTCTGGGGAAATAATCTAATAGCTGCAGGTAGTGGCAACCCTGATAGCTGTTTGGAATGGAGGTGGATAGGGAATCTATTTGGTAATGTATGTAAATATATGATATTGGCGTAATGTATTTGATCGTATATATATTTTTGCTTTAAAGAATATAATTGCTTTTATGAATTACATCAATACTTTTTCGTATATATGTATGTTTTCTAGACTATTTGCGTTGCTATTCTTATGGAGATAGAAAATATTGTGTTGGCATAAGTTTTATATGTACATACAGGTGAATTTCAGATGTTAAATGTTTTGAATCCTATCAGGTTGATAGGAAGAGCTTTTGAATAGGGATAATGAGATTTTTATTTCAGTATATTTTCACTTTAATGAAACAATTATAGGAAATAGCTTTTGGAGAAATACAGCAAAAATTATAGAAGCACCTACTTTCACATGTCCCGATTTTTCTCGTACGTGTGTATTACAAACTGATGCTAGCGATTTTGTTCTGGGTATTGCTGTGTATATGAATTTCATCATATATCGTAATACCAACAGTGAATTCTGGAAATGTGTATGTGTGTGTGAGAACTCACATGTGTGTGTGTGTGTACGACTACGCGATTCGAATATAAAGTATATAAGTAGAAGAAATAATGTAGATTGTTATCAATCTGCTCTGATATCTCAACAAGTGACGACCTATTTTCCTAACAAAAATTTCTAAAGTGTTTAAAATCCAAAAACTATAAAAGTGCTAGAACTAACTACTGTTTGATAAACAAGCTTATAGTATATAAAAAATAATTAAATAAATTGTTTATAGCTGAAATAAATTGTTTATAAATAAAATAATAAAATAAAATAATTAAATTAACTAATAAAACAAATAAATAATTAAATGAAATGAATACTACAAGTTGTACCATCTGAGGATTGTGATAAGATGATCCCATCAAATAGTTATATGGCTCATGTCAGAACCACAAAACACAAAAACAGTTGTCACCAAGAACGGATTGATGATTTTCTCACTAAAAGAGTAAGCAACTTCAATGGAAGGATCGAGACATATATCCTCCTCAACAAAAATGTGGCTATCTTCTTTCCGGAGGAGTTTCTGATATCTGCGAAGAGCTCCATAGTACAACAACTCAATGAATGTAGTAGGATACATACTACATTTAAATTTAATATGGAGCTCACATGTGATTATATGAAGATGGTGAATGATGAGATGAATGTTTCCCAACTCGTACATATTTCGAAAATGATGTTAGTGACTTTGTCTGATGACATAGAGGACATGTACAACAAACAGACGGAGGAGCTAAGAGCCAAAATGGAAGAATTTCAAGAGAGGGATAGCGGGTGGACTTTGACTTCAATAAATTTCCTTGAAGTTAATATAAACAAGGCGTCCATAATAAGAGGATCGAGCTTTATCCCTCTCCCAAAAAATATTGCAATGAAACGTGCATGCATAAATGTTGAGAATAATGACATTTATTGCTTTAAATGGTCTCTCATTGCGGCTTTGAATGTAAATAGTGGTCTGAGTCCTAAACAACGGAAAAACTGTAGAAATTACAATATTGCAAACATTTCTGATGAGAATATTAATATAGAAGCAATTGTATTAAATTTTGAAGGCCTAGAGTTTCCACTCCCATTGAAGCAGATAAAACAATTCGAGAATCAAAATGATATGAGCATAAATGTATTTGGACACAATGGAACGTCGCTAATAGGACCATACTACATAACAAAAGGAGAAAAACACATTCATATTAATCTCTTATTGCTCCAGTCCAATGAGAACTTCCACTATGTGCTCATCAAAGATATATCAAAGTAAGTTTCATTAGTGCATTTATGCAAAATGTGTTCGCTATTCAAAAAGTTACTTCTTATTGTTATATTAATTTACATATTATTTTATTTTCCTCTTTTCCTTAGACTCCTTCGTTCCAACATGACGTCACACAGATGTAAGATTAATATCTGTAGCACCTGCCTTTATCATACACATGATGCTTATGTGTACAGTCAACATTAACATTTTTGTGGTAAAAAAGTCATCAGGATGCCCGAAGATGGATGTATTATTAAGTACAAAAACTACTACAAACAGCTAGATGTACCATTTGTCATCTACGCAGACTTCGAGTCTATTTTAGAAAAACTCCACGATCCTGTAAGTATAAGCACTACAAATGTACAGAAACACCATGCGTGTGCATTCGGCTATTTTATTACTTGTAGTTTTAAGAAGGTAAATAACTTATATAGACATTATTTTGGTGAAGGTTCGGCAAATGTATTTATCAAAAAAATAGTTGAAGATTGTACAGACATCTACTTAAATTATTTACTAAAAGTTAAGAAAATGTTCATGACCCCAATAGAAATAGCTCAATATGATAATGCAAAAAATTGTCATATACATATGTAAGAAAATATTAAATAACGATACAGTTAGAGATCATTGTCATCTTACGGGCAATTATCAGTTTATTCCGGTTATTTTCCATAATCTTTCTGCATATGATATGCACCTATTTTTCAAAGAACTTTCTACTATAAAAAATGCCACAATAAAAGTGATTCCCCAGAACACAGAACGTTTTATATCTCTTTCAATTTTTATCAGATTATATGAAAAACATAGATTTATGGCTTTGAGTTTACATACGTTAGCAAAAAATCTTGATAGCAATGATTTTAATACTATTCGATCATGTTTCGTTGATGAAGCTCATTTCAACCTGATTAGAAAAAAGGGTGTATTTCCGTACTCTTACATGGATTCCATGACTAAGTTTAAGGAAATTAAACTCCCTAGTAGAGAAGAGTTCTTCAATATTCTAACGAATGAAGAATGTGATGTTGTCGAGTATGAACATGCTAAAAAATATGGAGAGAGTTTAACTGTAAAACCCTCCTTGACTATACTGAACTCTACTTAAAGACAGATGTTCTTCTTCTAACTGACGTGTGTGAAAATTTTAGGAAAATTTGCAGAGAAGTTTCACTGGAACAGTTCACTGATTCCGAAATGTATATGTTTATGCAAAACGGAATTAGAGGTGGACTAGTTCAATGCTCGCAAAGATATTCGAAAGCGAATAACAAATATTTGGAAGATTTTGATGCATCAAAACCATCAGAATTTCTGGTCTACTTAGACGCAAATAACCTTTACGCTTGGGCGATGTCGGAATATTTTCCTTACTGTGAATTTGAGTGGGTATGTGATACTGATTTTGATGTTAAGAAAATTTCTGATACTGCAGAGTATGGGTACATTTTGCAAGTGGATATAGATTATCCCGATTCTGTGCATGATCTACATAATGATTTGCCATTTTGTCCCCAAAATAAGCCAGTGGGGGGATCCAAAATCAAAAAATTAGTTGCAGACTTACACGCAAAAACAAATTACACCATGCACTATAGAGTTTTAAAGCAAGCCATTTCAAATGGCCTCATTTTAAAACAAATCCATAGAATACTCATATTTAAGCAATCCCCTTGGCTTAAAAAATATATTGACTTAAACACATTACATAGGACAAATGCTAAAAACAATTTTGAAAAAGATTTCTTCAAACTTTTGAACAACGCGGTTTATGGGAAGACAATGGAAAACATTGAAAAACGTAGGGACATTAGAATTGCTTCATCTTGGGAAACAACAAACAGGAATCATTTAGGTCTCAGAGCATTAATTTCGAAATCAAATTTTATGCAGTTGACAAAATTTTCTGACGATATGTATGCGATAGAGTTAGAAATAATGGAACCACTATATGATAAACCCATATATGTTGGCTTCACAGTACTGGAGTTATCCAAGTGGAGAATGTATGACTTCCATTATGGCTTCATGAAGCCTAAATTTGGAGAGAACATTTCTCTCAACTATATGGATACTGACTCGTTTATTTATTCAATTAAAACTGATGATTTTTACGATGACATCCGTAATGATATTATTTTGAATTTTGATACGTCAGAATATCCTATAGATAATCAATTTCGTTTACCGCTACTCAATAAGAAGGTTTTAGGTATGATGAAAGATGAAAACAGTGGGGATATAATGACAGAGTTTGTTGGTTTAAGAGCAAAAATGTATTCTCTGTCGACTCTTCGCTCGGAAGCTGTTAAAAAATCTAAAGGGGTCAAAAAGTCTGTAATTAAAAAGTTGTCCATTAATGATTACAAAAGTTGCTTATTTGAATCCAAAATTATCTCAGATGAAATGTTTTTGTTTAGGTCTAAAACACATCAACTATATACTCAAAAAGTAAATAAAATAGCTCTTAGCTTTTCTTATGATAAAAGAAATATAATGAAAATAAAATAAAAACGCGTGCATGGGGGCATTACATAGACCGAAATAATGAAACAATGGATGTAGAATAGAATGCTTCCTACTAAATTGCATGTAAGATGACAACAAGAATTTAATTTTGTACTAATTATACTTATTTAATTATTTATTAATTTATTTATTATTTACTTATTTGTATATTAATTTATTTATGTATTTATTTCTGTGTTTATTTATTAATTTATTTATTGGCTATATATATATATATTTGTTTATGAATGTATCTATTAATTTTAGTATTTTATTCACACAAAACCATGTTAAAATTTAATGGTCTAAAACTTTTATCTTTTTTGCCTGTACCTAAATTATTTGTAAATAAGAATCAAATATTAGATTAATGATCTTTTTTTTTCTTTCTTTCTTTTTATATCATATATTTTTTATATATACATAGAGTTAAATTTGTATTAGTACTAAGATTTTTAAGAAAAAATTTTAAATAAAATATTGAAAAAAGAATTAAATATGCGATTGGTTTTTATTTCTTTATTGGCTTTACTTCGTTGGATTATAATTTTTTTGTTTTTCCTTATGTGCAAATTTCTGTTTTTATATTGCATAAACATGCACAATCATGTTTTCTTTGAGAGGTTCTATACAAGAGGAATTGAATTTCACAATATTATGAAATTCCATTAAATTTCATCAGATATTTTCTTATAGACACTAACTGCTTTAACACCATCTCATTATTGTTTGCTAACAGAAAATAGCAGAACAGGTATCAGCTATCAGATCAGCTTTTTCAGCTATGCGATCAGCTTTTCAGGATCTGGTCCGGTTTTCAGATCAGCTTTTCAGGACCTGGTCTGGTTATCAGATCAGCTTTTCAGGACCTGGTCTGGTTTTCAGATCAGCTTTTTAGGACCTGGTCTGGTTTTCAGATCAGCTTTTCAGGAGCTGGTCTGGTTTTCAGATTAGTTTTTCAGGAGCTGGTCTAGCTTTCAGATTATCTTATTAGATGTCAAATCAGCTTATCAGGTAGCTAGTCTGGCTTTCAGATCAGGCTATCTGATTCAGATTGAATTATCAGTTTACAAGTAGTTAGCCATTTATAACATTTATATGAATGAAGTTTCAGGTCAGATTAATCAACTAAAGTCCATCTTTTATGAGCAGTAATTTTTTTATGAAAATATATAAAAACTGAAGAACCTTAAGAAAATGCTATATTATTTATCTTTCCAACACTCTACAAACTTCTTAAAACTTTTAAAAATTCATATTACATACAAGATGATGCCTATAAACGTGCTTAATTTTTTTCTCATCTTCGACCAGGAAAAAAGTAAAAAAAATTTTTGTAATACCGACAGTAGTAGGGAACTGGGCATTCTCCGTCAATTAAACTTGCAAAATTGTTGGCTGAAATTGTTAAATTGTGGCTGAAATTGTTAAATTTGGGTAATTAAAATTTGAAAATTCTTAAATTCTTGGAAATTTGATACCTACGAGGGTGGTTCAATAAGTCCGTCCAAATTTTTGTTTACATAAGGAGTTTTTTGTTTACATTAACTTTGTGGGAACGGGTGATTTTTTTTTTTGGGTAGTATTAATTGTGGGAACGGGTGATTTTTTTGTGGGTGTGAATTAAGGGGTTTTATAAGATTAAGATTTCTCAAGTGTATATGCCGACGGGAAAATCATGAAAATGATTTTTCCTAATACCAGTGGGGGAAATAGTGATTATTAATTTTTCCTAATACCATTGGTGAAAATAGTGATTATTCATTTTTACTAATGCCTACGGCAATGCATGATAATTTTTTCTAATGCCTACGGCAATGCATGATAATTTTTTCTAATGCCTACGGCAATGCATGATAAGTTTTCCTAATGCCTACGGCAATACATTATAATTTTTCCTATTGCCTACGGCAATGGATGATAAGTTTTCCTAATGCCTACGGCAATACATGATTATTATTTTTTTGAAATGCCTACGGCAAAACACGATTATATTTTTTTCAAATGCCGACGGCAAAACATGATTATTATTTTCTAGTACCAAAGGGAAAATTGCCAGTGTTGCCAGACTATAGAAATTCGTTATCGTAATACTATATCAGTAATATCAGAGAAAATAGATTTGATGAGTACTACGCGATTCTCATATGAATCGGGGGAATATGTGTATGATTTCCTCACGCTAATAAATTGTTTATAAATAAAATAATTAAATAAATTAATAAACAATTAATTTAATTATTTTATTTATTTATAAAATCTTCTCTTGTATATGAACACCCTATACTTGTGTGTGGATGATCCAGCTAGTTTGTCGCTGGTATTTATTTATTTGTTTAAGAAATATAATTGAATGTGTGTATGTATGTATGTGTGTATGTATGTATGTAAGTATATGTGTATGTGTATGTATGTATGTATGTATGTGTGTATATTTGCATGTGTATGTATGTATGTATGTTTGTATGTGTATTTGTATGTATGACTGAGGATGCTTGTGTGTAAAATATTTTGTAGAATACATTTATATTTTGCAACGTAATCATTTTCTTTGTCTACGATTATTTTAAAGCAGCAAAGTTTCAATTAAGTACAGTCATCAGCAGAGAAACAAAAAGTAAATATGCTGCAAGGATACTGCTACTAATTTTTGTATAAATACGCCAACTTTTCTAACCATCACATCAGTACTTCATTGTATTTACAACCATCATCAGAAATTGTGTTAAAGTGAAATAATAAAAATAAAATAATTAAAAATGAGTTCTTCAGGTTATCAGTGTGAAAGATGCCATAAGGTATATAAATACCAAAAGTCCTTTTTGGATCATGTCAAAAATCATAGTGTGCAGGATGAAGTGGTCGTAAGCCGGAACAGAAATCAAGAACAACCGCAGACATCTCTTGAAAATTATCAACAGCACCTAAATATGTCTCATCATCAGCAACATCCTTCTGTACATTACTCCCAATATCAAGTGCCAATGAATCATCAACAATACGGTATGCCATGGAATAATCAGTTTTTGGGATTAGGAGTGCCAATGCAATATGAGTACCCAACTTATAATTATAATCCCGTCACACCAGTTAATCAAATGCAGCAGTATTCCAATTTGATGCAATGGCAACCTCTTAATTATCATCAACAAGAGCAGCAGCAAACAACAAGCTCGACAACAAGGTGTGGATATCCATGGAGGGAATTTGTACAACGATGCTATGGACATAAGTTTACCGGAAAGTGATGGAGAAGAAGAAGAAGAAAGAAAAGAAGAAACTCTGCCAACTCCAATGATTGCTTCACATTCTAGGACAGAAGAAGTAGCAGAGAATGTGAAATGTTTCAAAATATCAAAAGCCTTCAAAAATCATATCGCCACATATGCTATTTTAAATAGAAAGGACCAACTTCTTCTGGAAGAGTTTATGAAGGAAAACATAAATATTTTTATTGAGAGACTTCACATGACTTTGTGTAAGCATACAGTTATTAAATTTCATGTGAGTATTGTGGCGGAGTATATCAAAATTGTTGAAGAAGATTTGGAGTTGTGTGTTATAACACATGTAGCTAAAATGAGTTTGGTGACGAAGGCAGACAACATAAAAGAAATATTCCGTAAACAGATTGAGGAGATTTCAACCAAAATGTCAGAATTTGAAGAGCTCGATTCTGGTTGGACTTTATCACGCATAGTCCGAGCAGAAATCAACATCAACAAATCGTCGCTCGTCAAAGGATCAAGTTGGATATCCACACCACAAAAACTAGGAAAAAAAAAGCTTGCATCAATATTGATAATGATGATGAATACTGCTTCAAGTGGTGTTTGATTGCTGCCATGGATACCACAACATACGATAACCCACAACGTTGCAGTTTTTATGGTATTCAGGACATTTCTGCAGTCATTATTTTTACGCGAAATGGTGAAGTGTTAAATTTCCAAAATTTAAGCTTCCCATTAGCTCTAAAAAAAATTAACGTGTTTGAGGTGAACAGTCCTAGAATAAGCGTTAACGTATTTGGGTATGATGAGGAGGCAAATCAAATCATTGGTCCTTATTATGTGACTAAGGACGAGAAAATTACTCATGTAAACTTGCTTCTTTTGGAGAATGGTGAAGTTCATCACTATATTTTGATAAAGGACATATCAAGGTAAGTTAAAAAGTTTTACAACACTTTAATTTAATGATACACATACTTGTTTTATATATTTTATAGTAGATACATTTTACTAATAAATTTTTAACTATTTTTTATTATTCACAGACTTTTACGAAGTCAGTTAACTCAACACCATGATAAGCTACATTTCTGCAACACCTGTCTGCAGTACACTCATAGCGAGAGTGGAATAAGTCATCATAAGACTGAATGCGGTAAAATTGTGACAAGTATGCCATCAGGTCCGGATGCAATTCTCAGCTTTAAGGGGCATCAAAGGAAAATGGATGTCCCCTTTGTGGTTTATGCTGACTTCGAGTGCATCCTGGAAGATATAAGTAATAATGTAAGTGATAAAACTAGTTTAATTAAAAAGCACACTCCTTGTGCATTTAGTTATTACATTAAGTGTCTCCATAACAGTAAGTTAGATAAGTTAAGGGTTTATACTGGTAAAGATGCCCCCACAAAATTTGTATCATATTTAGTTAAAGATTGTGAGGATATTTACAATAATTATTTAGTTAATAATAGGCAAATGGATACTTTATCCCCTTCTGATGTGTATAGTTTTTATAGTGCGGTAAATTGTCATATATGTCAAAAATTTTTAGGTAAAGATCGCGTTAGAGATCATTGCCACATTAGTGGTAAATATAGAGGTGCAGCCCACAATAAGTGTAATTTAAATTATCAAATTCCCAAGTTTATACCAGTTTACTTTCATAATTATTCAAACTATGACTCACATCTTTTTATTAAAGAACTAGGTGAAATTTCAATGCAGCTGAAAGTACTCCCTCTCAATAAGGAGCTTTATATATCCCTCTCCCAATTTTCAGAAATGAGTGATGGTCATAAGCTTGAAATAAGATTTCTTGATACAATACGTTTTATGGCTGAGAGTTTGGAATCATTAGCCTGCAATTTGTCGGATAATGATTTTAGCACTATAAGGTCCTTATTTCAGTCAGAAAACGAGTTTCAGCTTATTAAGAAAAAAGGTATTTTCCCCTATGAGTACCTAAATTCATTTCAAAAATTAGATGAGTGTCAGCTCCCTTCACGCAGTGATTTCTTTAATAAGTTGAACAATAAAGAGTTTTCTTTAGAGGAATACTCACATGCTGTAGAGGTATGGAATACTTTTGGTTGCAAAACTATGAAAGACTACATGGAACTTTACTTAAAAACAGATGTCCTCTTACTGACAGATATTTTTGAGAATTTTAGAAAAGTTTGTAAGGGTATTTATGAGCTCGATCCATGCCAATATTATACAGCACCTGGCCTTTCCTGGGATGCAATGCTCAAATATACAAAAATTGAATTAGAGTTATTGACAGACATAGACATGTACAATTTTATGAAAAAAGGTATACGTGGGGGGATCGTACAGTGTAGCCAAAGATATTCAAAAGCGAATAACAAATATTTGGAAGATTTCGATGCATCATAACCATCAGAATTTCTTGTCTACTTAGACGCAAATAACCTTTACGGTTGGGCAATGTCGGAATATCTTCCTCATGGTGGGTTCAGATGGTTATCGCAAGACGAGCTGAATCTGGATCCAAACAGCATAGCTGATAATGGAACAGACGGTTATGTATATGAGGTCACGTTGGATTATCCCTCTCATTTACACGACTTGCATAATGATCTTCCTTTTTGCGCTGAAAATAAGAAACCTATGCAAGCGAAGTACAACAAGTTGATAACCGATTTCTCTACAAAGCAATCATATGTGATACACTTTAGAGTTCTAAAACAGTGCTTAGAATATGGCTTAGTTTTAAAGAAAACTCATCGTATTCTAGCATTTAAACAATCTCCATGGTTAAAAAGCTACATTGACTTAAGTACCAGACATAGAGCCACTGCTAAAAATGCTTTTGAAAAAATTTTTTTCGAACTTCTCAATAATGCAGTGTATGGTAAAACCATGGAAAATGTGGACAAGAGGAGAGATGTTAAAATTGTCAATAGTTGGGAGAGAATGAACTGTAATCATTTGGGTGCCCAAGATTGGATATCAAAACCAAATTTTCATAGTTTATCTATATTTTCAGAGGACCTTGTAGCAATCGAAATGACAAGAGTCAAAACCTGCTACAATAAACCAATTTACTTAGGATTTTGTGTACTCGAGCTGTCCAAATGGAAAATGTATAATTTCCATTACGGGTACATGGAGCCTAAGTTTAAGACAAAACTCTCCTTAAACTATATGGATACGGACTCTTTTATATATTCAATAAAGACGGACGACTTTTATGCTGACATAAAAAATGACATACAAGAACAATTTGATACATCGGACTATCCTACAGACAACATTTATAATTTTCCTCTAGTTAATAAAAAGGTGCTGGGTATGATGAAAGACGAAAATTGTGGAAAAATAATGAAAGAATTTTTCGGGTTGCGATCTAAAATGTATTCATTTAGTGTTCAAGATCAAAATGATGTAAAGAAATCGAAGGGGGTAAAGAGAGCCATATTAGATAAATATAGTTTAGCTACTTATAAAAATTGTTTATTTAATAAGACCAATGTATATGATAGTATGTTAACATTTAAATCTAAGCTACATCAAATATATACTAGTGAATTAAATAAGGTAGTATTAAGTTATGGAGACGATAAGAGAAAAATTAGGTCAAATAACATTAACACATACGCATGGTATCATTTTCGTATTAAGGAAACTAACCCTGAATACGAACTTGACATGTTGCTAGATGAGATTGCTAGAATGCAAGAAAATGGCTAAAATTAATTAATTTTTAGTTAATTAGTTTTAAATTTTTAAGTTGTATATAAAATCTTTGTTATTAAGAAAAATTATTGTAAATAAAATCCTATTTATTAAAAGAAAAATTATTGTAAATAAAATCCTATTTATTTTTGTAAAAATTATATAATTATAATTATAAAATAATTTATTTATCAAGAAAAATGATTGTACAAATGTAAATAAATTTTTAAGAAAAAATTTGAAATAAAATATTGAAAAAAGAATGAAATATGTGACTGGTGTTTATTTCTTTACTGGTTTTACTTCGTTGGATCAAAAAATTTTTTGTTTTTGCTTATTTGCAAATTCTTGTTTTCATATCGCTTAAACATGCACAGTCTTGTTTTCATATCATTTAAGCATGCACAGTCTTGTTTTCTTTGAGAAGTTCTGTACAAGAGAAATTGAATTTCACAATATTATTAAATTCCATTAAATTTCATAAAGAGAAGCAACCAAGACAATGGAAAATATTTTTCAATTGAGATGAATACCAAAAAACTTACAAACAGATGATTTCCCCATACCTACAGATGGAATAATAATACAAAACGAGGAATATTTTAATAATACAATTTTATTTTATATTTATTTCTTTTGTTTCTTTTAATAATACAATTTAGTTTAATTTTTATTTATTTTATTTATAATGATGGAAACATTTCGTAGTATCCAATTATTAGATGTTCTAATATACTTTTTCGTAAAAAATATATTGTACATCTACAAGTATCGGGTCCTTCCTCACACTCAGGATCATACCAAGGACAGCTTTTGAAGTGCCCTTCTGTGTTGTCTTCATCTTCCATAACTCCATATTCTTCGTTCTCATCCAGCATATTTTGGAAAAATTTTATCATCTCCCAATGATCAAAAAGCCTGAAGCTTTCAAAATCTCTCATAAATTGGTTTAGAGTACGTCTAATTTGGTTAATTTTATTTGCTGATAAATGAAGGATGATGAATGTTGGAAGGTTCCTTAAAGACTAATTTTCTCAGTAAATTTTTAAACATCTCTATTCCATTATTCTTTTTAGCACTCTATCTCTCTCTATCCCTTTTTTCTCTATAACTATCTCTTTCTGTCTACCACTATCCACCACTTATTCACTATTTCACCATAATTATTTTTGATTAGTCTTCTTGAAGTCATCATCGCTTCTTTTAAGATCATTTCCAGTTAAACATTCAAAGTGAGAAGAAGTAATTAAAAAAATGGACTCCACATCAAATCTTATTTCAAAATTTAATAATCTAAACAGCAAGACTTTAATCCACATAAAGGAGCTTGAATCATCAACGAAATACACTATTAAAAATGTGTTACGTGTAACAACTAAATATGGACCAACTCTAAAAGTGGAAATGAATAAACACATAATGTTCCTGCCTAAACGGTATAATATTTTAACAGATGACGATATTAAAGATCTATCCAGTGGATCTTATTGCCTAAGCAGAGAAGGTGAAGAAAATCTAATCGTTGAGAGTGAGCTGAGTGATTTATTTTCTGAAATGGTAGACAAACAAGCTATCCCTGCAATACAAAAAATGTGGTATTTGAAATCGAATATTTCCGGAGAAGCCGAACATTTAATTCGACAGTTTACACTAACAGAAGAAAATTATAACACTGCGTGGCAAACATTACAAGACAGATGCAATAACAAAATAGTTCTTGTTGCTATTACTCTAGAATTATCACCCATACAATACTTTGTGGTATAGACATCTAGCATGTGTCATTGAAACCCTACAAATAACACTGAAGCAATTAAGTAGGTATTGACTACGAAGTTCTTATGAGACATGGAGACATACCAACCAAACAGTTAGTTCCAGTAATTTGTGTACATACAAATGCATATATGTATATAGACAAGTTGTTGACAATTTCTATATATTTCTATATTTCCTTTATAATGAGGGATAGAAACAAACTTATTATATCAAAATTGCCTCTAGAATTTTAGTGTTGCAACAAAGACACTTCGTCCCACTCTGACTGCAAGGTAGTGACAAGGAATCGGTGTATTTGTAGGTATGTAGTAATCGTCATTTGATTGACTTTGGTTTGCTGTTTTGAGTTATCGTTAGTATACTTATGTAGGGTTATTGTATGTATGCATTTATATTAATGATCTCTGGGGAAATAATCTAATAGCTGCAGGTAGTGGCAACCCTGATAGCTGTTTGGAATGGAGGTGGATAGGGAATCTATTTGGTAATGTATGTAAATATATGATATTGGCGTAATGTATTTGATCGTATATATATTTTTGCTTTAAAGAATATAATTGCTTTTATGAATTACATCAATACTTTTTCGTATATATGTATGTTTTCTAGACTGTTTGCGTTGCTATTCTTATGGAGATAGAAAATATTGTGTTGGCATAAGTTTTATATGTACATACAGGTGAATTTCAGATGTTAAATGTTTTGAATCCTATCAGGTTGATAGGAAGAGCTTTTGAATAGGGATAATGAGATTTTTATTTCAGTATATTTTCACTTTAATGAAACAATTATAGGAAATAGCTTTTGGAGAAATACAGCAAAAATTATAGAAGCACCTACTTTCACATGTCCCGATTTTTCTCGTACGTGTGTATTACAAACTGATGCTAGCGATTTTGTTCTGGGTATTGCTGTGTATATGAATTTCATCATATATCGTAATACCAACAGTGAATTCTGGAAATGTGTATGTGTGTGTGAGAACTCATATGTGTGTGTGTGTGTACGACTACGCGATTCGAATATAAAGTATATAAGTAGAAGAAATAATGTAGATTGTTATCAATCTGCTCTGATATCTCAACAAGTGACGACCTATTTTCCTAACAAAAATTTCTAAAGTGTTTAAAATCCAAAAACTATAAAAGTGCTAGAACTAACTACTGTTTGATAAACAAGCTTATAGTATATAAAAAATAATTAAATAAATTGTTTATAGCTGAAATAAATTGTTTATAAATAAAATAATAAAATAAAATAATTAAATTAACTAATAAAACAAATAAATAATTAAATGAAATGAATACTACAAGTTGTACCATCTGCAATAAAGTCTTTATTACTCAAACAAAACTAAATCAGCATATGGAAACGCACTCGTATGCTAACCAATCAAGGGCTGCCCTTGGAATTAGTAAGCTAAGTCTTCAAAACAAATATTGTGAGGATTGTGATAAGATGATCCCATCAAATAGTTATATGGCTCATGTCAGAACCACAAAACACAAAAACAGTTGTCACCAAGAACGGATTGATGATTTTCTCACTAAAAGAGTAAGCAACTTCAATGGAAGGATCGAGACATATATCCTCCTCAACAAAAATGTGGCTATCTTCTTTCCGGAGGAGTTTCTGATATCTGCGAAGAGCTCCATAGTACAACAACTCAATGAATGTAGTAGGATACATACTACATTTAAATTTAATATGGAGCTCACATGTGATTATATGAAGATGGTGAATGATGAGATGAATGTTTCCCAACTCGTACATATTTCGAAAATGATGTTAGTGACTTTGTCTGATGACATAGAGGACATGTACAACAAACAGACGGAGGAGCTAAGAGCCAAAATGGAAGAATTTCAAGAGAGGGATAGCGGGTGGACTTTGACTTCAATAAATTTCCTTGAAGTTAATATAAACAAGGCGTCCATAATAAGAGGATCGAGCTTTATCCCTCTCCCAAAAAATATTGCAATGAAACGTGCATGCATAAATGTTGAGAATAATGACATTTATTGCTTTAAATGGTCTCTCATTGCGGCTTTGAATGTAAATAGTGGTCTGAGTCCTAAACAACGGAAAAACTGTAGAAATTACAATATTGCAAACATTTCTGATGAGAATATTAATATAGAAGCAATTGTATTAAATTTTGAAGGCCTAGAGTTTCCACTCCCATTGAAGCAGATAAAACAATTCGAGAATCAAAATGATATGAGCATAAATGTATTTGGACACAATGGAACGTCGCTAATAGGACCATACTACATAACAAAAGGAGAAAAACACATTCATATTAATCTCTTATTGCTCCAGTCCAATGAGAACTTCCACTATGTGCTCATCAAAGATATATCAAAGTAAGTTTCATTAGTGCATTTATGCAAAATGTGTTCGCTATTTAAAAAGTTACTTCTTATTGTTATATTAATTTACATATTATTTTATTTTCCTCTTTTCCTTAGACTCCTTCGTTCCAACATGACGTCACACAGATGTAAGATTAATATCTGTAACACCTGCCTTTATCATACACATGATGCTTATGTGTACAGTCAACATTAACATTTTTGTGGTAAAAAAGTCATCAGGATGCCCGAAGATGGATGTATTATTAAGTACAAAAACTACTACAAACAGCTAGATGTACCATTTGTCATCTACGCAGACTTCGAGTCTATTTTAGAAAAACTCCACGATCCTGTAAGTATAAGCACTACAAATGTACAGAAACACCATGCGTGTGCATTCGGCTATTTTATTACTTGTAGTTTTAAGAAGGTAAATAACTTATATAGACATTATTTTGGTGAAGGTTCGGCAAATGTATTTATCAAAAAAATAGTTGAAGATTGTACAGACATCTATTTAAATTATTTACTAAAAGTTAAGAAAATGTTCATGACCCCAATAGAAATAGCTCAATATGATAATGCAAAAAATTGTCATATATGTAAGAAAATATTAAATAACGATACAGTTAGAGATCATTGTCATCTTACGGGCAATTATCGTGGGGCGGCTCATAGCGAATGTAATTTAAATTATAAAACACCTCAGTTTATTCCGGTTATTTTCCATAATCTTTCTGCATATGATATGCACCTATTTTTCAAAGAACTTTCTACTATAAAAAATGCCACAATAAAAGTGATTCCCCAGAACACAGAACGTTTTATATCTCTTTCAATTTTTATCAGATTATATGAAAAACATGGATTCGAAATAAGATTTATAGACTCGTTTAGATTTATGGCTTTGAGTTTACATACGTTAGCAAAAAATCTTGATAGCAATGATTTTAATACTATTCGATCATGTTTCGTTGATGAAGCTCATTTCAACCTGATTAGAAAAAAGGGTGTATTTCCGTACTCTTCCATGGATTCCATGACTAAGTTTAAGGAAATTAAACTCCCTAGTAGAGAAGAGTTCTTCAATATTCTAACGAATGAAGAATGTGATGTTGTCGAGTATGAACATGCTAAAAAATATGGAGAGAGTTTAACTGTAAAACCCTCCTTGACTATACTGAACTCTACTTAAAGACAGATGTTCTTCTTCTAACTGACGTGTTTGAAAATTTTAGGAAAATTTGCAGAGAAGTTTCACTGGAACAGTTCACTGATTCCGAAATGTATATGTTTATGCAAAACGGAATTAGAGGTGGACTAGTTCAATGCTCGCAAAGATATTCGAAAGCGAATAACAAATATTTGGAAGATTTTGATGCATCAAAACCATCAGAATTTCTGGTCTACTTAGACGCAAATAACCTTTACGGTTGGGCGATGTCGGAATATTTTCCTTACTGTGAATTTGAGTGGGTATGTGATACTGATTTTGATGTTAAGAAAATTTCTGATACTGCAGAGTATGGGTACATTTTGGAAGTGGATATAGATTATCCCGATTCTGTGCATGATCTACATAATGATTTGCCATTTTGACCCCAAAATAAGCCAGTGGGGGGATCCAAAATCAAAAAATTAGTTGCAGACTTACACGCAAAAACAAATTACACCATGCACTATAGAGTTTTAAAGCAAGCCATTTCAAATGGCCTCATTTTAAAACAAATCCATAGAATACTCATATTTAAGCAATCCCCTTGGCTTAAAAAATATATTGACTTAAACACATTACATAGGACAAATGCTAACAACAATTTTGAAAAAGATTTCTTCAAACTTTTGAACAACGCGGTTTATGGGAAGACAATGGAAAACATTGAAAAACGTAGGGACATTAGAATTGCTTCATCTTGGGAAACAACAAACAGGAATCATTTAGGTCTCAGAGCATTAATTTCGAAATCAAATTTTATGCAGTTGACAAAATTTTCTGACGATATGTATGCGGTAGAGTTAGAAATAATGGAACCACTATATGATAAACCCATATATGTTGGCTTCACAGTACTGGAGTTATCCAAGTGGAGAATGTATGACTTCCATTATGGCTTCATGAAGCCTAAATTTGGAGAGAACATTTCTCTCAACTATATGGATACTGACTCGTTTATTTATTCAATTAAAACTGATGATTTTTACGATGACATCCGTAATGATATTATTTTGAATTTTGATACGTCAGAATATCCTATAGATAATCAATTTCGTTTACCGCTACTCAATAAGAAGGTTTTAGGTATGATGAAAGATGAAAACAGTGGGGATATAATGACAGAGTTTGTTGGTTTAAGAGCAAAAATGTATTCTCTGTCGACTCTTCGCTCGGAAGCTGTTAAAAAATCTAAAGGGGTCAAAAAGTCTGTAATTAAAAAGTTGTCCATTAATGATTACAAAAGTTGCTTATTTGAATCCAAAATTATCTCAGATGAAATGTTTTTGTTTAGGTCTAAAACACATCAACTATATACTCAAAAACTAAATAAAATAGCTCTTAGCTTTTCTGATGATAAAAGAAATATAATGAAAATAAAATAAAAGCGCGTGCATGGGGGCATTACATAGACCGAAATAATGAAACAATGGATGTAGAATAGAATGCTTCCTACTAAATTGCATGTAAGATGACAACAAGAATTTAATTTTGTACTAATTATACTTATTTAATTATTTATTAATTTATTTATTATTTACTTATTTGTATATTAATTTATTTATGTATTTATTTCTGTGTTTATTTATTAATTTATTTATTGGCTATATATATATATATTTGTTTATGAATGTATCTATTAATTTTAGTATTTTATTCACACAAAACCATGTTAAAATTTAATGGTCTAAAACTTTTATCTTTTTTGCCTGTACCTAAATAATTTGTAAATAAGAATCAAATATTAGATTAATGATCTTTTTTTTTCTTTCTTTCTTTTTATATCATATATTTTTTATATATACATAGAGTTAAATTTGTATTAGTACTAAGATTTTAAAAAAAAAATTTTAAATAAAATATTGAAAAAAGAATTAAATATGCGATTGGTTTTTATTTTTTTATTGGCTTTACTTCGTTGGATTATAATTTTTTTGTTTTTTTATGTGCAAATTTCTCTTTTTATATTGCATAAACATGCACAATCATGTTTTCTTTGAGAGGTTCTATACAAGAGGAATTGAATTTCACAATATTATGAAATTCCATTAAATTTCATGAGATATTTTCTTATAGACACTAACTGCTTTAACACCATCTCATTATTGTTTGCTAACAGAAAATAGCAGAACAGGTATCAGCTATCAGATCAGCTTTTTCAGCTATGAGATCAGCTTTTCAGGATCTGGTCCGGTTTTCAGATCAGCTTTTCAGGACCTGGTCTGGTTATCAGATTAGTTTTTCAGGAGCTGGTCTAGCTTTCAGATTATCTTATCAGATATCAAATCAGCTTATCAGGTAGCTAGTCTGGCTTTCAGATCAGGCTATCTGATTCAGATTGAATTATCAGTTTACAAGTAGTTAGCCATTTATAACATTTATATGAATGAAGTTTCAGGTCAGATTAATCAACTAAAGTCCATCTTTTATGAGCAGTAATTTTTTTATGAAAATATATAAAAACTGAAGAACCTTAAGAAAATGCTATATTATTTATCTTTCCAACACTCTACAAACTTCTTAAAACTTTTAAAAATTCATATTACATACAAGATGATGCCTATAAACGTGCTTAATTTTTTTCTCATCTTCGACCAGGAAAAAAGTAAAAAAAATTTTGTAATACCGACAGTAGTAGGGAACTGGGCATTCTCCGTCAATTAAACTTGCAAAATTGTTGGCTGAAATTGTTAAATTGTGGCTGAAATTGTTAAATTTGGGTAATTAAAATTTGAAAATTCTTAAATTCTTGGAAATTTGATACCTACGAGGGTGGTTCAATAAGTCCGTCCAAATTTTTGTTTACATAAGCAGTTTTTTGTTTACATTAACTTTGTGGGAACGGGTGATTTTTTTTTTGGGTAGTATTAATTGTGGGAACGGGTGATTTTTTTGTGGGTGTGAATTAAGGGGTTTTATAAGATTAAGATTTCTCAAGTGTATATGCCGACGGGAAAATCATGAAAATGATTTTTCCTAATACCAGTGGGGGAAATAGTGATTATTAATTTTTCCTAATAATTTTTCCTAATTTTTTCTAATGCCTACGGCAATGCATGATAATTTTTTCTAATGCCTACGGCAATGCATGATAAGTTTTCCTAATGCCTACGGCAATACATTATAATTTTTCCTATTGCCTACGGCAATGGATGATAAGTTTTCCTAATGCCTACGGCAATACATGATTATTATTTTTTTGAAATGCCTACGGCAAAACACGTTGATATTTTTTTCAAATGCCGACGGCAAAACATGATTATTATTTTCTAGTACCAAAGGGAAAATTGCCAGTGTTGCCAGACTATAGAAATTCGTTATCGTAATACTATATCAGTAATATCAGAGAAAATAGATTTGATGAGTACTACGCGATTCTCATATGAATCGGGGGAATATGTGTATGATTTCCTCACGCTAATAAATTGTTTATAAATAAAATAATTAAATAAATTAATAAACAATTAATTTAATTATTTTATTTATTTATAAAATCTTCTCTTGTATATGAACACCCTATACTTGTGTGTGGATGATCCAGCTAGTTTGTCGCTGGTATTTATTTATTTGTTTAAGAAATATAATTGAATGTGTGTATGTATGTATGTGTGTATGTATGTATGTAAGTATAAGTGTATGTGTATGTATGTATGTATGTATGTGTGTATATTTGCATGTGTATGTATGTATGTATGTATGTTTGTATGTGTATTTGTATGTATGACTGAGGATGCTTGTGTGTAAAATATTTTGTAGAATACATTTATATTTTGCAACGTAATCATTTTCTTTGTCTACGATTATTTTAAAGCAGCAAAGTTTCAATTAAGTACAGTCATCAGCAGAGAAACAAAAAGTAAATATGCTGCAAGGATACTGCTACTAATTTTTGTATAAATACGCCAACTTTTCTAACCATCACATCAGTACTTCATTGTATTTACAACCATCATCAGAAATTGTGTTAAAGTGAAATAATAAAAATAAAATAATTAAAAATGAGTTCTTCAGGTTATCAGTGTGAAAGATGCCATAAGGTATATAAATACCAAAAGTCCTTTTTGGATCATGTCAAAAATCATAGTGTGCAGGATGAAGTGGTCGTAAGCCGGAACAGAAATCAAGAACAACCGCAGACATCTCTTGAAAATTATCAACAGCACCTAAATATGTCTCATCATCAGCAACATCCTTCTGTACATTACTCCCAATATCAAGTGCCAATGAATCATCAACAATACGGTATGCCATGGAATAATCAGTTTTTGGGATTAGGAGTGCCAATGCAATATGAGTACCCAACTTATAATTATAATCCCGTCACACCAGTTAATCAAATGCAGCAGTATTCCAATTTGATGCAATGGCAACCTCTTAATTATCATCAACAAGAGCAGCAGCAAACAACAAGCTCGACAACAAGGTGTGGATATCCATGGAGGGAATTTGTACAACGATGCTATGGACATAAGTTTACCGGAAAGTGATGGAGAAGAAGAAGAAGAAAGAAAAGAAGAAACTCTGCCAACTCCAATGAGTGCTTCACATTCTAGGACAGAAGAAGTAGCAGAGAATGTGAAATGTTTCAAAATATCAAAAGCCTTCAAAAATCATATCGCCACATATGCTATTTTAAATAGAAAGGACCAACTTCTTCTGGAAGAGTTTATGGAGGAAAACATAAATATTTTTATTGAGAGACTTCACATGACTTTGTGTAAGCATACAGTTATTAAATTTCATGTGAGTATTGTGGCGGAGTATATCAAAATTGTTGAAGAAGATTTGGAGTTGTGTATTATAACACATGTAGCTAAAATGAGTTTGGTGACGAAGGCAGACAACATAAAAGAAATATTCCGTAAACAGATTGAGGAGATTTCAACCAAAATGTCAGAATTTGAAGAGCGCGATTCTGGTTGGACTTTATCACGCATAGTCCGAGCAGAAATCAACATCAACAAATCGTCGCTCGTCAAAGGATCAAGTTGGATATCCACACCACAAAAACTAGGAAAAAAAAAGCTTGCATCAATATTGATAATGATGATGAATACTGCTTCAAGTGGTGTTTGATTGCTGCCATGGATACCACAACATACGATAACCCACAACGTTGCAGTTTTTATGGTATTCAGGACATTTCTGCAGTCATTATTTTTACGCGAAATGGTGAAGTGTTAAATTTCCAAAATTTAAGCTTCCCATTAGCTCTAAAAAAAATTAACGTGTTTGAGGTGAACAGTCCTAGAATAAGCGTTAACGTATTTGGGTATGATGAGGAGGCAAATCAAATCATTGGTCCTTATTATGTGACTAAGGACGAGAAAATTACTCATGTAAACTTGCTTCTTTTGGAGAATGGTGAAGTTCATCACTATATTTTGATAAAGGACATATCAAGGTAAGTTAAAAAGTTTTACAACACTTTAATTTAATGATACACATACTTGTTTTATATATTTTATAGTAGATACATTTTACTAATAAATTTTTAACTATTTTTTATTATTCACAGACTTTTACGAAGTCAGTTAACTCAACACCATGATAAGCTACATTTCTGCAACACCTGTCTGCAGTACACTCATAGCGAGAGTGGAATAAGTCATCATAAGACTGAATGCGGTAAAATTGTGACAAGTATGCCATCAGGTCCGGAAAATGGATGTCCCCTTTGTGGTTTATGCTGACTTCGAGTGCATCCTGGAAGATATAAGTAATAATGTAAGTGATAAAACTAGTTTAATTAAAAAGCACACTCCTTGTGCATTTAGTTACTACATTAAGTGTCTCCATAACAGTAAGTTAGATAAGTTAAGGGTTTATACTGGTAAAGATGCCCCCACAAAATTTGTATCATATTTAGTTAAAGATTGTGAGGATATTTACAATAATTATTTAGTTAATAATAGGCAAATGGATACTTTATCCCCTTCTGATGTGTATAGTTTTTATAGTGCGGTAAATTGTCATATTTGTCAAAAATTTTTAGGTAAAGATCGCGTTAGAGATCATTGCCACATTAGTGGTAAATATAGAGGTGCAGCCCACAATAAGTGTAATTTAAATTATCAAATTCCCAAGTTTATACCAGTTTACTTTCATAATTATTCAAACTATGACTCACATCTTTTTATTAAAGAACTAGGTGAAATTTCAATGCAGCTGAAAGTACTCCCTCTCAATAAGGAGCTTTATATATCCCTCTCCCAATTTTCAGAAATGAGTGATGGTCATAAGCTTGAAATAAGATTTCTTGATACAATACGTTTTATGGCTGAGAGTTTGGAATCATTAGCCTGCAATTTGTCGGATAATGATTTTAGCACTATAAGGTCCTTATTTCAGTCAGAAAACGAGTTTCAGCTTATTAAGAAAAAAGGTATTTTCCCCTATGAGTACCTAAATTCATTTCAAAAATTAGATGAGTGTCAGCTCCCTTCACGCAGTGATTTCTTTAATAAGTTGAACAATAAAGAGTTTTCTTTAGAGGAATACTCACATGCTGTAGAGGTATGGAATACTTTTGGTTGCAAAACTATGAAAGACTACATGGAACTTTACTTAAAAACAGATGTCCTCTTACTGACAGATATTTTTGAGAATTTTAGAAAAGTTTGTAAGGGTATTTATGAGCTCGATCCATGCCAATATTATACAGCACCTGGCCTTTCCTGGGATGCAATGCTCAAATATACAAAAATTGAATTAGAGTTATTGACAGACATAGACATGTACAATTTTATGAAAAAAGGTATACGTGGGGGGATCGTACAGTGTAGCCAAAGATATTCAAAAGCGAATAACAAATATTTGGAAGATTTCGATGCATCAAAACCATCAGAATTTCTTATCTACTTAGACGCAAATAACCTTTACGGTTGGGCAATGTCGGAATATCTTCCTCATGGTGGGTTCAGATGGTTATCGCAAGACGAGCTGAATCTGGATCCAAACAGCATAGCTGATAATGGAACAGACGGTTATGTATATGAGGTCACGTTGGATTATCCCTCTCATTTACACGACTTGCATAATGATCTTCCTTTTTGCGCTGAAAATAAGAAACCTATGCAAGCGAAGTACAACAAGTTGATAACCGATTTCTCTACAAAGCAATCATATGTGATACACTTTAGAGTTCTAAAACAGTGCTTAGAATATGGCTTAGTTTTAAAGAAAACTCATCGTATTCTAGCATTTAAACAATCTCCATGGTTAAAAGGCTACATTGACTTAAGTACCAGACATAGAGCCACTGCTAAAAATGCTTTTGAAAAAATTTTTTTCGAACTTCTCAATAATGCAGTGTATGGTAAAACCATGGAAAATGTGGACAAGAGGAGAGATGTTAAAATTGTCAATAGTTGGGAGAGAATGAACTGTAATCATTTGGGTGCCCAAGATTGGATATCAAAACCAAATTTTCATAGTTTATCTATATTTTCAGAGGACCTTGTAGCAATCGAAATGACAAGAGTCAAAACCTGCTACAATAAACCAATTTACTTAGGATTTTGTGTACTCGAGCTTTTCCAATAATTTCCATTACGGGTACATGGAGCCTAAGTTTAAGACAAAACTCTCCTTAAACTATATGGATACGGACTCTTTTATATATTCAATAAACACGGACGACTTTTATGCTGACATAAAAAATGACATACAAGAACAATTTGATACATCGGACTATCCTACAGACAACATTTATAATTTTCCTCTAGTTAATAAAAAGGTGCTGGGTATGATGAAAGACGAAAATTGTGGAAAAATAATGAACGAATTTGTCGGGTTGCGATCTAAAATGTATTCATTTAGTGTTCAAGATCAAAATGATGTAAAGAAATCGAAGGGGGTAAAGAGAGCCATATTAGATAAATATAGTTTAGCTACTTATAAAAATTGTTTATTTAATAAGACCAATGTATATGATAGTATGTTAACATTTAAATCTAAGCTACATCAAATATATACTAGTGAATTAAATAAGGTAGTATTAAGTTATGGAGACGATAAGAGAAAAATTAGGTCAAATAACATTAACACATACGCATGGTATCATTTTCGTATTAAGGAAACTAACCCTGAATACGAACTTGACATGTTGCTAGATGAGATTGCTAGAATGCAAGAAAATGGCTAAAATTAATTAATTTTTAGTTAATTAGTTTTAAATTTTTAAGTTGTATATAAAATCTTTGTTATTAAGAAAAATTATTGTAAATAAAATCCTATTTATTAAAAGAAAAATTATTGTAAATAAAATCCTATTTATTTTTGTAAAAATTATATAATTATAATTATAAAATAATTTATTTATCAAGAAAAATGATTGTACAAATGTAAATAAATTTTTAAGAAAAAATTTGAAATAAAATATTGAAAAAAGAATGAATATGTGACTGGTGTTTATTTCTTTACTGGTTTTACTTCGTTGGATCAAAAAATTTTTTGTTTTTGCTTATTTGCAAATTCTTGTTTTCATATCGCTTAAACATGCACAGTCTTGTTTTCATATCATTTAAGCATGCACAGTCTTGTTTTCTTTGAGAAGTTCTGTACAAGAGAAATTGAATTTCACAATATTATTAAATTCCATTAAATTTCATAAAGAGAAGCAACCAAGACAATGGAAAATATTTTTCAATTGAGATGAATACCAAAAAACTTACAAACAGATGATTTCCCCATACCTACAGATGGAATAATAATACAAAACGAGGAATATTTTAATAATACAATTTTATTTTATATTTATTTCTTTTGTTTCTTTTAATAATACAATTTAGTTTAATTTTTATTTATTTTATTTATAATGATGGAAACATTTCGTAGTATCCAATTATTAGATGTTCTAATATACTTTTTCGTAAAAAATATATTGTACATCTACAAGTATCGGGTCCTTCCTCACACTCAGGATCATACCAAGGACAGCTTTTGAAGTGCCCTTCTGTGTTGTCTTCATCTTCCATAACTCCATATTCTTCGTTCTCATCCAGCATATTTTGGAAAAATTTTATCATCTCCCAATGATCAAAAAGCCTGAAGCTTTCAAAATCTCTCATAAATTGGTTTAGAGTACGTCTAATATGGTTAATTTTATTTGCTGATAAATGAATGATGATGAATGTTGGAAGGTTCCTTAAAGACTAATTTTCTCAGTAAATTTTTAAACATCTCTATTCCATTATTCTTTTTAGCACTCTATCTCTCTCTATCCCTTTTTTCTCTATAACTATCTCTTTCTGTCTACCACTATCCACCACTTATTCACTATTCCACCATAATTATTTTTGATTAGTCTTCTTGAAGTCATCATCGCTTCTTTTAAGATCATTTCCAGTTAAACATTCAAAGTGAGAAGAAGTAATTAAAAAAATGGACTCCACATCAAATCTTATTTCAAAATTTAATAATCTAAACAGCAAGACTTTAATCCACATAAAGGAGCTTGAATCATCAACGAAATACACTATTAAAAATGTGTTACGTGTAACAACTAAATATGGACCAACTCTAAAAGTGGAAATGAATAAACACATAATGTTCCTGCCTAAACGGTATAATATTTTAACAGATGACGATATTAAAGATCTATCCAGTGGATCTTATTGCCTAAGCAGAGAAGGTGAAGAAAATCTAATCGTTGAGAGTGAGCTGAGTGATTTATTTTCTGAAATGGTAGACAAACAAGCTATCCCTGCAATACAAAAAATGTGGTATTTGAAATCGAATATTTCCGGAGAAGCCGAACATTTAATTCGACAGTTTACACTAACAGAAGAAAATTATAACACTGCGTGGCAAACATTACAAGACAGATGCAATAACAAAATAGTTCTTGTTGCTATTACTCTAGAATTATCACCCATACAATACTTTGTGGTATAGACATCTAGCATGTGTCATTGAAACCCTACAAATACCACTGAAGCAATTAAGTAGGTATTGACTACGAAGTTCTTATGAGACATGGAGACATACCAACCAAACAGTTAGTTCCAGTAATTTGTGTACATACAAATGCATATATGTATATAGACAAGTTGTTGACAATTTCTATATATTTCTATATTTCTTTTATAATGAGGGATAGAAACAAACTTATTATATCAAAATTGCCTCTAGAATTTTAGTGTTGCAACAAAGACACTTCGTCCCACTCTGACTGCAAGGTAGTGACAAGGAATCGGTGTATTTGTAGGTATGTAGTAATCGTCATTTGATTGACTTTGGTTTGCTGTTTTGAGTTATCGTTAGTATACTTATGTAGGGTTATTGTATGTATGCATTTATATTAATGATCTCTGGGGAAATAATCTAATAGCTGCAGGTAGTGGCAACCCTGATAGCTGTTTGGAATGGAGGTGGATAGGGAATCTATTTGGTAATGTATGTAAATATATGATATTGGCGTAATGTATTTGATCGTATATATATTTTTGCTTTAAAGAATATAATTGCTTTTATGAATTACATCAATACTTTTTCGTATATATGTATGTTTTCTAGACTATTTGCGTTGCTATTCTTATGGAGATAGAAAATATTGTGTTGGCATAAGTTTTATATGTACATACAGGTGAATTTCAGATGTTAAATGTTTTGAATCCTATCAGGTTGATAGGAAGAGCTTTTGAATAGGGATAATGAGATTTTTATTTCAGTATATTTTCACTTTAATGAAACAATTATAGGAAATAGCTTTTGGAGAAATACAGCAAAAATTATAGAAGCACCTACTTTCACATGTCCCGATTTTTCTCGTACGTGTGTATTACAAACTGATGCTAGCGATTTTGTTCTGGGTATTGCTGTGTATATGAATTTCATCATATATCGTAATACCAACAGTGAATTCTGGAAATGTGTATGTGTGTGTGAGAACTCATATGTGTGTGTGTGTGTACGACTACGCGATTCGAATATAAAGTATATAAGTAGAAGAAATAATGTAGATTGTTATCAATCTGCTCTGATATCTCAACAAGTGACGACCTATTTTCCTAACAAAAATTTCTAAAGTGTTTAAAATCCAAAAACTATAAAAGTGCTAGAACTAACTACTGTTTGATAAACAAGCTTATAGTATATAAAAAATAATTAAATAAATTGTTTATAGCTGAAATAAATTGTTTATAAATAAAATAATAAAATAAAATAATTAAATTAACTAATGAAACAAATAAATAATTAAATGAAATGAATACTACAAGTTGTACCATCTGCAATAAAGTCTTTATTACTCAAACAAAACTAAATCAGCATATGGAAACGCACTCGTATGCTAACCAATCAAAAGCTGCCCTTGGAATTAGTAAGCTAAGTCTTCAAAACAAATATTGTGAGGATTGTGATAAGATGATGCCATCAAATAGTTATATGGCTCATGTCAGAACCACAAAACACAAAAACAGTTGTCACCAAGAACGGATTGATGATTTTCTCACTAAAAGAGTAAGCAACTTCAATGGAAGGATCGAGACATATATCCTCCTCAACAAAAATGTGGCTATCTTCTTTCCGGAGGAGTTTCTGATATCTGCGAAGAGCTCCATAGTACAACAACTCAATGAATGTAGTAGGATACATACTACATTTAAATTTAATATGGAGCTCACATGTGATTATATGAAGATGGTGAATGATGAGATGAATGTTTCCCAACTCGTACATATTTCGAAAATGATGTTAGTGACTTTGTCTGATGACATAGAGGACATGTACAACAAACAGACGGAGGAGCTAAGAGCCAAAATGGAAGAATTTCAAGAGAGGGATAGCGGGTGGACTTTGACTTCAATAAATTTCCTTGAAGTTAATATAAACAAGGCGTCCATAATAAGAGGATCGAGCTTTATCCCTCTCCCAAAAAATATTGCAATGAAACGTGCATGCATAAATGTTGAGAATAATGACATTTATTGCTTTAAATGGTCTCTCATTGCGGCTTTGAATGTAAATAGTGGTCTGAGTCCTAAACAACGGAAAAACTGTAGAAATTACAATATTGCAAACATTTCTGATGAGAATATTAATATAGAAGCAATTGTATTAAATTTTGAAGGCCTAGAGTTTCCACTCCCATTGAAGCAGATAAAACAATTCGAGAATCAAAATGATATGAGCATAAATGTATTTGGACACAATGGAACGTCGCTAATAGGACCATACTACATAACAAAAGGAGAAAAACACATTCATATTAATCTCTTATTGCTCCAGTCCAATGAGAACTTCCACTATGTGCTCATCAAAGATATATCAAAGTAAGTTTCATTAGTGCATTTATGCAAAATGTGTTCGCTATTTAAAAAGTTACTTCTTATTGTTATATTAATTTACATATTATTTTATTTTCCTCTTTTCCTTAGACTCCTTCGTTCCAACATGACGTCACACAGATGTAAGATTAATATCTGTAACACCTGCCTTTATCATACACATGATGCTTATGTGTACAGTCAACATTAACATTTTTGTGGTAAAAAAGTCATCAGGATGCCCGAAGATGGATGTATTATTAAGTACAAAAACTACTACAAACAGCTAGATGTACCATTTGTCATCTACGCAGACTTCGAGTCTATTTTAGAAAAACTCCACGATCCTGTAAGTATAAGCACTACAAATGTACAGAAACACCATGCGTGTGCATTCGGCTATTTTATTACTTGTAGTTTTAAGAAGGTAAATAACTTATATAGACATTATTTTCGTGAAGGTTCGGCAAATGTATTTATCAAAAAAATAGTTGAAGATTGTACAGACATCTATTTAAATTATTTACTAAAAGTTAAGAAAATGTTCATGACCCCAATAGAAATAGCTCAATATGATAATGCAAAAAATTGTCATATATGTAAGAAAATATTAAATAACGATACAGTTAGAGATCATTGTCATCTTACGGGCAATTATCGTGGGGCGGCTCATAGCGAATGTAATTTAAATTATAAAACACCTCAGTTTATTCCGGTTATTTTCCATAATCTTTCTGCATATGATATGCACCTATTTTTCAAAGAACTTTCTACTATAAAAAATGCCACAATAAAAGTGATTCCCCAGAACACAGAACGTTTTATATCTCTTTCAATTTTTATCAGATTATATGAAAAACATGGATTCGAAATAAGATTTATAGACTCGTTTAGATTTATGGCTTTGAGTTTACATACGTTAGCAAAAAATCTTGATAGCAATGATTTTAATACTATTCGATCATGTTTCGTTGATGAAGCTCATTTCAACCTGATTAGAAAAAAGGGTGTATTTCCGTACTCTTACATGGATTCCATGACTAAGTTTAAGGAAATTAAACTCCCTAGTAGAGAAGAGTTCTTCAATATTCTAACGAATGAAGAATGTGATGTTGTCGAGTATGAACATGCTAAAAAATATGGAGAGAGTTTAACTGTAAAACCCTCCTTGACTATACTGAACTCTACTTAAAGACAGATGTTCTTCTTCTAACTGACGTGTTTGAAAATTTTAGGAAAACTTGCAGAGAAGTTTCACTGGAACAGTTCACTGATTCCGAAATGTATATGTTTATGCAAAACGGAATTAGAGGTGGACTAGTTCAATGCTCGCAAAGATATTCGAAAGCGAATAACAAATATTTGGAAGATTTTGATGCATCAAAACCATCAGAATTTCTGGTCTACTTAGAGGCAAATAACCTTTACGGTTGGGCGATGTCGGAATATTTTCCTTACTGTGAATTTGAGTGGGTATGTGATACTGATTTTGATGTTAAGAAAATTTCTGATACTGCAGAGTATGGGTACATTTTGGAAGTGGATATAGATTATCCCGATTCTGTGCATGATCTACATAATGATTTGCCATTTTGACCCCAAAATAAGCCAGTGGGGGGATCCAAAATCAAAAAATTAGTTGCAGACTTACACGCAAAAACAAATTACACCATGCACTATAGAGTTTTAAAGCAAGCCATTTCAAATGGCCTCATTTTAAAACATATCCATAGAATACTCATATTTAAGCAATCCCCTTGGCTTAAAAAATATATTGACTTAAACACATTACATAGGACAAATGCTAACAACAATTTTGAAAAAGATTTCTTCAAACTTTTGAACAACGCGGTTTATGGGAAGACAATGGAAAACATTGAAAAACGTAGGGACATTAGAATTGCTTCATCTTGGGAAACAACAAACAGGAATCATTTAGGTCTCAGAGCATTAATTTCGAAATCAAATTTTATGCAGTTGACAAAATTTTCTGACGATATGTATGCGGTAGAGTTAGAAATAATGGAACCACTATATGATAAACCCATATATGTTGGCTTCACAGTACTGGAGTTATCCAAGTGGAGAATGTATGACTTCCATTATGGCTTCATGAAGCCTAAATTTGGAGAGAACATTTCTCTCAACTATATGGATACTGACTCGTTTATTTATTCAATTAAAACTGATGATTTTTACGATGACATCCGTAATGATATTATTTTGAATTTTGATACGTCAGAATATCCTATAGATAATCAATTTCGTTTACCGCTACTCAATAAGAAGGTTTTAGGTATGATGAAAGATGAAAACAGTGGGGATATAATGACAGAGTTTGTTGGTTTAAGAGCAAAAATGTATTCTCTGTCGACTCTTCGCTCGGAAGCTGTTAAAAAATCTAAAGGGGTCAAAAAGTCTGTAATTAAAAAGTTGTCCATTAATGATTACAAAAGTTGCTTATTTGAATCCAAAATTATCTCAGATGAAATGTTTTTGTTTAGGTCTAAAACACATCAACTATATACTCAAAAACTAAATAAAATAGCTCTTAGCTTTTCTGATGATAAAAGAAATATAATGAAAATAAAATAAAAGCGCGTGCATGGGGGCATTACATAGACCGAAATAATGAAACAATGGATGTAGAATAGAATGCTTCCTACTAAATTGCATGTAAGATGACAACAAGAATTTAATTTTGTACTAATTATACTTATTTAATTATTTATTAATTTATTTATTATTTACTTATTTGTATATTAATTTATTTATGTATTTATTTCTGTGTTTATTTATTAATTTATTTATTGGCTATATATATATATTTGTTTATGAATGTATCTATTAATTTTAGTATTTTATTCACACAAAACCATGTTAAAATTTAATGGTCTAAAACTTTTATCTTTTTTGCCTGTACCTAAATAATTTGTAAATAAGAATCAAATATTAGATTAATGATCTTTTTTTTTCTTTCTTTCTTTTTATATCATATATTTTTTATATATACATAGAGTTAAATTTGTATTAGTACTAAGATTTTAAAAAAAAAAATTTTAAATAAAATATTGAAAAAAGAATTAAATATGCGATTGGTTTTTATTTTTTTATTGGCTTTACTTCGTTGGATTATAATTTTTTTGTTTTTTTATGTGCAAATTTCTCTTTTTATATTGCATAAACATGCACAATCATGTTTTCTTTGAGAGGTTCTATACAAGAGGAATTGAATTTCACAATATTATGAAATTCCATTAAATTTCATCAGATATTTTCTTATAGACACTAACTGCTTTAACACCATCTCATTATTGTTTGCTAACAGAAAATAACAGAACAGGTATCAGCTATCAGATCAGCTTTTTCAGCTATGAGATCAGCTTTTCAGGATCTGGTCCGGTTTTCAGATCAGCTTTTCAGGACCTGGTCTGGTTATCAGATTAGTTTTTCAGGAGCTGGTCTAGCTTTCAGATTATCTTATCAGATATCAAATCAGCTTATCAGGTAGCTAGTCTGGCTTTCAGATCAGGCTATCTGATTCAGATTGAATTATCAGTTTACAAGTAGTTAGCCATTTATAACATTTATATGAATGAAGTTTCAGGTCAGATTAATCAACTAAAGTCCATCTTTTATGAGCAGTAATTTTTTTATGAAAATATATAAAAACTGAAGAACCTTAAGAAAATGCTATATTATTTATCTTTCCAACACTCTACAAACTTCTTAAAACTTTTAAAAATTCATATTACATACAAGATGATGCCTATAAACGTGCTTAATTTTTTCTCATCTTCGACCAGGAAAAAAGTAAAAAAAAATTTTTGTAATATCGACAGTAGTAGGGAACTGGGCATTCTCCGTCAATTAAACTTGCAAAATTGTTGGCTGAAATTGTTAAATTGTGGATGAAATTGTTAAATTTGGGTAATTAAAATTTGAAAATTCTTAAATTCTTGGAAATTTGATACCTACGAGGGTGGTTCAATAAGTCCGTCCAAATTTTTGTTTACATAAGGAGTTTTTTGTTTACATTAACTTTGTGGGAACGGGTGATTTTTTTTTTTGGGTAGTATTAATTGTGGGAACGGGTGATTTTTTTGTGGGTGTGAATTAAGGGGTTTTATAACATTAAGATTTCTCAAGTGTATATGCCGACGGGAAAATCATGAAAATGATTTTTCCTAATACCAGTGGGGGAAATAGTGATTATTAATTTTTCCTAATACCATTGGTGAAAATAGTGATTATTCATTTTTACTAATGCCTACGGCAATGCATGATAATTTTTTCTAATGCCTACGGCAATGCATGATAATTTTTTCTAATGCCTACGGCAATGCATGATAAGTTTTCCTAATGCCTACGGCAATACATTATAATTTTTCCTATTGCCTACGGCAATGGATGATAAGTTTTCCTAATGCCTACGGCAATACATGATTATTATTTTTTTGAAATGCCTACGGCAAAACACGTTGATATTTTTTTCAAATGCCGACGGCAAAACATGATTATTATTTTCTAGTACCAAAGGGAAAATTGCCAGTGTTGCCAGACTATAGAAATTCGTTATCGTAATACTATATCAGTAATATCAGAGAAAATAGATTTGATGAGTACTACGCGATTCTCATATGAATCGGGGGAATATGTGTATGATTTCCTCACGCTAATAAATTGTTCATAAATAAAATAATTAAATAAATTAATAAACAATTAATTTAATTATTTTATTTATTTATAAAATCTTCTCTTGTATATGAACACCCTATACTTGTGTGTGGATGATCCAGCTAGTTTGTCGCTGGTATTTATTTATTTGTTTAAGAAATATAATTGAATGTGTGTATGTATGTATGTGTGTATGTATGTATGTAAGTATATGTGTATGTGTATGTATGTATGTATGTATGTGTGTATATTTGCATGTGTATGTATGTATGTATGTATGTTTGTATGTGTATTTGTATGTATGACTGAGGATGCTTGTGTGTAAAATATTTTGTAGAATACATTTATATTTTGCAACGTAATCATTTTCTTTGTCTACGATTATTTTAAAGCAGCAAAGTTTCAATTAAGTACAGTCATCAGCAGAGAAACAAAAAGTAAATATGCTGCAAGGATACTGCTACTAATTTTTGTATAAATACGCCAACTTTTCTAACCATCACATCAGTACTTCATTGTATTTACAACCATCATCAGAAATTGTGTTAAAGTGAAATAATAAAAATAAAATAATTAAAAATGAGTTCTTCAGGTTATCAGTGTGAAAGATGCCATAAGGTATATAAATACCAAAAGTCCTTTTTGGATCATGTCAAAAATCATAGTGTGCAGGATGAAGTGGTCGTAAGCCGGAACAGAAATCAAGAACAACCGCAGACATCTCTTGAAAATTATCAACAGCACCTAAATATGTCTCATCATCAGCAACATCCTTCTGTACATTACTCCCAATATCAAGTGCCAATGAATCATCAACAATACGGTATGCCATGGAATAATCAGTTTTTGGGATTAGGAGTGCTAATGCAATATGAGTACCCAACTTATAATTATAATCCCGTCACACCAGTTAATCAAATGCAGCAGTATTCCAATTTGATGCAATGGCAACCTCTTAATTATCATCAACAAGAGCAGCAGCAAACAACAAGCTCGACAACAAGGTGTGGATATACATGGAGGGAATTTGTACAACGATGCTATGGACATAAGTTTACCGGAAAGTGATGGAGAAGAAGAAGAAGAAAGAAAAGAAGAAACTCTGCCAACTCCAATGAGTGCTTCACATTCTAGGACAGAAGAAGTAGCAGAGAATGTGAAATGTTTCAAAATATCAAAAGCCTTCAAAAATCATATCGCCACATATGCTATTTTAAATAGAAAGGACCAACTTCTTCTGGAAGAGTTTATGAAGGAAAACATAAATATTTTTATTGAGAGACTTCACATGACTTTGTGTAAGCATACAGTTATTAAATTTCATGTGAGTATTGTGGCGGAGTATATCAAAATTGTTTAAGAAGATTTGGAGTTGTGTGTTATAACACATGTAGCTAAAATGAGTTTGGTGACGAAGGCAGACAACATAAAAGAAATATTCCGTAAACAGATTGAGGAGATTTCAACCAAAATGTCAGAATTTGAAGAGCGCGATTCTGGTTGGACTTTATCACGCATAGTCCGAGCAGAAATCAACATCAACAAATCGTCGCTCGTCAAAGGATCAAGTTGGATATCCACACCACAAGAACTAGGAAAAAAAAAGCTTGCATCAATATTGATAATGATGATGAATACTGCTTCAAGTGGTGTTTGATTGCTGCCATGGATACCACAACATACGATAACCCACAACGTTGCAGTTTTTATGGTATTCAGGACATTTCTGCAGTCATTATTTTTACGCGAAATGGTGAAGTGTTAAATTTCCAAAATTTAAGCTTCCCATTAGCTCTAAAAAAAATTAACGTGTTTGAGGTGAACAATCCTAGAACAAGCGTTAACGTATTTGGGTATGATGAGGAGGCAAATCAAATCATTGGTCCTTATTATGTGACTAAGGACGAGAAAATTACTCATGTAAACTTGCTTCTTTTGGAGAATGGTGAAGTTCATCACTATATTTTGATAAAGGACATATCAAGGTAAGTTAAAAAGTTTTACAACACTTTAATTTAATGATACACATACTTGTTTTATATATTTTATAGTAGATACATTTTACTAATAAATTTTTAACTATTTTTTATTATTCACAGACTTTTACGAAGTCAGTTAACTCAACACCATGATAAGCTACATTTCTGCAACACCTGTCTGCAGTACACTCATAGCGAGAGTGGAATAAGTCATCATAAGACTGAATGCGGTAAAATTGTGACAAGTATGCCATCAGGTCCGGAAAATGGATGTCCCCTTTGTGGTTTATGCTGACTTCGAGTGCATCCTGGAAGATATAAGTAATAATGTAAGTGATAAAACTAGTTTAATTAAAAAGCACACTCCTTGTGCATTTAGTTACTACATTAAGTGTCTCCATAACAGTAAGTTAGATAAGTTAAGGGTTTATACTGGTAAAGATGCCCCCACAAAATTTGTATCATATTTAGTTAAAGATTGTGAGGATATTTACAATAATTATTTAGTTAATAATAGGCAAATGGATACTTTATCCCCTTCTGATGTGTATAGTTTTTATAGTGCGGTAAATTGTCATATTTGTCAAAAATTTTTAGGTAAAGATCGCGTTAGAGATCATTGCCACATTAGTGGTAAATATAGAGGTGCAGCCCACAATAAGTGTAATTTAAATTATCAAATTCCCAAGTTTATACCAGTTTACTTTCATAATTATTCAAACTATGACTCACATCTTTTTATTAAAGAACTAGGTGAAATTTCAATGCAGCTGAAAGTACTCCCTCTCAATAAGGAGCTTTATATATCCCTCTCCCAATTTTCAGAAATGAGTGATGGTCATAAGCTTGAAATAAGATTTCTTGATACAATACGTTTTATGGCTGAGAGTTTGGAATCATTAGCCTGCAATTTGTCGGATAATGATTTTAGCACTATAAGGTCCTTATTTCAGTCAGAAAACGAGTTTCAGCTTATTAAGAAAAAAGGTATTTTCCCCTATGAGTACCTAAATTCATTTCAAAAATTAGATGAGTGTCAGCTCCCTTCACGCAGTGATTTCTTTAATAAGTTGAACAATAAAGAGTTTTCTTTAGAGGAATACTCACATGCTGTAGAGGTATGGAATACTTTTGGTTGCAAAACTATGAAAGACTACATGGAACTTTACTTAAAAACAGATGTCCTCTTACTGACAGATATTTTTGAGAATTTTAGAAAAGTTTGTAAGGGTATTTATGAGCTCGATCCATGCCAATATTATACAGCACCTGGCCTTTCCTGGGATGCAATGCTCAAATATACAAAAATTGAATTAGAGTTATTGACAGACATAGACATGTACAATTTTATGAAAAAAGGTATACGTGGGGGGATCGTACAGTGTAGCCAAAGATATTCAAAAGCGAATAACAAATATTTGGAAGATTTCGATGCATCAAAACCATCAGAATTTCTTGTCTACTTAGACGCAAATAACCTTTACGGTTGGGCAATGTCGGAATATCTTCCTCATGGTGGGTTCAGATGGTTATCGCAAGACGAGCTGAATCTGGATCCAAACAGCATAGCTGATAATGGAACAGACGGTTATGTATATGAGGTCACGTTGGATTATCCCTCTCATTTACACGACTTGCATAATGATCTTCCTTTTTGCGCTGAAAATAAGAAACCTATGCAAGCGAAGTACAACAAGTTGATAACCGATTTCTCTACAAAGCAATCATATGTGATACACTTTAGAGTTCTAAAACAGTGCTTAGAATATGGCTTAGTTTTAAAGAAAACTCATCGTATTCTAGCATTTAAACAATCTCCATGGTTAAAAGGCTACATTGACTTAAGTACCAGACATAGAGCCACTGCTAAAAATGCTTTTGAAAAAATTTTTTTCAAACTTCTCAATAATGCAGTGTATGGTAAAACCATGGAAAATGTGGACAAGAGGAGAGATGTTAAAATTGTCAATAGTTGGGAGAGAATGAACTGTAATCATTTGGGTGCCCAAGATTGGATATCAAAACCAAATTTTCATAGTTTATCTATATTTTCAGAGGACCTTGTAGCAATCGAAATGACAAGAGTCAAAACCTGCTACAATAAACCAATTTACTTAGGATTTTGTGTACTCGAGCTGTCCAAATGGAAAATGTATAATTTCCATTACGGGTACATGGAGCCTAAGTTTAAGACAAAACTCTCCTTAAACTATATGGATACGGACTCTTTTATATATTCAATAAAGACGGACGACTTTTATGCTGACATAAAAAATGACATACAAGAACAATTTGATACATCGGACTATCCTACAGACAACATTTATAATTTTCCTCTAGTTAATAAAAAGGTGCTGGGTATGATGAAAGACGAAAATTGTGGAAAAATAATGAAAGAATTTGTCGGGTTGCGATCTAAAATGTATTCATTTAGTGTTCAAGATCAAAATGATGTAAAGAAATCGAAGGGGGTAAAGAGAGCCATATTAGATGAATATAGTTTAGCTACTTATAAAAATTGTTTATTTAATAAGACCAATGTATATGATAGTATGTTAACATTTAAATCTAAGCTACATCAAATATATACTAGTGAATTAAATAAGGTAGTATTAAGTTATGGAGACGATAAGAGAAAAATTAGGTCAAATAACATTAACACATACGCATGGTATCATTTTCGTATTAAGGAAACTAACCCTGAATACGAACTTGACATGTTGCTAGATGAGATTGCTAGAATGCAAGAAAATGGCTAAAATTAATTAAGTTTTAGTTAATTAGTTTTAAATTTTTAAGTTGTGTATAAAATCTTTGTTATTAAGAAAAATTATTGTAAATAAAATCCTATTTATTAAAAGAAAAATTATTGTAAATAAAATCCTATTTATTTTTGTAAAAATTATATAATTATAATTATAAAATAATTTATTTATCAAGAAAAATGATTGTACAAATGTAAATAAATTTTTAAGAAAAAATTTGAAATAAAATATTGAAAAAAGAATGAAATATGTGACTGGTGTTTATTTCTTTACTGGTTTTACTTCGTTGGATCAAAAAATTTTTTGTTTTTGCTTATTTGCAAATTCTTGTTTTCATATCGCTTAAACATGCACAGTCTTGTTTTCATATCATTTAAGCATGCACAGTCTTGTTTTCTTTGAGAAGTTTTGTACAAGAGAAATTGAATTTCACAATATTATTAAATTCCATTAAATTTCATAAAGAGAAGCAACCAAGACAATGGAAAATATTTTTCAATTGAGATGAATACCAAAAAACTTAAAAAAAAGATGATTTCCCCATACCTACAGATGGAATAATAATACAAAACGAGGAATATTTTAATAATACAATTTTATTTTATATTTATTTCTTTTGTTTCTTTTAATAATACAATTTAGTTTAATTTTTATTTATTTTATTTATAATGATGGAAACATTTCGTAGTATCCAATTATTAGATGTTCTAATATACTTTTTCGTAAAAAATATATTGTACATCTACAAGTATCGGGTCCTTCCTCACACTCAGGATCATACCAAGGACAGCTTTTGAAGTGCCCTTCTGTGTTGTCTTCATCTTCCATAACTCCATATTCTTCGTTCTCATCCAGCATATTTTGGAAAAATTTTATCATCTCCCAATGATCAAAAAGCCTGAAGCTTTCAAAATCTCTCATAAATTGGTTTAGAGTACGTCTAATTTGGTTAATTTTATTTGCTGATAAATGAATGATGATGAATGTTGGAAGGTTCCTTAAAGACTAATTTTCTCAGTAAATTTTTAAACATCTCTATTCCATTATTCTTTTTAGCACTCTATCTCTCTCTATCCCTTTTTTCTCTATAACTATCTGTTTCTGTCTACCACTATCCACCACTTATTCACTATTTCACCATAATTATTTTTGATTAGTCTTCTTGAAGTCATCATCGCTTCTTTTAAGATAATTTCCAGTTAAACATTCAAAGTGAGAAGAAGTAATTAAAAAAATGGACTCCACATCAAATCTTATTTCAAAATTTAATAATCTAAACAGCAAGACTTTAATCCACATAAAGGAGCTTGAATCATCAACGAAATACACTATTAAAAATGTGTTACGTGTAACAACTAAATATGGACCAACTCTAAAAGTGGAAATGAATAAACACATAATGTTCCTGCCTAAACGGTATAATATTTTAACAGATGACGATATTAACGATCTATCCAGTGGATCTTATTGCCTAAGCAGAGAAGGTGAAGAAAATCTAATCGTTGAGAGTGAGCTGAGTGAATTTCTAATTCAAAATTCCCAATTTCCTATTTGGCAATAAAATATATTAGCTTTGTATTTTAAATTATAAATAAAAAGACATTAAAGAGTTTTGTAAGATATAAAAGTTTGTGTTTTTATTTAATATTTTCAGTTATTTCATAAAGAAATTTAAGACATAAGTGACCACAGGTAAATGTATAAAAATTCTGATGTTGGTTATAGTTGTATTTTACATTTGTACCAAGATATTTGACTACTTTTGAAGGAGGTTGTAAGTTTCCAAAGCTATCGAAATATTCTTTTTCATTGTTGTTTTTATAATATGCTACCCAATGTGTACCAGGTCCTGTTGATACATCTAAGTTGATTATTCCACATTCAATTTTCTTTGTTCGTTTTGGTAGAGTATTCAACATGAAAACTCCTCTAAAATATGGAATATTTATAGAGAAACGGTTTAGGTCCACATCAGATAGTGGTCTGTTGGGCAGCATCTCTAAGAGTTTTTTGATTCTTCTTTGTGAACTAAGCCATAACCTTTTTTATATGGTTTTAAGTAAAGTCCTTTGCCAACTGCTATAGATTCCATCGCTCTATTATGTCTAGTTGCTTCATCAAGTTGATTTTTGGCATTCTTTGTTGCATTTACAGCTTTAGCTATGGCAGCACCTCCAGTTGTTAGACTACCAATTGCACCCAGAGCAGTTAAAATCGGTATTAGAGGCAAAAATCCACCAATTTTTGGGACACGTATTACACGTGGTACTATAATTTGAGATTTTTTTCCTTTTAATAGTTTTTCGTGCAATTTTAATAGCTGAGTTAATATCTAATGGCTTTTCCTTATTTAGTATTTTTGTTGCAGCTCTTATTGATGTTCTAAACATGATGTTTTTTTATCATTTAGCTTGTTCTTTCCAACATTTTTTTTTCTCCACACCCATACCAAATTTTGTTTTGGCTTTCATTGCGTTAGTAACCATATATGCAAATGATTTTTCAGCAAGACTACTATCTTTTGATAAAACTCGATTCCAAGCTGAATTTTCCAGTATTTTATCAGCTTTATGTCTAGTACTTAAATCCTTATTTTTTGAATACGCAATATCGTGATTTTTACAAGCAGAGTCCAATAAATTAATTCCTTTGTCACCTCGATTTAAACGTTTTTGTAGTTTTGTTCCAGGTCCACAGTACTGATATCCAGGAAGATGAAGCTCAACAGGTAGAGCGTTTGTTATTTTATCTACTATACCTCCTTCAACGAAGGTGTTTTTATGACTAAACGTTTTCTGATATTGTATAACCATATTATCTAATTTTTTCTATAATAAGAGGTAACAATTATGCAATGCATTTAGTTACAAAAATGCAGTTAGTGAAACAACATAAAAATATTTTAGTTCGTAATATTGATCAATCATCGAACATTACTTCAAAAATAAAGCACAGCCCCCTCTTACCAAATTCTATTCGTGCTCTAATAGTGGGACTATCAAATTGTGGAAAGACTTATGTTATGATTGGCTTACTAGAAAGTCCTAATGGACTCAAGTTTGAAAACATCTATTTATACTCAAAATCTCTATATCAGCCCAAATATGAATATCTGAAGAAACTAATTTCACCAATTAAAGGAATATAATAAAATATATAATATCCCATACATTTACAGACAATGAATCAGTTATTCCACCTGACGAAGCTAAAACTATTTCAATTGTGATATTTGATGATGTTGCATGTGAAAAGCAGAATAATATACGTACATATTTTTGTATGGGGACATAGGGATGTTGATTCATTCTACTTGTGTCAAACTTATACTAGAATTCCCAAGCATTTAATAAGAGACAATGCAAATGTTATTATAATGTTTAAGCAAGATGAGACAAATATGAAGCATGTTTATAGGGATCATGTTGGCAGCGATATGAGTTATGAAAAGTTCCAAGAAATTTGTCGAGAGTGTTGGAAGGATAAATATGGATTTTTGGTGATAAGCAAAGATAATGAATTAAATAATGGTCGCTACAGAAAGTAATGTGACTATTTCATAACTATATAAACTACTCTTTATAAACATTCACTTTAGTTATTAATTTAACTTTAAACTTCATACATCTATTTGCTATAAGCTGAGCTGCTACCTGATAAACTGATCTGAAAACCAGACCAGGTCCTAAAAAGCTGATCTGAAAACCAGACCAGGTCCTAAAAAGCTGATCTGAAAACCAGACCAGGTCCTGAAAAGCTGATCTGATAACCAGACCAGGTCCTGAAAAGCTGATCTGAAAACGAGACCAGGTCCTGAAAAGCTGATCTGATAACCAGACCAGGTCCTAAAAGGCTGATACCTGATCTAATAGCTGATACCTATTATTTACTATTATTAAACATGGATGAGAAAATTTTAAAACAATTGGTGTTGACAAGAAATGTCTTGAAGAAAAAGCTTCGTTGTATAAAAACTGGTCAAATAGATACACGTGAACAAATAAGAGATACATTTAAACCTATAACAGAACCACTCAAAAAATTCATAAATAGTTCTAAAAAATTAAAAGAATTCCTATGAAAGAAGAAAGTAAAATGAAGGCAAAAGTTGAAAATAGTACAAGTCTTAAGTCTGAAAAAACATCAGTCAAGATAGAGACAAGTACACCAAAGAAACTAGCAGAAGGAACAATATTTGATAATACCATCTCATTAAATGATGCTAATACTGTAAATGATGATGACGATGATGATGATGATGATGATGATGATGATGATGATGATTTTTACTCACAGACTTCCAATAGAGAAGATACTTATACTGACTTATCAGTCTTGGAAGGAAGAAGTGAACTAGATACAAACTATGGTCCACATAAAGATTTCAATAATGAATGGAAATTTGGTGATAGTAAGCTCAAACTTAATGAGATAAAATACAAGTTGGTGGTCAAATATGGGCCCTAACACCAGGGCTATTTTCTCTAATGTTTCATAAAATACCAAAAAATTATGATAAATTTGAACTCGAAATCTATAAAAAGATTTTAATTACTACTAATGCATATAGAAGAGACTATACACCTGATGGTCAAATAAAGGGTACTAGAGGATATAAATATAAACATATTATTAAGAAATTTATTGACGAGAAAAACCAGAAGAATTTACCCCAATCAACAGGATCTAAGCCAAAAGGTAGCTATTTAGGTGATGGAATGATGGAATTTAATATTCATAAGCCCAACTATATATACTGGGATGATCCCAATGAGTTAGTAGATCGACTTCGACTACTGCTTGCATCACAAGGTGCAGGTCATACTAATCACAATAACGAGATTGTATCAATTCTTGAAGAGGTACGTGAAGCGAATATAATACATTAACTTTAATAAAGTATATAAAGCATGTCTGTTGATAAATTTGGACACTACTTAAACGATACTAGCAACATAATTTCTTTGAAAAATGCACCTAAACTGGTGGGGTTCTTTGTGGATACGAACAACAACATTGATGTCCAAAACAAAAGGATCAAAATTGTTGCAGAAGCTCTGGAGGAAAACGATGTTATCAATAAATTGTTTCTGCAAACTCAAATCGAAAAACTAGAAGAGACATTATTAACATACTTTAAGGCAGACAATACTGTAATTCAAGAAGATCTTCAAATGCAAATCGAAGAACTACAACGTGAAATAAAATTAGATATAGAAGAAAATTATAAAATTCAAAAAGATATCCAAAAAATGAAAACATCCTTTGAAGAACAAATTGAGCAGCTTAATGAGAAAATTTATAGATTGGAAAATTACATGTTTGTATCAATAGCTGAAAGTCCTTCAAGTAGATCACAACACTCTCCAAAAAATCAGTAAAAATAACTTAATGTCTTCAAAAAGAAATTTAGTAAACGAACTCCATAAGCAAGCACGAAAACATTTTGTGCGTCGCAAAGTTGTAATAAAAGGAATTGATGATCTTTGGCAAGCTGATTTAGTTGAAATGGGGAACTATTCTAAAGAAAATAAAAATTATCGATTTTTGTTGAATGTAATCGACACATTTTCAAAATTTGCATGGGCAGTACCGCTAAAAACAAAAACTGCACTCGAAACAACCAAGGCAAAGGCAGATATTTTTGAATTGGGGCGAGTACCAAAAAACTTACAAACAGATGATGGTAAAGAATTTTTCAACAAAAACTTTGAAAAATTAATGCATAAATACGACATTAATCACTACTACACTAGTATGAAAGCATCAATTGTAGAACGATTTAATAGAACATTGAAAGGAATGATGTGGAAAGAATTTAGCTATAATGGTTCATATAAGTGGATTGATATACACAAAGATTAAGTTAATGCATACAATAAAAAATTTCATCGCACAATTAAAATGTCTCCTATTAAAGTCAACTCAACAAATGAGCAAAAGCTGCTTAATACAGTATACAGTCATTTGAAGATGTATAAAATGTCGAAATTTAATGTAGGAGATCATGTTCGCATAAGCAAATATAAGCATATCTTTGAAAAAGGTTATACGCCAAATTGGACCACAGAAATATTCACAATTATCAAAGTTCAAAATACAAATCCTGCAACATACATATTAGAAGATTATCTTGGTAATCCTATTAAAGGTGGATTCTATACTGATGGACTTTCAAAAACTAGATTTCCAAATACATATTTAGTTGAAAAGGTTCTCAAAACTAAAGCGAAGGAAGTATATGTTAAATGGCTAGGATTTTCAGATCAACACAATTCTTGGATAAGTAAAGATGAAATATTATAGTTGGAAGAAAAACTATATCACCAACAGCATCATATCAAGAATAATAATAGCATTAATATTAAGAAACTAATGTTAATTTTAAAATAAGAAAATAAAATAAATATGTAAATTATGCTTATAAACCATACTGTGTACTAAACTTTATTTAATTGTAATCAGTCTGTTATAATGTCAATAACATTTACTCTGAGCTTTAACTCATCAGAATTATCTGCTAGTTACTTTCCTCCTATTGAATTACATGGTGCATATGAGTGTGTTCTAACTGATTTTCATTCATACAACAGTATTCCAAATGTAGACACTTACAACAATATGTTTCATATAGGGGAACATAAAATTGAAATACCAATTGGATCTTACGAATTAAATGATATAGTTGATTTTATAGAAGAGCAATACAAACGACTTTGCCCAGCAAATAAGATTTTTATTGAAGCCAATAACAACACAATGCAAGTTAAAGTTAATAGTTCGAAGGATCCTGTATATTTTAATAAGGACAACACAATTGGAAAACTTTTAGGATTCAATAGCAAAATCCTAACACCAAACAAATATTATTACTCAGATCTTCCAGTTAATATTTTTAAAGTGAATCTCTTGCGAATTGAAAGTAGAATCGCTATTAACACATATATGAATAACTCCAAATCACATACACTTCATGAATTTCCGATAAATGTGCCTCCAGGCTATAAAATAGATGAGGTTCCAAGAAATCTCATCTATTTACCTGTGAACACCAGAGAGATAAGTTCACTAGCGCTGCGCGTACTTGATCAACACGGTGATTTAATTAATTTCCGAGGAGAGGAAATTACAATACGAATACATTTAAGGCCAACTAAATAATGCTAATATACAACACAAATACATTAAAAAATATAGCAGCAAAAACAACAACAACATTAAAGCGACCAGCTCAACAAAAAGCTCTAACAACATCAAATAAAAATTTTCTGAAGTCATTGAATTTGAAATTAAAGACAAAATGAGTTCAATAATAGATGTCTTAGATAAACCTTTGTCTGATGAAAATATAATCAAAAAGGACTATCATACATATGTACCATACTTACAGTCTTACAACAATAACGATGAAATTAGAATTTCAATACAAAATCAAGATTTGTACGTGCAACCCAGTGAGAGCTACATTTATGTGGAGGGGTTTGTTGCCAATGATAATACGACCAAATCTTCGTCATCTTCAGAGAACTTTATACTAAAAAACAACTTTGTGGCATATCTGTTTGATGAAATTCGCTATGAGCTCAATGGAATTGAAATTGATCATACAAGATATTTAGGAGCCACAAGCACCATAAAAAATTTGGTTTCTATGTCACCAACTGAAAGCAACGTGATGCAAAATGCTGGATGGAACAAAATTGACGATGTCACTCTTGTAAATGGATTTTTCAATTTCTATGCACCTCTAAAAATGCTTCTAGGATTCGCTGAAGACTACAACAAAGTTATACTAAATGGAAAACATGAATTGATACTCTTGCGCAATAAGAACGATGAAGATCTTGTGCGCTCGAGTGTTTCTAGTGAAAAAGCTAAACTCAAAACTTCACTCATCTCATGCAGAATCCCACATGTACAATTATCGGACTTTAGCAAATTGAATATGATAAAAATTATTAATAATGGTGCTTCTATACCTATGGCATTTCGCAGTTGGGATTGTCATATTAATCCACAATTAAACATAGGAACTAGCCATATTTGGAATGTTAAACTGGCTGCAAATAGAGAACGCCCACGTTTTGTATTGATTGCTTTTCAACAAGAAAATAAGTTTGTTCATTGTGATTTGACTAATTTAAAAGTACATTTAAATTCAGTCTCATATCCATATGATGATCTTAACATAAAGTTTAAAAATGAACGATATGCAATTCTATATGATATGTATATAAGATTTCAACAAAGTTATTATATGAAAGAATCTCAACCGCTTCTAACTGCACCAGAGTTTAAGACAAAAGCTCCTATTATTGTAGTAGATGTCAGTCATCAGAATGAATCACTCAATAATGGACCGATTGATATAAAAATAGAATTTGAAACAGCAACTAATATTGCAGCAAAGACAACAGCTTACTGCATTCTTATTCATGATCGTATAATAGAATATATACCTATCAAAGGACAAGTTCGAAGTTCAAGTCTTATAAATTGAGTAATATGGATAAAAACATAATTTTTATAGACGTACAAGGTTTCAAGAGTAATTCAAATGATTTCATCGCAAAAGAAGTAGTGATTGTTTTCAACAATTATGAATATAACCATTTCATTATAAAATCCCCATTTGATTTTAAATGGTTATCAATAAAAAAGCAAAGAGAAGCAAAGTGGCTAAACTGGACTGCTGGATCAGTTTCATTTCAAAGCGTTTGCAATTTTTTAAAAGCCAACGCAAGATGTTCAACAATTTATGTAAAAGGTGAAGAAAAAAGACGATGGTTGGAAAAAATGTTACACCGAAAAATTTCTAACGTTGAGGATATACGCTGCATCAACTTTAAACAAATGGAAATCAAGTATCCAGAATATCTTTATTGTAGTTATCATAATTTTGGTGTTTGCGCATTAAAAAATGCTATTTTACTAACAAAAGAAATGTCTTGCTTTAAATGAACTTTTTTACTTCTTAAAATAAGAATTTACATATGTACATATGTACATTATTATAAAATTTATAAAAATTTTAAACAATAAATGTATACCAAATAAAAGAATGTACAAGCGTTTTCTTATTTCAAATACAAACTACATAAATGAAGGAGAAGGAAGTGGGGAGGAGGAGAGTTAACTTTATTGCATACTTGCAAATTTTTACTTTTTGTTTCTCTGCTGATGAGTGTACTTAATTGAAACTTTGCTGCTTTAAAATAATCGTAGACAAAGAAAATGATTACGTTGCAAAATATAAATGTATTCTACAAAATATTTTACGCACAAGCATCCTCACTCATACACACAAATACACATATACATACATACAAATACACATACAAACATACATACATACATACACATGCAAATATACGCACAAGCATCCTCACTCATACATACAATTATATTTCTTAAACAAATAAATAAATACCAGCGACAAACAAGCTGGATCATCCACACACAAGTATAGGGTGTTCATATACAAGAGAACATTTTATAAATAAATAAAATAATTAAATTAATTGTTTATTAATTTATTTAATTATTTTATTTATAAACAATTTATTAGCGTGAGGAAATCATACACATATTCCCCCGATTCATATGAGAATCGCGTAGTAGTCATCAAATCTATTTTCTCTAATATTACTGATATAGTATTAAGATAACGAATTCCTAAAGTCTGGCAACACTGGCAATTTTCCCTCTGGTACTAGAAAATAATAATCATGTTTTGCCGTCGGCATTTGAAAAAAATATAAATGTGTTTTGCCGTCGGCATTTGAAAAAAATAATAATCATGTATTGCCGTAGGCATTTCAAAAATGTAATAATCATGTATTGCCGTCGGCATTACGAAAACTTATCATACATTGCCGTAGGCATTAGGAAAAATTATAATGCATTGCCGTAGGCATTAGGAAAACTTATCATGCATTGCCGTAGGCATTAGGAAAAATGAATAATCACTATTTTCACCATTGGTATTAGGAAAAATCATTTTCATGATTTTCCCGTCGGCATATACACTTGAGAAATCTTAATCCTATAAAACCCCTTAAACCACACCCACAAAAAAAATCACCCGTTCCCACAATTATTATTACCCAAAAAAATCACCCGTTCCCACAAAGTTAATGTAAACAAAAAACTCCTTATGTAAACAAAAATTTGGACGGACTTATTGAACCACCCTCGCAGGTATCAAATTTCACAAATTTCCAAGAATTTAAGAATTTTCAAATTTTAATTACCCAAATTTAACAATTTCACCAACAATTTAACAATTTCAGCCAACAATTTTGCAAGTTTAATTGGCGGAGAATTGGTAATTCACTACTACTACCGACCGGAAAAACGTGAAAAAATTTTTTTTTCCTAATATCCCCACTGTTTTCATCTTTCAGGGAATCCTGCAGTTACAACATCTAAGGCTAGAAGCATCCACAGCTTACCTTTTTTCTAAAAAATGGTTCACACGGAGGCATATGAATTTAAAGGGGGAGGAGCTAACGTATAACAAATTCAAATACCTTTTCGTACATTTGATTGCAATTGCTGAGAAAGCATCTAGCTCTTTATTTTATATATATATATATATGCATATAATTATCTTGAATGATTTCCTATCGTTAATAAGTTTCTTCTTGTTTCTTTTTCACCTGATTTGTTTTCAGTTACATACATACGTACATATATACTTACATACATGTATGTACAAACTAGGGATGCCAACCAAAAATCCCGATTTTCAGGATTCAGGTAATCCCGAATACCGGGGTTTTAATTTTTAACCCCGGGTTTTCTAGATTTAGTCAATCCCAAAATTGTTTTCTAAGTTTTGTTTGTTTTATAGAAATCAATTCATCATGACTTTTCCCATGCAAAGATAATAACAGTGGCAATACATATTGATCTTTTATATATGTTTGTTTCATAAGGCCGGGGCACAATGAATCCGTCATACGTTAAACTTCGCCTTTTTCAACTGACAGCTAAGTTGAAATATACGATTTCTTATGAGCTCTGTTACATTCACTACATGTCCGTCAACGCAAATTACAAAAATTTTTCAACTTTTAACTTTTTGCGTACGTTGAGTAATTTGACAGATATTGGTTGGTTGTTTTCTTATGTTCTTATTTAAGTTTTTGTGTGTCTCGCAGCTAAAATAAAATTAAACAAAAGCAATAAACGAAACAAATAAAAAAAGTTGAATTTAATAAATAAAATGGAAAATCAACCTATAGCAGCTGTTCAAATGCTTCCGTCAATAAAGTACTCATTGTGCCAACCTTCTCCGTCGTTGCGTTAATGTCAGTTGAAAAAAAGGCGAAGTTTAACGTATGACGGATTGATTGTGCCCCAGCCTATATTGTTAATAGTGTCAATGAAAATGTGTTTGCAAATCGTGTTTTTTCTCCTTTACTTTATTAATTGAAATGTATTTGATCATAATAAGCAATACTTTTAACAGTTTTAAAAATAGTTAAGGTATACACGTCAACTCTTGCTACTGAGTAAAATACATAGTTGCACTTTTAGACCTTTGCAACCCATTTTGTTAAGTTTTCTATAAATTCAAACACAACGTGTATATAAGTACATACATACATATGAATACTAAACTCGTATATTTCTTGATTGTTAAAATATTTTGTTAAAATGCTGTGACGAAGTATCAGAACTTCCCTGATAATTCTGTAACCAAAGTTAAATATTAGTATCATTCGTATTCTTTAACAAAATTCTAATAACATATGTATATTAGCCATAAGCATGATAAAATAATATAAAGGTAAAACCACATTTGACGTTTAAAATAAATTATGACTTTTACCCAAATTATTTGAATACTGTTTTTCTGTAAACAGAGAGAAAAACGTTGCCACATACATATAATGGTAACTTTTATCTAGGAATGCTTTTTGAAATGTGTAATTTGATTTAAGAAGTTGTAGTTTAACATAGATTTTGTTTTATTGTTGGTTGTTTTAATTGGACATGAGGATAACGAAATCTGTGTGTAATAATACCTACAAAAGCAAGTGTTGGTTTTATTATTTAATTCTTTAGATAATAAAAAAGCCTCACCGCTATGGATGCAAGATCGTTCTTAAAAAGAAACGCCGTAAATAGAAGCGATATATCGATGTTTTATTTTGTTATCATTATTATGATTTAAATGTCTTACAGTGGATAATAAATTTACAAGCTTTATGTTTTAAAATAAGTATCTGTTGTAAGTTACAACAGAATCTAGCGATAAATTCAAATTTAATACTGTTAATATTAATTTTAACGCAAAAATTACGCTTTCTAAATTTTAAAAATTAGGCAAAAAAAATAAAAATCAAAAGGTAACTGTTATTTTATGAGGAATAAGTAAAAGTCACAAAATATCTCTTATTTTGTGAGGAATAAATAAAAATCAAGAAACAACGATTAAACAGTGATTTTTAAAATAAAAATTATTTTCGTTACGGTCCCTGGTTGTAACTATTATATTCTAATATAATTGTTAGTACAACAGATAATGCATTAGCGTATGTTTCATACATATAATACACATTCGCACACACTTCGTGTGCAAATTTATTGCTGGGTCACAACACGCACAAACACGCTGTGATACTTGCATTTGAGGTAAACAGCTTTGAAAGCTCTTAAATTTTTTCGTGTTTCTTTGCAAGGATCTCGGCGACATCAATGCTTGCTGTTAGCTTGCTCTCGTCGGTGTGAAAGTACAAAAAGCTCTTTATAAGAGGTTGCACATTGTGCATATGACTTAGGCGTTGCTGAATAAGAATTAATGCTTTGTTGATAGGTACAACAACTATTCTCCTTTTTTTGTTCGCATATAACATGGCCTACGATTGGACTAGGACCATGATATAATTATCCAATTTCTCCTAAAACTCGACCATGTATTCCAATAATATCCGTAAGGACGCTACAACCCGTGCAACAAATTCATCCGAATAATGTAAGGCAGCTACGTTATAAACACAAACTCGAATATTTGCATTTCAGATAAACAGTTTTAAAGCTCTTAAATTTGTTGGTTTTTTGCAAACAGCAAGCAATTTTGTCGCCAAGATCTGCTTGCATGTTGTGCTCTGGTCAGAGCAAAAGTGCTAAAGGTCTTTTTTAAAAGTTTGCAGGTAATGTAAGGCAATAAGCCAGAAAGCATAGACAAAGCTCCGCCTTGATTAATTTAGAAATTTTCTTGTAGTTCATTTCCGTGTTGTTGTATCTTTCTAACTATAGTTGTTGGTCCTGCTATAACTTTTTTTGCTGTTCATTTTTCATAAATATATGAAATAATTAAAATATTTTTAATTAAATAAACAAGAACGTCAAAAAATTAATAAAAAACGCGGATTTCATAAATTAGTAAGGTAGCAATTATGAGAGTAAAAAATAATTGGGGCAAACGATAGAAGGTTAATATGGCGACGAAAACAGAGAACGGTTTTACCTTTATCATCATGTATCCTGACCATAAGTGTATTTCAAATAATAAAATTACGTGTTTGCTATTTTAAAATCGAGTTTGAAAATTACTTTACATATTTTCACTTGTTAAGAATTTTTAAAATCATGACTTTTTTAATTACTTTATTTGTGTTGAACGCATCTTCAACCATTTGTTTTTTAAACGAGTAACTTATACCTGAAACAGGTATTTCTTTATTTATGTTCAAAAACCCGTGAATCCACTTAATAATTATTTATAATTATACAAAAGTTAGTGAATTCTATTAATATTTTTTACTTACACTCGATTAGCTGACAAACAAAAATTTTTAATAAAAAGATATCATATTATACATTGAATTAACTAAAAATATTGTCACTTTAATCTGATTGGTCAATTTAACGTAAATTTAGTTTTAAGCATATTTGTTGACTCAACAATTAATTTTTAATAATTGTAGTATAAATATTCCAATAAAACTTATGTTTGTATCAGTAGTAAGAAACTTGCTTTTATTTATTGATCACATTACGTTCAAGTTTCAAGTGCTTGAAAGTAAAAATCTCTAATCTTCAAGTTACAAGTGCTTGAAGACAACAAAAAAAACAGAGAAAATTAGTACAGTTCAAATTTACGTGTTTGAATTGATTCATACTAATAAAACATTACAAATATTTTCATTCTAAACATTTTGGTGACCCTAGCTTTCAAACTTTAAGTAGTTTGAAAAACACGCAACAGCGCAACAAAAGCAGAGGATATCATCCGGTCCAACATAATTCACCAAGATAACATTTTGTGTAACATTGTTGGTGATTCCAACAACCATTGAATTCTTTGCTTCACCAAACGTTTGTGGCAGTTCCTGATCATATGGTCAATGGCGGCGGGAAATATTTTGGATTCACTGTTGAAAAGAGGCGAAGCAATTCAAACGATAGTGCGTAACTTCAAAAAGGATTCTGCGGACAGAAAAACAACCGCAGAGTACTTTGAAGAGCTTAAAAGGCGAATTTCGGAGTCCTGGGATATATTTGAAGCCAAGGATACAGAATTGCGCATGCGTGACGATGTTGAAACGCTAAAAGCAACGCATGAATACTTTACGTCAGATTATTATGCCAAAATTAGTGAGCTAACAAGCTCATACATACATTTATTCACAACAGAGCCCAATCGTCTAATGGTAATGCCAACAACCACAAACGCTACCAGCAACTAAATGCACTGTTGCTTTAGTGGCTCGTCAAGAGTCCAATGAAAACCAGGGCCTGATTCGCAAAGCACAAGCTAGAATGACAGCCTTAAGTAGGTTTTAAAATGGATTAACCATTACCGATGAAATACAACCATGTGAGAAATTTGACGATCCATTGATTTCTGGTTTTGACATTGACAAAATTTCTGAATTAAAAGACAAGGTTCAAGAGCAGTTGGTCAATCTTTCCATAATGGCTTCAAAGCATCAAACAAGTACTGCAACCGCACACACTACATCATCAAATTCTTGTGTACAAAGCTCTCTACCATTGCCAAAGGTTACAATCCCACATTTCAATGGAGATTATCTTAAATGGCGACAATTTCATGATTTATTTTCTGAAATGGTAGACAAACAAGCTATCCCTGCAATACAAAAAATGTGGTATTTGAAATCGAATATTTCCGGAGAAGCCGAACATTTAATTCGACAGTTTACACTAACAGAAGAAAATTATAACACTGCGTGGCAAATATTATAAGACAGATGCAATAACAAAATAGTTCTTGTTGCTATTACTCTAGAATTATCACCCATACAATACTTTGTGGTATAGACATCTAGCATGTGTCATTGAAACCCTACAAATAACACTGAAGCAATTAAGTAGGTATTGACTACGAAGTTCTTATGAGACATGGAGACATACCAACCAAACAGTTAGTTCCAGTAATTTGTGTACATACAAATGCATATATGTATATAGACAAGTTGTTGACAATTTCTATATATTTCTATATTTCTTTTATAATGAGGGATAGAAACAAACTTATTATATCAAAATTGTCTCTAGAATTTTAGTGTTGCAACAAAGACACTTCGTCCCACTCTGACTGCAAGGTAGTGACAAGGAATCGGTGTATTTGTAGGTATGTAGTAATCGTCATTTGATTGACTTTGGTTTGCTGTTTTGAGTTATCGTTGGTATACTTATGTAGGGTTATTGTATGTATGCATTTATATTAATGATCTCTGGGGAAATAATCTAATAGCTGCAGGTAGTGGCAACCCTGATAGCTGTTTGGAATGGAGGTGGATAGGGAATCTATTTGGTAATGTATGTAAATATATGATATTGTCGTAATGTATTTGATCGTATATATATTTTTGCTTTAAAGAATATAATTGCTTTTATGAATTACATCAATACTTTTTCGTATATATGTATGTTTTCTAGACTATTTGCGTTGCTATTCTTATGGAGATAGAAAATATTGTGTTGGCATAAGTTTTATATGTACATACAGGTGAATTTCAGATGTTAAATGTTTTGAATCCTATCAGGTTGATAGGAAGAGCTTTGGAATAGGGATAATGAGATTTTTATTTCAGTATATTTTCACTTTAATGAAACAATTATAGGAAATAGCTTTTGGAGAAATACAGCAAAAATTATAGAAGCACCTACCTTCACATGTCCCGATTTTTCTCGTACGTGTGTATTACAAACTGATGCTAGCGATTTTGTTCTGGGTATTGCTGTGTATATGAATTTCATCATATATCGTAATACCAACAGTGAATTCTGGAAATGTGTATGTGTGTGTGAGAACTCATATGTGTGTGTGTGTGTACGACTACGCGATTCGAATATAAAGTATATAAGTAGAAGAAATAATGTAGATTGTTATCAATCTGCTCTGATATCTCAACAAGTGACAACCTATTTTCCTAACAAAAATTTCTAAAGTGTTTAAAATCCAAAAACTATAAAAGTGCTAGAACTAACTACTGTTTGATAAACAAGCTTATAGTATATAAAAAATAATTAAATAAATTGTTTATAGCTGAAATAAATTGTTTATAAATAAAATAATAAAATAAAATAATTAAATTAACTAATAAAACAAATAAATAATTAAATGAAATGAATACTACAAGTTGTACCATCTGCAATAAAGTCTTTATTACTCAAACAAAACTAAATCAGCATATGGAAACGCACTCGTATGCTAACCAATCAAAGGATGTCCTTGGAATTAGTAAGCTAAGTCTTCAAAACAAATATTGTGAGGATTGTGATAAGATGATCCCATCAAATAGTTATATGGCTCATGTCAGAACCACAAAACACAAAAACAGTTGTCACCAAGAACGGATTGATGATTTTCTCACTAAAAGAGTAAGCAACTTCAATGGAAGGATCGAGACATATATCCTCCTCAAAAAAAATGTGGCTATCTTCTTTCCGGAGGAGTTTCTGATATCTGCGAAGAGCTCCATAGTACAACAACTCAATGAATGTAGTAGGATACATACTACATTTAAATTTAATATGGAGCTCACATGTGATTATATGAAGATGGTGAATGATGAGATGAATGTTTCCCAACTCGTACATATTTCGAAAATGATGTTAGTGACTTTGTCTGATGACATAGAGGACATGTACAACAAACAGACGGAGGAGCTAAGAGCCAAAATGGAAGAATTTCAAGAGAGGGATAGCGGGTGGACTTTGACTTCAATAAATTTCCTTGAAGTTAATATAAACAAGGCGTCCATAATAAGAGGATCGAGCTTTATCCCTCTCCCAAAAAATATTGCAATGAAACGTGCATGCATAAATGTTGAGAATAATGACATTTATTGCTTTAAATGGTCTCTCATTGCGGCTTTGAATGTAAATAGTGGTCTGAGTCCTAAACAACGGAAAAACTGTAGAAATTACAATATTGCAAACATTTCTGATGAGAATATTAATATAGAAGCAATTGTATTAAATTTTGAAGGCCTAGAGTTTCCACTCCCATTGAAGCAGATAAAACAATTCGAGAATCAAAATGATATGAGCATAAATGTATTTGGACACAATGGAACGTCGCTAATAGGACCATACTACATAACAAAAGGAGAAAAACACATTCATATTAATCTCTTATTGCTCCAGTCCAATGAGAACTTCCACTATGTGCTCATCAAAGATATATCAAAGTAAGTTTCATTAGTGCATTTATGCAAAATGTGTTCGCTATTTAAAAAGTTACTTCTTATTGTTATATTAATTTACATATTATTTTATTTTCCTCTTTTCCTTAGACTCCTTCGTTCCAACATGACGTCACACAGATGTAAGATTAATATCTGTAACACCTGCCTTTATCATACACATGATGCTTATGTGTACAGTCAACATTAACATTTTTGTGGTAAAAAAGTCATCAGGATGCCCGAAGATGGATGTATTATTAAGTACAAAAACTACTACAAACAGCTAGATGTACCATTTGTCATCTACGCAGACTTCGAGTCTATTTTAGAAAAACTCCACGATCCTGTAAGTATAAGCACTACAAATGTACAGAAACACCATGCGTGTGCATTCGGCTATTTTATTACTTGTAGTTTTAAGAAGGTAAATAACTTATATAGACATTATTTTGGTGAAGGTTCGGCAAATGTATTTATCAAAAAAATAGTTGAAGATTGTACAGACATCTATTTAAATTATTTACTAAAAGTTAAGAAAATGTTCATGACCCCAATAGAAATAGCTCAATATGATAATGCAAAAAATTGTCATATACATATGTAAGAAAATATTAAATAACGATACAGTTAGAGATCATTGTCATCTTACGGGCAATTATCGTGGGGCGGCTCATAGCGAATGTAATTTAAATTATAAAACACCTCAGTTTATTCCGGTTATTTTCCATAATCTTTCTGCATATGATATGCACCTATTTTTCAAAGAACTTTCTACTATAAAAAATGCCACAATAAAAGTGATTCCGCAGAACACAGAACGTTTTATATCTCTTTCAATTTTTATCAGATTATATGAAAAACATGGATTCGAAATAAGATTTATAGACTCGTTTAGATTTATGGCTTTGAGTTTACATACGTTAGCAAAAAATCTTGATAGCAATGATTTTAATACTATTCGATCATGTTTCGTTGATGAAGCTCATTTCAACCTGATTAGAAAAAAGGGTGTATTTCCGTACTCTTACATGGATTCCATGACTAAGTTTAAGGAAATTAAACTCCCTAGTAGAGAAGAGTTCTTCAATATTCTAACGAATGAAGAATGTGATGTTGTCGAGTATGAACATGCTAAAAAATATGGAGAGAGTTTAACTGTAAAACCCTCCTTGACTATACTGAACTCTACTTAAAGACAGATGTTCTTCTTCTAACTGACGTGTTTGAAAATTTTAGGAAAATTTGCAGAGAAGTTTCACTGGAACAGTTCACTGATTCCGAAATGTATATGTTTATGCAAAACGGAATAAGAGGTGGACTAGTTCAATGCTCGCAAAGATATTTGAAAGCGAATAACAAATATTTGGAAGATTTTGATGCATCAAAACCATCAGAATTTCTGGTCTACTTAGACGCAAATAACCTTTACGGTTGGGCGATGTCGGAATATTTTCCTTACTGTGAATTTGAGTGGGTATGTGATACTGATTTTGATGTTAAGAAAATTTCTGATACTGCAGAGTATGGGTACATTTTGGAAGTGGATATAGATTATCCCGATTCTGTGCATGATCTACATAATGATTTGCCATTTTGTCCCCAAAATAAGCCAGTGGGGGGATCCAAAATCAAAAAATTAGTTGCAGACTTACACGCAAAAACAAATTACACCATGCACTATAGAGTTTTAAAGCAAGCCATTTCAAATGGCCTCATTTTAAAACAAATCCATAGAATACTCATATTTAAGCAATCCCCTTGGCTTAAAAAATATATTGACTTAAACACATTACATAGGACAAATGCTAAAAACAATTTTGAAAAAGATTTCTTCAAACTTTTGAACAACGCGGTTTATGGGAAGACAATGGAAAACATTGAAAAACGTAGGGACATTAGAATTGCTTCATCTTGGGAAACAACAAACAGGAATCATTTAGGTCTCAGAGCATTAATTTCGAAACCAAATTTTATGCAGTTGACAAAATTTTCTGATGATATGTATGCGGTAGAGTTAGAAATAATGGAACCACTATATGATAAACCCATATATGTTGGCTTTACAGTACTGGAGTTATCCAAGTGGAGAATGTATGACTTCCATTATGGCTTCATGAAGCCTAAATTTGGAGAGAACATTTCTCTCAACTATATGGATACTGACTCGTTTATTTATTCAATTAAAACTGATGATTTTTACGATGACATCCGTAATGATATTATTTTGAATTTTGATACGTCAGAATATCCTATAGATAATCAATTTCGTTTACCGCTACTCAATAAGAAGGTTTTAGGTATGATGAAAGATGAAAACAGTGGGGATATAATGACAGAGTTTGTTGGTTTAAGAGCAAAAATGTATTCTCTGTCGACTCTTCGCTCGGAAGCTGTTAAAATATCTAAAGGGGTCAAAAAGTCTGTAATTAAAAAGTTGTCCATTAATGATTACAAAAGTTGCTTATTTGAATCCAAAATTATCTCAGATGAAATGTTTTTGTTTAGGTCTAAAACACATCAACTATATACTGAAAAACTAAATAAAATAGCTCTTAGCTTTTCTGATGATAAAAGAAATATAATGAAAGATAAAATAAAAACGCGTGCATGGGGGCATTACATAGACCAAAATAATGAAACAATGGATGTAGAATAGAATGCTTCCTACTAAATTGCATGTAAGATGACAACAAGAATTTAATTTTGTACTAATTATACTTATTTAATTATTTATTAATTTATTTATTATTTACTTATTTGTATATTAATTTATTTATGTATTTATTTCTGTGTTTATTTATTAATTTATTTATTGGCTATATATATATATTTGTTTATGAATGTATCTATTAATTTTAGTATTTTATTCACACAAAACCATGTTAAAATTTAATGGTCTAAAACTTTTACCTTTTTTGCCTGTACCTAAATTATTTGTAAATAAGAATCAAATATTAGATTAATGATCTTTTTTTTTCTGTCTTTCTTTTTATATCATATATTTTTTATATATACATAGAGTTAAATTTGTATTAGTACTAAGATTTTTAAGAAAAAATTTTAAATAAAATATTGAAACAAGAATTAAATATGTGATTGGTTTTTATTTCTTTATTGGCTTTACTTCGTTGGATTATAAATTTTTTGTTTTTCCTTATGTGCAAATTTCTCTTTTTATATTGCATAAACATGCACAATCATGTTTTCTTTGAGAGGTTCTATACAAGAGGAATTGAATTTCACAATATTATGAAATTCCATTAAATTTCATCAGATATTTTCTTATAGACACTAACTGCTTTAACACCATCTCATTATTGTTTGCTAACAGAAAATAGCAGAACAGGTATCAGCTATCAGATCAGCTTTTTCAGCTATGAGATCAGCTTTTCAGGATCTGGTCCGGTTTTCAGATCAGCTTTTCAGGACCTGGTCTGGTTATCAGATCAGCTTTTCAGGACTTGGTCTGGTTTTCAGATCAGCTTTTTAGGACCTGGTCTGGTTTTCAGATCAGCTTTTCAGGAGCTGGTCTGGTTTTCAGATTAGTTTTTCAGGACCTGGTCTAGCTTTCAGATTATCTTATCAGATATCAAATCAGCTTATCAGGTAGCTAGTCTGCCTTTCAGATCAGGCTATCTGATTCAGATTGAATTATCAGTTTACAAGTAGTTAGCCATTTATAACATTTATATGAATGAAGTTTCAGGTCAGATGAATCAACTAAAGTCCATCTTTTATGAGCAGTAATTTTTTTATGAAAATATATAAAAACTGAAGAACCTTAAGAAAATGCTATATTATTTATCTTTCCAACACTCTACAAACTTCTTAAAACTTTTAAAAATTCATATTACATACAAGATGATGCCTATAAACGTGCTTAATTTTTTTCTCATCTTCGACCAGGAAAAAAGTAAAAAAAAAATTTGTAATACCGACCGGAAAAACGTGAAAAATTTTTTTTTCCTAATGCCAGCGGAAAATCATAAAAATGATTTTTCGTAAAGTGGACGGAAAAAAAGTGAAAGAAAATTTAGTAATGCCGACGGCAAAAACGTGAAAAAAAAATATTTTTGTAATGCCGACGGGAAAAACGTAAGAAAAGAAATAAAAATATTTTTCCTAATGCCAACAGAAAATCCTAAAAATGATTTTTCGTAATGTGGACGTTAAAAACGTAAACAATTTTAATCAGCGCCGAATCCCAGTTCACTACTACTGAGCCAGGTCTGAATATTTCTATTTATACTCAAATTATCTATATCATGCCAAATATGAATATCCGAAGAAGTTAATTTCATTTTTAAAAGAATGATATATTATAATAAAGCTTAAAGCATTTTAATTATGATATTTGCTGATGTTGCATCTGAAAAGCAGAATAATATACATACATATATGTACGTGTATATTTTTGTATGGGGCACAAGTAGATGGAGTCATCATTGTACTTGTGCCAAACTGGTAGCAGTATTCCTAATACATACATGTATACATATGTACATACATACAGGCAAAGTTAAATATACAAATAAATATGAAGCAAAATTATACAAAGGTCAACTCAAAATTATTTTAAATATGGATGCAGTCAATTTTAAAATTATGTGATTTATATAAGGTTTAAAAGATGTTTTTTAAGCTAAATTTCTATTATGAATACAATTTTAGTGAATTTTGCTTAAACAAAATTCGAAATGCTGCTTAATATTTTTATGAATATGGTTGTAAGCATTTAATAAGAGACAATGCAAATGTAATTATAATGTTTATGGAAGATGAGAAAAAAAATTAAGCACGTTTATAGGCATCATGTTGTATGTTATATGAATTTTTAAAAGTTTTAAGAAGTTTGTAGAGTGTTGGAAAGATAAATAATATAGCATTTTCTTAAGGTTCTTCAGTTTTTATATATTTTCATAAACAAATTACTGCTCATAAAAGATGGACTTTAGTTGATTCATCTGACCTGAAACTTCATTCATATAAATGTTATAAATGGCTAGCTACTTGTAAACTGATAATTAAATCTGAATCAGATTGCCTGATCTGAAAGCCAGACTAGCTACCTGATAAGCTGATTTGATATCTGATAAGATGATCTGAAAGTTAGACCAGCTCCTGAAAAACTAATCTGAAAACCAGACCAGCTCCTGAAAAGCTGATCTGAAAACCAGACCAGGTCCTAAAAAGCTGATCTGAAAACCAGACCAGGTCCTGAAAAGCTGATCTGATAACCAGACCAGGTCCTGAAAAGCTGATCTGAAAACCGGACCAGATCCTGAAAAGCTGATCTGATAGCTGAAAAAGCTGATCTGATAGCTGATACCTGTTCTGCTATTTTCTGTTAGCAAACAATAATGAGATGGTGTTAAAGCAGTTAGTGTCTATAAGAAAATATCTGATGAAATTTAATGGAATTTCATAATATTGTGAAATTCAATTCTTCTTGTATAGAACCTCTCAAAGAAAACATGATTGTGCATGTTTATGCAATATAAAAACAGAAATTTGCACATAAGGAAAAACAAAAAATTTATAATCCAACGAAGTAAAGCCAATAAAGAAATAAAAACCAATCACATATTCAATTCTTTTTTCAATATTTTATTTAAAATTTTTTCTTAAAAATCTTAGTACTAATACAAATTTAACTCTATGTATATATAAAAAATATATGATATAAAAAGAAAGAGAGAGAAAAAAAAAGATCATTGATCTAATATTTGATTCTTATTTACAAATAATTTAGGTACAGGCAAAAAAGATAAAAGTTTTAGACCATTAAATTTTAACATGGTTTTGTGTGAATAAAATACTAAAATTAATAGATACATTCATAAACAAATATATATATATAGCCAATAAATAAATTAATAAACACAGAAATAAATACATAAATAAATTAATATACAAATAAGTAAATAATAATAAATTAATAAATAATTAAATAAGTATAATTAGTACAAAATTAAATTCTTGTTGTCATCTTACATACAGTTTAGTAGGAAGCATTCTATTCTACATCCATTGTTTCATTATTTTGGTCTATGTAATGTCCCCATGCACGCGTTTTTATTTTATCTTTCATTATATTTCTTTTATCATCAGAAAAGCTAAGAGCTATTTTATTTAGTTTTTGAGTATATAGGTGATGTGTTTTAGACCTAAACAAAAACATTTCATCTGAGATAATTTTGGATTCAAATAAGCAACTTTTGTAATCATTAATGGACAACTTTTTAATTACAGACTTTTTGACCCCTTTAGATATTTTAACAGCTTCCGAGCGAAGAGTCGACAGAGAATACATTTTTGCTCTTAAACCAACAAACTCTGTCATTATATCCCCACTGTTTTCATCTTTCATCATACCTAAAACCTTCTTATTGAGTAGCGGTAAACGAAATTGATTATCTATAGGATATTCTGACGTATCAAAATTCAAAATAATATCATTACGGATGTCATCGTAAAAATCATCAGTTTTAATTGAATAAATAAACGAGTCAGTATCCATATAGTTGAGAGAAATGTTTTCTCCAAATTTTGGCTTCATGAAGCCATAATGGAAGTCATACATTCTCCACTTGGATAACTCCAGTACTGTAAAGCCAACATATATGGGTTTATCATATAGTGGTTCCATTATTTCTAACTCTACCGCATACATATCATCAGAAAATTTTGTCAACTGCATAAAATTTGGTTTCGAAATTAATGCTCTGAGACCTAAATGATTCCTGTTTGTTGTTTCCCAAGATGAAGCAATTCTAATGTCCCTATGTTTTTCAATGTTTTCCATTGTCTTCCCATAAACCGCGTTGTTCAAAAGTTTGAAGAAATCTTTTTCAAAATTGTTTTTAGCATTTGTCCTATGTAATGTGTTTAAGTCAATATATTTTTTAAGCCAAGGGGATTGCGTAAATATGAGTATTCTATGGATTTGTTTTAAAATGAGGCCATTTGAAATGGCTTGCTTTAAAACTCTATAGTGCATGGTGTAATTTGTTTTTGCGTGTAAGTCTGCAACTAATTTTTTGATTTTGGATCCCCCCACTGGCTTATTTTGGGGACAAAATGGCAAATCATTATGTAGATCATGCACAGAATCGGGATAATCTATATCCACTTCCAAAATGTACCCATACTCTGCAGTATCAGAAATTTTCTTAACATCAAAATCAGTATCACATACCCACTCAAATTCACAGTAAGGAAAATATTCCGACATCGCCCAACCGTAAAGGTTATTTGCGTCTAAGTAGACCAGAAATTCTGATGGTTTTGATGCATCAAAATCTTCCAAATATTTGTTATTCGCTTTCGAATATCTTTGCGAGCATTGAACTAGTCCACCTCTAATTCCGTTTTGCATAAACATATACATTTCGGAATCAGTGAACTGTTCCAGTGAAACTTCTCTGCAAATTTTCCTAAAATTTTCAAACACGTCAGTTAGAAGAAGAACATCTGTCTTTAAGTAGAGTTCAGTATAGTCAAGGAGGGTTTTACAGTTAAACTCTCTCCATATTTTTTTAGCATGTTCATACTCGACAACATCACATTCTTCATTCATTAGAATATTGAAGAACTCTTCTCTACTAGGGAGTTTAATTTCCTTAAACTTAGTCATGGAATCCATGTAAGAGTACGGAAATATACCCTTTTTTCTAATCAGGTTGAAATGAGCTTCATCAACGAAACATGATCGAATAGTATTAAAATCATTGCTATCAAGATTTTTTGCTAACGTATGTAAACTCAAAGCCATAAATCTAAACGAGTCTATAAATCTTATTTCGAATCCATGTTTTTCATATAATCTGATAAAAATTGAAAGAGATATAAAACGTTCTGTGTTCTGGGGAATCACTTTTATTGTGGCATTTTTTATAGTAGAAAGTTCTTTGAAAAATAGGTGCATATCATATGCAGAAAGATTATGGAAAATAACCGGAATAAACTGAGGTGTTTTATAATTTGAATTACATTCGCTATGAGCCGCCCCACGATAATTGCCCGTAAGATGACAATGATCTCTAATTGTATCGTTATTTAATATTTTCTTACATATGTATATGACAATTTTTTGCATTATCATATTGAGCTATTTCTATTGGGGTCATGAACATTTTCTTAACTTTTAGTAAATAATTTAAATAGATGTCTGTACAATCTTCAACTATTTTTTTGATAAATACATTTGCCGAACCTTCACCAAAATAATGTCTATATAAGTTATTTACTTTCTTAAAACTACAAGTAATAAAATAGCCGAATGCACACGCATGGTGTTTCTGTACATTTGTAGTGCTTATACTTACAGGATCGTAGAGTTTTTCTAAAATAGACTCGAAGTCTGCGTAGATGACAAATGGTACATCTAGCTCTTTGTAGTAGTTTTTGTACTTAATAATACATCCATCTTCGGGCATCCTGATGACTTTTTTACCACAAAAATGTTAATGTTGACTGTACACATAAGCATCATGTGTATGATAAAGGCAGGTGTTACAGATATTAATCTTACATCTGTGTGACGTCATGTTGGAACGAAGGAGTCTAAGGAAAAGAGGAAAATAAAATAATATGTAAATTAATATAACAATAAGAAGTAACTTTTTAAATAGCGAACACATTTTGCATAAATGCACTAATGAAACTTACTTTGATATATCTTTGATGAGCACATATTGGAAGTTCTCATTGGACTGGAGCAATAAGAGATTAATATGAATGTGTTTTTCTCCTTTTGTTATGTAGTATGGTCCTATTAGCGACGTTCCATTGTGTCCAAATACATTTATGCTCATATCATTTTGATTCTCGAATTGTTTTATCTGCTTCAATGGGAGTGGAAACTCTAGGCCTTCAAAATTTAATACAATTGCTTCTATATTAATATTCTCATCAGAAATGTTTGCAATATTGTAATTTCTACAGTTTTTCCGTTGTTTAGGACTCAGACCACTATTTACATTCAAAGCCGCAATGAGAGACCATTTAAAGCAATAAATGTCATTATTCTCAACATTTATGCATGCACGTTTCATTGCAATATTTTTTGGGAGAGGGATAAAGCTCGATCCTCTTATTATGGACGCCTTGTTTATATTAACTTCAAGGAAATTTATTGAAGTCAAAGTCCACCCGCTATCCCTCTCTTGAAATTCTTCCATTTTGGCTCTTAGCTCCTCCGTCTGTTTGTTGTACATGTCCTCTATGTCATCAGACAAAGTCACTAACATCATTTTCGAAATATGTACGAGTTGGGAAACATTCATCTCATCATTCACCATCTTCATATAATCACATGTGAGCTCCATATTAAATTAAATGTAGTATGTATCCTACTACATTCATTGAGTTGTTGTACTATGGAGCTCTTGGCAGATTTCAGAAACTCCTCCGGAAACAACATAGCCACATTTTTGTTGAGGAGGATATATGTCTCGATCCTTCAATTGAAGTTGCTTACTCTTTTAGTGAGAAAATCATCAATCCGTTCTTGGTGACAACTGTTTTTGTGTTTTGTGGTTCTGACATGAGCCATATAACTATTTGATGGGATCATCTCATCACAATCCTTACAATATTTGTTTTGAAGACTTAGCTTACTAATTCCAAGGGCAGCCTTTGATTGGTTAGCATACGAGTGCGTTTCCATATGCTGATTTAGTTTTGTTTGAGTCATAAAGACTTTATTGCAGATGGTACAACTTGTAGTATTCATTTTATTTAATTATTTATTTGTTTTATTAGTTAATTTAATTATTTTATTTAATTATTTTATTTATAAACAATTTATTTCAGCTATAAACAATTTATTTAATTATTTTTTATATACTATAAGCTTGTTTATCAAACAGTAGTTAGTTCTAGCACTTTTATAGTTTTTGGATTTTAAACACTTTAGAAATTTTTGTTAGGAAAATAGGTTGTCACTTGTTGAGATATCAGAGCAGACTGATAACAATCTACATTATTTCTTCTACTTATATACTTTATATTCGAATCGCGTAGTAGTAGTACACACACACACACATGTGAGTACTCACACACACATACACATTTCCAGAATTCACTGTTGGTATTACGATATATGATGAAATTCATATACACAGCAATACCCAGAACAAAATCGAGAAAAATCGGGACATGTGAAAGTAGGTGCTTCTATAATTTTTTGCTGTATTTCTCCAAAAGCTATTTCCTATAATTGTTTCATTAAAGTGAAAATATACTGAAATAAAAATCTCATTATCCCTATTCAAAAGCTCTTCCTATCAACCTGATAGGATTCAAAACATTTAACATCTGAAATTCACCTGTATGTACATATAAAACTTATGCCAACACAATATTTTCTATCTCCATAAGAATAGCAACGCAAATAGTCTAGAAAACATACATATATACGAAAAAGTATTGATGTAATTCATAAAAGCAATTATATTCTTTAAAGCAAAAATATATATACGATCAAATACATTACGCCAATATCATATATTTACATACATTACCAAATAGATTCCCTATCCACCTCCATTCCAAACAGCTATCAGGGTTGCCACTACCTGCACCTATTAGATTATTTCCCCAGAGATCATTAATATAAATGCATACATACAATAACGCTGCATAAATATACCAACGATAACTCAAAACAGCAAACCAAAGTCAATCAAATAACGATTACTACATACCTACAAATACACCGATTCCTTGTCACTACCTTGCAGTCCGAGTGGGACGAAGTGTATTTGTTGCAACACTAAAATTCTAGAGACAATTTTGATATAATAAGTTTATTTCTATCCCTCATTATAAAAGAAATATATAGAAATTGTCCACAACTTGTCTATATACATATATACATTTGTATGTACACAAATTACTGGAACTAACTGTTTGGTTGGTATGTCTCCATGTCTCATAAGAACTTCGTAGTAAATACCTACTTAATTGCTTCAGTGTTATTTGTAGGGCGTCAATGACACATGCTAGATGTCTATACCACAAAGTATTGTATGGGTGATAATTCTAGAGTAGTACTGGTGACAAGTCGAAAGCGAGTCAATACATTTCTCAAAATCTATATTTCCTCCAGGGGTATAATATTTGTCTACCACTACAACAAAAGTATCCGACACCGGCAGACACACAATTAAAAACATAAACACACACACACATATGCACACACATACACACACACATATATATACACACATACAAACACCCACATATACATACATCCATGAACTGTAAGCACAACGTTTCTTTACAATAATAACATAAACTGTACACACAAGTGTACACACACACACACACACACAACCACACACAGACATAAAATCTCGGCATGAAAATCCCCAAAATCCCCCCATTTGTAACAGGGTTGCCATCGTTTTTGTATTAATGGGGGTGGACGACATGTTTTTCCCGGTTTTTAATTCCCAAAACATGTCGCCCGCCACCATTACCACTCTACTAACGGAAACTATAAGCTCTACTTTTGTAGTAAATTTAAACAATTATCAGAATCACAACGGTTGCGATGGGTACAACAAAAATTATGCGTAAATTGCTTAAAAGCCGACCACAATGCAAAGGCATGTAATTCCAGTAGCTGCAAATTGTCTGCACAAAAGTATACCACGTTGGTAAATTTACCGAAGCGGAAAACCTCAGAAAAGAGAAATATTTCGGAGACAGACAATAATGCAACAGAATCCTTCAAAAATGAAGCAGCGGTTGCAACGACAGCAACAAAAATAGTCATGGGCCGCCATGGCGTTATGTTATTGGCTACAGCAAGGGTTGTAATTGCGGCTCCAAATGGAATCTCTAATGAAATTCGGGCTGTATTAGACTCAAGTTCACAGGTGAGTATTGTGTCTGAACGTTTGATAAAAAAATTGGGAATTTCACCAACAGAGGCATCGCTATGTATTGACGGTGTAGGCAAAGTACAAAAGCGATCATCGCAATGAATTAATGTCATCATGAAGTCCCGCGGTCACAGTTTCGTGACTAATTTGGAAGCCTTTATTCTTCCAGACATAATTCCAGCACAGCCCATCGATGTTTCGTCCTGGAACATTCCAAAATATATTCATTTAGCAGATCCCCATTTTAATAAACCAGAAAAAATCGACATACTACTCGGAGCGGAATTTTTCTTCAGTTTGACTCAATCAGGTACAATTAAGTTGTCTAATGATCTTCCAATTCTTCAAAATACATCAGTTGGATGGATTGTTGGTGGACCTGTGGAACAAAAGTTGATTGCCAGCAAGCCATATGCAATAACATGTGCAATATTTGACAAGGCTACATCATTGGAAGAAACTATAGAGCAACTTTGAAAACTATCCTAAATTCAAGACAACAAAAAACCATTGTCAACTTCAGACAAACAATGTGAACTACATTTTGGTCAGCATGTACGCACTAACCAAATAGGTCGTTTTGTAGTTAGACTTCCGTTCAGAGAAAGTCCAGAGGCTCTGGGAGATTCACACGCGATGACGTACAACAGGTTTTTGGGGCTAGAACGGAAACTTCAAAAACATTAGCCCATTCGTACACAGTATGTGCAGTTCATGCAACAATATAAACAATTAGCCCATATGCAGGAAGTCGATATCGATTCCTTGTGTGGGCTTAAATACTTTATACCCCATCACAGTGTATTGAAACCAGATAGTTCTACAACTAAGCTTAGAGTGGGTTTTGATGCATCGGCAAAAACCAGTTCGGGCTATTCATTGAATGATTTGATGTACACTGGGCCAACTGTTCAGAGCGAATTATTTTCAATCTTACTGCGTTTTCGAACTCCAAAATATGTTTTCACTACCGATATCGAGAAAATGTATCGGCAAATTCTAATTCATTCTGATTACCAACAATACCCATTAATTATGTGGAGGGAAAACCCAGCGGCACCCATAAATTATTACAAGCTCAACATTGTAACATATGGAACACGGGCAGCACCGTACCTGGCAACAAAATGCTTACAGAGGATTGCTGATGAAAATATGGTGGACTTTCCGGAAGGTTCGCAAATGTTGAAACATAATTTTTATGTCGATGACAGCCTGGGTGGCTCGGAAAATTTAAATATTGTGATTGAGACACAAAGGCAATTGATTACACTTTTGAGAGCCTGTGGCTTCATTAAAAAAAAATGGTGTGCAAATCACCGCCGGCTACTTAAAAATGTTCCAGTAGGAAATAAAGAGGTGGACTTGGACTTTAACAATAAAAAGGCCAATACAGTAAAAACGCTTGGATTATTGTGGCTACCTAAATCTGATGGTTTTTGCATCAAGGAAAAATTAGACAACATCAAGAGTGTATCTAAACGAACTGCAGCCTCAGACATCGCAAAATTATTTGATCCCATCAGACTGCTGCCGCCAGTAGCTGTGAGGACAAAAATATTCATTCAACAATTATGGGAACAAAAATTGGATTGGGAGGAACAATTTTCAGAAAATTTCCGTACTGCATGGAATACCTTCAGGGAAGACTTAACAGATTTAAATAATATGGAAATTCCACCACATATCTTCAAGGGTGAATTGCCAACAGGTCCTCAATTACATATATTAACAGATGCATCCGAGAGAGCATTTGGTGCAGTCGCATACGCGCAGGCGAAGCTAAAAAAGTTGGGTTGCTCCATTGAAACAACAAACGTTGCCACGTCTTGATCTATGAGCTGCAGTTATAGCTGCACAACTCGTTGACAGAATTAAAGCAGATCTGCAGACTAAGAAACTACCAAGATTCCTATTGACTGATTCCGAACATGTGCTGTCCTGGATAAATACACAGTCCACTTTGTATCAAACGTTTGTGGCCAACCAAGTAGCCACAATTTAGCCATTAACACTGACAAATCAATGGCGTCATGTGTCTTCAAAAGATAATCCAGCTGACATATTATCCTGGGGCTTGCCAGCGGCAAAACTTCGCTCATCCATGTTGTGGTTCTACGGTTCCACATACATGGAAAAGAACAAATGTGGCCACCTAAATTCTCTCATCGGTTACAAATCAGCAGCGACATCGAAATGAAGAAAACACGTTAAGTTGCACTTAATACAGTTGCATCTGACGATTACATATATAAAATTCAACACAAAAATTCCTTCGGAAGATTATAGAGAATAATAGGTTATGGTCTCAGATTCATCCAACATGCAAGATTGAAAAACGAAGAGCGAGCAACACATAGAGCACTTACTCCAAGCGAACTGCATAATTCCTTGTGTGTGATTGTAATAACAACCGAACAACATGCAACAAGTGATTTCACATCTACGTCAAGTGAAGACCCTGAGGCTAAAAGGCAGAAAAAGGGCAAAATACCAACAAATTATCTAACCATGGCATTAATCACGTTATTATTGCTGGTACCACTTGCTCTTGGAACCCCAGTCGAGAATAAGAAGTTTGGATCAAAGGTAGGTATCCATTTTGAGCAAATTGGAACTACAGCTATTTCAACTACGGAATGTAATCTATTTGTATACTATGATTTAGCTTCTTATTGGTCAGAGGCATCAATTCTTGTCAATGGTACACAGTCATTACAAAACTTGTGTAAAATTTTAGAAACAAATTCATCTCGTCTCAGTATCTTTGACCACTTTTAACACATGGAAAGTGAATAACAACAAGATAATCGACTACTACGAGTTAAAAGAGGGGCACTGAATATCGTTGGTAACGTTGCCCATTCATTATTTGGCGTCCTTGACTCTGAATACGCTGAACAGATGTCAGAAACAATAAAACAAGCCAACGACAATCAATCATATTTGCTAAAATTATTGAAGAATCAAACATCAATTGTTGATTCTACAGTTAATTTCATCCGGCATAATCAACTAACAGCTAAGTCAAGATTTGAACGATTGGAGAAAGAAATTAAAATCTATTCAGATGATATAAATAACATCAACAATGCATTAATACAAGTACAACTAAATCAACTATTTCATTCAGCGGTTCTGGAATTAACTCCAATAGAAAAGAAAGATACAATCATCAATCCTTTACACTCTAATGGATACTCATCATGGTAAAATCATTCCATGGCTAATTACTCCAGAACAGTTTTTTTTATTTTAATACATGTATTTATTTATTGTATCTTCAAATATGAACTAACAATAAGTATTCAAATCTTAAATCTAAAATATAATTATTAGGACCGACCACTGTCGGACATAAACTTGTTAATAGTTATAAATAATACATAAGTAGTGATAATCCAAAAAAGAAAAAAAATTTCTAAAAAAGTATAAAAAAAGTATTTTCAAGAAATCCCATCTGGAGTGTTGATTAATAGAGCCCTTGTGTCCCTCTTTTTTAAGCGGATGTGTCCAGTAAAGTTCAAAATATTACGAGCAGGTGGATTAGGATGTGACTCAAGTTTTGCTAGATATTTGCCTGCGTATTTTTCAATTTCTTCAGTCACTAGTGGCATATTTAAATGACGATATATATTTGAATTCTTAATGTACCATGGAGCAGATGTTAGTAACCGTAAAATTTTGTTTTGCCTTCGTTAAATTCTCTCTACATTGGAAGCTGAAGCAGTGCCCCATAACTGGATACCGTAACACCATATTGGCTTCAAAAGCGACTTGTATATTAAAAGTTTACAGTCCAGGCTAAGTGGTGAATTTTTGCCAATCAACCAGTGTATTTGAGATAAATTAAGTTTCATCTGAGTTAGCTTAAAGTCAATATGATCTTTCCATGTAAGCCTTCGATCAAGGTGTACACCAAGGTATTTCACGTGGGAATGTTGAGGAATATTTTTATTATTGATTCAAATGGGGGAACAAGTATCTCTTCTTAGGGTAAACGTTATATGGACACACTTTTGTTCATTTACCTTAATTCTCCATAAGTTCAACCACATTTTCAATTGTGTAATATGTTCTTGTAGATATCGGGAAGCCTCGTGAGGGTTTTCAAGCATACTTAGGCAGGCTGTATCATCGGCAAACGTAGATGTATGGATATTGCTGCTCAAAGGCATATCACAAGTATAGATCAAATACAAAACTGGCCCCAGTTTGCTACCCTGTGGCACACCGGATGATATAGATTCGGGCATACTCATGAATTCTCCTTCCACAACCGTGAACTTCCGGGTAGTAATGTAACTTTCTAATAAATTCACTAAATTTATTGGTAGATATGATGTTAATTTTAAAATTAGACCTTCATGTCACACTTTATCAAATGCCTAAGAAACGCAAATAAACAGGGCAGAACAATACTTCTTTTCCTCAAATGTTTTTCTTATAAATTGAACCAATCTATGAGTTTGTTCAATAGTGCTATGCTGACTTCTAAAACCAAATTGATGGTCTAGGATGCACCCACTATCAGTTAAAATTGGGGACAATTTTGTCATGAGCAGCTTTTCGAAGAGTTTTGACATAGTTGACAGCAAACTTATTGGCCTATATGCCTCAGCTTTAGTAAGATCTTTGCCAGGCTTTTTGTATGTACACAAATTACTGGAACTAACTGTTTGGTTGGTATGTCTCCATGTCTCATAAGAACTTCGTAGTAAATACCTACTTAATTGCTTCAGTGTTATTTGTAGGGCGTTAATGACACATGCTAGATGTCTATACCACAAAGTATTGTATGGGTTATAATTCTAGAGTAGTACTGGTGACAAGTCGAAAGCGAGTCAATACATTTCTCAAAATCTATATTTCCTCCAGGGGTATAATATTTGTCTACCACTACAACAAAAGTATCCGACACCGGCAGACACACAATTAAAAACATAAACACACACACACACATATGCACACACATACACACACACACACATATATATACACACATACAAACACCCACATATACATACATCCATGAACTGTAAGCACAACGTTTCTTTACAATAATAACATAAGCTGTACACACAAGTGTACACACACACACACACACACACAACCACACACACACAACCACACACACACAACCACACACACAACCACACACAGACATAAAATCTCGGCATGAAAATCCCCAAACTCCCCCCATTTGTAACAGGGTTGCCATCTTTTTTGTATTAATGGGGGTGGACGACATGTTTTTCCCGGTTTTTAATTCCCAAAACATGTCGCCCGCCACCATTACCACTCTACTAACGGAAACTATAAGCTCTACTTTTGTAGTAAATTTAAACAATTATCAGAATCACAACGGTTGCGATGGGTACAACAAAAATTATGCGTAAATTGCTTAAAAGCCGACCACAATGCAAAGGCATGTAATTCCAGTAGCTGCAAATTGTCTGCACAAAAGTATACCACGTTGGTAAATTTACCGAAGCGGAAAACCTCAGAAAAGAGAAATATTTCGGAGACAGACAATAATGCAACAGAATCCTTCAAAAATGAAGCAGCGGTTGCAACGACAGCAACAAAAATAGTCATGGGCCGCCATGGCGTTATGTTATTGGCTACAGCAAGGGTTGTAATTGCGGCTCCAAATGGAATCTCTAATGAAATTCGGGCTGTATTAGACTCAAGTTCACAGGTGAGTATTGTGTCTGAACGTTTGATAAAAAAATTGGGAATTTCACCAACAGAGGCATCGCTATGTATTGACGGTGTAGGCAAAGTACAAAAGCGATCATCACAATGAATTAATGTCATCATGAAGTCCCGCGGTCACAGTTTCGTGACTAATTTGGAAGCCTTTATTCTTCCAGACATAATTCCAGCACAGCCCATCGATGTTTAGTCCTGGAACATTCCAAAATATATTCATTTAGCAGATCCCCATTTTTATAAACCAGAAAAAATCGACATACTACTCGGAGCGGAATTTTTCTTCAGTTTGACTCAATCAGGTACAATTAAGTTGTCTAATGATCTTCCAATTCTTCAAAATACATCAGTTGGATGGATTGTTGGTGGACCTGTGGAACAAAAGTCGATTGCCAGCAAGCCATATGCAATAACATGTGCAATATTTGACAAGGCTACATCATTGGAAGAAACTATAGAGCAACTTTGAAAACTATCCTAAATTCAAGACAACAAAAAACCATTGTCACCTTCAGACAAACAATGTGAACTACATTTTGGTCAGCATGTACGCACTAACCAAATAGGTCGTTTTGTAGTTAGACTTCCGTTCAGAGAAAGTCCAGAGGCTCTGGGAGATTCACACGCGATGACGTACAACAGGTTTTTGGGGCTAGAACGGAAACTTCAAAAACATTAGCCCATTCGTACACAGTATGTGCAGTTCATGCAACAATATAAACAATTAGCCCATATGCAGGAAGTCGATATCGATTCCTTGTGTGGGCTTAAATACTTTATACCCCATCACAGTGTATTGAAACCAGATAGTTCTACAACTAAGCTTAGAGTGGGTTTTGATGCATCGGCAAAAACCAGTTCGGGCTATTCATTGAATGATTTGATGTACACTGGGCCAACTGTTCAGAGCGAATTATTTTCAATCTTACTGACTGCGTTTTCGAACTCCAAAATATGTTTTCACTACCGATATCGAGAAAATGTATCGGCAAATTCTAATTCATTCTGATTACCAACAATACACATTAATTATGTGGAGGGAAAACCCAGCGGCACCCATAAATTATTACAAGCTCAACATTGTAACATATGGAACACGGGCAGCACCGTACCTGACAACAAAATGCTTACAGAGGATTGCTGATGAAAATATGGTGGACTTTCCGGAAGGTTCGCAAATGTTGAAACATAATTTTTATGTCGATGACAGCCTGGGTGGCTCGGAAAATTTAAATATTGTGATTGAGACACAAAGGCAATTGATTACACTTTTGAGAGCCCGTGGCTTCATTTAAAAAAAATGGTGTGCAAATCACCGCCAGCTACTTAAAAATGTTCCAGTAGGAAACAAAGAGGTGGACTTGGACTTTAACAATAACAAGGCCAATACAGTAAAAACGCTTGGATTAATGTGGCTACCTAAATCTGATGGTTTTTGCATCAAGGAAAAATTAGACAACATCAAGAGTGTATCTAAACGAACTGCAGCCTCAGACATCGCAAAATTATTTGATCCCATCGGACTGCTGCCGCCAGTAGCTGTGAGGACAAAAATATTCATTCAACAATTATGGGAACAAAAATTGGATTGGGATGAACAATTTTCAGAAAATTTCCGTACTGCATGGAATACCTTCAGGGAAGACTTAACAGATTTAAATAATATGGAAATTCCACCACATATCTTCAAGGGTGAATTGCCAACAGGTCATCAATTACATATATTAACAGATGCATCCGAGAGAGCATTTGGTGCAGTCGCATACGCGCAGGCGAAGCTAAAAAAAGTTGGGTTGCTCCATTGAAACAACAAACGTTGCCACGTCTTGATCTATGAGCTGCAGTTATAGCTGCAGTTATAGCTGCACAACTCGTTGACAGAATTAAAGCAGATCTGCAGACTAAGAAACTACCAAGATTCCTATTGACTGATTCCGAACATGTGCTGTCCTGGATAAATACACAGTCCACTTTGTATCAAACGTTTGTGGCCAACCAAGTAGCCACAATTTAGCCATTAACACTGACAAATCAATGGCGTCATGTGTCTTCAAAAGATAATCCAGCTGACATATTATCCTGGGGCTTGCTAGCGGCAAAACTTCGCTCATCCATGTTGTGGTTCTACGGTTCCACATACATGGAAAAGAACAAATGTGGCCACCTAAATTCTCTCATCGGTTACAAATCAGCAGCGACATCGAAATGAAGAAAACACGTTAATACAGTTGCATCTGACGATTACATATATAAAATTCAACACAAAAATTCCTTCGGAAGATTATAGAGAATAATAGGTTATGGTCTCAGATTCATCCAACATGCAAGATTGAAAAACGAAGAGCGAGCAACACATAGAGCACTTACTCCAAGCGAACTGCATAATTCCTTGTGTGTGATTGTAATAACAACCGAACAACATGCAACAAGGGATTTCACATCTACGTCAAGTGAAGACCCTGAGGCTAAAAGGCAGAAAAAGGGCAAAATACCAACAAATTATCTAACCATGGCATTAATCACGTTATTATTGCTGGTACCACTTGCTCTTGGAACCCCAGTCGAGAATAAGAAGTTTGGATCAAAGGTAGGTATCCATTTTGAGCAAATTGGAACTACAGCTATTTCAACTACGGAATGTAATCTATTTGTATACTATGATTTAGCTTCTTATTGGTCAGAGGCATCAATTCTTGTCAATGGTACACAGTCATTACAAAACTTGTGTAAAATTTTAGAAACAAATTCATCTCGTCTCAGTATCTTTGACCACTTTTAACACATGGAAAGTGAATAACAACAAGATAATCGACTACTACGAGTTAAAAGAGGGGCACTGAATATCGTTGGTAACGTTGCCCATTCATTATTTGGCGTCCTTGACTCTGAATACGCTGAACAGATGTCAGAAACAATAAAACAAGCCAACGACAATCAATCATATTTGCTAAAATTATTGAAGAATCAAACATCAATTGTTGATTCTACAGTTAATTTCATCCGGCATAATCAAGTAACAGCTAAGTCAAGATTTGAACGATTGGAGAAAGAAATTAAAATCTATTCAGATGATATAAATAACATCAACAATGCATTAATACAAGTACAACTAAATCAACTATTTCATTCAGCGGTTCTGGAATTAACTCCAATAGCAAACAATATAAGAAAGATACAATCATCAATCCTTTACACTCTAATGGATACTCATCATGGTAAAATCATTCCATGGCTAATTACTCCAGAACAGTTTTTTTTATTTTAATACATGTATTTATTTATTGTATCTTCAAATATGAACTAACAATAAGTATTCAAATCTTAAATCTAAAATATAATTATTAGGACAGACCACTGTCGGACATAAACTTGTTAATAGTTATAAATAATACATAAGTAGTGATAATCCAAAAGAGAAAAAAAATGTCTAAAAAAGTATAAAAAAAGTATTTTCAAGAAATCCCATCTGGAGTGTTGATTAATAGAGCCCTTGTGTCCCTCTTTTTTAATCGGATGTGTCCAGTAAAGTTCAAAATATTACGAGCAAGCGGATTAGGATGTGATTCAAGTTTTGTTAGATATTTGCCTGCGTATTTTGCAATTTCTTCAGTCACTAGTGGCATATTTAAATCACGATGTATATTTGAATTCTTAATGTACCATGGAGCAGATGTTATTAACCGTAAAATTTTGTTTTGCCTTCGTTAAATTCTCTCTACATTGGAAGCTGAAGCAGTGCCCCATAACTGGATACCGTAACACCATAATGGCTTCAAAAGCGACTTGTATATTAAAAGTTTACAGTCCAGGCTAAGTGTTGAATTTTTGCCAATCAACCAGTGTATTTGAGATAAATTAAGTTTCATCTGAGTTAGCTTAAAGTCAATATGATCTTTCCATGTAAGCCTTCGATCAAGGTGTACACCAAGGTATTTCACGTGGGAATGTTGAGGAATATTTTTATTATTGATTCAAATGGGGGAACAAGTATCTCTTCTTAGGGTAAACGTTATATGGACACACTTTTGTTCATTTACCTTAATTCTCCATAAGTTCAACCACATTTCCAATTGTGTAATATGTTCTTGTAGATATCTGGAAGCCTCGTGAGGGTTTTCAAGCATACTTAGGCAGGCTGTATCATCGGCAAACGTAGATGTATGGATACTGCTGCTCAAAGGCATATCACAAGTATAGATCAAATACAAAACTGGCCCCAGTTTGCTACCCTGTGGCACACCGGATGATATAGATTCGGGCATACTCATGAATTCTCCTTCCACAACCGTGAACTTCCGGGTAATGATGTAACTTTCTAATAAATTCACTAAATTTATTTGTAGATATGATTTTAATTTCAGAATTAGACCTTCATGCCACACTTTATCAAATGCCTGAGAAACGTCAATAAACAGGGCAGAACAATACTTCTTTTCCTCAAATGGTTTTCTTATAAATTGAACCAATCTATGAGTTTGTTCAATGGTGCTATGCTGACTTCTAAAATCAAATTGATGGTCTGGGATGCACCCACTATCAGTTAAAATTGGGGACAATTTTGTCATGAGCAGCTTTTCGAAGAGTTTTGACATAGTTGACAGCAAACTTATTGGCCTATATGACTCAGCTTTAGTAAGATCTTTTCCCGGCTTTGGAATCATTTTGATTTTTGCAAGCTTCCAGAGTTGTGGATAATACTCCAGTCGTAATATGGCATTAGAAATAAACAGCAAGATTCTTATTGCAATATGCGGCAAGTTCATCAGCATCTTGTTACTAATTCCATCAATACCTGGAGTTTTCTTTGGCTTGAGTTTAGCAATTACTTTATGTACATCACGCACCTTAAACTTTAAGGCTCGAGGGGGTAGAGCAACTACATTCAGCAAATCAGCAACACCAGTACATGTATTTGGGGTAAATACGGATTTTAAGTGCTCAGCAAATATTTTACATTTCTCCGTATCGCTTCTTGCCCATCCACCGATAGATGTGCGCAGAGGTGGCTTAAACTCAACGGGTGTTTTAAGCTTTCTAGCAGCGCGCCACAAAGAGTAATTAGATGTTGGTGTGACATCAAGACCTTCCAAATAATTTTAAAGAGATGCAGTTTTTTCAGATGCAAGCAACTCTTGAAGTCGTTTAGAACATTCTTTAAGTCTGAGTTTATGTTGGGGTGATCTGTGTTGTTGCCCTTCTAGCTCTTCGTTTTTCACATACGAGATGTTTAATATCACTGGAATAAATTTTATTAAACTCAGACTGCGGATGGGAGGTAGTGGCATGTTCAGCAGCCTGTTTAATAATTTCGTTAAGATTGACAATGTTAGTTTCAATGTCATTGGGTGTTCTTAGCGCAAAATTTTCAGTGCAATGACTACTAAGATATTTGTTGAATCCCAGCCAATTAACACGATTGGTCATTTTCCTATATGGGTGTGGTAAGTCACTTCTTAGTGGGTTACAAATTGTAACGATAGTGGGGGAGTGATCGGAGGAGAGATCTAGAGAAGTTTAAACATTAATTAAATACCTAGAAATATTTTTCATTACGCCAAAATCAATAATATCCGGAATTTTTCGAATGTTAGTAGGCCAGTACGTGGGCTCCCCACTCGAAATAACAGCTAAGCCCATTTTTGAAATCGTATTAAACAAAGCTCGACCTCTAGGTGTTACAAGGCGCGACCCCCAGTACGTATGCATTGCATTGTAGTCTCCAGCTGCCACGAAACAAGATCCAAGCAATTTGTAGAACTTCTCATACTGATCTTCGGTAATTGAAAATCTGGGAGGTGAGTGAATTGATGATATCACGAAATTAGAACAAAAGTTTTCTACAAAAATATTCGTAGCTCTCATATATTTTTCACTTACGTTGTCAAGGATATAATGCTTGAGTCTTGACTTAATTAGAATTGCAGATCCACCGCATGCTCTCCCTCTAGGGTCATTTGTATCATGCATAGTGTAGCCATTTATTTTGAAAAAGCTTCTCGAAGTCAAATGTGTCTCAGAGACCAACATTATATCAATATTTTTTCCGTAAGGAAGTGCTCAAGTTCATTTTTATGTTGGCCAATGCCGTTTGCGTTTCAGAAACATATTTTTAACGTGTTCATGGCTTGTTAATTAATGCTTGAAGCAAAGTATTCTGCATTCTCAGCATTTCTTGCATCATGGTAGTCATATTTGTTGTAAATTATTTATAGTTCGCACCAAATTGTCAATACAAGCTTCAAGGCGACTAAAGTTAAAGCTTGAGTTTGCATTCGTTGAATTATTTGGAGGTGGAATATTTTGTGGGGAATAGAATTTGTTTTAGCAGCATCGGCATGCGATACACGGAAGTAACTGGTTGGCTCATTTGCACAAAAGTGGCGAAGTAAGCGTTTGCTGATAGAGATGGAGCTAATTTGGGTTTTTGCGCCATAGTCTGTTTGACAAAAGAGTACGTAGGACAACCTCTGTAGTTAGCGGTGTGACGACCTCCACAATTACTGCATTTTTATCACTTTGATCTTTTGGCTTAGTGCAACTAGCAGTGCCGTGTAATTCACCGCAAGCAACACAAACAGTGGGTAATTTACAGTATGTTTTTGTGTGGCCATATTCTTGGCAATTATGGCACTGTACGGGACCTGATCACTTATGTAACTGTGATTTTTCGGTATATTTTAGGCTATAAATTGGGTCTGTTTCGTTTTTTTCAGCTGTATATCATTCGGCTCCATTTCAAGACGAAATAGAGGCTGGGGGATCTTCTCCCTATTGATTATGTTGGTAATATTTTTTACCTTAAATCCTTCTATCATGAGTGCATCTTTTACTTCTTCGGGATTAACATAAGAGTCAATACCCTTCAATACGATTTGCATACCTTTGGCACTCTTAAGCTGGTACGTATAAAAACTTGTTTTATTTTTTTCGAATTCAGTCACTATTTTGCGGAAATTTTTGTCTTCGTATATTTAAATTTTAGTTTCGTCAATGTTACCACGCTTTATTGGAATAACATGAAATGCATTTTCACCAATGGCCGAGACTAATTTTTTAATTAAGGCGTTAGAATTTTTCTCTCTCAAATATATAGGTGGTAGCTTAAAAGACTTTTGCGATGATGCAGCGGGCTTGTCGTCGGTGACTTGCAATAATGAAAAATCATTTTGACGATTGGTAGATCATGCGCTATTATCCCTAGACATCTTTGGAGCAGATGAAATTTTTGAAGAATTCGGGCTTCGCCCACGCCTTACCACTGTTGTGTATCTGTCCATTCCAACTTGTACCTTGGGTTTTGAGCTACTTTTATCTGTAGTGATAACTTTATTAAGTGATGAACACGACCCTGAAGGAGATGATATTACTGACTTATATGGAGAAGTACTAGGCAACTGTAATGTTAATGAATCACTATTTGGCATTGGACAAAGCGAAGTTGATCGCTGACGAAAAATTGGATTTGCCGTTAAAAAAATACTTTCATTATATTTATTATTTGTATTATTTTCATTGAAAGCTTCAGAAATCACAGTAATATAGGCATTTCTGCCGTTAGAACTCACTTCATAATTTTTTGTATTTGAAGTACTCATACAGAGTATTCCTCAAGGCCACCTTTTTGTGTTTCTCTGTTTGCGGTTATTATACCCTTTACCAAAAAATGGTAAAAGGGTATTTATAGGTTTGTCATTCCGTTTGTAATTTCTACAATATTAATAAGCGACACATAAAATATATATATTCTGGATCCTTATGCATAGGGCAGACGAACAAGCGATGTGCGTCTGTCCGTCTGTCTGTACGTGAAATCGTTTTTCCCAAGCTCCCAGAAAAGCTAGAGACTTCGTTCTTGGACTGGTGTATCAGAAATTTTCCGAAAAATTTTGCAATTAAAAATCAGCAAAATCGGACAGACGGTTTTAAAGCTGGAAAACTCAAACTCTATTTTCCCATAGAAAATAACTACCGAAAACAAGTTTTTATTACTTTTTTATTAAATTAACTTATTTTATACTTCGGTATGAATAAAATTGGTATTTATAATTAAAAAAAATTTTTAAAAATTTAACAAATTAAAAAAAACGTTTCCAGGGTTGGAAAACTTTAACTTTTTTCCTAATAATTAAACATATTTCATGTTTTAGGAAGAAGGCTATTTTCTCAAGAACGGTAAAAGCTATATGTCTGAAATTTGGACAGCGTATGTAGTACTTTGATCGCTACAACAACAAATATATAAAAGATAAGAATTAAAGGGTGTTCCAAAATGAGTGACGAAAACTTTTAAAATCCCATGTAATATACATACAATTGTATTATGTATGTACATATGCATATTGACACTTGAAATTTGTAAAATTAGTGTATTTTTATATATGCTACAACAATTAACACTAAAATTAAAAAAATTTTAATTAAAGGGTGGTCCATCAGTTAATGCAATTTTGACTATGTAATTTTAACAAATTGCTCTATCTTGGAAACCGTAAGAGCTAAACTGTTGAAATTTTCAAAAACGGTAAAACTAAAAAATCCGAAACTTATAAAATCGCCAAAAATTTAAAAAAATCGCCAAAACGAAAAAAATCGCCAAAATGAAAAAAACGCCAAAATTAAAAAAACGCCAAAAACCGAAAAAAATCGCCAAAACAAAAAAAATGCTACTGTGAACATAAATCGCCAAAAATTAAAAAAAAATCGCCTAAATGAAAAAAAATCGCCAAAATCAAAAAAAAAATCGTCAAAACGAAAATAAATCGCCAAAATTAAAAAAAAAACGCCATAAACCAAAATAAAATCGCCAAATCAAAAAAAAAAATGCAAACATATCGCCAAAATTAAAAAAACGCCAAAAACCGAAAAAAATCACCAAAACAAAAAACAAAAAACAAATTGCCTATATAAAAAAAATCGCCAAAAAATAAAAAAATCGCCTAAATGAAAAAAATTGTCAAAATCAAAAAAATTGCCAGAACGAAAAAAAATCGCCAAAATAAAAAAAAACGCCAAAAACCGAAAAAAATCGCCAAAACGAGAAAAAAGTGTCAAAACTAAAAAATTGCCACAAAAAAATAAAAAAAAATTAAATATATAAAAAATAAAAAAATCGCCTAAATGAAAAAAATCGTCAAAATCAAAAAAAAATCGCCAAAATCAAAATAATGCCAAAATCCTAAAAATTGCACTAGAAAAAAGTATGAATTTTTTCATAAAATGAATATGTACCTACATATCGCTGTGCTTATGTATGTTTCCCTAACCTATATAAACGCACTTTGGTAAAGGGTATATAAGATTCGGCACAGCCGAATATAGCACTCTTACTTGTTTTTGTTTGTTTTTGTAATTTATGATTGTTTATTTGTTTTTGAGGTACTCGTATAGAGTATTCCTCAATGTCACTGTTTGTGCTTTTTTTCGGTTTTTTTTTGATTTTGTTATTTCCACTATGTAAAAATATTAGGAAAGCACATAAAGCTTATTTATTAAAGTCAATATGTACCTATTACGAATAATATGCACTACGAATATTTTTTTTGTATAATTTTTTGTTTGTTTAATAAGAATGTAAGGAAAATTCCGCTAATCGACTATTTACTATGAAGGTACAACGAGAAGGAACACCCAAGAAAATTAATCTTTTATTTCAAAGGAAGTGAACCTTTGAGTTCGAACCTGGAGAGACTGACTCATACCCGAGCTGGAAAAGTAAACCACGTTACATATTATAATTTTGTGTAAAGCTGTTTTTATAAATAATTTTTTAAACTTGGCAATCCCACTAAAGTTTGACAACTTTGCAAAATTTGCGCATGATAATCTTGTATTTACTCTGATCCTGATAATTTTGCATCATTTGTGCGAAATAATCTTTTATGTGGTTGTTGTGAGATTTTTTTTCTTAAACCTTGCAATTTTTCTTTGCCATAATAGCGCAATATTTGAAGTAAGTAGTTTTGATTTTTAAATAATTTTGTTTTGTTACTTTGCTTCTTATGAATAATAAATATTTTTTTTATTATTTTTATTTTTGTTATATTCAAATATATGTATAAGATAATTATATATAACTATGTAATATGAAATAATTATTAAACTTTTGCTTGTGAACCTGTTTCAAAGATATTTTTTTAATAAATACCTATAAAAGGGATTGTCTTTAATATTCTCTGAAATCCCAGAATTTAATTTTTTGAAATCCTGAATCGCGCGATCGAAAAAACCAGTCCTGGTTGACATTCTTCTTGCACTAACCACTTACAAGAATTTTGAAGATATCAGGGATTTTTCAAATGCCTTACTTCAGCGAAATCTTTTAAGAAAAACGCTAAGAAACACCGCTGGCAAGACATTATGTTTCAGTTATTGCAGGTAAAGGAGTAGAGAAAATCATACATATTTCGTGACTGAACAATTTTTGATACTTTCTTCTTACACACATAATACGTTTGATCCCATACTTTGTTAACAAAGCTTGGTAAAATGAAATAAAGCTTTAATTTCTCTCAATAAAGCAAGAAATTTGCAAAAGTACGGGAACACGAAAAACCAAAAATTTTACCAAAAGCCACCACACCAGCAAAAACATACTTATGTACCTACACACGTGTGCGTTTACTTACATGCTGTTGTATATCTAGAACGTTTTGTTGCTTATTTTACGTAAAAACTGATAAAACTTAGTTCACCACTTATTTGTAAACCTTTTTGATACAACTTTTAAATTTTTTTAGTGTTTAGAACAATTTAACTTTACTTTGTTATTGGTTATTTTTCAAACAGCTGATTGTTTTTCGGCATGCCCAAAGAAAAATTACGGGTAGTTTCCGGCAAGAAGAAGAACATTACTCTCTCAGTAGTAGGGAACTGAAGGTGCTGTCCCAATTAAAATTGCAAAATTGTGGCTGAAATTGTTAAATTTGGGTAATTACAATTTGAAAATTGTTAAATTCTTGGAAATTTGATACCTACGAGGGTGGTTTAATCAGTGCATCTTATTTTTTGCTAACATTAGGAGTTTTTTGTTTACATCAACCCTTGTGGGAACGGGTGATTTTTTTGGGTTATATTAATTGTCATAACGGGTGATTTTTTGTGGGTGTGGATATAGGGGTTTCATAAGATTAATATTTCATAAGTGTATGTGCCGACGAGAAAATCATGAAAATGATTTTTCCTAATACCAATGGTGAAATAGAAATAAAGTGTGGGTGGTCCAGCTTGTTTGTCGCTGGTCTTTCTTTATTTATTTATTTGTTTAAGAAATATGTTTGTGTGTATGTATGTGTGTATATATGCATGTATATTTGTATGTATTTATGAATGTATCTTTGTATGTATGACTGAGGATGCTTGTGCAAGGAATATTTTGTAGAATACATTTATATTTTGCAACGTAATCATTTTCTTTGTCTACGATTATTTTAAAGCAGCAGAATTTCAACCAAGTACAATTATCAGCAGAGAAACAAAAAAGTAAAAATTTGCAAGTAAGCAATAAAGTTAACTCTCCTCCTCCCAACTTCCTTTTCTTTACTTTATGTAGTTTGTATTTGAAATAAGAAACACTTGTACATTCTCTTATTTTGTATACATCTATTGTTTAAAATTTTTTTAAATTTTTTAGCAATACATAAAAAAAGTTCATTTAAAGCAAGACATTTCTTTTGGTAGTAACAAAAACATTTTCTAATGCGCAAACACCAAAATAATGATAACTACAATAAAGTTGATGCAGTCTAAATCCTCAACGTTAGACGTTTTTAGGTGTAACATTTTTTCCAACCATCGTCTTTTTTCTTCACCTTTTACATACATTTGTGAACATCTTGCGTTTGCTTTTAAAACATTGCAAACGCTTTGAAATGAAACTGATCCAACAGTCCAGTTTAGGTGATGATAGTTTTTTGTCAGCCACTTTGCTTCTCTTTGCTTTTTTATTGATAACCAATTAAAATCAAATAGGAATTTTATAATTAAATGGTTATATTCATAATTCTTGAAAACAATCGCTACTTCTTTTACGATGAAATCATTTGAATTACTTTTGAAACCACGTACGTCTATAAAAATTATGTTGTTATCCATATTACTATTATTTTAATAGCTCTGGCACGCAGATTCCTATACTACTGAAAAACTGATCTGAAAACCAGACCAAGTCCTGAAAAGGTGATCTGATAACCAGACCAGTTCCTGAAAAGCTGATCTGATAACCAGACCAGGTCCTGAAAATCTGATCTGAAAACCAGACCAGGTCCTGAAAAACTGATCTTGTAGCGTGTTCTAAATATCACTACGATCAACATTATATAGTAAACATTTAAAGTCAACTTGACCGCAACATACATAGCATCCAATTGCATTGAAAGCATTATTGGAAAGTGTTGGCTTGTACAATGCTGGATGGAAAAAACTTTGAGTATATTCAAATGGACACTTTAAATTCTATGTACCACTGAAACTATTTTTAGGTTTTGCTGAAGACTATAATAAGGTTATACTCAGCGGTAAACATAAATTAGTTCTCTTACGTTATAAGAACGATGAAAAACTCGTATACTCAACTGTTGCTACTGACAAACCAAAAAATTAGTATCTCAAACATCTCATGGAAAATTCCGCATGTACAATTATCCTATCTGAGCAAATTAAATATGATTAAAATTATTAACAGTGGTGCTTCTATACCGATGAAATTTCGCAGTTGGGATTGTCACATTAATCCCCAATTAAATACAGGAACTATCTTTATATGGAATGTTACATTGGCTGCAAATAGAGAACATCGCCGTTTTGTGTTGATTGCTTTTAAACAAGAAAATAAGTTGGTCCACTGTAATCTAAACAATTTGAAAGTGCATTTAAATTCCGAATCGTACGCATATGATGATCTAAATATAAAATTTAAAATCGATCGGTATGCCATCCTATATGATATGTATCTATGATTTCAACAAAGCTACTACATGAGGGAATCACAACCGCTTCTAACTGCGTAAGAATTTAAAAAAAATATGTTGATAGTGGTAGTAGATGTCAGTCATCAAAACGAAGCCCTCTCTAACGGTCCTGTTGATATAAAAATTGAAATTGAAACGGACTCCAACATTCCTACCGATACATCAGCCTTTTGCATTCTCATCCACGATCGCATTATAGAATACATACCCTTAAAAGGACAAGTTCGTAAAATAATGTAAATAAAATATAAGATGATTCGGGATAAAGTTTTCAGGGATTTAAATCCAATTCAAACATCTTCATTGCAAAAGAAATATCAATTGTTTTTAACAATAAGGAGCACATAAATTTTATTATTACACACAGTTTAACTTCAAAAGATTATCAATAGCAAAACAAAGAGAAGCGAATTGACTAACAAGAAACTTTCATCATCTGAATTGGAATGACGGATCAATATCATTTAAGAGTGTTGTAAAATTTTTAAAATCCAATTTAAAACATTCTTCAGTCTATGTTAAGGGTGTGGAAAAGAAAAAATGGTTTGAAAATCTACTTCAACTTAGAGTTTTCAACATCGAGGATATTGGCTGCATCAACTTTAAGCAAATACAACTTAAATATCCGGAATACTTTTACTGTAGCTATCAAAATTTTGGAATCTGCGCCGTAAGAAATGCATATTTACTTTATCAAAGAAATAACTAAAAAATTTATTTTATTTTTCCAATCTTACATTGCTACAATATATGTATATTTCCATATATTTATATGTATCTATTTTTTAAATAAATATGTAGCTTAAAAATATACAAAACTGCTGTTTTTTAATTTTCTTGCATATAGTAAGAAAGTATGCACATATGTGCACATGTATGGTTTGTTTAATAGACAGAGACAAATGTCAGCAAGCAGTGAAAATAACAACCAATCTTTGACAATCCTCAATATCACACACTTCAATTTCTTTACAAAATAAGTGAAAAGAATGAATAAATACAACACGCATAAATTGTATATTTTATGCATTTTTTCAAACTCTTTACACATAAAAAAATTCAAATCAAACAACAACAAAAACAAAACATTGGTATCTCACCTGCATACATAATTACTTCCTAAACTACCCTTTCATGCCCCCAGCTAAAACGAATATTACAAACAAAAAAAGTACTGCCGAGTGCACACTATGATATTTTGTGACATCGCAAGAATGGTAAGGTTTATCATTTCCGATTTTTTATTTATTTTCCATATAAAAATCATAGTGTGAAAGGCGTTGCACACTATTATATATATTATATTTAACGTGCCGGATCTGATAGCTGATCTGTTATCTGATCTGATACCTGATCTGATAGCTGCTCAAATACCTGCTCTTATACCTGATACCTTATTTGTTGCCTAATAGTTGAAAATGGATGAACAATTCTTAAAAGAGCTAATAAAGACAAGAAATGTTTTAAAGAAAAAAATTCATAGTATAAAAGTTGATGAAGCAGATACGCATGAGCAATTCAAAGATACATTTAAACCCATAATAGATCCTTTAACAGAATTTTTGAACAGTTCTAAATATAATAAAAGAAGTATTAAAGAAGAAAAAGATGAACTTAAAACGAAAGTTTATAAAAAATCAAATTTTCCATTGCACGAATAATCAGTTAAGTTAGAGACAAGTACTCCAAAGAAGCTTGCGGAATAAACATTATGCAATAAAAATATCTCACTTAGTGATGGAAACAAAAATAAGCTTGATAAAGTTGATACTGATAATGATGCAGATGATGATAACAATGATTTTTACTCTCAATCGGAAACTCTAGACAATTTAGATAATAATAAGAGTTTTACTCATCTAGCACTCTTGGAAAGCAGAAACGGATTAGGTACTCTCTACGGTCCACATAAAGATTTTGGTAATAAATAGAAGTATGGCAATAATAGTATTAAACTTACTGAAGATAAAATAGTGATTGGAAATCAAATATGGGGTTTTACACTAGGTTTATTTTCTTTACTATTTTACAAAAACAAACATTACGATAAACATGAATTAGATATTTATATAAAAATTTTAGTAAGCATACAAAAAGTATGCATACAAAAGAGAATATAGACCTGATGCACATATCAAAGGAACGAGAGCATATAAATATAAGCATATTATCAGTAAATTGTTTAAGAAAGAATTTCAAAATAACTCATCAGCTTCATAATCATCACTACATAAAATAAAAAGTCCTTACAAGGGTGAAAGTTTGATGCAACTAAGCAAATTCAAACCTAACCATATATACGAGGACGATCCCAATGAGTTAGTAGATAACCTTAGGCTATTGGTGGCATCACAAGCTGCAGGTCATACTAATCACAATAAGGAAATTGTCTCAATTATCGAAGAATTATATGAAGCAAACATTATGGAATAACATTTATCTGCATAAATCATGTCCATCGGTAAGTTCGGGCTATATCTTAATGATACAAGTGGTACTATTTTTGTGAAAAATGTTCCTAAGCTGCTGGGCTTCGTTATGGATACAACTAATAACATTGACGTTCAAAACAAAAGAACCAAAAAAGTGGCAAAATCTTTGCAGGAAAACGACGTTGTTAATAAATTGTTTCAGCAAAGTCAAATTTAATAGGTTCGAGATGAAATCAACATGAGCTTAACTAACAACAATAAAATGAACTTGAGCACTTCCTCACGGAAAAAAATATTGATATAATGTTGGTTTCTGAGACTCATTTGACTTCAAGAAGTCTATTCAAAATTAATGGCTACATTTTATATGATTCAAAGGACCCAAGAAGAAGAGCTTGCGGGGGATCAGCAATTTTAATAAAGTTAAGACTCAAGCATTATATTCTTGACAACATTTGTGAACATCTACAAGCAACGAATATTTGTATCGAAAATTTTTGCACAAATTTTGTCATATCATCAATTTACTCCCCTCCTAGAATCGCAATTACTGAGGATCAATACGAGGATTTTTACAAATCTCTTGGCCCTTGTTTCGTAGCAGTTGACGACTATAATGCAAAACATAGTTTCTGGGGTTCGCATCTTATCACACCTAGATGACGAGCGTTTTTCAATACAATTTCAAAAATGGCCTTGGACGTCATTTCGAGTGGGAAGCCCACTTACTGGCCTACTGACATACATAAAATTCCGGATGTTATAGATTTTGGCGTCATGAAAAATATTTCTAGGGAATTAATTCACGTTGAAGCTTCCCTAGATCTATCGTCCGATCACTCTCCTACGTTCGTTACAATCTGTAGCCCACTGAGAAGTGCTCTACCTCACCCATATGTGAAAATGGTCAGTCGTGTTAATTGGCTGCGATTCAACAAATATCTTAGTAGTCATTGCACTGAAAACATTAAGCTAAGAACGCATGATGAATCTGTATCTAATATTGCTAATCTTAACAAAAATAGTAAGCAGGCTGCTGAACATGCCACTTCCTCCCATCCGCAGACTGGGTTTAATAGAATATATTCTACAGATACTGAAAATCTGGTAAATGAAATCTGTGCACAGATCACCCCAAAATAAAATTAGATTAAAAGAGTGCACCAAAAGACTCCAAGAACTGCTTGTATATGAAAAAACTGCTTCTCTTTAAAACTATCTGGAAAATCTCCATGTCACACCAGCATCTAATTATTCTTTGTGGCACGCTGCGAAAAGAATTAAAACACCCGTTGAGTTTAAACCACCTCTGCGCACTTCTACCGGAGTTTGTGCCAGGAGTGATATTGAAAAAGGTAACTTGTTTCCAAAGCATTTAAAATCCGTATTTACCCCAAACACATGTACTGGTGTTGTTAATTTCCCGAGTGTAGTTGCTCTACTCCCTCGACGTATAAAATTTAAAATGTGTGGTGTACAAAATCTAATTGCTGAACTCAACCCGAAGAAAGCACCGGGTATTGATGGAATTAGTTACCAAATGCAAATAAAATTGCCTCGTATTGCAATTAGAATCATGTTATTAATTTTTAATGTCATTTTACGACTAGAGTATTATCCCCACAGCTGGAAGCTTGCCAAAGTTAAAATGATTCCAAAGCCGGACAAAGATCTTACCAAGGCAGAATCATACAGCCCAATAAGTCTGCTATCAACAATATCAAAACTTTTCAAAAAACTGCTCATGTCAAAATTGTCCCCAATTCTAATTGGTAGTGGGTGCATCCCAGATCATCAGTTTGGTTTTAGAAGTCATCATAGCACCATTGAACAAACGCATAGATTGGTTCAATGTATAAGAAGAACATTTGAAGAAAAGAAGTACTGTTCTGCACTGTTTATTGACGTTTCGCAGCCATTTGATAAAGTGTGGCATGAAGGCCTAATTTTAAAATTAAAATCATATCAGTAGAGTGGTAATGGGGACGGGGGACATGTTTTGGGAATTAAAAACCGGGAAAAACATGTCGTCCGCCCCCATTATTACAAAAGTGATGGCAACCCTGTCCCGAATGGGGGATTTTGGGGATTTTCATGCCGAGATTTTGTGTGTGTGTGTGGTTGTGTGTGTTTGTGTTTGATTCTTTCTATGTATGTATGTACTTGTGTGTGCAGCTTTTGTTGTTACTGTAGAGAAACGTTGTGCTTACAGTAGATGGATGTATCTGTGGGTGTTTGTATGTGTGTGTGCATATGTGTGAGTTTTTGTATTTACTTGTATGTTTGCTGGTGTCCGCTCGTTTTGCTGACAGTACTACTCTCTAATTATCATCCATACAAAACTTTGTATTATAGACATTTACTATGTATATTACTATTGAAAACCTACTAGTAATACTAAAACAATTGACTAGGTAGTGACTACGTAGGTGTTATGGAAGCATGGAGAAATATCAACCAGACAGTTAGTACTGCTATATTTCTATAATTTACGTACGTACAAATGTATGTATATTGACAACTTGTTGACAATTCCGCCGTATTCGTGTTGATCATATCGGCTTTCTCTCTTTCTTTTATAATCACGGATAGAAAATATTTTTTTATACTACAATTGTCTCTAGAATTTTTGTGTTGCAACAAAGACACTTCGTCCCACTCTGACTGCAGGAATCGGTGTATTTGTAGGTATGTAGTAATTGTTATTTGATTGACTTTGGTTTGCCGTTCTGAGTTATCGCTGGTATACTTATGTAGGGTTATTGAATGTATGCATTTATGTTTATGATCTCTGGGGAAATAATATAATATCTGCAGGTAGTGGCAACCCTGATAGCTGTTTGAAATGGAGGTGGATAGGGAATCTATTTGGTAATGTATGTAAGTATATGTTATTGGCGTAATGTATTTGATCGTATCTATTTTTGTTTTAAGGAATATAATTGCTTGTATGAATTACATCAATACTTTTTCGTATATATGTATGTTTTCTAGGCTATTTGCGTTGCTATTGTGCTATTGTATTGGCATAGGTCTTATATATACAGGTGAGTTTCAGACGTTACATGTTTTGAATCCTATCAGGTTGATACGAAGAGCTTTTGAATAGGGATAACGATATTTTTATTTCAGTATATTTTCACTTTAATGAAACAATTATAGGAAATAGCTTTTGGAGCAATACACTAAAAACTTCTTTACCTTTGTATTACAAACTGATGCTAGCGATTTTTTTATGGTTGTTGCTGTGTATATGAATTTTATCATATATCGTAATACCAAAAGAGATTTGTATGTGTGTGTGTGAGTATGTACATAAATATATATATATATGTATGTATATGTGTGTTTGCATGTGTAAGAATTTCATCATATGTCGTAATAAATTAGATTTGATGACTACTACGCGATTCTCATATAAAGTATATAAGTAGAATAAAAAATGTAGACCGTCATCAGTCTGCTCTGATATCTCGACAAGTGACAACCTATTTTCCCAACCAAAATTTCTAAACTGTTTAAAATCCAAAAACTATAAAAGTGCTGGAACTAATAACTGTTTGATAAACAAGCTTAAAGTGTATAAAAAATAATTAAATAAATTGTTTATAACTGAAATAAATTATTTATTAATAAAATAATGAAATAAAATAATTAAATTGAATAATAAAACAAATTATTAATTAAATAAAATTAATACTACAACTTGTACCATCTGCAATAAAGTCTTTATTACTCAAACAAAACTAAATCAGCATATGGAAACGCACTCATATGCTAGCCAATCAAAGGCTGTCCTTGGAACTAATAAGCTAAATCTTCAAAACATCTATTGTGAGGGTTGTGATGAGATGATCTTATCAAATGGTTATATGGCTCATGTCAGAACCACAAAACATAAAAACAGTTGTCACCAAGAACGGATTGGTGATTTTCTCACTAAAAGAGTAAGCAACTTCAATGGAAGGATCGAGATATATATCCTCTTTAAACAGAATTGTTTCCAGAGGACTTTCTGAATTCTGCCAAGAGCTCCATAGTACAACAACTCAATGAATGTAGTAGGATACATACTATGTACATTTAAATTTAATATGGAGCTCACATGTGATTATATGAAGATGGTGAATGATGAGATGAATGTTTCCCAACTTCTACATATTTCGAAAATGATGTCGGTGACTTTGTCTGATGACATAGAAGACATGTACAAGAAACAGACTGAGGAGCTAAGAGCCAAAATGGAAGAATTTCAAGAGAGGGATAGCGGATGGACTTTGACTTCAATAAATTTTCCTTGAAGTTAATATAAACAAGGCATATAAATCATCATACGAGTGCGTTTCCATATGCTGATTTCGTTTTGTTTGAGTCATAAAGACTTTACTGCAGATGGTACAACTTGTAGTATTCATTTTATTTAATTATTTATTTGTTTATTAATTCAATTATTTTATTTATAAACAATTTATTTAATTATTTTATTATAAACAATTTATTTCATTTATAAAAAATTTATTTAATTATTTTTTATACAGTACAAACTTGTTAAACAAACAGTAGTTAGTTCTAGCACTTTTATAGTTTTTGGATTTCAAACACTTTAAAAATTTTGGTTTGGGAAAATAGGTTGTCACTTGTTGATATATATATATATATATATATATATATATATATATATATAAATTAATTTTATGTTTAATTGCCGTATCTCTTGACAATTTTTCCAAATAAATTAGTGAGCACTTTTATCGATTTTGTTGCAATATTTTATTAATTTTTTATTCTGTTCGCATTTATAAATTCTGGCTCTTACAAAATTCTATCACAAATGATTTGTTTTATTCAGTATTCTCTATTACATAAATTTTATAATTGTTTCTCCTGTCAGTATTTAGAAAATCTCGTTTCATTTTAAAATCATTATTAGGTTAAATAATTTCTGATTCCAGTAATAATTTGTTCATTGTAAATTAAATTTATTCTCTACTATGTAGATTTTATAATTTTCAGTTTGTATTTAAAAATTTCGGTTTTCTTTTTTAATTAATTATATTGGTTTTATAATTTTTTAGGTTTGTATTTAAATATTCAGCTTTTCTCCTTTTTTAATAATTTTGGTTAAATAATTTTCAGTAATATTAGCAATATAAATCTTCTTATTTTAAAATACTATCTATTCTCTACTATGTAGATTTTATATTTGTTCTTCAGTTTTACTAAAAAATTCAGTTTTTAATAGTCCTTTTTTAAATTCCAACTGTTCTCTACTATGTAGATTTTATAATTGTTTTTCGGTTTTTACTTAAAAATTCATTTTTTTAATAGCAATATTAGTCTTTTTTAATTCTAACTGTTCTGTACTATGTAGATTTTATTTATCCTTCTTTTTCATATTGTGCTTTAAAAATTCAGTTTTTTTGTTTCATTTTTTCTGGAGTTGTTTTCATGTAAAAATCTAAACTCAAACTGAAACTGTTGAATAACACTTATTTCGAACAAGAAAGCTTATCGAGAAAAAAAGGAGAGAAAAATAAAATAAATAAAAGAAATCAAAAGTTTCTTCAGCAAAACCGCTAACTTACAAAATAGAAGAATCTTGCAGTACATACAAACGTTTACAAAAAAGAAAATTAAAACGCAAAATAAGGTACAGCAAATGAAAAAAATTAAACAACTATTCGCGATATTCGTCAAACACATGAGTTAACACTAAATGAAATAAATTAAACAACTATTAGCGATATTTGTTAAACACATTCGTTAACTACCCCCCCTGTTCTAGATCAGTCGTCCCTGACTGACGAAAAACAAGTAATTAATCCAAAAATATCTTATAACTAATAAATTATTAAAATTTTCTTAAATTTAATGGCAATAATTTCCGAGTAAATTTTAAGTTACATTATTTTTTAGTTTATATTATATAAATTTACCAAAGATAGATATAAATTACTGAATATTTTTATATTTAAAAGCATAAATTTTGGGTAGAATTTAATATGGGTTCATCGATTCCACAATAATTAAATATCTTTGATTTTTCTCAACAATTAGTTAAACATTATTTTAGATCGCGCAATTTTAATAGTATAGTTAAATCGAAAGTTTAATTAAGTCGCAAAATGTATACGAAAATTAGCGGATATTATCCTTATGAACTATTTTGTTATCAATTTGAACTGTGGATCCCAGATCCTTTTGAATTTCCTTTTCAATATAAACCTTACTGAATTTATTTCCTAGCCTTTTATTGACCTTAACGAAAACTTTTTGTCCCGGCTCGAAAGTACGTATGCACCGTCCTTTATTGTGCCATTCTAAATCTTTTTTCTGCTTAGTTACCAGTTGATTCTTTACAAAGATTTTCGTTTCGTCTGGTATTGAATGAAATATGTCTATGGGTCTGAGATTAACAACAGAGTGTATCGTTCGGTTATACTTTGAAACGGCTGTAAGAATAAGATCTTTAGTATCGTTGATGGAGTATTCTAACTTAATGCATCTGGCTATCTCCGAAAGTGTGCTGTGAAACTTCTCAACTTGCCCATTCGATGTACTATGTAAGGGAGGGATGGCAACAATTTCTGCACCATAAAAGTTTTCTACTAAAGTCTTCACTGATTCAGAATTCAACGATCTTTCGTTGTCACAAATTATTTTTCTTGTATTATTAAAAATATTTAAAATTTCCTGGATAGCAGGCTTAACATCAACAATGGATTTTGAGTCTATGGGCTTTGCTATTGCAAATTTCGAGAATTTGTCAACGCACGTCAAAAAGGACTTTCCATCAGTGGAATAAATGTCCATATGTAATATTTCGCCTGGGTAAGATGGAATGGGTGTTTCTGATATCTTTTGTTTTTTTGGATGTCTATTGTATTTAGCTTCATGGCAAATCTTACAGTTCCGAATAAGCTCCCTTAATCTTTTACGAATATTTGGAAAGTAGTAGTCTTCTAAGACTTGTTTAATGTTTTCAGTCAATGCGCGATGGGCCCTATTGTGTTCGTTGTTCAAAATTTCCAACTGATCATCTGCGCTAAATATATCAGTTACAAATTTATTAGTATGTAAGAATTTGACAGATGGATATGTAGTTACTATAAAGTGCTGAATTTGGGCCAGAGTTTGTAAGTCACAGTAAATCGCGTTCACGACGTTAGGGTTGACTACCTGTTTTAAGCTATTAAAAATGTTCTCAATATTGGCAAAAGTTATTGTATGGCGGATTCGGTCTTTGAAAATAATTTTAGTTTGTTTCTTGAGCTCCAATCCTGGGGTAATAATAATTTGATTTCGAAAACAATTAAGCGGATTTTTAACAGTTGATATCACTTCGGTGAAAGATTCTTCGCTATTTTGAACATCTAAGGAAGAACTTGAGGAAAAATGAAAAATCATGTTATTATATTGCCTGGAAAGTGCGTCAGCAACAACGTTGTCTTTGACAGGTTTATAATGAAACGTCGGTGCATATTCTTCAATAAATGCTTTCCATCTTTTCAATTTCGAGTTGGGGTTTTTCTCCGAAATTGCAAATATTAGCGGTTGGTGGTCTGTGAATATATTTAGTCTATTGACACCGTAAAGATAGTTTCGAAGACTCTTCAACGCCCAAACGATAGCTAGTAACTCCCTTTCATTTACCGCATAACTTTCCTCTGTAGGTGACAAAGTTCTAGAAACCATTGTTATCGGACGACCACCCTGGGATAATACAGCGCCAATAGCATGTGACGAAGCGTCGGTGGTGAGGTCAAATGGCTTGTCAAAATCAGGATAGAGTAGTAAAACTTCTTCTGAAGCAAGTATTTTTTTCAATTTATTGAAGGCTGCTATGGCTTCATTATCCAAGACTATTTGTACATTCTTCGACTGTCTTGCACTTATATGACCGTTTTCGCCCCTAAGGTATTTTGTCAATGGTTTCGCAATAGATGCGTAGTCCCTTACGAATCTCCTATAGTAACCGGCCAAACCAAGGAAAGATCGTAATCCCCGTAGAGATGAAGGTATGGGGTAATTAACTATCGTTTTTACCTTATCTGGGCAAGTTCTAATTCCTAATGTTGAGACTGTAAAACCCAAGAACTCGACGGATGTTCTAAAAAATTTTGATTTTTCTATTGAGACCCTCATATTAGCATTATAGAGTTTATCCAGTACTATTGCAATATCATGAATATGCTTCTGCTCCGAGTCAGAAAATATAATGATATCATCAATATAGACGTGGCAAGATTTACCGATTTCCTCACGCAGTATATCGTCTATAGTACGCTGGAAAATACTAGGCGCGTTCTTCAAACCAAATGGTAGTCTACAAAACTCAAACTTTCCGTTGCTAATGCTAAAAGCAGTTTTTTCCCTATCCTGTTCTCTCAAATTAATCTGAAGAAATCCAGATTTCAGATCCAAGATGGAGAAATATTTGGCCTTACCAAGATTCGCTAAAATAACAGAAGTTTCGGGTATTGGGTATTTGTCGCTCACAGTTTTTGAATTCAATTTCCGAAAATCAATAACTAAACGCTTTTTCGGCTTGCCGTTGTCGTCCAGACCTTTTTTCTCAACTACCCAGATAGGGTTGTTATATGGCGATCGAGACGGTCTTATAATTTTGTTCGCTAACAAGTCCCCTACTTCTCGATTCACAAATTCTGCCATTGCCATAGGATAATTATAATATCTTGAATAGACCGGTTCTTCATCTCTAGTTCTTATACTTGCTATAACGTTAGTATTGTAGAGGAGAGCTTCGTTAGGGCTCGCAAAAACTCCTCTATACCTTTCCAATAGCATTAAAAATTCTCTACGAACTTCCTTTGGGACGTCATTTGCGTCGATTGAGATATGATTGGCTTCATTGCAATAAAAAAACTTTAACTTTTCTACACCACCTTCATACTCTAATACTCCACTTTTTGTATCCAAGTGTGCTTTTATTTCGTTAAGGTGATCGAAACCAATGATACCGTCAAATGTTGTGAGGCAGGGGAGTATAAAAAAATTTGCGACTTTGTTGAATAATTTTACTGAGGCTTTGCGGTTAACTAAATTCTCTCCATGGACAGATCTCACCAAAATGGGATTTTTAACGTTGGTTACATAAGGTAGGATTTCTAGGTCTCTAATGTAGTTTTTCGATGAACCAGTGTCTACCAAAAACTTTAATTTTCTTCCTCCGAATTCCCTTTCCACGTAGGGCAAAAGGGACCTATGTCTAAAAAATTAACCTGATCTTCTTCAAAATTCTCGGGAGTATGCTCTGTTGTGTTGAATTTAAAAACGGATTTTTCTTTTGTATATTAAAAGGGATTTATTAATAAAAACTAGTATCTTATTATTTTTACTTTACAAATTTAAACCTGGAGGGTCCCGTGGGAATCGCAGGTATGACTCTAACTTTTGACTGCTAAAATACAAGACTATAATTACAACTAACTAATTACAACTGACTAATTACAACTGCCCTCACTAACTAATTACAACTGTCTTCAACTAACAAACTACAACTCCTCATTTGGTTTCTTAACATGAACTATTTATACAAAACTTAATCATAATTTAATATATTAATATTATGCTTAATAGTTAGTATTATTATGCTTACTTGCTAACGTAGTTAATATTATTAAGCTTTTGACCCAATTACGAAATATCGCTATTGCACAATTTGTCAACGCAAAGAATTTAACAAACAACCAAGTGAATGAACTGGTTGTTGCTGCGTTAACAAATTAGTGCAATGTACGGGTACGAGGGTTGTTCAATTCTGATTCACAACATCCCTTCCCCCTTGGCGGAAGAAAATATCTAGTTATAGATATTTTCCAAAAACACTAATTGGATCAAATGCTTTTACATAGTATGTAGTTGATCTTATAATATAATATAATATGTAATAATACTTTTGGATGTTTTGTTTCAAATACAAACATTTTTCTTTCGCTATCATTATGTTTATTTAATTTTAGCAGCTAAATAATTGACCATACAAGTATAGATTTTCAATATATATATTTTTTTTTCCTTAAAGATGCATAATTTAACTATGTATTTTGCCTTTGCAATTTCATTATATTTTTTTTTTCAATATAAAATTATTAAGTATAAATGGTCATCAAATTTAAAGTATGTCAACATAAAGTTGTATAAAAGAATAAAAAACAAAAATATGACAACAGGTGTGCATATATACGCGTGTAGGACAAATAAATACGTCGTCAGCACTTTGGAACTTCAGATTGTTGACTTCAAACCGTACAATGCATAACTGACCTAGCTTAACTTTCCCAAAACTCATATTGCAGTTACACATTTTTTTGTTTTTTTTTTATCATTTTCCTTTTGTCAACAATTTTGTTTAATTGCAATTACGTATTGTAGCGAGGGTTTATTCAACTAACTTTTTTGTTTTATGTTTAAAATTTTTTTTTTTTTATTATTATTTGAAGAAACGTTTTAGTAAGCATATTTGTGTTTTTTTTTAGGTACCCGGAAATGAATTCTTTACTGTTGTTAAACAATTTTCTGCATTTAAAGTAAAATTTATATAAAAAGTAAAATAATTAAAAATTAATGCTCTCCCTTACAAATTTATAACCAAATAGCCTGGCTCGTAACTGGATGATTAATTACCATATACCTTATATTAAATGCCGTTCCTTATAGGGTTTTACTAAATTCTTATGGTAGACCTTTTCACACTTTTTTACTCTCAATTTTATGTTTACACGTGTTGGTATGTCTATAACTTCATATGGTCCTAACCATAAGGGTGAAAATTTATTTTTTCTAGTTTGATTCTTTACCCAAACCTTTTGACCTATTTTATATTCTCTGTCCTTTGAACCCTTATCATAATACTGTTTTGCTCTTAATTTTGCCCTCGTTGGATTTGGTATTTCAGAATTTTGCTATAATCATCCGCGTTGTATAGTGGTGTCGGGGATATTTTCAAAGAGATAGGCATTTCAAATTCAAACCCAAATAACACTCTCGTCGGTGTTTGTTTTGTTGTTGAATGTTTGCTATTATTATACACATGCATGGCGTGATGAGTCCAGTCGTCCCAGTTGGTACCATCTAGGTTAACGAAATTTCTCAGAAATTCGGCCAATGGTCGATGAGCTCGTTCTAAAGCCCCATTCGCTTGTGGATGATAAGGAGTAGTTAGTAGTTTCTTTATTCTTGGCATTTTACACGTTTCCTTGAATAATCTGGATGTGAAGTTTGAACCATTATCCGTTACCAACACCTTGGGAATGAAGTATCTTGAAATTATTTCCTTAAAAAAGACTCATTTATACTGATTCCTGATGCGGGAATAAGTTTTGAATGTCCCTTGGTGTCCACCCAAAGGTGTATCGTGGAATGTTTTTATTACTTTATTTATATCTTCTGCATTCGTTAAATAAACAGCCATATCTTCCTCTCCCATATCCTGATTTACCTCTGTTTGATGCATAATTTCTTCATTCACTCCATTCTGTTTGTTTTGTAATTCTCGAGCTTTTGATCTAGTTATTGCCCCTACATTTATTTTCTCTATTGGAAGGCGACTGAGGGCATCAGCGTTTTGATTCGTTTTTCCTGATTTATACCGTATCTCGAAATCATATTCTAAAAGTTTTAGTCTAAGGCGCCCCAACCTGCCTTCTTGATCTTTCAGATTAGCTATACCCTTGAGGGGTTTGTGGTCTGTAAAAATGGTGAAGTGTCTCCCGAGTAAATATGGCCTAAAAGTTTTTGTTGCCCATACGATGGCAAGCAACTCCTTTTCTATTGTAGAGTATCGTTTTTCTGTGACACTTAGTACTCTGCTTGCAAAATATACTGGTAAATCGCTACCAGGTTCTCCTTGAGAAAGGATAGCTCCTAGGGCTTCATTGCTAGCATCCGTAGTCAAAACAAATGGTTTCGCAAAGTCAGGGTATTGTAATAGAGGTGGATTCGAAACTGCTGCTTTTAATTTGTCCATAGCTTGCTGACACTCTTGTGTCCATTCAAATTTCACGTTCTTCCTTAGTAGTTTGTTTAGGGGTAAGGCAATTTCGGATGAGTTTGGTATAAACTTCCTGTAGTAGTTGATCAATCCTAGAAATGCTTGCAAGTCTTTGATACTTCTAGGAGGTGGAATGTTTTTTACTGCTTTCGTTTTATGGGGATCCGGTAAGACTCCATTTTCCGAACATTGGTGGCCTAGATAAACTACCTCCCTTTGAAGGAAATGACATTTTTCGGGGTGTAACTTAAGGTTGTACCTTCTTAATATATCTAATACTCTCTTGAGCCTTAATTGGTGATCCGCTAGGTTTCTGCCGTAGATTACTATATCGTCCAGATAGACGAAACAGTCGATTCCTTGTAGACCCGTTAATATCGAGTTCATGATTCTTTGAAAAGTGGCTGGTGCCCCTGTTAATCCGAAAGGCATACGATTAAACTCAAAATGTCCCAAATTGGTGCTAAAAGCGGTTTTTTGTCTGTCCCTTGGGTCCATTAAAACTTGGTGGTATCCACTCGCTAGATCGAGGGTAGAAAAATATCGGCTGTATCCCAGTTGGTCTAGGATTTCGTCAATTCTTGGTATGGGGAAGACTTGCTTTATTGTGGCCTCGTTCAATTTTCTGAAATCTACTACTAAGCGCCATTTTTTCTCTCCGTCCTTTCCTGCCTTTTTTGGTACTAGGAGTATTGGAGAATTCCAAGGGGAAGTACTGGGAGAGATAATTCCATCTTTGACCATCTGGCCTACTTGTCTATTCACTTCATTTCGGTGGACCTCAGGTAGTCTATATTGCTTAGTATTTATTGGGGGTTGAGTAGAATCAGTTGGGATTTTATGTTTAAGTACATTTGTGTGAGTTAGATTATCTCCGGGTAATTGAAACACGTCATCGTATGATTTCAAAATGCTCTCGATCGATAATCTCTCTTCCGGATTCAAATCTGCGGAAAGCTGTACTGTTTCCAATAGTAATTTGGTTCTTTCTTTGTTGTCCGCAGTGCTTATTGTATTAATGGCTGTTGTTGATTTTATCTGGTAGTCCTCAGGATTTTCATAACTTAACATTATTTTCTTATTTATGTCTACTGTATAGTTGTTGGTGTTTAGAATTGGAATAAATGCTATTCCCCCTCTGATTGATGTTAGGGTTTCGCCCACAAAAACCCCTGGTAAAATTTGTAGTTTGTTTACTATTATTTCTCCCGTAGTTTTGGTTACTACTACTGATACAACTCCCTGGGAACGTCCTTTTATAGAAAAATTTTCGGATATATATAACGAAGGAATTTCTGAAACAAGTGGCAAGGAAACTATTTCTCTCTGGTTGTCAAAAAATTTTATGTTTTTGTTTATTGTGTCGGTAACCGACCTATTCCACATCATATCTCGGCCCAGCAAACCATCTGCTGGCAAAATTGTGCCCTTTGGTACTATGTGCATTTTAAAACTTAGTTTGTCCACGTATTTATGGTTCACAGTTATACTTCCTTTGGTACTCATGTTTCCTCCAAAGGCTCCTGACAAGGATTTCTTCTCCTTTTCATTAACTTTTATGCACGATGTCAAAGCTTCTTCCTTTACTAGTGTAGTATCAGCGCCTGAGTCTACCAACAGTAGTAATTTTTCCTCTTTTGCCTCTCTACAAGGAAAGCTTATATACGCATCGTTTATCTCACAACTTTCGTTGCTACTAACATCATTCTCCAGTCTCAGTTCATTTTTATACTCTGAGTGGTTTATGTGATGTTCTGCGACGTTTCCGTCCTTACTTATTCTATTATTTATATCATTACATGTCATCATTGCCGTATTATTCAGGTATTTTCTTACAAAATCTGTGCGTCTTGCACCAGATATTAATTTGGTGTTATCCTTGTCTTCCTGTTTCTGATTATCCTGCTCCTCTGTCAAGTGTATATCTAAATTAAAAGCTTTATCTTCATAGTTAGTTCCTACGGGGTGTTGTGTTTTATTTTCATTTTTTTTATTAGTAATTTCTCTACATTTTTCGGCATTCCGGTCCATTAATCTTGGCCGGGCCGATTCTCGTTTCCCGAATTATTGCTGTTGTAATTAAATCTGCTTCTGTTTACATCATTGTTGCCTCTATTGATGCCGTTTCTATTATCGCTATTTATACTCCGTCTGTTTCTTGGGCAATTAGTAGAAATGTGACCCTGTGTATTGCATCTAAAACAGCGTCGCTCCTCGTTGTTGTTATACCTAGTTCCACTTTTGTTTTGAGTTTTCGAGCTTGTTAAATTTTGCCTATTTGTTCCATAGTCGGGAGGTTTCATGTTCCTTCTCAAATTGCATTCGTTATGCCCCTGTCTTTGATTATAGCACATATTGTTTCCTTGGTAATAGCATTCGTCTATCATAGGGCTCCAGTAATTTGAGTTTTCTCGTGAATTACTGTTTGGTGTTGAATGGTTACAGGGCTTCTGATGCATGGATAGTTGTCGGACTTCTTTTATTAACTGCTGGACCGTATCATATAAAGGTTCCTCGGTATGCATTGTCATGATATTTGAAGATTTCATATTAGAACCAAAAAGATTTTGAGCATCCTTGGTGATTTTCAGCAGGGCAGATAGCTTTTCGTTTTCGTGTCCGATGAATTTTGACATCAATCTAGGATCTCGTAAGCCTCTTATGTAACTTCTTACTGCGGATTGGTTGCAGTGATCTATCATAGATTTTCGATGGGAAACTTCTTGCCATTGTGCTGCAATTGGTTCTGTGGCATCTGTAAGTAGTCCTTCTAGTCTCTCTCCAAATTCATATGCTGTCTCTGTTGGACCTTGCTTACTGCTGAAAATTAGTTCTTGCAATTCTGTTAGGGTTTTGCCTTTTACAAATTTTTCTCTAATAGCCTGACATAAGGCTTCTATTGTTGTGAACTCTTTATTGTGCAAATATGAGTAAGCATTTCCAAATAGTCTAGTTTTGATGCATTTGATTATGTCGACCACATTACCTGGTTCTTCTAGTTCATCCTTTGCTATCATACATTCTTCAATAAACTTCTTGGCTTCCCTTGCCAGTTCTGGCCCATCAGTTCCGTAGAAAATTGGTACCACATGGGATATGGTTTTCAAGAGTTCGGTAAAAGTTGTCATGTTGTTACTACTTGTTGTGTTAATTGTAATCACTTTCCTTGTCTCTCCTTGTAAGTTTCGTATCTTTGACTTCAGCGTTTCAATTTGTTGAGTTTTTTCCTCTATCACCTTTCTATTTTCGATGACTTGCTGCAACTGATCAGGAGTCAAGTTGGGATTAACGCGCTGTGCGAAGTCTTTAAATGCTTGTGTCTTCTGTTCGCTGTCTTGAATCTGTTGTTCAGCTTCTTCAATGGTTTTTCTTAAGCTTTCGTTCTGCTGCTTCAAGATCCGGTTAACGTGTAAATATTCTTCTATTTCCTTAGATATAGCTGGACTTTGTTGATGTTCATGTAGCACTTGTAGTTCTTCCAATAAAATATCTATCTTTTCAAATTCGGTTATGTTTCCCTGGCTCCTCACTTTATGCTTTACTAACTCTATATACTCTTTGGTATTGTTAAGGTACTTTATGAGATTCCACACTCGCTCAGAAATTTCCCTGGTCTCCTCTTGTGTCTTTTGTAATTTTTTTTTCAAATCCTCCATATAGCTCAAGCAAAATTTCCTAAATCCACTTTTATGTTCAATTTCACAAACAAACTTTCCTTCTATTTAAATAATGCTAATCATTTTGAATTTTTCACTATGCGTTTATCTAGTTTAATTTACTAATTCAACACTTATATAAATATTTTTACCATTTGTGTTGGTCCCATTTGTCTCGAGCAAATGTTTGTCGTCGTTGAGTTTACCACCAAAGTCTGTGCAACTTAAGGCAGCTAAAATAGCTCATTAAAACCTTGAGTTGTGTAGTAAATGTTGGTATACAGAACAACGTATCCTTTTAACAATTCAATTCAGTATATTAAAATTAAATTGAGCTAAAATAGCTTTCCAATATCAATATACTTCCTTGAAACTGCCAAAAGGTATCAAACTGTACTCTTGCTAATACCGGCTGCGCCAAAATGTTGTGTTGAATTTAAAAACGGATTTTTCTTTTGTATATTAAAAGGGATTTATTAATAAAAACTAGTATCTTATTATTTTTACTTTACAAATTTAAACCTGGAGGGTCCCGTGGGAATCGCAGGTATGACTCTAACTTTTGACTGCTAAAATACAAGACTATAATTACAACTAACTAATTACAACTGACTAATTACAACTGACTAATTACAACTGCCCTCACTAACTAATTACAACTGTCTTCAACTAACAAACTACAACTCCTCATTTGGTTTCTTAACATGAACTATTTATACAAAACTTAATCATAATTTAATATATTAATATTATGCTTAATAGTTAGTATTATTATGCTTACTTGCTAACGTAGTTAATATTATTAAGCTTTTGACCCAATTACGAAATATCGCTATTGCACAATTTGTCAACGCAAAGAATTTAACAAACAACCAAGTGAATGAACTGGTTGTTGCTGCGTTAACAAATTAGTGCAATGTACGGGTACGAGGGTTGTTCAATTCTGATTCACAACAGCTCTTGTAACTCTTGATTAGGAAATTTATTTTCATTTTGATTATCTGACAAGTGATAGAGTCGATGCTTGTTAAGAGCCTGACCAGAGCCCATTGGTTTTCTCTGTCCATGTGAATTATTTTGGGTATTAGAGCTAACGGTTCTCATACTTACGTCCGTATTAATCTCATGTGGTTGGAAATTTTGAGTTGCCTGAAAACTTTGTAGTGGGCGAATGTTATTTTGTAACGATTGTCGAAAATTTGAAGGGTCTTGCCAACGAGCGCTATTGCGAATTATATTACTGTTCTGATAATTTGGTACGAATGACATCTGCTGGGGTTGGAATCTAATATGGGTAGGATTTGTTGGAATTGGATTATGAAAATGATGTCTCGAAATGTTCTGGTTTATTGCTGGAATAGAATAATTATTAAGGCCTGGTTTGTATAAATTTCCACTGAAAACTCTAGCAAAGTGATATCGGCTCTGATTCGTCGCCATTTCCTGGGCTAGTGCTAAAGCCATTGGCATATCAGCAGGTTTGCATGAAAATAAAATATCACATAAAGGTTTTCTTAAACCGGAAACAAATACACGAAGTGCATCCTGCCTGTACTTCCTATTCAGTGATCCTATTAAATTTTCGTCCCCCTCATAGCTCATAATAGTTTTATTAATTATCATGTTAAGTTTTTCTTCTACGTCATTATAGAAGTCAATAATAGACTTAGATCCCTGAGTAAGCGTAGAGAGCTCCTGTTCAAGAGTAAAAACTGATCTTTTGTCTGCATAAGCAAAATCCAATCTAGCCTAAATCGCATGGAAATTAAGAACCGTGTTATATGAACTCAAAATCGTGTCCGCCTTACCTACTATTTTATTTCGTAATATGGCGACAGCTTGATAATATTTTGAGCTACCAACGTATCTCTCATATAATCTGTGAGCAGTAATGGCAGCTTGGCGCCATGAAATATATTTAGATGAATCACCCTTAAATTCTGGTACCGACTTGACTACGTCCAAGGTTTCGTTGCACTCAACACCTGGAAGTATTTCAATTTCCCTGTGCTCTTCTACAACTATAGGGGTTTCTAAAGTTCTCAACCTACGTGTAAGGTCATCAACGGTAGCCTGAAACTCTTGACGAGTATGCTCGGTGGCTTCTCTGATGGCCGCCGTAATTAATGACTGCACAGTCTGGGAATCCATTCTTCTACTTTGAGCGTGCTCTATACTCAAATCGCTTAAACTCTCGATCAAACTTTCAACACTCATAACAATAAATAAAATATTCAATTATTCATGTTTTCAATAAACCACAAGAAACTGCAATATTATATTAAATGACGAGAAAAAATAATAATTTTACAATCAACGTTCTTAATACACTACAAAAATGTACAAACATAAATATAAATTGTTACTACTCAAAATAAATTTTTTTTTATTATAACTTTCGGCTTACGCTACTTCGATGAAAGTACCGCAAATCCTCTTGATTCCGGACTTCAGGGTAATAAACTTTTGCTTTAACTTCAACAGTTGATATTTTTTCCAATCACGTGCAGAAATAATTCTTTTAATTACTTTTGCCAGTTTATGAAATGGGTTAATGTCGTTGGGCGCCAATTAATTTTATGTTTAATTGCCGTATCTCTTGACAATTTTTCCAAATAAATTAGTGAGCACTTTTATCGATTTTGTTGCAATATTTTATTAATTTTTTATTCTGTTCGCATTTATAAATTCTGGCTCTTACAAAATTCTATCACAAATGATTTGTTTTATTCAGTATTCTCTATTACATAAATTTTATAATTGTTTCTCCTGTCAGTATTTAGAAAATCTCGTTTCATTTTAAAATCATTATTAGGTTAAATAATTTCTGATTCCAGTAATAATTTGTTCATTGTAAATTAAATTTATTCTCTACTATGTAGATTTTATAATTTTCAGTTTGTATTTAAAAATTTCGGTTTTCTTTTTTAATTAATTATATTGGTTTTATAATTTTTTAGGTTTGTATTTAAATATTCAGCTTTTCTCCTTTTTTAATAATTTTGGTTAAATAATTTTCAGTAATATTAGCAATATAAATCTTCTTATTTTAAAATACTATCTATTCTCTACTATGTAGATTTTATATTTGTTCTTCAGTTTTACTAAAAAATTCAGTTTTTAATAGTCCTTTTTTAAATTCCAACTGTTCTCTACTATGTAGATTTTATAATTGTTTTTCGGTTTTTACTTAAAAATTCATTTTTTAATAGCAATATTAGTCTTTTTTAATTCTAACTGTTCTGTACTATGTAGATTTTATTTATCCTTCTTTTTCATATTGTGCTTTAAAAATTCAGTTTTTTTGTTTAATTTTTTCTGGAGTTGTTTTCATGTAAAAATCTAAACTCAAACTGAAACTAATTTATTCAACACTTATTTCGAACAAGAAAGCTTATCGAGAAAAAAAGGAGAGAAAAATAAAATAAATAAAAGAAATCAAAAGTTTCTTCAGCAAAACCGCTAACTTACAAAATAGAAGAATCTTGCAGTACATACAAACGTTTACAAAAAAGAAAATTAAAACGCAAAATAAGGTACAGCAAATGAAAAAAATTAAACAACTATTCGCGATATTCGTCAAACACATGAGTTAACACTAAATGAAATAAATTAAACACCTATTAGCGATATTTGTTAAACACATTCGTTAACTTATATATATATCATATCAGAGCAGACTGTTGACAGTCTACATTATTTATTCTACTTATATACTTTATATGAGTATCGTAGTAGTAATCAAATCTAATTTATTACGACATATGATGAAATTCATACACACAAACATACATATACATATGTATATATTTATGTACATACTCACACACACACACACATACAAATCTCTTTTGGTATTACGATATATGATAAAATTCATATACACAGCAACAACTATAAAAAAATCGCTAGCATCAGTTTGTAATACAAAGGTAAAGAAGTTTTTAGGGTATTGCTCCAAAAGCTATTTCCTATAATTGTTATATTAAAGTGAAAATATACTGAAATAAAAATATCGTTATCCCTATTCAAAAGCTCTTCGTATCAACTTGATAGGATTCAAAACATGTAACATCTGAAATTCACCTGCATATATAAAACATATGCCAATACAATAGCAACGCAAATATCCTAGAAAACATACATATATACGAAAAAGTATTAATATAATTCATACAAGCAATTATATTCCTTAAAGCAAAAATAGATACGATCAAATACATTACGCCAATAACATATACTTACATACATTACCAAATAGATTCCCTATCCACCTCCATTCCAAACAGCTATCAGTGTTGCCACTACCTGCAGCTATTATATTATTTCCCCAGAGATCATAAACATAAATGCATACATTCAATAACCCTACATAAGTATACCAACGATAACTCAAAACAGCAAACCAAAGTCAATCAAATAACAATTACTACATACCTACAAATACACCGATTCCTTATCACTACCCTGCAATCAGAGTGGAACGAAGTGTCTTTGTTGCAACACAAAAATTCTAGAGACAATTGTAGTATAAAAAAATATTTTCTATTCGTGATTATAAAAGAAAGAGAAAAAGCAGATATGATCAACACGAATACGGCGGAATTGTCAACAACTTGTCAATATACATACATTTGTATGTACGTAAATTATAGAAGTATACCAGTACTAACTGTCTGCTTGATATTTCTCCATGCTTCCATAACACCTACGTAGTCACTACCTAGTCAATTGTTTTAGTATTAATAGTAGGTTTTCAATACCAATCACATGTTAAATGTCTATAATACAAAGTTTTGTATGGATGATAATTAGAGAGTAGTACTGTCAACAAAAGTAGCACACACCAGCAAACATACAAGTAAATACAAAAACTCACACATATGCACAAACACATACAAGCACCTACAGATACATCCATCTACTGTAAGCACAACGTTTCTCTACAATAACAACAAAAGCTCCACACACAAGTACATGCATACATAGAAAGAATCAATCACAAACACACACATAAGTCTCGGCATGAAAATCCCCAAAATCCCCCATTCAGGACAGCGTTGCCATCACTTTTGTAGTAATGACGGTCTGAGTCATGTTTTTCCCGGTTTTGATTTCCCAAAACAGGACTCAGACCGCCATTACAACTCTACTCATATCTACCAATAAATTTGGTTAATTTATTAGAAAGTTACATTACTACCCGGAAGTTAACGGTTGTGGAAGGAGAATTCATGAGTGTGTACGAATCTATATCATCCGGTGTGCCGCAGGGGAGCATACTTGGGCCAGTTTTGTATTTGATTTATACTTGTGATATGCCTTTGAGCAGTAATATCCATACATCTACGTTTGCCAATGATACAGCCTGACTAAGTATGCACGAAAATCCTCACGAGGCTTCCCGATATCTATGGAACTATGGTTAAAATTATGGAGAATTAAGGTAAACGAGCAAAAGTGTGTTCAGGTAACATTTATCCTGCGAAGAGATACTTGTTTCCCAATTCGAAGCAACAATCAAGTTGTTCCTCAGGATTCACATGTAAAATACCTTGGTATACACCTTGATCGACGATTTACTTGGAAACACTATATTGAATCAAAGCTAATACAAATGAAACTTAAACTAACTCAGATATATTGGCTGATTAGTAGAAATTCAACACTCAGCCTAGACTGCAAACTTTTATTATACAAGTCGCTTTTGAAGCCGATATGGTGCTACGGAATTCAATTATTGGGCACTGCTTCAGCTTCTAATGTCGAGAGAATCCAACAAAGGCAAAACAAAATTTTACGTTTGATAACATCGGCTCCATGGTACATCAAAAACTCAAATATATATCGTAATTTGAATATGCCACTAGTGATTGAAGAAATAGCAAAATACGCAGGCAAATATTTACCAAAACTCGAGTCACATCCTAATCCGCTTGCTCGTAACATCTTGAATTTTACTGGTCACATCCGCCTTAAAAAGAGGGACACAAGGGCTTCTTTACTCAACTCTCCAGATGGGATTGCTTGAAAATATTTTTTTTTTCTCTTTTTTTTTTGATTATCACTATTTATGTATTATTTATAACTATCACTTAGTTTATGTCCGACAGTGGTCGGGCCTAATACTTATATTTTAGATTTAAGATTTGAATACTTATTGTTAGTTTATAATTGAAGATACAATAAATAAATAAATGTATTAAAAAAAAATAACCAGATGTGTTTATATACATCAATATAAGCAATACAGAATCTATGTATTCCAGATTTCTTATGAGACACACGCCGCACGCCTACCGTTAGAAACTAAAAAGAACAATTTGCCAATTAAGCAAATACATTTTCTTTTCTCTCTTATGTTAAGATAGGTTAAGCATTATTCTCATAATACAATTTTGTATTTACTTAAATGAATAAATAAATTTCTTGGGAGCTCCTCGCTGAACTCTAACTAAATAAAGAAATAGTTGATTTCATTGTACATTAAAGCATTTATCTGCTTTAACAAGGGCATTCATCTGCCTTAAGACCTGTAGAGCCAGTGGCGTTAATTAGCGCCGGCACAATATGGCAGGTTGAACCTTTGAATAGGAAATGAAATATCACATGGTGATCCTGCCAGTTCTAATAAATATTACAATCTGATAACCAGACCAAGTCCTGAAAAGCTGATCTGATAAACCGACCAGGTCCTTAAAGCTGATCTGAAAACCAGATCATATTCTACTAAGCTGATACCTGATCTAATAGCTGATACCTATCATTTACTATTATTAAACAAGGATGAGAAAATTTTAAAACAGTTGGTGTTGACAAGAAATGTCTTAAAGAACAAGCATCGTAGTATAAAAACTGGTGAAATAGATACAACAACTAAGAAATACATTTAAACCTATAACGGAACCTCCCAAAGAATTCAGGAATAGTTATAAAAATATTAAAAAAATACCCATGAAAGAATAAAGTAAAATGAGGAAGTTGAAAATAATACAAGTTTTAAACCTAAAAAAAGAAACTAGCAGAAGGTACAAAATTTATAGTTCCATCTTATTTAATGATGCTAGTACTGAAAATAATGATGACGATGATTTTTACTCACAGACTTCCAATTCCGAAGATAATTATACTATATTCTTATCAGTCTTGGAAGGAAGAAATCAATTAGATACAAACTATGGTCCACATAAAGATTTAAATAATGAATGGAAATTTGGTGATAGCAACCTCAAACTGAATGAAGATAAAATACAAGTTGGTAGCCAAATGAGCTCTAACACCAAGAGTATTTTCCCTAATGTTTCATAAAATACCAAAAAATTATGATAAAATTTAACTCGAAATCTATAAAAAGATTTTGATTACTACTAATGCATATTGAACACACTATAAATCTGATGGTCAAATTTAGGGTACTAGAGGATATAAATATAAACATATTATTAATAAATTTATTAACGAGAGAAACTAGAAGAATTTATCCGAATCAACAGGATCTAAGCCGAAAGGTAGCTATTTAGGCGAATATAATACTACGTGAAGCGAATATAATACATTAACTTTACTAAAGTATATAAAGCATGTCTGTTGATAAATTTGAACAATATTTAAACGATAGTAGAAACATAATTTTTTTGAGAAATGCATCTTAACTGTTGGAGTGCTTTGTGGATACGTACAACAACATTGATGTCCAAAACAAAAGGATCAAAAATGTTACAAAAGCTCTGGCGGAAAACGATGTTGTCAATTAATTGTTTCTGCCATTACCATACTTTAAGGCAGACAATACTGTAATTCAAAGAGCTCTTCAAATGCAAATTGAAGAACTACAACGTGAAATAAAATTAGAGATAGAATAAATTGAACAGCTTAATGAGAAAATTTATAGATTGGAAAATTACATGTTTGTATCAATAGCTGAAAGTCCTTCAAGTTGATCACAACACTCTCCAAAAAATCTCTAAAAACGACTTAATGTCCTCAGAAGGAAATTAAGTAAACGAACTCCATAAGCAAGCACGAAAACATTTTGTGCGTCGCAGATTTGTAATGAAAGGAATATCTGATCTTTAGCAAGCTTATTTAGTTGAAATGGGGAACTATTCTAATGAAAATAAGAATTATCGATTTTCGTTGACTGTAATCGACACATTTTCAAAATTTGCATGGGCAGTACCGCTAAAAACAAAAACTGCCCTCGAAACAACCAATGCAATGGAAGGTATTTTTGAATTGGGGCGAGAACCAAAAAACTTACAAACAGATCATGGTAAAGAATTTTTCAAAAAAACTTTGAAAAATTGATGCATAAATACAACATTAATCACTTCTCAACAACATGGCAGTATGAAAGCATCAATAGTAGAACGATTTAATAAAACATTGAAAGGAAGGATGTGGAAATAATTTAGCTATAATGGTTCATATAAGTGGAATTGTATATACAAAGATTTAGTTAATGCATACAATTAAAAATGTCATCGCACAATTAAAATGTCTCATATTAAAGTCAACTCAACACATGAGCAAAAGCTGCTAAATTCAGTATACAGTCATTTGAAGATGTATAAAATGTCGAAATTTTATGTAGGATATCATGTTCGCATAAGCAAATATAAGCATATCTTTGAAAAAGGTTATACTCCAAATTGGACCACAGAAATATTCACAATTACCAAAGTTCAAAATAAAAATCCTGCAACATACATATTAGAAGATTATCTTGGAAATCCTATGAAAGGTGGATGCTATACTGTTGAACTTTCAAAAACTAGATTTCCAAATACATATATAGTTGAAAATGTTCTTAAAACGAAAGCGAAGGAAGTATATGTTAAATGGCTAGGATTTTTAGATCAACACAATTCTTGGATAGGTAAAGATGAAATATTAAAGTTGGAAGAAAAACTAAATCAACAACATCATATCAATAACAATAATAGCATTAATATTAAGAAAATAATGTTTATTTTAAAATAAGAAAATGAAATGAATATGTAAATTATGCTTATAAACCTTACTGTGTACTAAACTTTATTTAATTGTAATCAGTCTATTATAATGTCAATAACACTTACTCTGAGCTCTAACTCATCAGAATTATCTGCTAGTTACTTTCCTCCTATTGAATTACATGGTGTATATGAGTATGCTCTAACTGATTTTCATTCATACAACAGCATTCCGAATTAAGACACTTACAACAATATGCTCCGTATAGAAGAACATAAAAATGAAACACCAATTGGATATTACGAATTAAATGATATAGTTGATTTTATAGAAGAGCAATACAAAGGACTTTGTCCAGCAAATAAGATTTTTATTGAAGCCAATAACAATATATATATAACATTTTTAAAGTGAATCTCTTGCAAATTGAAAGTAATATTGCTATTAACACATATATGAATAACTCCAAATCGCATAAACTTCATGAACTTCCGATTAATGTGCCTCCAGGCTATAAAATAGATGAGGTTCCAAGAAATCTCATATATTTACCTGTGCACACCAGAGAGATAAGTTCACTAGCGCTGCGCGTACTTGATCAACACGGTGATTTAATTAATTTCCGAGGAGAAGAAATTACAATACGAATACATTTAAGGCCAACTAAATAATGCTAATATACAATACAAATACATTGAAAAATATAGCAGCAACAACAACAATAACATTAAAACGACCAGTTCAACAAAAAGCTCTAACAACATCAAATAAAAATTTTCTAAAGTCATTGAATTTGAAATTAAAGACAAAATGAGTTCAATAATAGATGTCTTAGATAACCCCTTGCCTGACGAGAATATAATCAAAAAAGACTATCATACATATGTATCAAACTTATAATCTTACAACAATAATGGTGAAATTAGAATTTCCATACAAAATCAAGATTTGTACGTGTTACCCAGTGAGAGCTACATTTATGTAGAGGAGTTTGTTGCCGATGATTATAAGGCCAAATCTTTGTCATCTTCCGAGAACTTTATATTAAAAAACAACTTTGTGGCATATCTGTTTGATGAAATTCGCTTTGAGCTCAATGAAATTGAAATTGATCATACAAGATATTTAGGAGCCACAAGCACCATAAAAAATTTGTTTTCTATGTCCTCAACTGAAAGCAACGTGATGCAAAATGCTGGATGGAACAAAATTGATGATGTCACTCTTGTAAATGGATTTTTCAATTTCTATGTACCTCCAAATATGCTTATAGGATTCGTTGAAGACAACAACAAAGTTATACTAATTGGAAAACATGAATTGATACTCTTGCGCAATAAGAACGATGAGGATCTTGTACGCTCGAGTGTTTCTAATGAAAAAGCTAAACTCAAAACTTCACTCATCTCATGCAGAATCCCACATGTACAATTATCGGACTTTACCAAATTGAATATGATAAAAATAATTAGTAATGGTGCTTCTATACCTATGGCATTTCGTAGTTGGGATTGTCATATTAATCCACAATTAAACATAGGAACTAGCCATATTTGGCTACAAATATAGAACGCCCACGTTTTGTATTGATTGCTTTTCAACAAGAAAATAAGTTTGTTCATTGTGATTTGACTAATTTAAAAGTACATTTAAATTCAGTCTCATATCCATTCGATGATATTAACATAAAGTTCAAAAATTAACGATATACAATTATATATGATATGTATATAAGATTTCAACAAAGCTATTATATGAAAGAATCTCAACCGCTTCTAACTGCACCAGAGTTTAAAACAAAAGCTCCTATTATTGTAGTAGATGTCAGTCATCAGAATGAATCACTCAATAATGGACCGATTGATATAAAAATAGAATTTGAAACAGCAACTAATATTGCAGCAAAGACAACAGCTTACTGTGTTATTATTCATGATTGTATAATAGAATATATACACATCAAAGGACAAGTTCGAAAAGTCTTATAAATTGCGTAATATGGATAACAACATAATTTTTATACACATACAAGGTTTCAAAAGTAATTCGAATAATTTCATCGTAAAAAAAGTAGCGATTGTTTTCAAGAATTACGAATATAACCATTTCATTATAAAATTCCCATTTAATTTTAAACGGTTATCAATAAAAAAGCAAAGAAAAGCAAAGTGGCTGACAAAAAACTATCATCACCTAAACTGGACTGCTGGATTAGTTTCATTTCAAAGCGTTTGTAATTTTTTAAAGAAAACGCAAGATGTTCAAAAATTTATGTAAAAGGTGAAGAAAAAGACGATGTTTGGAAAAAATGTTACACCGAAAAACTTCTAACGTTGAGGATATAGGCTGCATCTACTTTAAATAAATGGAAATCAAGTATCCAGAATATCTTTATTGTAGTTATAATTATTTTGGTGTTTGCGCATTAGAAAACGCTATTTTACTAACAAAAGATATGTCATGCTTTGAATGAACTTTTTTATGTATTACTAAAAAATTAAAAAAAATTGTAAACAATAAATGTCTACAAAATAAAAGAATGTACAAGTGTTTTCTTATTTCAAATACAAACTACATACAGGAAAGAGAAGGAAGTGGGGAGGAGGAGAGTTAACTTTATTGCTTACCTGCAAACTTTCATTATTTTTTTTCTCTGCTGATAATTGTAATTGGTTGAAATTCTGCTGCTTGAAAATAATCGTAGACAAAGAAAATGATTACGTTTCAAAATATTAATAAAATACAAATAATTTCATGCACAAGCATCCTCAGTCATACATACAAATATACATTCATACATACATACACATATGCATACATACATACATACAAATATATTTCTTAAACAAATAAATAAATAAATACAAGCGACAAACACGCTGGACCACCCACACACAAGTATTAGGGTGTTCACATACATGAGAACATTTTATACATAAATAAAATAATTAAATAAATTGTTTATTAATTTATTTCATTATTTTATTTATAAACAATTTATTAGCGTGAGGAAATCACACACACATTATCCCGATTCATATGAGAATCGCGTAGTGGTCATCAAATCTATTTTCTCTGATATTACTGATATAGTATTTCGATAACAAATTTCTACAGTCTGGCAACACTGGAAATTTTTCCTTTGGTATTAGAAAATAATAATCATGTTTTGCCGTCGGCATTAGGAGAAATAATTATGTATTGCCGTAGGCATTGGGAAAAATTATCATGCATTGCCGTCGGCATTAGGAAAAATAATCATGCATTGCCGTAGGCATTAGGAAAAATTATCATGCATTGCCGTAGGCATTAGGAAAAATTAATGATCACTATTTGACCATTGGTATTAGAAAAAATAATTTTCATGATTTTCCCGTCAGCATATACACTTATGAAATCTTAATTTTATGAAACCCCTTAATCCACACCCACAAAAATCAATTAATATTACCAAAAAAAAATCACCCGTTCCCACAAAGTTAATGTAAACAAAAAACTCCTTATGTAAACAAAAATTTAGACGGACTTATTCAACCACCCTCGTAGGTATCAAATTTCACAAAATTCCAATAATTTAACAATTTTTAAATTTTAATTACCCAAATTTAACAATTTTAGCCACAATTTTGTAATTTTAATTGGGGCAGCACCCCCAGTTCCCTACTACTTCTCAAAAAGCTTCATTTCTTGCCAAAACTTTGAGTGCGGGAAAACTTTTCGGTAAAATTGTGTTCCCAATGTAGAGTACAGGATCAAAACTAATAACTTACCATCTACATCTTACACACACTCAAACGTAAAATATGCAATATAACAAGCATACACGCATCTAACATACTTCTTTTGATTGTTTCTTACAAAGAAGAAGTCTTCACAACATAGCTTATTAACACTCATATGCATGAATATCAATACATCCATCGTGCTTCGCTTATTAAACGATAGGATTTATTATTTGTTTAGTATTATACATGCCACGAGAATAAATTTAAAAAAAACGTATTTACATTTCAAGGCTGATTACGCAGCCCTCGAATAGGTAAAATAGGGGATGCAAATATCATAATTTTTAAAACTTTATGCACGTTTTACGTATGTATGTATGTGACTTGGATTATGTAAAGTAAAAATTTTGTTACGTGCATTGTAGGCGTTGGTAATGTGGCTAAAGGTACGGTCACATTCACCAAACAGTTGTTAAAAAATTACAAATATTTGTTTCTAGCAATGTGACCACAAAATATTATTAAGTAGCCAACAAAAAAACAGCTGATTTCAGACAAATAAACTAATTTGCCACCAAACAAGAATTTGTCTAATGTGAACATAATGTGACCACGCGGCTACAAATATTTTCCGCAAATAAATATTTGTTCTTACATAGTTTTTGTAAGACCAAATAGTGCGAAATAACAGCTGTGAGAAAAGTGTTGTCCGCCTTTATAACGAATGAAATTATATTTGGAATGAAATCACTGAAATTATTTGTGAATATGCAAACTTAGTTCAGTTTTACAATATGATTGATAAAACTCAGAAACTTTAAGGAATTGAAAAGAAAATTTAAAAGGGATAATTTATAGGAAATAGAAAAATTTATGTGTTTATGTGCTTATGATAAAACCTTACACTACCTCATGATTTCCTTTCTTTAAATTTATATATTGTTGTTATTTTCGACTTCTTTCATTATTGTCAGCATGCAAGCATAGTGTGTATGTATTTCACACCCTGTCTATATTAGGAATAAAAATCTTACCATATATTGTACTGAATGACTAATTTATGTTATTGCTAATGTAATATCTGACGTAATAATTGTAATCGACTTTTTTCTATCAATTATTGCAAACATAATTTTTAAGGAATTTACGGTTTTTTTCATATTATAAGATAACATAAATATGTGTTCGATATCCTTACAGTGAGATTACACGAGACATAAGTTTGGAAATTTTTGTGTTGGCAATTCGTCTGTTTGTTTCTGCTTTGATGTATGGGACAAAAATGTGTTTACTTCATTGGTATTATAAAAATACACGATAGAACTTTTTGTTTATTCAAACTTAAAGTTGATAAACTTTTTACGTCCAACTTTAAAAGTTATTAGGACTTAAAGAAAAAATTACAAACATCTTTGTCAACGCATCCAACAATCATAACAACAATATTTTTCACTTCTAACAAGTTTTGTTCAAGTAGGTTACATTATTGTATATATTTAAGTAGATAAAAAAGTGATAATATCAGTGACTTTTAGAGGAAAAACAAAGGAAGAAATAAGAGACGGTGAATTTATTTAATAAAAGAAATTGTATTAATAAAAAATAAAAATCAATTCATTTCATTCACTATAATTAAATTTTTGTACTTTGCATTGATTCACATTCTTTGAGTAGAATATGCATTGGTATGCATTGTAACAGCTGCGAATAAAAATATTATTACTTTTACTTGGCAAATGTGCCACATATTACAAAAATTACTGATTGCCGTAAAGCAGACTTTACAATGTTCAACAATTGTGGAAATGACGCAAATTTCCATATCTCCAGATATATTCAAGATATCGGAAAACTGATAACGAATTTGGAAAGAGGACACATTATTCATATATAATCAATCAATAACTAATTTTTTTCAAAATGTTCCATACATCAAAGCAGAAACAAACCGACGAATTGTCAAAATCTGTTGCTAACGCAAAAATTGACAGTGCAAACCGTAATGTTAGTATGACATTCTACAAAATAAATACATATGGCCGGGTTTCCATCTGTGTGCCATGTGCCACACAAGCTTAAAAAAGCGTAACCACTAATTACTAATGAAAACCAGTTTGATTCAGAAACGTATTTATTAAGTTAAACAGTTTCATACATAATTAATAGAAAATTTTATAGAATCCAACATGATTGGAAACTGTTTAAATCAATAAATATATTTCTGAATCAAACAGTTTTTCATTAATAATTAGTTGGTTACACTTTTTTGGGCAAACGACAAACAAGAAATGCCAGATGTAAACTCAGCCTATGTATAATGTGATCACAGCTTATAAATAAGCGTTTTAGCGTTTTTTATTAAAATAAATAAGTTGGTTGCACTGAACACATAACAATTAAAACTCAACAGCTGACCATTTATCATTATTGTTAAAATTCCGTACGTTTGGACACAAGAGTGGTAAGTAATACATTTCTATTAGTTTTTATAAAGATACTAACATAATAATTTGATTTTATAGAAAATGGATGACATTGAAGCTATTCCTCAAAAAAAAAAGGTATGATGCATCAGACCTCAGTGCAAAGTGGGCGAACATGCGCATACAATTCCGCAGCTATGCCGCTATTCAGTTATTCCACCTACCGAGAATGCGGACGATGGATTATTTGGCTAGCTCAAAGTACGTTTTTATTTTTAAAATTTTAAATCATTATTTTTGACAGTTTGTACAAATATTTTTTTTGACGTAAATATTTTTTTAAGTGTGAACACCTACAAAACATTTGTTACCAAATAATTATTTGTTATTATTTGCTTTCAGTTTCAACAAACAAAAGTGACCAACATATTTGCGTGGTGGGACCACAAAACAAAATATGTATGAAATATAAGCAACTATGACCAAATATATTTGGAACAAATGTTTGCCAAATGTGACCGTACCTTAAGAGTTAGCTGTAAAATTTGTGTTTAGCCACTGAAGGTAAAGCAAAAATTTTTGCTAAACAAAAGACAAAAATTGAGGTGACGTCATACATCGCACTTAATCAGCTAGAATGTATTAACTCAAAATTAAAATTTTTGCAAGAAATCATCTAACAATATCAATATCTATGCACTTTAAAAATTTTAAAGTATTGCGATTACGATTTCATCTCAAAAATTACATTTGATACCATTTATGTGATATTGTAGTGAATACTTTTACATCACCTCTATTCAAGTTAAAGATAATCAAATTGTTTTAATTTAAGTTTTGCTCCTTTTTGAGTTGATACCTGTGTTTTTGATAAAAAATTTTGTTTGTGATTTCCATTCGAAATGTGGCTGTTTTTTTTTTAATTCTCACACTTAATAATTACAAGATAATACCCAATAATTACAAGATATTTAAATAAAACCAATATAAATATATATGATTACTTATTGAATCGGATTTAGAAATTATCTTAAAATGTAATGACAAACAGTTTTTCATCTCTACGGAAAATTTTAAAATTTTGAGTTAACATACTCTTGCTGATTAAATGCGATATTAAACTTAATTGTGTTTACTTTTCTACATTTTATTATAATAAATTAAACAAAAACTATTTCGAAATTTCCATTTGTGAACATCACAAAACTTTTATTTATTGTAAATAAAGTCATTGATGTTGCGTTTTATGGCGTATTATTAATTGTTTTTTAAAATAACAATAAACTCCTTTCGTAATTTACTTCAAATTAAAAATTAAACATGTATTTGTGTAAAGTCTATACGACTATAAAGTTTATATGACTATATGAGTATAATACGAGTACAAATATTTATGTATGGATTTGTGTATAATAATACATCATAAATTAATATATTTAAACAAAATAATTTTACTGTAAATAAAATATTTCCGTTTCCAGAAATTGTATATTTAATTACACACAAAATTAACTAAAATTATTGTCTAAGACAAATGAAAATCTTTTAAAAGTTGGTCTATTTATTTTTAATTCGAAATTAACGAAAGTGTCATTAAATTTTTAATGCTAAAATGTTAACTGACTTAAAACCATACCAAACTATTTATTTTTTATTTTCAACTTTAAGTTACAAAAATTGTTAATAACAGCAACAGATGTTTTCCTTGTTTCTGCTTATTTTATTGTTAAATAATCCTCTCAAATTTCAGTATTAATATATGATTTTTGCTGTATTTTTTCATAATTTAACTGTAAAATAATTTCAAAAATGTCATGCATTGAGTGAAAATAACATCAAATGTATAAGAAAAAAATGAGTTCTTCAATCAACGGAAAATCTTTATTAATGTGTTTTTAGTTCTTTAAATTAGTGCAATAATAAATTTAAAATAAAATTGCTTACTTATTAATAAAACTTAAAATGAATTTGAAATTAATTTTATTTCAAAGTTTTCATAAACATTTTTTATAGATTTTTTATTCAATTCATTCATTCATATTCATACAGAGTTTTTTACCATTACTGTAATAATTTTTTTTTATAAAAAAACAAATTGTAAACGTTTTTGTTTATAAACGAAACATAAAAACGAAAGTGGTTATGTTTTGCAAAAAACCCGGCTAATAATCTATGAAATCTATCTAATAACTTACGTTTACGTAAATGTATGAATAAATTATTATTTAAATAAGTCCTGTACCTGTTTTCTGTAACTTGCGAGAAGTTTTCGCGTCGAAAAAAATCAAACAATTATATTATTTGTCCTGTTTTTCACAGGCATGGATGAAAATCATGATAAATTTTTACTTTTTGATTTATATTTTTATTTTTCTTGTATAATTATATTTCAGATTACAAAATTTTTAAGAATCGACATTTAATATGAATCATTTTACACGGTTTCGTGTATTATTTACTATTTTTATGCATTTATCATTAATTATATTCTATTAACAAATACAAAAATGGCACTTTCTATCTCTATTCAGATATGATAAACAAACAAAATCCTTTGTCCATAAAATTGTATTTATGTGATTTATGCTGGCAACACAACTGGGACGAGCGACAATTTTTTCAGTGAGAACTTTCGTCATTAAAAATAAAAACATTTGTGCATATTAAAATGAAGACAAGGCTGCCGTCGAAGGAAATTCGTCATGCGTGATAAACTTTGAGCTAGATTTATTTATATTTTGTACTCCGATGAACGACAAAAACAGTTTTCTCTTTCTTTGCACAAACAATAACCGACTTTATCAATTATCAGACCTCTTATTTATTCCACAGCGAATTTACTCAGCGAATTCTTATTGACGAATTCGTTGCTGTGGACGAAATTCGTCCCTCGTCCGAGTTGTGTTCCTAGCACTAATCTAAGAAAAACAAAAAAGAAAATGGGCTTTCCTTTTGCATATGTACGTATAAGTATTTTTTAATAAAGACATTCAAATTTTTGAGTTTTCCTATTTCAGGTATTTTTCAAATAATTAATTAGAAAAAAACACACAGAACAGCGGATTGGATAATTCTTGCGAGGAAAAATTTTACTTGTAAAATTTGTTTGAATTTTTTTTACTCTCAATTTGTTACTCTCTTTTGACGCTGTCACAAACTTTTTGAGTTATGCATTAAACACATTCACCACAGGAGTCTACATGAAAAAACGACTACAAATGTCGCAAGCTGCATTTGTCGCCTCATAGCGAGCTAATTAATTCTTTTATAGACGGTAACAGCACCATCTGCAACTGATATTCAAGTACAAATACATATTTCAGTTTGCGACTTTTATATATTTTGCATTTATAAAAATTAGTTACTTGTTTAAAATGTACTTATTTCACGTAAAAGTACAAAAATTAATCAATTTATTCTTTACATAAATTTTTTTCGTATTTTTCTAGTAAATAATATGAAATGATTGTACGATATTATACATTTAACATTTCGTATTATACTGGTAACACTGCATTTGCTCAATGTAGCCAAAGATATAGAAATTAGTTTATAATTAGTGTTTCTTACTGGAATTGCTCTAATTTAAGTCAAACATTGATTACTTCACTAATAATCCCAAATTATTATATTACTTATTCAGTAAAATGAAGTGAGAAAAAAACATGTTGATTATTGAGTTCTTGTTTATACTTTGTTATTTGTTCAGCTTCTCATTTATTTGAATAAAAGTATATAACGTAATAACTCTAGTTGTTCTATAAAAATTTTGTGTAAAACTTCCCAGATGAGCTACATTAGCAACAGTGAAATGCTCGTAGGATCCAGCTAAGACCCCTCAATAATCAATTTTAATTTATTTTTAATAAAAAATTATTTTTAATTATTATTTTTCGAAATTAATTTGTTTCTATATTTGTGATTTATTTGAACGGGCTATAGTTCGTAACGCTTTTTTAAGCCAAATTACATGTGATAAATATTAATGAACAAATAACATCAAATTTAGTTGTAAATATTTTGATAACACATAGTTGAACGGAACAGCCAGCCGTTTTCGAAGGCCACTAAACCTTCATCATCTGTGTGTGGTGTCAGTTGATGTGAATTTCTGCCTTATATACGAAACTTTGTTGCAAATGGAATACGTGAATTGTTTTGATTCATCGTATTTCAATTTGCTGAAAACGTGTTTTGTAATAAAAGCCCAAATTTACCATCTCTAATTTACAACAGACTTACCATTGTCGTTTATTCTTTACTAATTATGCACATGTTAGTTAATTTTTTTATTTTTTGCTCAAATTAAGACAAACTTTTTTTAGTTTGTTACTATTAAGTATATTTATTTAATTTTTGCCACAGGTCCGTTGCTATTAACGGTTTGCTGTTCCGTTCAACTATGTGTTGTCAGAAAATTTACAACTAACTTTGATGTTATTTGTTCATTAATAATTATCACATGTAATTTGGCTTAAAAAAGCGATACGAACTATAGCCCGTTCAAATAAAGCATAAATATAGAAACAAATTAAGTTCGAAAAATAATAATTAAAAATTAACTTAAATTAATAGGCACGGGCCTGTGGCAAAAATTTAATAAATATACTTAATAGTAACAAACCAAAAAAGTTTGTCTTAAGTAAAAGAAAAAATACGCAAATTAACTTACATGTGCATAATTAGTAAAGAATAAATGACAATAGTAAGTCTGTTATAAATTAGAGATGGTAAATTTGGGCTTTCATTACAAAACACGTTTTCAGCAAATTTAAATACGATGAATCAAAACCATACACGTATTCCATTTGCAAGAAAGTTTCGTATATAAAGCAGAAATCTACATCAACTGACACCACATACAGTAGACCAACACAGAAGAACGCTGATGATGACAATTTAGTGCCTTTCGAAAACGGCTGGCTCTTCCGTTCAACTATGTTTGTCAGAATATTTACAACAAACTTTGATGTTATTTGTTCATTAATAATTATCACTAAAGCTGCAAAACTATCGATGGTACTATCGATAGTTTTATTTTAAGTGGACTATCGATATTTTTTTCGATAGCGATACTATCGACAAAAATACGATACTACAAAAAAAGAAATAATGTAAATAAAAATGGTATGACGGCCACTGTGGAATAAAAAATGCAACATTCAAAATAACTTGTAAACCTTTATAATAATGGTCATCATTACATACATATATAAATGTGGAAATATCTTAATTGGTTTAGCATTTTTTTCAACATAAGATGTCAGTTTGTAACTATTAAAAGCAAATTGCATAAAAAATACAATTATTATGTACGGCGCACAGTAACTGAAAATCGTTTTTCATTGGCCAAAAGTCTAATTTTTTTTGTCACCGATTTTTAAAATTTTTACGCCTTTTTGTAGCTAATATATCCAGATTAAGGTAGCCAAAAACTTAGGTTAAACTATTGATAATTGTGGGCGTGGCATGCTGTCAAACTCAACCGTTTTTTTAATTTCAGAAAAAGGTGTTTTTCTTTTGTTTTTTATCAAAAATAAATGGTTACTACTCGCAAGCTATCATCGATAACGGCCTGCGGTCTTTTTTATAATGTTGGTAGGACTATAGTCTTTAGTTGTTGTAAGTGGTCACAGCTCTAGCGTTTAATATTACGGGCGTTATGAAATATATATTTCATACTATATATATTTTATATATATTTTATACTATATATATTTTATATATATTTTATACTATACTATATTTTTCTCAAATTTAAATTTTAGTGGAATAGAACTTCTAGGGAACAAAAGGGAACAAGAAACGTATACCACCAGGAGAAAGGTGAAAGTGTCCTCTTTAACGCTATATATACTTTTGCACCCGTGACGACCCGTGGGTAGAACACTTTTTTCATTTTAATGAAATTACTCTAAAAAAAAATTCAAATTAATTTAAACAGCCCTATAAGTACTCGTATACAATAGTGTCTTAAATTTTCACTTTTTTGCCTAAAAGTTTGTTTTTTTTTACTTTAGACTACGTAAAACGAAAAAAATTAAATATAATACCTGCGAAAGGGTTTAATGGCTTTATTTTGATCAGCAAAAAATAAGTCATAAAATTATCACAATAGGTTCTACAGTAAACATATGATCTCTTTCTGAATTTACCTGTTATCAAATGTTAGGGTCAACCAAAGTCATAAACATTTTTATAACAATAATGGCGACATTAAACCACTAAAGATAAAAAACAACCCCATATTGGCGAGATACTAATCAGTTTTACCTGATATTAAGGTCTGAATAACATGTGCAGTTTTGTTCAATTTAAGCACTACCTGCTATGAAATTGAAGATCAATGTGTGAATAACATGTATCTAAAAATGTATAAAACTACGGATTCCATAAGGGATTACTCAGTAATAAGTTAATCCTTTAATTGTACGGATAAAATATAACAAATAAAAATATTCAGATAAATATGGAGAGCTTCAGTTATAAAGAACTGGCCGAAGAGTATTTTAGAAACAAAAACCAGGAAGATGTTCTTAGTTACGTTAAAATAAAATTAAACTTAAATTCGTGTAGCACCGAAATGCAAGAGCAATTATCTAATTTCGTCAAAGCACTAAAAAAACGCTACAAAGAAGTTAGCTACAGTAAACAAAACTTTTATATAAAAAGTGCAAACTGGTTAGAAGGCCAACTTACTGTCGCTGCAGAAACAGCAAAGCAAGATAAGGCTGGAAGACCACGCAAATCATTAATGAGCAACTGCAGTGATAGATCTAAGAGGCGGAAACTTAAAGATTTTAACGATGCAATTGGTTGTACAAATATAAAAGAATCTTTCCTACATCAATTACGATCACAGAACCAATTATCAAAAGTGGATATCATTGAAAAAGTTGTTAAAGCTAGTCCAGTGAGAACAAAACGGATTCTTAAAAGTATACCAACTCCGAGTGATGCAATACAGTACACAAAAGAGGAGGCATTAGCATTATTTCTGGATTTGAAATTAACAAAACAGCAATATATTAAGCTCAGACTGCGTGCGATTGAAAAAGGGTCAAATATGTATCCAGCATATCATTACATAACCGCTGCTAAAATAGACTGTTTGCCATCAAAGGACACTATTACAATCACACCAATTTCGGCAGAGGTACAACTACAATCTCTACTTGATCACACAGCCGAACGCTTGCTATCAATCAATAACAGGAAATGAGTTAAAGAAATATGGAAACACAAAGTTAATTCTTTTTTGTAAATGGGGATGTGATGGTTCCTCGGGACAAAAACAATACAAACAAGCTGTATGTGAAAATATTTCGGACTCAGATATGTTCATGGTATCATTTGTACCATTGCGATTGAAAAAGATTTTGGAAGATTCAGAGCCTTCGACTAGTACAACGCAAACAATGGATATTTGGAAAAATGAGACACCATCTTCTACGAAATACTGCAGGCCAATTAAATTTGAATTCAAAAAAGAAACTCATGATGCCATTAACAAAGAAGTTAGTGATATCAAGGCCCAAATTGCAACACTACAGCCATTACAATTACAGTTAGATGGGCAGCAAACTGAAGTAAGCTACCAATTAGTGCTGACAATGATAGATGGAAAAGTAGGTCAGGCTTTGACTAACACGAAGGCTGCATCCAGCTGCATTATATGCCAAGCAACATCAACCCAATTAAACCAAGTCCCGACAAAATCATTAGATAATACCGATGCATATGAATTTGGATTATCACCACTACATGCAAGAATACGACTTATGGAACACATACTAAAAATCAGTTATGATTTGGATTTCGGGTCTTCAGGATCAATAAGAAACAACGAAACCAACAAAGAGTTAAGAAGTTCAAAAAAGAAACATGATCTAGATGAATATCGCAAATTAGGATTGATTATAGATCAGCCAAAACAAGAATCAGGCAATACAAATGATGGCAATACCGCAAGAAGATTCTTTTCAGATCCAGAAACAGCATCTGAAATAACAGGAGTGGATTTAAACCTTATTTTCAGGTTTAAAATAATCCTAGAAGTACTTGCGTGCAATGAAGAAATTGACTCTAGAAAATTTGGAGATTATGCTAAGGAAACTGGAAAAATATATACAACCAACTACCCATGGAGAAATATGTCTGCAACAGTTCATAAAATCCTTTATCATGGAGAAGATATCATTAAATATCATTTGGTGCCACTTGGAGATCTATCAGAGGAGGCTCAGGAAAAAAGAAACAAGGATTACAGATTTTATAGAGAGCACAATACTAGAAAAATTTCACGAAATTCAACAAATGAAGATCTATTTAATATATTATTGGCAACGTCAGATCCGTTCATCTCCAGTATTCGAAATCAATGGAAAGTGGAACATCGGGATTTAGATGAAGAAGCCAAAAAACTACTAAAGAACAGAAATAGCACAGAACAAAATATGGAATATTTACAATCAATATTTGAGTCAAATGAATAATAATCATAATTGCCTTTCATTGTCATTTAAGGTACGAAAAGCATACTATTAGTAAAAAATAATAATAAACAGAACCTACCATTGTTACAAATGCTATTAAAATTTATTGCAGTTTTTATTTTTAATATGTTTTTTAAAATGATCAAATTTGACAGCAAAAAATAAGAAATTTTTCTGTAGTAATAGCAATATTTTTAGATAATATTATTAAAGTTTTTTTTTAAGTGTAACTATTCTTTGAGTGTAAACAAAATTGCAAATTAGACAGCAAAAAATTTTAAATTTTTCTGTAATAATAGCAAAATCGTTGATTTTACTATTTTTTTTTAGTGTAAATTTTTTTTTGAGTGTAACATTAAATAAATTCCATTATTACAAAACATATTTATAATTATTACTAATTTCCATATATTAAATTTTTTAATAAATAAAAAAATAATAAACCCATATTTCACTCTAAAAGTTAAAAAAATTCAAAAGTTCAACTTTGAGCTAGAATTCCTTAAAAAGTCCTCAATCAATTTTAATGTAATTAAAACTGAGTCAAACTGAACTAAATATCTATCCACTAAAATAAAAATTACTTCAATATTTTGATCAGTTCAAAAGTTACAGAATTTTGGCCAATGAAAAACGATTTTCAGCCACTGTGCGGCGGCTCAATTTGACGACTATTATACTGTTTGTATGTTAGTTTAATTCTCCCCACTGGCGGGCTCCACCTGACATGAAATGACTAACTTTAACATTAACTTCAAGTTTTTGTTATATATAGACAGCTAAATTTTATGCTTTTTTCAAGTTATAACATTATGGTTAGTGCAATTGTTTATTTAACTCATTTATAACATCGAATTACAACAAAATTTCATGTTAGGTGAAGACGTAGAGTTATCTTAAATTAATACTTTTTAGATAACTGCAATAGTTTAAGTAATCATAAAAGAATTTCTTTACTTTTTATTCCTTTTAATTTATTTTTTATTGTTCTTTGTATACGTATCTACATATATGTATATTAGGGGTGGAATAGTGCACGACTTCTGGATTTGGATACGCTAGGACTTCTTATTTTATGGGGTTTGGCAAAAAATTGCATGAGCCAAAAAATTAGGACGATGGATTGGGGCTAAATGGCTTCGCATCGGGGTCAAAGGTAGGGCAAAACGGCACAAAAAGCACGAGAAGCTTCATAACCGTCCCTGAGTCGGTCTTAGAGGGGTAAAATGTAAGACCGACCCCCACTAATATTTCCTCCGCTACATTTGGTATGAACATACCTACCCCCTATCTGCCATCCTTAAGGGGGCTCCCATACAAAATATTAGTTTTTACAAAATGAGCGTCAACTGCCCTAACTAGTCCCAGAGCGCCCCTAGAGGAGCCGAAGGTATGATCGACTTTGAATATTTTTGCTAACCCAACAGTTTTTCTAAACAAACCTAGCCTCTATCTTCAATCATTAGGGTGGCCCCCATATAAAAACTTAAATTAAAAAAAAATTATTTAGAATATATACATTTAAACATGTTTTTGTAATACAAAAGAATCAAAAAAAAATTGTGGCTAGTGCATACGTTATTAACAAGAGATGCCACATACTTTGCATACCGCTTATAACGTGATTTACTTTTAAAATCTTAATTAGGGGATTTACAGATTATGTGCTTGAATTTACGTGTTAATATTTTAAAGTAAAAATGGCATCGATGGACATTGCGAGCAGTTTGAGATCGCATACTGGACACTTTCTGATTGGACAACCATGCTCCAATATAGTGGGAACAAAGTTTCCGTCTAGACAACAAGTGCTTAGATTGTATTTTTATGGTATTGGAAAACGTAAAATAAGTGCAAATGAAAGTGAATATTTGGAAGCCCGCACAAGAAATCGACAGGAGATTGCAGATTTTTTTAAAGGAAGCCCACAGGTAAGTCGTGATATATAAATTATGTATGCATATTTCTCTAAAATGTCATACATAAACTTTTTCAGCTGACTGAAACAAAATTTTTCAATGTGCACTGGGATGGAAAAATGTTGTTGGATTTACAAGACAGCAATAAAAGGGTTGATCGACTTCCTGTTATTGTTACATATGATGGAAAGGAACAACTCCTTTGGCGTACCAAAGATACTGTCGGGTAAAGGGAAAGGTAAACGTATTGGGAATGCTGTTTAAGGGCTTTTGCTTGAGTGGAAAATCGCTGACCGCGTTCAAGCGATTTCATTCGATACCACATCAACAAATACTGGCAAATTTCAAGGTGCATCACTTTTGCTAGAACAAAATCTAGAACGAGATCTTTTCTATTTACCATGCAGACATCATATTTATGAATTGCAATTAAAAGAAGTATTTGAAGCTAAATTTGGTAAAATGTCTGGACCTGGAGTGGCAATTTTTGCTCGTTTTAAAGGCCAATGGCAAAAAATTAAAGCCAATGCTTACAGTTCTGGCATAGAAGATAGTAGGGTTGCAGAGAAGATATCAATCGAAGTTCAGTTAGAGATCAAGAATTTTTGCTTAGCTCAACTAAAGCAAAAACAACCCAGAGACGGCTATAAAGAATTTCTTGAAATAGTTCTATTGTTCCTTGGTGAAAACATACAATATTATAATTTTCGACCGCCAGGCGCCATCAGCCATGCTCGATGGATGGAAGCTGTTGCTCTCCAAACCTACCAAACGTAAAATGGCGAACGCAATTCATGCATTTAAGAATGAAGAATACAGAAAAAGCGAAGACAGCGAGGAAGAAGACGACGTGAATGATGTCATAGAAAAAGAGGTCGGTAGTAACTTAAACAATCAAGATAGTCTGGCACATATATTCGGATTGAAAGGTGTGAAACGAATAAGTGTGGACTCAACCCAAATAAAGTAAAATCTGCTAAATAATGATTTAACCCAGTACGTAAAACCCGAAACCGCCAAATTCTTCCTACGTTTTCAATTATCAATGGACTTGCCGAGCCAGAATTCTGGAAAGAATGCGACGATTACCAGAAAGCCATAGAAATGTTGCATAAATTACATGTTGTTAATGACACTGGCGAAAGAGGAGTAAAATTAATAGAAGAATATAACAACATATTGTGGCGTAATGAGGAAGAAAAAATAGTTTTGCTTCAAGTTGTCGCTGAAAATAGAAAGCAATATCCCTCCCATAATAAAAACAAATTAATTAACTAAAAAAATATGTTTTTTATTATTAAAATATATTATTTTTTAAATATATTTATATTTTTTTTTAAATTTCAGTTTTTATATGGAGGCCACCCTAATGATTGAAGGTAGAGGCTATGTTTATTTAGAAAAACTGTTGGGTTAGCAAAAATATTCAAAGTCGATCATACCTTCGGCTCCTCTAGGGGCGCTCTGGGACTAGTTAGGGCAGTTGACGCTCATTTTGTAAAAACTAATATTTTGTATGGGAGCCCCCTTAAGGATGGCAGATAGGGGGTAGGTATGTTCATACCAAATGTAGCGGAGGAAATATTAGTGGGGGTCGGTCTTACATTTTACCCCTCTAAGACCGACTCAGGGACGGTTATGAAGCTTCTCGTGCTTTTTGTGCCGTTTTGCCCTACCTTTGACCCCGATGCGAATCCATTTAGCCAAACCCCATAAAATAAGAAGTCCTAGCGTTTCCAAATCTCGTTACTAAGAATTTCCAAATAACAGTATTCCACCCCTAATCGATGGCATCAAAAAATACTATCGAAACTATCAAATGGAGCCACTATCGATAGCTTTACAGCTCTAATTATCACAGGTAATTTCGCTTAAAAAAGCGATACGAACTATAGCCCGTTCATCATAAATATAGAAACAAGTGCGAAAAATAATAACTAAAAATAAACTTAAATTAATAACCACAGGTCTGTGGCAAAAATTAAATGAATATACTTAATAGTAACAAACAAAAAAGTTTGTCTTAATAGAACAAAAAACAAACAAATTAACTAACATGTGCATAATTAGTAAAGAATAAATGACAATGGTAAGTCTGTTGTAAATTAGAGATTGTAAATTTGGGCTTTCATTACAAAACACGTTTTCAGCAAATTGAAATACGATGAATCAAAACCATACACGTATTCCATTTGCAAGAAAGTTTCGTATATAAGGCAGAAATCTACATCAAGTGACAGTGGACCACCATAGAAGAACGCTGTGATGAAGGTTTAGTGGCCTTCAAAAACGGCTGGCTGTTCCGTTCAACTATGTGTTGTCAGAGTATTTACAACGAACTTTGATGTTATTTGTTCATTAATAATTATCACATATAATTTGGCTTAAAAAAGCGATACGAACTATAGCCCGTTCAAATAAATCATAAGTAAAAAAATAACGCATTATTAGTGCGTTAATAAATGTTAAAATTAGAATTTAGTTAAATTGGAGTACAACGACAAAATTAGCACAGACAACAACCTGTTGTCTTGTTGTGTTGCTGTCTTCAAAAAAAATCATTCTCATATAAACATGTTTATTCGATTCATGACATTTTGTAATCAGTAGCTTTCTGTGGTAAATGTGTTTAAAGCGCATTATTCACTGTCAAAATGCATGACCTGCATCATAATAATATTAGTGAGATTTTGTTTGTATGAGTCGCACCAACGATGCATGAAGCAAAATCAAAATTTTTTAAGTTTTGCACATTCATGTATGCAACACAAACCCAACAAGATAAACTACTCAAAGCAGTAGGTTATACAAGGAACTGTCAAATTCTATACGTAAAAAGATTTTGTGTGTAGTTTGGCAATTGCGTTGCAACTAGATTTTAACAAGATGCTATTAATTTATTATGCAATGCATTATTGGAATTAATAAACGTAATTTATAAAAACAGAGCTAATCTTTATTAATTGAATTTACAGAATAAACTAAAAACTATGTAAAAAGTTTAAAACAATTATGACATATAAAAATCAGTGTGGGGTTGATTACAATTAAAATTAAATGTTATAGTATAATAAGTTAAAGTAGATTTTCAACACGCCTCCTCAACTTTAACCATTTTTGAAGTCAGACACATTCCTTTAATACAAAAGTGATGTTTATATTTAGGTAAAGGTTTTGTAAATACATCGGCAATCATTTTATCTGTTGGCAAGTATTCAATTTTGACTGTACCATTTTCAATAGCTTTGCGAATAAAATGATAACGATAATGAATATGCTTAGTTCTGGAATGATGACTTCCGAAATTTGCCATATGTTGTGCACTTTGAGAGTCACACATTATTTTGGTAGGAACATTGACATCATAGCCAAGTTCTTCTAATAAGTACCGCAAATACATTGCTTCTTTTGCACACTCTGTTAATGCCATGTATTCAGATTCTGCGCTTGATGTTGCAACAACACGTTGTTTGCGTGATTCCCACGATATTGCTGCTCCTGCGAATATAAAACAAAATACTGATTGGGATTTTCGATCATTAGAATCTTGAGCCCAATTAGCATCTACAAAACCAACTAAGGGCGAGTTAGTTTTCCTATACATAAGAACATAATCTTTTGTTTCTTTTAAATATCTAATAACTAATATAGCTGCATTCCAGTGTTGTTTTCTAGGGTCTTGACAAAACTGTGAAAGCTTGTTGACACTGCAGGCGATATCTGGTCTACTAAATACTGCCAGATGTAGCAAGCAACCTATAATTTCTTGAAAGTTCGTTATGTCAATTTTTTCCCCTTCTCCAGCAATTATTGGTTCCTTTTTTAGATCAATTTTTGATTGCATTGGGATCTTATTAGTTCTTGCATTTTTAAGACCATATTTTTCAATTAAGTTTTGAATATATGCTGGTTGACAAATAGTCAATTCTCCAGACTTCTGACGTATTTCCAAACCTATACAGTGTCTAGGATTCTTCATATCTCGAATTTCAAAATTATCTGATAATAATGTAATTAAACGATTCGTCATGTTTTCATTATTACTTGCAATGATGATATCGTCAACGTATAATGCTACTATTACAGAATCCCTTCCTGTGCTCATCGAATATATGCATTGTTCATACTTTGATTTATTAAGATTAAATTTCTTTAGTACTGAATCAATCTTTTTATACCACTGTCGACTAGCCTGCTTAAGACCATATATTGACTTTTTCAATAAACAAACTTTGTTCTTGTTTTTCTCATTAATAAAGCCTTCGGGCTGTGTCATAAATATTTGCTCATCTAAACTTCCACTCAAAAAAGCTGTAGATACGTCCAACTGCCTCAATTTAAAATGTTTTTCAACAGCAAGTGCATATATTAAGCGTAATGAATTTTGCCTTATAACTGGTGCAAATGTACTGTTGTAATCAACACCGTACTCTTGGGAATAACCTTTTGCCACTAAACGCGCTTTTCGTTTGTCAATTTTACCATCAGGTGTGTACTTAGTCTTGAAGATCCATTTGCAGCCTATTGGCGTTTTACCTTTAGGTAAATCTTCTAATCCCCATGTTTCGTTCTTCATTATCGATCCATATTCTTCTTCAGTTGCACGTTTCCAATCATCTGCATGTTCGGATGACAGCATTTCTCTATACGTTAGTGGGTAATTTTTGTTGTCACCAATTACAATGTTAATTTCTTCTCTATTTTTAAATAATGATCATGACCTGAGGAGCTCTTTAATTGAGGGTTCAGATGCTACATTTTCATTACCACTTGGATATATAATTTCGTCATCGTCATCTGTTAATATGTGGTTCTTATCTTCTACTTATAATTGGTTCTCAGATTCCAATAATAGCTTATTCTGATCTCTAGAATCAATGATTTGTGAGTCACTTTTATCTTTATCAGAGATATACGATTTATCCCCTCTGATTTTATCCCAGTTTAATTCATAAAAGCTAACTTTTTCATCTTCTATTTCGTTTATGTCAACAGAAAAATCATTCTCTATAAATCTTATATCACGACTTTTTATTATTTCTCACGTACCACGCTTCCATAAACGATAAGCTTTTGCATCTGTCGAGTAGCCTACAAGTACATATTCTGAGCTTCTTGGTTGCCATTTAGATTGTCCTGGACGCTTTTCCAAAGCAAACGCTTTACTTCCTATTTGCCGTAAATGCTTAATACTTGGGTTCTTTCCCGACCATAATTCCTCAGGAGTTTTATTATTATTAAGCTTAGTTGGACACCTATTTCTCAAATAAGATGCTGTCATTATCAGTTCAGCCCATAAAAATTCTGGCAATTTTGCCTCTATCATGATTGTTCTAGCCATTTCCACTAGAGTTCGGTTCATTCTTTCTGCTAAACCATTCTGTTGAGGTGTATATTCTACACTAAACTGATGTGTAATTCCAGAATCTTTTAAAAAACTTTCAAATTCATGACTTGTCAATTCTCTGGCATTATCCGACCTTACAGATATAATCTTTCTGCCTGTTTGCAACTCAACTTGTTTTTTAAAGTCCTTGAATACATCTATGTATTCACTTTTCTTTCTTAAAAAACGAACCTATACCTTTCTGGTAAAATAGTCAATAAAAGTAGCAAAGTAAAGTATTTTGCCAATTGACTCTATTCTCATTGGACCGCATAAGTCTGTGTGTATTAATTGCAATACTCTAGTTGCTGTTTTACTATTCTTCTTTGGAAAAGCTTGTCTAATCTGTTTACCACGAATACAGCTGACGCAATTAAGTTTCCTAGTTTTAAATTTTGGTAGACCAAACACCATTTCTTGCGTTTGAAGTTTTTCTAAATCTAGAGTATTTAAATGACCAAATCGTTTATGCCATAGCTCTAGTCCATTTTAAATTCTTTCATGTGCATAGCAGCTTTATTACAATATTTTATCGAATGAAAGGAATATATACCACAATTTTTCTTTGAAGTTATTAAAATATTGCCTTTTTTTATATACTACAATCTTGTCAGAAAATATTTTGATTCTGCAACCATTATCCGCTGCTTTTCCTAATGAAAAAAGATTGCTTTTCAATTTTGGTACGTATAAAGTTTTCAGAAGATTGACGGTACTAATATGTCCATCAACATTGACTTTAACTTGTGCTGTCCCAATTCCCTTGATTTCTAAACTCTTGTCATCTGCTAAACGAACAGTGCCTCTATAATTTTCATCTAAATTAATGAATTGTGACCTAGTGCTTGTCATGTGGGACGATGCTCCACTGTCAACTATCCAAACAAATTTATTCTCAGCCAAAGCAGGTTGACTATTACCGACTGTTGTTGAAAAAGCGAAACCTGATGACTCATATGCTTCATTTGCTTTATTTAATTTAACCTTACAATTTTTTGCCATGTGGCCCTTCTTTCCACAATTATGACAGTTAAAAGGAAACTTCATACCTTTATTTCCGTATGGTTAAAAATACCATGCTTTTTCTTATTGCCGTATTGAAACTTGAATACCTTCAGAGCATTGTCTTGTGTATTTACTTCTTCCGCCTTGTCACCAATTTCTAGGAGTCTTGTACGTATAACGTTTAAAGGTGGAAATTCATGGGCAGTGTCAAATGCTGCTTTCACCGCTTTATATTTGCATGGCAACCCATCTAATAAAATTACCTTCAGAAAGTCTTCATCTACATCGGCTACCATTTCGCGAAGTTCTGAGACTGCTATATCAAATTCAACTAAATATTGTGAAATATTTTGATTTTCAGCCATCTTTAAATTCAGCAATTTACGGTATAATTCAGCCTTTTTTCTTGTTGACTTGCGTTCATAAGTATCTTTGAGATACAACCAAATTTCATGGGATGTCTTTAAATTTCTTATCATTCGTACAACATCGGGATCTAGAGCAACAATTATTTCCGCACGGGCATCTTGATCAGCATCGTCATAATCACGTTGTTTCTTTAAATAGCTTTCATAAAATTTTTTCTCTGCTGCTGTTGCGTTTTCACTAATGGTGACTACTTCGGGCTTGGCTTCTTGATTTCTTGCCATACGTAATAAACGATTTTTTTTGCAAAACCGCTTCCATTTGAGGTAACCAAGTCGAAAAATTTTTTCCATTTAACAAAGGAATTCTTCCTGTAATTGCTGCCACTTTCTTCGCCTTACAAATAATACTAATCGTTCTTTATGAGGTTTGGGTCATAACCTATTGGAATTAATAAACGTAATTTATAAAAACAGAGTTAATCTTTATTAATTGAATTTACAGAATAAACTAAAAACTATGTAAAAAGTTTAAAACAATTATGACATAGAAAAATCCGTGTGGGGTTGATTACAATTAAAATTAAATGTTATAGTATAAAAAGTTAAAGTAGATTTTACACATGCATGCACGAGTGTTCTGAAATCGTCATGCACACGTATACAGTGATTGTGTCATGCATTTTGACCGTGAATACTGCGCTTAATGCATTACGCTGCATCAGGGATTTAAAAGCTGGTACAATTGTAATTTTTTAGCACTATTTTAATCTCAAAAGTACCGTAGAACCCCAATGACTAATCTAGCACTGTGTGGTTTCCACGTGAAAAAAATTGCAAAAAAAATTTATTGAAGTATATATAACCAGTTTCGAGCGATATCCTCAAGAAGTTGTCATTTATATACCTTTTGATCGAAAGTATTAGAAATGAAATATAAAGTAAATAAACTGATATTTCAAGAACTGCTAGAGGAATTTTATCTTTTCCAAATTTATATTCAAATGGTGAAAAGGCATTTTCGTAATAAAAACAAAGAGAAAGAGACTATTTGTTTAAAATTTCACCAATCGAATTAAAGGATGGAAAAATATAACCTTAATATTACTTTTATATTCAGATCTCAGCAGCTAATAGTCCTTTGGGTACCTTCTGAAAATAAAGATTAATATTAAATAATATTTATTAATTAATAATATTGTAATAATTGAACTGCAAGGTGCGTTTTTGTTAGTTTTTAAGTTTTTCCACATATAAATATGTGTTCGTACAAATGAGGATTATGTGCGTTTTTAGTTAATTGAAAAAAGTATTAAAAAATAGTATTAAAAAGATTGAAATTCAGAATTTGGTACAATCGTACTGAGAAAGTAAAATTTTTCTTGAAAATTCGTATAATTTGTTAATTTGATTTCGAATCCCTGAACTGCATTTATATATGCAGTAACTTTTTGCAAGTTGTGTGTACGTATTAACAACCAATACATCGAATGAAATAATAAAAACACTTGCAACTTGTTTGATTGTTCGCACATGTAGTTGCAACTGTATTTTTAAAGTGTCTTGGAAGAGAAAGGTTATAAAGAAAATTGTTTCGCACGTTTTTTTATGTTTTGTGTGTCCGTATGAATTTTTAATGAATGGGATGCAAAATCTTTTGCACAGAAAAAATGCAAGGAAGAAAATTAAGTAAACACTTTTTCTACAAAATAAATAATAAAAATTTATACTGCAAATAAATAACAAATTATATTTGATTACATGATTTTGCTAATAATATTTTCAAAATGATTCCATGTAAGCTATCCATTAAAATTAAAATAAAATCCTTATACATTACATACATTATACATTATACTAGAATGCCTGCGAGTAGTAAGCAGACGCGTAAACGACCACTGTTTTTACTTATGACAATTTACCAACATGCAAGTAAAAAATTAATTGTAATTAAAATCTCTTGTCAGTGAGCCCATAACTTTTGTGGTTGTACTAACAAAAAATTTCGATGTATTGAGTTACTTTAACTTGTACTTGCATGTGTAAACGGTTACTTAATGAACACTTTCCAGTAACAATTTTTACAAATTTAGTTAATGAACAAACACATAGTATAATTGGGAAGTCAGTTATCAAGTAATTTATTTTTAATAAATGAATTAGAATCCCAATACAACTGCAATCAACAAGCCATGTTAACGAGCATTAGCTGAGAACATCGCCATGATCATTTTGCCGTAGCATTTCAAGCTTGAGCTCATGCTCGCGAGCTTTTAGTCGTAATGCAGCAATGGAGGATGAGCGACGATCTTCTGGTGGCGTTGAAGAAGTTATGGCATTCGTTTGTTTAGAACAGTGTTGATGTTGTGAGGAATGATGTGACATGACTACAACTGACTCGGGTATATTGGCTATTGTTGGAGCTGGTGTTAAGCTGAGGCCTGGTGAGTTTTGTGATTGTTTTGTGACTATTGTTCCAGTTTGTGATATAACAGAAGAGGGTGACGTGGGTGGCGAGGACGTTAAATGATTTGGTGAGTGCAAATCAGGTGAACGTATATGCATTGTTGGTTTGACTTGCATCTGCGGTGGTCTAGGTACAGCTGTCATATTGGCTAACAATGATTGAAATGATGTCGAAGGAGAATACATGGAAGCCATTCCGGGTTGTATCATATTAACTGGAGCTCTGTTAAGATAGTTGTTAAAAAAAATCATAATATTAATGTAAAACAAGGTACATCAAAATACTATTAAATGCCATTAAATGAAATAGAATAAAATATAGTAAGACAATGTCAATTATGTGAAATAATCAAAACACATCCAATCCTATTTTAAAGTTTTTGAAGACGGGCAATTTTATTTGGTTAGTGTATTTTGAATTTATTTATACAATTGTAACACTTTCGTCACAAAATTAACAAAAGCACATATGGCAGCTAAATTATTATATTTGCATAAAGTAATTTCGAAAGAAAAGTGCACCTTTTGTCACGTTACGTTATGTTGTAACGTAACTTGTTTTAAAAAAAGTTTGTTTTTTATAGACGTGACAATTGGTGTACTTTTCTGTGGAAATGCCCATATCTAACGTTCTTCCACAGCTAAAGAAAAATATATGTGTATGAAGCATTTCTTTTATACATATATTTTTTTATTGTATCTTCAAAAATGAAATAACAATAAGTATTCATATCTTAAATCTTAATATAATTATGAGGCCAGACCAGTGCCGGACATAAGCTAAGTGATAGTAATTATTAATACATAAATGTCGTTTTAAACGAAAAAATAATTTTCAAGAAGTATCGTTTGGATTCCTGAGTATTAGAGCCCTTGTGTCCTCCTTTTTTTAGCCGGATGTGTCCTGTAAAGCTCAAGATATTACGAGCAAACGGATTAGGATGTGACTTGAGTTTAGTTAAGTATTTGCCTGCGTATCTTTCAAGTTCTTCAGTCAGTAGTGGCAAATGTAAATCACGATGTATATTTGAATTTTTGATAAACCATTGACACGATATTATCAAGCGCAAAATTTTGTTTTTCCTTCGTTGTATTTTGTCAACATTTGAAGCTGAAGCAGTGCACCACAGCTTAATTCCATAGCACCGTATTGGCTTCAAAATCAAATGTATATCAAAAGTTTGCAGTCTAGGCTGATTGTTTATGATTGACGCTTTCATATTTATAAGATGCATAACAGATTATAGTGATATGTATTGTGCAAGAAAAAACGTGGTTAAAATTTATATCTCACTTCTTTTAATGGCCGAAATTTTGGATAGGAACTTGGCCTTTTTTCACATTTATGTTTTTGTGAGAATCTGACTACTTTTTGAAAAATTTTATATAATAAAACTTATTAAACTTGAAATTTCACTGGGCCAGTTGAAAAGGGTATAGTTACAAAAAAAAATGGGTTAGAGTGTGATGGTTGTTAGATTGCACACCTGAAAAATTCATTATTGTGTCATTACAACACCACCAGTGTGCATGAAATTTGGTAAGACTCTTCTGAAAAGAAAGATCAAAATTAAAGCATAAATTTTAGTGGGCGTGTCTCAAAAAATTTCAGCGCTCGACAGTATAATCTTACGTTAAATCTTTATGGGCCTATCCTTGACCACTTTTCTATCTGCTAGTACTTATGGTTCATGTAGAGTTTCTTAGGAAAAATATAGTGAGAAATACATAAGTAATAAACATAAACTGCTGAGCCGAAGTACACAAAAGAAAAAAATAAAATGTATAGGTGTAATCACGACCACTTTTCAAAACAGAATATTTTTAATTTGGATAAGTGCAAAATTTATCTTAATTGATGATTTGATCAGGCTAAGGTTTATAGAACTTTTAAAGCTATCAGGCATGTTCTGAAAATCACTTTTTGTGAAAGTGATTTGAAATCACAAGAAAGGTGTTCTGCACACAAAAATTTTTGAATTTTTGTGATTTTAAACCGGTCAGGTAAATGCCTGTCGATTTGAAATCACTTGGTTATTTTTTCAATCATTTTATTTTGAAATTTGCAATAAATTAATTAATTGAATAACTTAATATATTTTTGATTGATTTTTAAAGTAAAATGAGCAATTTTCTGTGAAAGAATTTATAAAATTATGAAAAAATTAAAGACACTTTCCTTTGCAAGAAATGTTGTTATTTGCTTTGTGATTTGCATTTGTGATTTTGCATTTACAAAACAAAACATCAGCTGTTTTTTTGTGGTTTTTGAAAGGGTAAAATCACACACAAAAGTTAAAACTTTTGTGATTTTCAGAACACCATCAAATCAAAATTGTGATTTTGAAATCACAAAGTGATTTTTAACTTTGTGATTTCCAGAACATGCCTGTATATGATAATTATTAATGAAAACATAACACCAAAGTTAATTGTAAATGTTCTGAGAACACGCAGTTGAATGGAACAACTAGCTGATCTTAAGTTTGAGTTTGAAGTGCTTGTTCCCACCCATGATGGAGACTTCCGAGTTTTTTTTTAGTGATCTCTGGTCTAGATTTATTTGTGTATAAAATTTCTGCTGTCCAGTGCAAATTTGAGTTTTAAGGGCATAGCCCCCATACCGCATAAACTTCTTGATTTAAAGATTTTCCCATTGGCTAACTCATCCTCACTTACCTGTGTATAAAACTTTATGCGCATTACCCGCCCACTATTTTAAAGTCAAAATTTTGTTGTGAACACAACTTATAATTCATGCTAATTTTTTTCTAAAATATGATAGACCGAAGTCGATTGAACATAAAGCTTACATTTTATGGAAGTGATCACGCCCACTTTTTAAGGTGACAGTTTAAAGTCTTGCATAAGCGCAACTTGTATGCAATGTTTCACTAAAACATTTTGAGTTAAAAGCTGTATATAAAAGGTTTAATTCTAAACAGTATTAGCATGGCTCCGCCCATTCTGGTAAAATTTGTTGGGTTTTCAGATTTGTATAGTTGACTACTCACGTAGATCTACTTGTGTACCAAATTTCAGCTCATTAGCGCAACATGTTATTTTCAGTTTTTATGGGCGTAGCCCAGCCCCTCTGACTAAAATTTCCAGGTTTTCAGGGCTTCTTAGTGGTTATCTCACCTAGACTTATTTCAATATTCGATTTCAGCTCCTTAGCTCTACTTTGAATTTAACAATTTTATGGGCGTCGCCCCGCCCATTTTTACAAACTCAAGTTTTTTTCGGCCAGAGCTTATCGTTCGTGTCAAGTTTCGTTGCAAACGGATAATAATGCCTACATAAATTGTAAATCTAAATAGGCTAAGACGTATTACATGAAATATGAGGCTTAAATTTTATAGGTGTGTTAACGCCCACTTTTTAATGAAGAATTTATAGCCTTGCATTATCGCAATACATATGCCAAATTTCAATAAAATCGTTTCAGTTAAGCGCTTTAGATTTGCTTTTTTAATTCTGACTTTTATGGGCGTATCCCCGCCCTCCTGGCTATAATTTTCGGATTTTTATATTTCTTTAGTTTATGGCTAACCTAGACCTAGTTCTGCATCGAATTTCAGCTCACTAGCACAAAGTTTAATTTTTACGGGCGTAGCCCCGCCCCATGGCTAAAATTTCCTTGTTTTCAGATATTTCTAGTTCATTCCTCCTCTAGATCTATTCGTGTAACAAATTTCAGCTCTCTAGCTACAGCGGAAGCGCTTTATCAATTTGATAAGTGTGTCAGTGAGTATGTCTTAAAATACATTTGCACTTTTTGAATCTCCATATCTGAGGAAGCTTTTGTTCTAAAATGTTCAAACTTCGCATATGAGGTAACATGGATTTATTCTACACCGAAAGAATTTTGCTTCATAAGTTCAATGAAACAATTTCATTACAAATCTAATGATAATTTCACAAACCCAATGAAAATTTCATGAATATTGTGAAACAATTTCATTGGATTTGCTTCCTTGATATTCTGGTTTCGTTAAAATATTTTATTGGATTTATGACAACAATATTTTCTAAATTGATTTCATTCTTTTCATGAACTTATTTTATTGTTTCGATGAAGTTATATCACTGCATTAATTACACTGTTAAATAAATTTGATGAAGTTTTCAATATAATAATTTTAATAAAACTGGTTTCATTAATCCAACGAAGCGTGACGTTGGTTGAATTTTAATGAATTTTTCATTTGATTTATGTCGAAATTCATATAATTTCTTCCGAAAATTTTTTCAGTGTAAATATGAATTAAATTAGAATTTTATGACGCCGGGGAACGAAGTTATCAGGGGTGTAAAAACACGACGAATAGCGTCCTGTAAATATACACACTGCGTGGATTTGCCGGATCTTGGCCTGGCGCACTGCCGTGCACCTAGATGTTAATTATTGATAAAAATTATTGTTGGTAGTATGTTTATGGGGTTTTGGGGCCAATGTGCACCATAAGGATTAATGTAAAATTACACATAATGCTAGGTGTGACCGTAGTGCTATTTTTCTTCATGCTATTTTATGTGTATAGTAGAGTGGTAATGGGGACCTGAGTCCTGTTTTGGGAAGAGGGGTCAGACCCCCATTAATACAAAAACGATGGCAACCCTGTTACAAATGCGGGGGATTTTTGGGACTTTCATGCCTAGATTTTATATGTGTCTGTGTGTGAGTTTGATTCTTTGTTTAAGTGTGTGTATGTATACTTGTGCGCACAGCTTATGTTGTTATTATAAAGACACGTTGTGCTTACAGTTCATGGATGTATGTGTATGTGTTTGCTTGTATGTGTGTATTTGTGTGTGTGTATATGTGTGTGTGTTTATATTTACTTGTGTGTCTGCCAGTGTCCGCTACTTTTGTTCTAGTGGTAGACAAATATTATACCCCTGTAGGAAATATCGATATCAGTATTTTGAAAATATACTGACTCGCTTTTGACTTGTCACCAGTACTAATCTCTAATTTTACAATAATTTATGCAATAGAAATTTAGCATGTGCTTGTCATTGAAAACCTACTAGTAACACTGAAATAACTGACTAGGTAGTGACTACGTAGTTCTTATGGGAACGTGAAGACATACCAACCAAACAGCTAGTTACCCAGTGAAAAAAAATTGGAAGTCATTCTAGTGGAACTACATTTTCATTGCTTCCAAAAAGTCGATATTTTTAATTTGGCGAGAGTGAGCAAAAAACCATGTAGAAGCTTACTTTAGTCATACAAAACCTTGTAACTCCTCCATAGTGTTGGAAAATACTGACCAGAATTAAAAAAAAAAATTTTTTAAAGAAATTTATGAACTAATTTTAGTCTAAAATTTACAAGTTATTTGCTTCAATTTACATGAAAACTCTGTTTCGGGCTTAAATTCGTATAAAAAGAAAGAGATTGCTAAAATATGTAACTATTTACCATTTTTCCTAAATGAAAATATTATCATAGAACACAAAAAAGGGAATTTTTCTTAATATCGCTTCCAATTCAGTGACCAGGCATCGAAAAAGAGAACTTCTTTCAATGACAACCCTATGTAAAAATTATTAGATCGGATCGAAATTTTCACTACTTCCGCATCGCAAACTCTACATTTTCATGACTTTTTTGGAGTGTCTATTTTTACTGGGTACTGGAACATTTTTATAATTTGTTTACATTGAAATGCATACATATTAAAAAGTTGTTGACAATTCCACCCCAAATATACCATATTCATTTTCTATATTTCTTTTATAATGATGAATAGAAGAATAATTGTAGACAATGTAACTACTAATGGAAGTTTAGTGTTGAAATAAGCAGATTTGACCCCAGTCTGACTGCAGGGTAGTGACAAGAAATTTGTGTGTGTGTAGTAATCGTAATTTGATCGATTTTGGTTTGCTGTTGTGAGTTCTCGTTGCTATGCGTATGTATGGTTATTGTATGTATGCCTCAATTTTTATTTTTTATTTGTATCTCTGGGGAAATAATCTTATACCTCCAGAGAGGGAATGCATTTGATAATGTACATATGTATATGTTTTTGGACTAATGTTCATGATCGTATGGTGGGGGACGAAGGTATTGTTATGAAACATTCGGTTATTTATTTAGGAAATATTGTTTCGTATTTCATGACAGAGGAATTTGAATTTCATAATATTATAAAATTTCATTATGTATGTATGTTTGTGTATTACGTCATCACCTCTTTGTGTGGCTGTGTGTTAGAGTGAGTGATACTTTCTCACGCTAGTGCGAGTATTTATGTGTACATTGAAATAAATTGTTTGTCATGCCAGACATTTGGTGGTATAAAATATCATAATTTATTCAAACTTTTCTAGTCCTAGTGTTCAAACCACATAGTTTGAACAATAAAATTATAACTTTAAAATTATACTAAAAAATAATAAAATTAAAATTATAATAAAAGTAGGGCAAATCACAATCTAGCAAATAATCTGTCGTTAAAATTTATAACAACAACGAAAATTGTAGCGAAAGAGAATCATGAAGTAGAAAATTGTTAAGTCAAAAAACACTTACATTTCAGCCATTGAGCTAGTCGCTTTAAATTGTAAAAATGAAAAGGAAACTGTTCTATAAACTTGAAATTTAAATAATTAAACATTGTGCTAAAAAAATTTAAAATTGTGCTAAAATAATTACGCTAAAATTTGCTAAAAATAAATACTTAAACTCATGAAAATGTTATAAAGTGAAATTGTTAAATTTGGTTAAATTTTATCTAAATTTAAAATACTTAAGTTTAAAATTTGTAAACGCACTAATAATCCCAAAATTATATTTTACTTGTTCAGTAAAATATTTTTTAATAAAATACATTGAAATTGATTATTGAGGGGTTTAGCTGGATCCTATGCGCATTTCACTGTTGCTAATGCAGATCATCAGGGAACCTTTACCCAAAGTTTCTTAGAACAACTAGAGTTATTATGTTATAAACTTTCATTTAAATAAATGAGAAGCTCAACAACAAATAACAAAGTTGAAACAAGAACTCAATAATCAACATGTTTTTTATTTTCTTACTTTACCATTACTACACTGGCTGACTTTTTTTCAGCATCAAATTGTAGATATAAAGAGTATGTAAAAAGAAAATAAATGTAAATAACAACAACAGCTATTCAAGATAGAGTGTTGCCACACAAGTATTTTTTGACGGGGTGCAGTCAAATTAATAATTAGTGTTTTTATGGGAATTTTTACAATTTAAGTTTAAAATTTGTAAACGCACTAATAATCCCAAAATTATATTTTACTTGTTCAGTAAAATATTTTTTAATAAAATACATTGAAATTGATTATTGAGGGGTTTAGCTGGATCCTATGCGCATTTCACTGTTGCTAATGCAGATCATCAGGGAACCTTTACCCAAAGTTTCTTAGAACAACTAGAGTTATTATGTTATAAACTTTCATTTAAATAAATGAGAAGCTCAACAACAAATAACAAAGTTGAAACAAGAACTCAATAATCAACATGTTTTTTATTTTCTTACTTTACCATTACTACACTGGCTGACTTTTTTTCAGCATCAAATTGTAGATATAAAGAGTATGTAAAAAGAAAATAAATGTAAATAACAACAACAGCTATTCAAGATAGAGTGTTGCCACACAAGTATTTTTTGACGGGGTGCAGTCAAATTAATAATTAGTGTTTTTATGGGAATTTTTACAATTTAAGTTTAAAATTTGTAAACGCACTAATAATCCCAAAATTATATTTTACTTGTTCAGTAAAATATTTTTTAATAAAATACATTGAAATTGATTATTGAGGGGTTTAGCTGGATCCTATGCGCATTTCACTGTTGCTAATGCAGATCATCAGGGAACCTTTACCCAAAGTTTCTTAGAACAACTAGAGTTATTATGTTATTAACTTTCATTTAAATAAATGAGAAGCTCAACAACAAATAACAAAGTTGAAACAAGAACTCAATAATCAACATGTTTTTTATTTTCTTACTTTACCATTACTACACTGGCTGACTTTTTTTCAGCATCAAATTGTAGATATAAAGAGTATGTAAAAAGAAAATAAATGTAAATAACAACAACAGCTATTCAAGATAGAGTGTTGCCACACAAGTATTTTTGACGGGGTGCAGTCAAATTAATAATTAGTGTTTTTATGGGAATTTTTACAATTTAAGTTTAAAATTTGTAAACGCACTAATAATCCCAAAATTATATTTTACTTGTTCAGTAAAATATTTTTTAATAAAATACATTGAAATTGATTATTGAGGGGTTTAGCTGGATCCTATGCGCATTTCACTGTTGCTAATGCAGATCATCAGGGAACCTTTACCCAAAGTTTCTTAGAACAACTAGAGTTATTATGTTATAAACTTTCATTTAAATAAATGAGAAGCTCAACAACAAATAACAAAGTTGAAACAAGAACTCAATAATCAACATGTTTTTTATTTTCTTACTTTACCATTACTACATTAAATTAAACAACACGCAAATTAGATATTTCTTGCAAGCATTTTGCAAATATTTGCGGACACTATATAAAGAAAGGGTAAAGATGACGCATTTTTAAAGGTGTTTTTTTATATGTACAAAAGTCTGTCATGCTCATATACAGAGAATGGCCGTCTAATAGCCACTTTAATGTGTTTTAAACGTCAAAGATACAAGAGGTTTCATGAATTCATTAATTGTATTTTGTATGTTCCTGAATTGTTGTTTTTTACTTTTTTGTTTTATTAAAATTAAATAAAATATTGGTTCGTAATTATAACGATATAATTATCAAAAAATCATTCAAAAATTTCAGCATTATATTGTTACGTAAAAATGTTCCTACAGGGTTAATGCCAAGAACTATCTAGAAGTATTTAACTAAAGCACCCCAGCATACCATATGCGCTCTAAATGAGCTCATAAAGACTCTATTGTCGGAACGCTGACGCTCATAATGAGTTCATAAAATAATCATAAACAGTCATAAAACGCTCATATTTGAGTGGCTTTTTCCACTAAAGTGGTCACTCATGAAAGAGCTCTAAATTTTATGCATAAAAGAGTAGTTTCCCAGCTTACCATATGCGCTCTAAATGAGCTCATAAAGACTCTTTTGTCGGAGCGCTGACGCTCAAAATAAGTTCATAAAATAATCATAAACAGTCATAAAACGCTCATATTTGAGTGGCTTTTTCCAATAAACTGGTCACTCATGAAAGAGCTCTAAATTTTATCCATAAAAGAGTATTTTATGACTCTTTTTATTTTTAATATTACATGCTGGATTTTCTTTTCTTAATTTATTTGAACGAAGTTCACTTATTATTAATTTGCTTTCTTTTAAGCTTGCTATTTTCATTATTTTAATTATGTATTATTTTTATATTTATTATAAAATAACTCACAATTTTGTCTTTACGCTTCCAAAAATATTCACTAATGAATCAATTTGTGTAACTTCTTTCTTCTGCTTAGCTGGAATTTACAGTTATCTGGCAGCGTGCAGAAATTACTCATAAAAATCACATAAAATTTATCGTTTATGAGCTCAGAAATATGCGCGCAGAAACCAAGCATAAAACACTTATAAAATTTACCGTTTATGAGCTCAGAAATTTACACGCAAGAAACACTCATAGAAAGTCATAAAATCGATCGTTTATGAGCTCAGAAATATGCACGCAGGAAACACTCACAGAAGCTCATAAAATCGCTCATATATGAGCTCATATATAAGAGCGCACCGATAATGGTATGCTGGGTTATATGTATGCACACACACAGCAATATAAACGAAAAGCATAATAAATAGAATTAATGATAAATAAATTATAAACTTAAAAAAGTCATAGTTGTCGACTTAAGCTATAATTTCAGCAAATTGTTAAAGTATCCCCTTTATGCTGGCAAAGTATTAGTAAGAATATGAATTATCACTCATAGTATTTACACTTTTAAAACTCTTTATTATGCAAAAATAAAAAAATAAAACTCAAGAGAAAAAGTGGTTCAAGATTAATGTACAAAGCAACAATGCGACCGTTGTGTCAATTTAAGTATTAAGTAATTCTGGATTAAATTGATGTTAAGACAGAATACTTATATGTCACCCATATTCAATAATTGAAACAATACAAACATTAAATAATAAATTTTACACTTTCGTTTCGTGATGGAAACATTAGCAGAGATTTAAATTCCCTTTAATGGCAATTGTGTTAAAAATTATAAGGTCGCACAAGAGGAAATAAATACAGTCCACTACATATTTAAAACTTAAGAAATTCACAATTAAAATGTTAAAATAGAGAAACACAGTCCACTAACACAAAAAGAATATAAGAGAATAACACATACAAAAAAATTTTACATTTTATATAAAGCAGAAGCAAACACTTTCTTATTCACGCAAACACTACACCATAACTACAATTATAAGTACATCTATCGAAAATCTTAGAACAATGACTATGTTATTAAAATAAACACTCACGCATAGTGGTATAGAGAGTTTGGTATATATTATCAATTTAAAGCTAGATTACAGGAATCTATCTTCACATCAAGCACTTCTGTTGCAACCCAATGCTAATATAAAAATCTCTATTACCAAGCACGCCTTTTCAAGTATATACTTTGTAGTATTTAACTAGATAACAGGTATCTGGTATTACAACACAAGTAACTCTTTTACTACAAAGTTAATGTACGAGAAAAAGGTAATCTCCCGCTAAACCAATCTCATCGTCCATATTAGATAACACATATAGTATCATATCTATAAACTACTGATAACAATTGTAGTAAACTCGTCAAGAAATCCAACAATCTTCTCGAAGAATAAACTAGTCAATTAATCTAGTAATACTCACTCTTTCGTATTCTGTAATTTATCAAAAATTCGGTAAACGTGATAAAGTCTTCAGCAATCATGAACCCCAAGTCCGATAAATCTGTGTTAGAAAAGTCGTCTACGGCTACTGTACAAGACTACTTCATTTTCGATTGTGAGAATTTGCTCCATTTTTGCGATATCTTCAATAAAACTGAAGAAGAAGAGCAAACAGAATCAGTTTTAAAAATCAAATTAAAAGATTTAGAGTCAAGGTACATGAAATTAGAAGCCTCTTATCAAGAACTTATGCTATCTCAAGATGGCACAGTTGAACCTGACTTCAAAACAAATGCTAAAACCGATTATGCTGTACACGTAACTGCATACTTCCAGTGTCATGGTCAAATAAGCGAGTTACTAAAGGCAGCTCGGTTAGAAACTCAACAGGTCCCTGGCCATCAGTCAACTGTTCGCACTCGCATTTGGTCAAAACACAGAACAGAACAGACAGTTCAAGTAGCTGCATAAAACTCCCACCCTGTGATACAGAGGTGTTTAAAGGCAGTTATGAACAATGGCCTTCATTCAGAGATATGTTCACGGCAGTGTACATAAATCACACTAAACTCTCGCCAGTAACAAAGTTATACCATCTTCGTAATAAGACGAGAGGAGAAGCTGGCGACTTTCCCACGAGAACTTCAACCTAGCATGGAACGCGTTGAAAACCCATTACGAGAACAAGCGTGTCCTCGTTGATAATCAAATACAAATCTTGTTTGATATCCCAGCAGCAACTAGTGAGGACAGCGAGTCCATTAGAAGGATTCAGTCCTCTGTAAATGACTCGTTAGCCACCCTGGAAACACTTGGGGTTGAAGTGGAAAGTTGGAACCCCATTCTCATACGCTTAATCTCTACAAAATTACCAGAATTAACCTTAGCTTTATGGGAACAGTCCCTCACAGCTCCTCGTGAACTACCAAAATGGTCTCAAATGTCGCAGTTTCTTATAAATAGGTACGAAACTGTTGAACGTGTTACGAGCATTCGAAATTCGAAAGATGGTTTCAATCTCAGTAAGACGACCAAACTGCAAACGTACATGACTCAAGAAAATTTAGGATTGACCTGTAAAACAGAACACACTCTTAGAACATGCCCAAAATTCAGAGATTTTACAGTTCAACAGAGAGTGGATTACGTGTTCAAAAACAAATACTGCAATAATTGCTTAGGACACAATCATATAAAAGCAAATTTTAAAAGTAAAAAAACACTTGTTTATATTGCAAAAAATCGCATCACACACTCTTACATATGACCAAAAAAAGCTCAAAATTTACCCAATAACACTGATATTTCACAACAGACAGAAGAATCTCACAAAAGTAAATTGTTCCGAAATCCTGTAACCGCAATTGAGGATCAAAATGAACTACCCAGTAGTTCGCACTGCATTAATGTAAATTGAATGTAGGGGGGAATATTTTACTATAAGAGCCCTAATTGATCCAGGGTCTCAACGAACATTTTTAGCTGAAAGAATCAGACATCGACTTCAGCTCCCTTACGAAAAGGCTCACTTTGAAATCGTTGGTATTGGTGGTCAAAAGCAGTCGGCAAGTAAAGAATGTGAGTTCACATTGTATGCTAAACGTACAAATACAAAAATTGTAATTAAAGCTATAGTCTTACCAAAGGTCACTAAACAACTCCCAGCCCATTCCTTTGAAGTGTCTCGCTCAAATGACCTTGAAGAATTAGATCTAGCTGACCCCACATTTAATAGATCTTCTCAAATAGATCTAATTCTAGGAAATGATTATGAACATTTCATCAATCTTGAGGGCATCAAGAAAAACATTTGCGGAAAAACTTCCGCATATAACACAATATTTGGATGGGTACTCAGCGGTCCCATGAGAACCAAAACAATTCACGCTTTCACAACTAAAATTGTCGCCACATAAAACTCAGATCTCAGTGCTATTTTAAGAAAATTTTGGGAAGAGGAAGAAATTCCATCTACTCGGCCCACCTCACCTGAAGACGATTTCTGTGAGGAGTTTTATGCACGCACAACAACACGTCAGTTGAATGGGAGATATGTCGTAAGACTTCCATTCAAAAAAGAGTTTCCCAAAGATATTTTCCTCGGATCATCTCGATTCATCGGTTTTGCCCAAAATTCAAGAATGGACAAAACGTTGGAAAAAATCCTGAACTGCAGTCTCAATACATGGCAGTTCTTAACGAATACAAGACTTTAGGGCACATGGAAGAAACTTCTTCTCAAGAAATTATGGTACAGTGTAAATATCACTCGTTTTATTTACCACATCATGCGGTAGTGCGCCCAGATCACAAAACCACAAAGGTGAGAATCGTGTTTAACGCCTCAAAAAAAACAAAATCGTACGTTGCTGCAGCTAGCTTCAGATTCTGAATCTAACTATCCCATGGCAGCATAAATTTTAAGATCAGAAACTTACGTTGACGACATATTATCAGGAGGATATACAATAGAAGAAACCCTTAATGCTCAAACTCAGCTCATAGAAGTACTAAAATCAGCAGGGCTGCCGCTAAAAAAGATAACCGCAAATAACCAAAAGCTACTTATACATTTACCAAAAGAAGATCTTTATGATCTGGAATTTCTTCGCTTCCATGAGACAAGCTCTACCAAGACTCTTGGTATAAAATGGAATGCTCTCAGCAACTCATTTACGTATAGCTTCTCGCCCATTGATCAAGCTACGAAAATTACTAAACGTCAAATACTCTCAGCAGTAGCAAAACTATTAGACCCAGCGGGATGGCTAGCCCCTATAGTCATAAGGGCAAAAATTTTAATGCAACAGTTATGGTTAGAAGGTCTACATTGGGACGAAGAAGTATCAGAGGATTCGCTAAAAATATGGAATAATCTAGTTCAAGACATTTCCCAAGTAGAAACTATATCCATACCACGATGGTTGCAATACAGTCCCTCAGATTCAGTACAAATTCATGGGTTTGCAGACGCATCTAAATCTGCATATTGCGCAACAATATTTGTCAGATGTCAAACGCGTACTCACACAACATTTACAAACTTATTGGTAGCAAAATGAAAAGTAGCACCCATTCAAACAGTATGCCTCCCAAAACTAGAATTAAACGGCGCTCTGTTATTAGCAAAACTCGTCAACTACGTAACTTCGTCTCTAAAATTTGACTGCAACGAAATATATTTATGGACAGACTCGTCTATTGTACTAGGGTGGCTTTCCAAACCTCCGTCATAATGGGAAACATATGTGGCCAACAGAATTTCTCAAATTCATGTTTTAGCACCAAGTGCAACTTGGCAACATGTCCCGACGAAGGATAATCCAGCAGATATCGGGACACGGGGATGCCGCCCAAAGGATCCGTCATGGCTAACAAAACCCGCTTCCGAATGGCCAAAATGAAACCCACTAGCGAAATTTACAAAACCCATAGAAAGTCCATCAATTGATATTCAATGTTTACAAACACAAGTTGAAGAAAATGACGTACTAAACAAATTTTCTTCATACACAAGAGCTTTACGAGTCATATGTTATATATTTAGGTTTTTAACAATTCGATAAAAAACATTAGGCCAGACACTATTCATAGTTCAGGAACAACACACAATTTACTTCAAAGGGAATTAAATTTTGTAAAATCACGCCTCATTTGTTTCTCCCAGAGTGTATTTTATAAAGAAGGGTATCAATGTTTAAAAAACTCAAAACCCATTTCTAACAAAAGTTCTCTAAAAACTTTAAATCCTTTTCTCGATAAAAATTCTATCATAAGAATAAACGGGCGATTATCTCAATCATCTCTCCCATATAACGAAAGGTACCCTATAATTTTACCAGGCAACTCTAGATTATGTGAACTGTACCTCTCTCATTTGCATACATATCTTTACCATGCTCAATGTAGCCAAATGTCAAAAAGGTAATACGTCACTGTAAACGGTGCATAATTTATAAGCAAAGGCCGTGCACTCAAATCATGGCTCCATTACCTCCCGAAAGGTGTAATTTGTCTCTTCCCTTCCAAACTACAGGAATCGACTTTGCTGGGCCTTTCGACATAAAATCATCCCTTTTACGAAAGGCTCCTACACTAAAAGGATATGTCTGTGTCTTCGTTTGCTTCAGCACCAAAGCTATCCATTTAGAACTCTGCTCAGACCTATCCTCAGCAGCATTTCAAGCCGCATTTGCTCGATTCGTTTTGAGGCGGGGGCTCCCCCAAAGGGTAGTCACAGACAATGGCCGCAATTTTCTCGGAGCAAGCAGAATACTAGAACAAGAGTTTACTAATTTCATAAATAATGTTGCCAAAGACGTCGCTCAAAAATATATTACACACGGGTTTGAATGGAAATTTATACCACCACACGCTCCTCATATGGGTGGGTTATGGGAAGCAGCTGTTAAAAGTTTCAAGTTTCATCTCAAGCGCATAGCCGGCGGTTACAAATTCACTTTCGAAGAATTCAATACTGTATTAGCTAGAATCGAAAGCGTGCTAAATTCTCGACCGATGTCAGCCATCTCAGAAGACCCCGCAGATTTGACTGCCTTAACTCCCGGGCACTTTCTGAGAGCAGCTCCCTTAATGGCCTTACCTGAGCAAAATTGCCGAATCATTAATCGTTGGGAAAAGTTGAAGTTAATCCACCATCAATTTTCTATACGATGGAAAGAAGATTACCTGAGATCTTTGCATAAGCGATACAAATGGAGAGAGTCTTCTCCAAATATTCAGGTAGGTGATTTGGTAGTAGTGATCGACGATCTACAACCGCCCCACAAATGGCGTTTAGGAAGAATAGAGAAAACGCTCCCAGGTATAGATAATAACACACGCACAGCAGAAGTACGTACAAGCACCGGAATCATAACTCGTCCTATAGTCAAATTGTGTTATCTTCCTCTTTTAAAAGAAGAATGTGGGACTTAAGTGACAAAATGTTCAATACTCATAACTCACTCATTCATATTAAACACTAAACCTAAATTATATTATCTCAAATTTCAAATCACAAATTCACTAACACTAATTTATTACATCTTTTACTAGAACTAATCGACGACTGGAAGCAACACGTCCATCCAAAGACAACCGCAAACAACGAAAAGGTCGCAATAAAAGGCTCACCGTGGATACGTATAAATGCGCATTGTGTGACAAATTTCACCCTCTTAGAATTTGCCACAAGTTTCTTAGAATGCACCCACGTAAGAGGGAGGACGTAGTGGAGAAGTATCACTATTGCTACAATTGCCTGGCGAAGAGCAATGATTTGAGGGCATGTGCATCCACCGACACCTGCCGAAAATGTGGTCAGTATCACCATACTTTGCTACACATATGGCCCAAAACTTCACGTCGTCCGAAGAAGCTAGAAACCCCTAAATCAAACAAACGTCAAAATTCGGCAACATCAAGAGGAAGCAAGAAGCCAGAAAAACGACACTCTAAGGAGCCTGAGCCAGAGGCGTCTACAACAACAAAAAACAAATTGATAGTGGAAGCAATACGTTCGCTTGCCCACGTTTTATGCGTGCAATGATGTTTACGAGGCCGGCGCCATGTTCAAACCACATAGTTTAAACAATAAAATTATAACTTTAAAATTATACTAAAAAATAATAAAATTAAAATTATAATAAAAGTATGGCAACGCACAATCTAGCAAATAATCTTTCGTTAAAATTTTTAACAACAAAGCGAAAGAGAATCATGAAGTAGAAAATTGTTAAGTCAAAAAACACTTACATTTCAGCCATTGAGCTATTCACTTTAAAATGTAAAAATGAAAAGGAAATTGTTCTATAAACTTAAAATTTAAATAATTAAAAATTGTGCTAAAATAATTTAAAATTGTGCTAAAATAATTACGCTAAAATTTGCTAAAAAATAAATACTTAAACTCATGAAAATGTTATAAAGTGAAATTGTTAAATTTGGTTAAATTTCATCTAAATTTAAAATACTTAAATTTACTTAAATTTGTCTACCTTAAATTAAACCTTAAATTCATAAAGTACATACCTACATATGTATTTAAGCTTAATTGTATAATACATACCTACAAACCTTAACAAAATGAAATACAAAAGGCAAATTGGTTTATATAAAGTTATTCAATTTATGTGCATGTGAACTAACATACATATATACATAAACACAATTAATAAACTTGTACATACTTATTCACCCTGAATTGACTTAACGAATTGTTATTTGGAATTCAGCTTAAGTACATACTGATCTACATACATAGATTTACATCAACTACATCATCCCCTCACTGAGCTCTCATTTGCTACAAGAATATTTTCTAGTATATTTTTATACTTACGATTGCTTTATATTTTCTCATGCTTATATTTCTTTATATTTTCTTTAGCCAAAAGTGCCAGCGGTAAAGTCTGCTTGTAAGAAATTTGTTTATATTACAGATTTTTTATATTTAACTATATCTCCTTTCCTTGACTGGACGATAAGCCGTCCACTCAGAGAAAAACTATGTTGAATTAATAAGACACATTAACGAAGGTTTAGTCATATTAAAATTTATTATTTCAATATGAAAATATATTAATTTAGAATATTCATTTATTAAACTCATTAGTTTGTAGGTATCTGAATATACATTTTCTATTATATTGAAAATTATTGAATTAATGTGAGGCATTCTTATTTTTAAGCAGCATAATTTCCCTGAGTGTGTGATCATGCAAATTAATGCTTCATATATTTTCATAATGAAGATATGTAAGTGTGATTGTTAAGATCTAATAAATACTTGAGCATTGATAAGAAATCTGATATGTATACACACATATATACAAATTGTTTTTATGTTTGTATGTTTGTATTTATATACAAATAAGTGTTTATCTCAATCTTTGAATACATACTTTTTTTGTCAAGTCGTGTCTTTTGTTGTTGTTGCTGATGTTGGTGTGTATAGATGTGAAATATCTTCAGTGTTTTTAATTGAAATTAAAAATAAACGTCGTTTTAATTTTCATTTGCATTTACTTAAAGTTTGTGAGGATTTTCTCTTTTAAGTAAAACTGAATTCCTGAAGATACACCCCCTTATGCAAAAACAATTGGTAAACTTAAAGTTAGTTTAACAAACGAATTTTGTATGGCAAAACCGGTTTTAATGCATGCTTTAACTTTAACAATCGTTTTTGCATAAGAGCAACATACTTTAAAGTAATAGTAACCATAATAGAAATATTTCCTATATTTAATTTAAATTTGCTTAAAGTTGATGCAGCCTATATAATCAACGTTAGAAATTTTTGGAGGGTGTGCATTGCATTGCCTTTTAAAAATTTATAAACAACACCTCCAGCTTTGGTTTTTTTTAATACATATATTTTATTATTGTATCTTCAAAAATGAACTAACAATAAGTGATCAAATCTTAAAGCTAAAATATAATTATTTAGCCCGACCAGTGTCGGCCAAAACTTAGTGTTAATTTAAATAATACAAAGAAGTGATAATCAAAAAGGAAAATTAAATGTATTTTCAAGCATTCCCATCTAGAGTGTTGAGTATAAGAGCCCTTGTGTCCCTTTTTTTTAGTCGGATGTGACCATTAAAATTCAAAATATTACGAGCAAGCGGATTAGGATGTGACTCGAGTTTTGTTAAGTATTTGCCTGCGTATCTTGCAATTTCTTCAGTCACTAGTGGCATTTTTAAATCACGATGCAAATTTGAATTCTTAATATACCATGAAGCAGATGTTATTAACCTTAAAATTTTGTTTTGTCTTCGTTGAATTCTCTCTACATTGGAAGCTGAAGCAGTGCCCCATAACCGGATACCGTAACACCATATTGGCTTCAAAAGCGACTTGTATATTAAAAGTTTGCAGTCCAGGCTAAGTATTGAATTTCTGCCAATCAACCAATGTATTTGAGATAACTTAAGTTTCATCTGAGTTAGCTTAAAGTCAATATGATGTTTCCATGTAAGCCTTCGATCAAGGTGTATACCAAGGTATTTCACTTGGGACTGCTGAGGAATATTTTGATTGTTGATTCGAATGGGGGAACAAGTATCTCTTCTTAGGGTAAACGTTGTATGGACACACTTTTGTTCATTGACTTTAATTCTCCATAAGTTCAACCAGATTTCTAACTGTGTAATATGTTCTTGAAGATATCGGGACGCCTCGTGAAGGTTTTTGTGCATACTAAGGCAGGCTGTATCATCGGCAAACGTAGATGTATGGATATTGCTGCTCAAAGGCATATCACAAGTATAAAACAAATACAAAACTGGCCCCAGTATGCTCCCCTGTGGCACAATGGATGATATATATTGGGGCAGACTCATGAATTCTCCTTCCACAATCGTAAACTTTCGGGTAGTTATGTAGCTTTCTAATAAATTCAGAAAATTTATTGGTAAATATGATTTTAATTTTAAAATAAGGCCTTCATGCCACACTTTATCAAAGGCCTGAGAAACGTCAATAAACAGGGCAGAACAATACATTTTTTCTTCAAAAGTTCTTCTTATAAATTGCACCAATCTATTGGTTTGTTCAATGGTGCTATGCTGACTTCTAAAACCAAATTGATGGTCTGGGATGCACCCACTATCAGTTAAAATTGGGGACAATTTTGTCATGAGCAGCTTTTCGAAGAGTTTTGACATTGTTGATAGCAGACTTATTGGCCTGTATGACTCAGACTTTGTAAGGTCTTTGCCCGGCTTTGGAATCATTTTGACCTTCGCAAGCTTCCAGCTTTGTGGATAATACTCCAGTCGTAAAATGGCGTTAAAAATAAATAACAGGATTCTAATTGCAATATGGGGCAAGTTTATCAGCATATTGTTACTTATTCCATCAATACCTGGAGCTTTCTTCGGGTTGAGTTCAGCAATTAGTTTCTGAACATCACGCGTCTTAAATTTTATGGGTCGAGGGGGTAGCGCAACTACACTTGGTAAATCAACAACACCAGTACATGTGTTTGGGGTAAATACGGATTTTAAATGCTCAACAAATATGTTACCTTTTTCAGTATCGCTTCTGGCCCAACCTCCGGTAGAAGTGCGCAGAGGTGGTCTATATTCAACGGGTGTTTTAAGCTTTCTAGCAGCTCGCCACAAGGAGTAATTAGATGCAGGTGTGGCATCAAGATTTTCCAGATAATTTTTATGACATACAGTTTTTTCATATACCAGCAGCTCTTGGAGTCGTCTAGTGCACTTTTTAAATCTAATTTTATTTTGGGGTGATCTGTGCTGTTGCCATTCCCTTCTAGCTGTCCTTTTTTCACGTAAAAGACGTTCAATGTCTGTAGAATAAATTCTATTAAACCCAGTCTGCGGATGGGAAGTAGTGGCATGTTCAGCAGCCTGTTTAATATTTTCTTTAAGATTTTCAATGTTAGATTCAATATCACCTGGTGTTCTTAGGTTAATATTTTCCGTACAATGGCTACTGAGGTATTTTTTGAACCCAAGCCAATTAACACGGTTGATCATCTTTACATATGGGACAGGGAAGTCACTTCTTAGTGGGCTACAAATTGTAACAATCGTGGGAGAGTGATCGGAGGAGAGATCTACAGAAGCTTCAACATGAATTAATTCCCTACCGATATTTTTCATTACTCCAAAATCTATAACATCCGGAATTTTTTGTATGTCCGTAGGCCAGTAAGTGGGCTCCCCACTTGAAATGACGTCCAAGCCCATTTTTGAAATTGTGTTGAACAATGCCCGACCTCTAGGTGTAATAAGACGCGAACCCCAGAACGTATGTTTTGCATTGTAGTCCCCAGCTGCTACAAAACAAGGGCCAAGAGATTTGTAGAATTCCTCGAATTGATCCTCAGTAATTGCGAATCTGGGAGGGGAGTAAATTGATGATATCACGAAATTTGTAACAAAATGTTCGACACAAATATTTGTTGCTTGTAGATGTTCTTTACAAATGTTATCAAGGACATCGTGTTTGAGTCTTGTCTTAATTAGAATTGCTGACCCACCGCATGCTCTCCCCCTCGGGTCCTTTGAATCATATAGAGTGTAACCATTTATTTTAAATAAGCTCCTTGAAGTCAAATGAGTCGCAGAGACCAACATTATATCAATACTTTTTTCAATGAGGAAGTTCATTTTTATGCTGGCGAATGCCATTTCCGTTCCAGAAACATATTTTTAACATGTTCATGGTTTGTTAACTAATGCTTGAAGCAGTGTATTCTGCATTCGCAGCATTTCTTGCATCATGCTAGTCATATTTGTTGTAAAGTTGTTTATAGTTAGCACCAGATTCTCAATAGTAGCTTCAAGGCGACTAAAATTAAAGCCTGAGCTTGCATTTGCTGAATTTTTTTGCGGTGAAACATTTTGTGAGGGACTAGAACTAGCCTTAGCAGCATCGGCATACGATACACGTGAAGTAACTGGTTGACTTACTTGAGCAAAAGAGGCGGAGTACGCGTTTAATGGTTGGGCTGGAGCTAACTTAGGTTTTTGACTCATAGTCTGTTTAACAAAAGAATATACAGGGCATCCTCTATAGTTAGTGGTGTGATTACCTCCACAAGTACTACATTTTTTTCTGCTTGTTCTTTTGGCTTAGTGCAGGTAGCAGTACCATGCAATTCACCGCAGATAACACAAACTGTAGGTAAATTGCAGTAAGTTTTTGTATGGCCATATTCTTGGCAATTATGGCACTGTACAGGACCTGAACGCTTACGTGGCTCTTCAACTGTGATTTTTCGGTGTAACAGAAACTTTACGCTATAAATTGGATGGGTTTCATTTTTTTTCAATTGTATGTTATTCGGCTCCAGTTCAATGCGAAATAGGGGTTGGGCGACCTTTTCTCTGTTAATTATATTAGTAACGTTTTTTATTTTAAATCCTTGGTCTAGAAGTGCAAATTTTACTTCTTCGGGCTCAACATATGAATCTATGCCCTTTAGTACTATCTGTAGGCCTTTAGCGCTCTTAAGTTGGTATGTGTAAAAGTTTGTTTTATTTTTTTCAAAGTCATTTACAATTTTTCGAAAATTGTTTTCATCGTATATTTGGATTTGAGTTTCATCAATATTACCTCTTTTAATTGGAATTACGTGAAAAGTATTTTCACCAATGGCCGACAGTAGTTTTTTTAGAAGCGCGTTAGAATTTTTTTCCCTCACATATATTGGTGGTGGCTTAAAAGACTTCTGAGATGATGAAGCGGTCTTCTCGTTATCGTCTTGCAATAATGAAAAACGATTTTGGCGATTCATGGATGATGCGCTGTTATCCCTAGACATCTTTGGAACAGGTGAAATTTTAGAAGAATTCGGGCTTCGCCCACGCTTTACCACGGTTATATATCTGTCCATTCCGACTTGTACTTTTGGGTTTGAGCTACTGTTATCTGTAGTGATAACTTGGTTGGGTGATGAACAGCCCGAAGCGAATGATTTCAATGGCTTAACTGACGAAGTACTAGGCAACTGTAATGTTAAAGAATCACTAGTAGGCATTGGACAAAGCGAAGTTGATCGCTGTCGAAAAAGTGGATTTGTTGTTAGAAAAAGTGTATTATCAGATTTTTTATTTTTATTAAGAGCTTCCGAACTCACAGTAAGTCTGTCATCAGGTTTTTTATTTTTATTGTTATCGTTATGAACATCAGAACTCACAGTAAAATATGCATTTCTGCCGTTATAACTCACTTCACATTTATTTGTTTTTGAGGTACTCATATAGAGTATTCCTCAAGGGCACTTTTGTTTGTTTGTTTGTTTTTTTTTTTGATTACGGTTTTTTTGTTTTTGTTATTTATGACTATGCAAAAAAATATTAACAAAGCAATTAAAGCTTATTTATCAAAGTTAACAATATGTATTACGAATATTTTCTTTTATATGATTTTTTTTGTTAAGTATGTATGTAAAAAAAAACTCCGCTATGACGTTAGTTCACTATGAAGGTACAACGAGAACTGATCCAGCTTTGGTGATGTCAGTTTTTTTTGGTAGCCAGTTTGCTTGGTTTAAATTTTTTTATTTTATTTGATAAAAATTTAAAATCAAAGCGGAGTTTTATAATGAAATTGTTATTTTCATAATTGATGAAAACAAACGCTACTTTTTTTCAAATGAAATCATTTGAATTACTTTTGAAACCTTGGTCCTCTATAAAATTTATGTTTATTTTTCATATTGCTTAATTTATAAAACCTTAAAAATGTGTTCTTCGGTGGTTATATATTCTTTTGTACGATTATGAATAAGAAGGCAGTAAGCTGATGTCTTTGCTTACTGTTTGAAATTTAAATTTTATTCAATTGGTGCCCTATTGAATAAAAGGAGCGTTTTTCTTAAACGCTGATGCACTTAGAAGCGCTTGAGAATCTTTCATACATATATGTAACAGATTTTTTGGAATTTAAGATACATATAATATAGAATTGAATAACATTTAATTTTATTTATATGTTAAGAAGTATAGATATGAATGTACTTTTATTGCCTATTTCCCACCTGCGAAAGAAAACGTTCGACTTAAAATTTATATTGAAAACAACAATAAAATATGAAAATTTGTTTTTGTTTTCTATATAAATTGTAAGTCGAACGTTTTCTTTCGCAGGTGGGAAATAGCCCATTAAATTATTTAAATCATAATAAACTAACTAATTTTCTTCTTGAATAGCGATCAACAGAAAACAAATTCGTTTTCTAAGAATTTAAATCTACTCTCTTGACGGTTTCTGCAGTATAGAGAAACCGCGTATACTACAGGAATTAATTAATTATGGATAATTAGATTTTAGAAAATTTAATTGTCCTCAAGTGTTTCAACATGAGGTTTACTGGTTGACCCCTTGAAGTAATTCTGTCTGCGGATTCATTATTAAAAAAGAGATTTTCATCACCATCATTTAACAGCTCTATTCATATTTTTTGCTAGCATGCATGCCTTAGCATGCTTCTATCGATAGTGACGCGAGAGTCCGAGAGATAGTGGTGTTTCAATTAAAAATCTATACTATTAGAATTTACGAATTCACTCTTTGAAATTGTTTACACAGTAGATATACAAATGTAGTAGATGTACAAATGTATTTTATCTACAAAAATTTTATGACGTGAGGAATTTTTTTAGTTATACATGCTTTGACATGATTTCATTGTTTCTGTAAATTTATTTGATACTCATACAGATACAGACATAAAGTAATATCTGATTACATTACATTTTATAATTTATGCATGCTTCAGCATGATTCTTATTGAAGTCTATATTTATTTACTAAATTTGTTTGAAACTCATACATACACATCTACATTCTCAAAGATTGGATACCAAAGTACAATTTCTTAAGTTTATTTATATTTTCTAAATATCTGATAGCTATAGAAATGAACAAAGTGAAGATCTTTTAAAAAGGCAAATATTCGTTTTTTAAGACTTTTTGTTTAGAGCTTTTACTATAAAAACTGATAATATGATATGCTGCTAAATATTGCACTGTGATTTACATAATTTTGAACGCTTAAGTTTTCACAATATTTCATACTTACCAACAAGTTTAAAGAATTCCAATACATTAAGTTGATTATCTTTCCTAAGACCTATCATTTATAATCAATTATTCAAAAACAAGACAAACTAGTTTTTTCCTTTTTATTTTTATTTTTACATAATTTCAACATTTTATCACCTTCAAATTACTTTATACTGTGTTTAGCAATTTTTTCTCATTTGTTGAGATCAACTTTTCTATTTTATACACGAAGTAAGTCTTTATATAATAATCCACTTATATGAACCATTAATGGTAAAGTCTTTTCACATCATTTCTTTTAATAATCTATTAAATCATGCTACTATTGATGCTTGAGTAATGTTAAATCCTATATTTGTGAATACATTTTCCAAAGTTTTTGTAGGAAATTCTTTACCATCATCTGTTTGTAATTTTTTTGGTACTTCCCCCTATTCAAAAATATCTTCCATTGCCTTGGTTATTTCGAGTGCAGTTTTTGTTTTTAGTGGTACTGCCCATGCAAATTTTGAAAATGTGTCAATTATATAGTCAGCAAAAATCAATAATTTATATTTTCTGTAGTATAGTCCCCAATTTCAACTAAATCAGCTTCCCAAATATCATCTATTTCTTTCATTAAATTTCTACAATACACAATAAATCTTAGAGCTTGCTTATGGAGATGGTTTACTTAATTTCTTTTTATAGACATTGAGTTGTTTTTCAGATTTCTTGGAGTGTTGTGGCCTACTTAAAGAACTTTCAGCTATTTATACTAACATCTAGTTAATTTTTCAATATATTCACTGTCAGTTCAATTCAATTTGTCTTTCAAACATGATTTCATTTTTAGAATCTTTTTTTCAATTTTCTGTCTTCTATCTCTAATTTTATTTCACGTTGTAGTCCATCATTTTGCATTAAACATTCTAGAATATTAATGTCCTAAGCCATATTTGTCGATTTTAGTTTCCAGAAACAAATTTCTGATAACATCGTTCTCCTTCAGTGAACGATGATGATTCTGCATGTATACATTAGTAGAAATTAAAATCTTTTTATAGATTTCGAGTTATATTTTATCATAATTTTGTGGTATTTTATGAAACATTAGAGAAAATACTCTTGGCGTTAGAGCCCATATTTGGCTACCAACTTGTATTTTATCTTCATTCAGTTTGAGGCTGCTATCACCAAATTTCCATTCATTATTTAAATCTTTATGTGGACCATAGTTTGTATCTAGTTTATGTATTCCTTCCAAGAGTGATAAGTCAGTTACTAATCAATTTATTTAATTATTTTATTTATGTATAAAATGTTCTCATGTATGTGAACACCTTAATACTTGTGTGTGGGTGGTCCAGCGTGTTTGTCGTTGGTATTTATTTATTTATTTGCTTAAGAAATATTTGAATGTATGTATGTATGTATGTATGTGTATGTTTGTATGAATGTATATTTGTATGTATGACTGAGGATGCAGTGCGTGGAATATTTTGTAGAATACATTTATATTATGAAACGTAATCATTTTCTTTGTCTACGACTATTTTCAAGCAGCAGAATTTCAACCAAGTACAATCATCAGCAGAGAAACAAAAAAGTAAAAATTTGCAAGTAAGCAATAAAGTTAACTCTCCTCCTCCCAACTTCCTTTTCTTTTCTTTAAGTAGTTTATATTTGAAATAAGAAAACACTTGTACATTCTTTTATTTTGTATACATTTATTGTTTAAAATTTTTTTTTAGATTTTTTAATAATACATACTACATAAGTATGTAAATTCATATTGTAAGTAAAAAAGTTCATTTAAAGCAAGACATTTCTTTTGTTAGTAAAATAGCATTTTTTTTAATGCGCAAACACCAAAATAATGATAACTACAATAAAGATATTCTGGATACTTGATTTTTATTTGTTTAAAGTTGATGCAGCCTATATCCTCAACGTTAGACATTTTTCGGTGTAACATTTTTTCCAACCGTCGTCTTTTTTCTTCACCTTTTACATAAATTTTTTAACATCTTGCGTTTGCTTTTAAAAAATTGCAAACGCTTTGAAATTAAACTGATCCAGCAGTCCAGTTTAGGTGATGATAGTTTTTTGTCAGCCACTTTGCTTCTCTTTGCTTTTTTATTGATAACTATTTAAAATCAAATGGGGATTTTATAATGAAATGGTTATATTCATAATTCTTGAAAACAATCGCTACTTTTTTTAAGATGAAATCATTTGAATTACTTGTGAAACCTTGTATGTGTATAAAAATTATGTTGTTATCCATATTACGCAATTTTCGAACTTGTCATTTGATGTCTATATATTCTATTATACGATCATGAACAATAATACAGTAAGCTGTTGTCTTTGCTGCAATATTAGTCGCTGTTTCAAATTTTATTTTTATATCAATCGGTCCATTATTGAGTTATTTATTCTGATGACTGACATCTACTACAATAATAGGAGCTTTTGTTTTAAACTCTGGTGCAGTTAGAAGCGGTTGAGATTCTTTCATATAATAGCTTTGTTGAAATCTTATATACATATCATATAGAATTGCATATCGTTCATTTTTGAACTTTATGTTCAGATCATCATATGGATATGAGAGTGATTTTAAATGTACTTCTAAATTAGTCAAATCACAATGAACAAACTTACTTTCTTGTTGAAAAGCAATCAATACAAAACGTGGGCGTTCTATATTTGCAGCCAGTTCAGCATTCGAATTATGGCTAGTTCCTATGTGTTATTGTGGATTAATATGACAATCCCAACTGCGAAATGCCATAGGTATAGAAGCACCATTATTAATAATTTGGATCAAATTCAGTTTGCTAAAGACCGATAATTGTACATGTGCGATTCTCCATGAGATGAGTGAAATTTTAAGTTTAGCTTTTTAATAGAAACACTCGAGCGTAAAAGATCTTCATCGTTATTATTGCGTAAGAGTATCAATTCATGTTTTCCATTTAGTTGTTGTAGTCTTCAACGAATCCTAAAAGCTTTTTAGAGGTTTATAGAAATTGAAAAATCCATTTACAAGAGTGACATCGTCAATTTTATTTCATCCAGCATTTTGCATCACGGTGCTTTCAGTTGAGGACATAGAAAACAAATTTTTTATGGTGCTTGTGGCTCCTAAATATCTTGTATGATCAATTTCAATTCCATTGAGCTCATAGCGAATTTCAGCAAATACATATGCCAGAAAGTTGTTTTTTAATATGAAGTTCTCCGAAGATGACGAAGATTTGGCCTGATTATCGTCGGCAACAAACTCCTCTACAAACTCCTTTACAAACTCCTTTAGATGTTGTTAGAGCTTTTTGTTGAGCCTGTCGCTTTAATGTTGTTGTTGTTCTTGCTGCTATGTTTTTCAATGTATTTGTGTTGTATATTAGCATTATTTAGTTGGCCTTAAATGTATTCGTATTGCAATTTCCTCTCCTCGGAAAATAATTAAATCACCGCGTTGATCAAGTACGCGCAGCGCTAATGAACTTATCTCTCTGGTGTTCACAGGTAAATTTTTTTTATGCATGTTTTTTTATTTATTGTATCTTTATATATGAACTAACAATAAGTATTCAAATCTTAAATCTAACATATAATTAATAGGCTCGCCCAATATCAGACATAACAAAGTGATAGTTGTAAGTAATACATAAGTAGTGATAAGCAAAAAAAAAGGATTTTCAAACAACTTCATTCGGAGTGTTTAGTATTAGAGCCCTTGTCTCTCTCTTTTTTAGGCGGATGTGTCCAGTAAATTTCAAAGTATTACGAGCAAGCGGACTAGGATGTGACTCGAGTTTTTTTTAGATATTTGCCTGCGTATTTTGCAATTTCTTCAGTCACTAGTGGCATATTTAAATCACGATGTATATTTGAATTCTTGATGTACAATGGAACAGATGTTATTAACCTTAAAATTTTGTTTTGTCTTCGTTGAATTCTATCTACATTGGAAACAGAAGCAGTGCCCCATAACTGGATACCGTAACACCATATTGGCGTTAAAAGCGACTTGTATATTAAAAGTTTGCAGTATAGGCTGAGTTATGAATTTCTGTCAATCAGCCAATGTACCTGAGTTAATTTTAGTTTCATTTGAGTTAACTTATAGTCAATGTGATGTTTCCATGTAAGCCGTCGATCGAGGTGTATACCAAGATATTTCACATGTGAATGTTGAGGAACAGTTTGATTATTAATCCGAATGGGGGAACAAGTATCTCTTCGTAAGGTAAATGTTATATGAACACACTTTTGTTCATTTACCTTAATTCTCCATAAGTTTAACCATAGTTCCATCTGGCTAATGTGTTTCTGGAGTTTTCGGGATGCCTCATCAGGATTATCGTGCATACTAAGGCAGGTTGTATCGTTGGCAAATGTAGAAGTGTGGATACTACTGCTCACAGGCATATCACAAGTATAAATCAAATATATAAATGGCCCCAGTATACTCCCCTGTGGTACACCGGATGGGATAGTTTCGGGCGTACTCATAAAGTGTCCTTCTACAACTGTAAATTTTCGTGCAAGAATGTAACTTTCCAAAAGATTTAGAATGTTTATTGGTAAGTATGTCTTCAATTTCAAAATCAGGTCTTTATGCCACACTTTATCAAATGCCTGAGAAACATCAATAAACACGGCAGAGCAATACTTCTTTTCCTCAAATGTTTTTCTGATAAATTGAACCAATCTATGCGTTTGTTCAATGGTGCTATGCTGGCTTCTGAAACCAAATTGATGGTCCGGGATGCATTATCAGTTAAAATTGAAGACAATTTTTTCATGAGTAGCTTTTCAAAAAGCTTTGACATTGTTGACAGTAAACGTATTGGCCTATATGACTCAGCCTTGGAAAGATCTTTACCTGGCTTTGGAATCATTTTAACCTTGGCAAGCTTCCAGCAGTGTGGATAATACTCCAGTCGTAAAATGGCATTAAAAATAAATAATAACAGGATTCTAATTGCAGTACGAGGTAACTTAATCAGCATCTGGTTACTAATTCCATCCATACCGGCAGCTTTTTTCGTAAATTTTAATTGTCGAGGGAGTAGAGCAACTCCACTTGGCAAATCAGCAACACTGGTACATGTATTTGGTGTAAATACCCCAGTGAAAAAAAGGAAGTCATTCTAACGGAAGTACATTTTCATTGCTTCCAAAAAATCGATATTTTTAATTTGCCGAGAGTGAGCAAAAAACCATGTAGAAGCTTATTTTAGTCACACAAAACCTTGTAACTCCTCCATAGTGCTAGAAAATACTCACCAGAATTTAAAAAAAAAATTATTTTTTTTAAAGACGTTTATGAACTATTTTTAGTCTAAAATTTAAAAGTTATTTGCTTAAATTTACATGAAAACACTGTTTCGGGCTTAAATTCGTATTAAAAGAAACGAATTGTTAAAAAAGGCAACTGTTTACCATTTTTCCTAGATGAAAATATTATCATAGAACACAAAAAAGGGAATTTCTCTTAATATCGCTTCCAATTCAGTGACCAGCCATCGAAAAAGAGAACTTCTTGCAATGACAACCCTATGTTAGAATCATTAGATCGGATTGAAATTTGCACTACTTCCGCATCGTAAACTCTACATTTTCATGACTTTTTTGGAGTCTCTTTTTTTACAGGGTACGGATTTTAAATGCTCAGCAAATATCTTACCTTTTTATGTATCGCTTCTTGCCCAACCTCCGGTAGATGTGCGCAAAGGTGGATTAAACTCAACGGGTGTTTTAAACTTTTTAGCAGCGCGCCACAAAGAGTAATTAGATGCTGGTGTGACATCAAGACCTTCCAGATAATTTTTACAAGATTCAGTTTTTTCAGTTGCAAGCAATTCTTGGAGTGCACTCTTTAAATCTGATTTTGTGTTGAAGTGATCTTTGCTGTTGCCATTCCCTTCTAGCTCTTTTTTCACGTACGAGATGTTCAACGTCTGGGTTTATTGAACCCAGTATGCGGATTGGAAGTAGTGGCATGTTCAGAAGCTTGTTTAATATTCTCGTTAAGATTGGCAATGTTAGATTCAATATCATTGGGTGTTCTTATCGTAGTATTTTCCGTGCAATGACTACTAAGATATTTTTTGAATCCCAGCCAATTAACACGATTTATCATCTTGACATATGGGTGAAGCAAAGCGCTTCTCAGTGGGCTATAGATTGTTACGATCGTGGGAGAGTGATCGGACAAGAGATCTAGGGAAGTTTCAACGTGCATTAATTCCCTAGAAATACTTTTTATGACGCCGAAATCCCTAACATCCGGAATTTTTCGTACGTCAGTAGGCCAGTAAGTAGGCTCCCCACTCAAAATTACATCCAAGCCCATCTTTCAAATTGTGTTGAACAACGCCCTACCTCTAGGCGTAACAAGACGCGAACCCCAGAACGTATGCTTACCATTGCAGTCGCTAGCTGCTACGAAACAAGGTCCAAGAGATTTGTAGAATTTCTCGTATTGGTCCTCAGTGATTAAAAATCTGGGAGGGGAGTAAATTGAAGATATCACGAAATTTGTACAAAAGTTTTCTTCACAAATGTTGTCAAGAATTTATTGCTTAAGTCTTGACTTAATTTAAATTGCTGATCCACCGCGTGCTCTCCCTCAAGGGTCCTTTGTATCATATAAAGTGTAGCCATTCATTTTAAAGAGGCTTCTAGAAGTCAAATGAGTCTCAGAGACCAACATTATATCAATATTTTTTTCCGTAAGGAAGTGCTCAAGTTCATTTTTATTTTGGCGAATGCCGTTTGCGTTCCAGAAACATATTTTTAACGTGTTCATGGCTTGTTAATTACTGCTTGAAGCAGTGTATTCTGCATTTGCAGCATTTTTTGCATCATGCTAGTCATATTTGTTGTAAAGTTGTTTATAGTTAGCACCAGATTTACAATAGTAGCTTCAAGGCGAGTAAAGTTAAAGCTTGAGTTTGCATTCGTTGAATTATTTGGTGGTGAAACATTTTGCGTGGGAATAGAACTAGCCTTCATTTTAAAAATATTAACTGGAAGATCTGAGTAATAATATTTGTTTGGTGTTAGGATTTTGCTATTGAATCCTAAAAGTTTTCCAATTGTGTTGTCTTTACTAAAATATACAGGATCCTTGGAACTATTAACTTTAACTTGCATTATGTTGTTATTGGCTTCAATAAAAATCTTATTTGCTGGACAAAGTCGTTTGTATTGCTCTTCTATAAAATCAACTATATCATTTAATTCGTAAGATCCAATTGGTATTTAAATTTTATGTTCTCCTGTATGAAACATATTGTTGTAGGTGTCTACATTTGGAAAAAAAATCAGTTAGAGCACACTCAAATGCACCATGTAATTCAATAGGAGGAAAGTAACTAGCAGATAATTCTGATGAGTTAAAGCTCTGAGTAAGTGTTATTGACATTATAACAGACTGATTATAATTAAATAAAGTTTAGTACACAGTATGGTTTATATGTATAATTTACATATTTATTTAATTTTCTTATTTTAAAATAAACATTAGTTTCTTAATATTAATGCTATTATTGTTCTTGATATGATGTTGTTTGTGACTTAGTTTTTCTTCCAACTATAATATTTCATCTTTACTTATCCAAGAATTGTGTTGATTTGAAAATCCTAGCCATTTAACATATACTTCCTTCGCTTTAGTTTTAAGAACCTTTTTAACTAGATATGTTTTTGGAAAGCTAGTTTTTGAAAGTTCACCAGTACAGAATCCACCTTTAATAGGATTACCAAGATAATCTTCTAATACGTATGTTGCAGGATTTGTATTTTGAACTTTGGTAATTGTGAATATTTCTGTGGTCCAATTTGGAGTATAACCTGCGAACATGATCTCCTACATAAAATTTTGACATTTTATACATCTTCAAATGACAGTATGCTGTATTTAGCAGCTTTTGCTTATTTGTTGAGTTGACTTTAATAGGAGACATTTTAATTGTGTGCTGAAATTTTTTATTGTATGCATTAACTAAATCTTTGTATATATCAATCCACTTATATGAACCATTATGGCTAAATTCTGTCCACATCATTCCTTTCAATGTTCTATTAAATCGTTCTACTATTGATGCTTTCAAACTGCTATATGTTGAGTGGTGATTAATGTTGTATTTATGCATTAATTTTTCAAAGTTTTTGTTGAAAAATTCTTTACCATCATATGTGTGTAAGTTTTTTGGTACTCACCACAATTCAAAAATATTTTCATTGCCTTGGTTGTTTCGAGTGCAGTATTGGTTTTTAGCGGTAGTGCCGATGCAAATTTTAAAAATGGGTCGATAACAGTCAACAAAAATCGATCATTTTTATTTTCTTTAGAATAGTTCCCCATTTCAACTAAATCAGCTTGCCAAAGATCATCTATTCCTTTCATTACAACTCCGCGACGCACAAAATGTTTTCGTGCGTGATTATGGAGTTCGTTTACTAAATTTCTTTTTGAAGACATTAAGTTATTTTTACTGATTTTTTGGAGAGTGTTGTGATCTACTTGAAGGACTTTCAGCTATTGATACAAACATGTAATTTTCCAATCTATAAATTTTCTCATTAAGTGAACAGCTTTTTGTTCTTCAAAGGATGTTTTAATTTTTTGAATATCTTTTTCAATTTTATAATATCCTTCTACCTCTAATTTTATTTCACTTTGTAGGTCTTCGATTTGTATTTGAAGATCTTCTTGAATTACAGTATTGTCTGCCTTAAAGTATGTTAATAATTTCTCTTCTATATTTATTTTTGCGTAGGCTATTTTTGGTCAGTTTTCTTAGTTGTCAAGATGCAAATAAAATAAATCTACTTCATCTTTTTCCTCAACGTTTCGTCGGCTTTTTTTCAAAGTCTTCAGGAGAATGTTTTTATTAAGCTGATTCTTCAATTACATTACTAAATAAATTATAAAGCTGGACATCATGAACAACTAAGTGTATAATTTAAATAATAATAAATAAAATAAAATATCACAGGCGAACTTAAAAACTAATATCAAAGAACTTAACTTGTCAGGTTATTGCCTATACCTGACAAGTTAAGTTCTGATAACTAAGAAAACTGACCAAAAATAGCCTACGCAAAAATAAATATATTCACTAACGAAATTGGTCACAAAATATAAACAAAATTTCTCTTCTAGTTTTTCGATTTGAGTTTGTAGAAACAATTTATTGATAACATCGATTTCCTCCAGAGTTTTACAACATTTTTGATCCTTTTATTTTGGAAATGAATGTTGTTGTTGGTATCCACAAAGAACCCCAACAGCTAAGATGCATTTTTCAAAGGATTAATGTTGCTAGTATCGTTTAAATAGGGTCCAAATCTATCAACAGACATGCTTTATATACTTTATTAAAGTTAATGTATTATATTCACTTCACGTAGTTCTTCAATAATTGATACAATCTCGTTATTGTGATTAGTATGACCTGCACCTTGTGATGCGAGCAGTAGTCGAAGTCGATCTACTAACTCATTTGTATCATCCCAGTATATATAGTTGGGCTAATGAATATAAAATTCCATTATTCCACCACCCAAATAGCTATCTTTTGGCTTCAATCTTGTTGATTCGGGTAAATTCTTCTGGTTTTTCTCGTCAATAAATTTCTTAATAATATGTTTATATTTATATCATCTAGTACTCTTAATTTGACCATCAGGTTTATAGTCTCTTCTATATGCATTAGTAGTAATTAAAATCTTTTTATAGATTTCGAGTTATATTTTATCATAATTTTGTGGTATTTTATGAAACATTAGAGAAAATACTCTTGGTGCTAGAGCCCATATTTGGCTACCAACTTGTATTTTATCTTCATTCAGTTTGAGGTTGCTATCACCAAATTTCCATGCATTATTTAAATCTTTATGTGGACAATAGTTTGTATCTAATTTATTTCTTCCTTCCAATACTGATAAGTATACAGTATAAGTATCTTCGGAATTGGAAGTCTGTGAGTAAAAATCATCGTCATCATTATTCTCAGTATTAGCATCATTAAATAAGATGGAACTATAAATTTTGTACCTGCTGCTAGTTTCTTTGGTGCACTTGGCTCTATCTTGACTTATGTTTTTTAGGCTTAAAACTTGTATTATTTTCAACTTCTGCCTTCATTTTACTATCTTTTTCATGGGAATCCTTTTAATATTTTTATAACTATTCATGAATTCTTTGGGAGGTTTTGGTTTAGGTTTTAATGTATTTCTTAATTATTCACGTGTATCTATTTCACCAGTTTTTTATACGAAGCTTTTTCTTCAAGACATTTCTTGTCAACACCAAGTGTTTTAAAATTGTCTTATCCATGTTTAATAATAGTAAGTAACAGGTATCAGCTATTAGATCAGGTATCAGCTTATCAGAACATGATCTGGTATTCAGATGAGCTTTTCAGGACCTGGTCTGTTTATCAGATCAGCTTGTCAGGACCTGGTCTGGTTATCAGATTGTAATATTTATGAGAACTGGCAGGATCGCCATGTAATATTTAATTTCATATTTAAAGGTTCTACCTACCCGATTGTGCCGGCGCTAATTAACGCCATTGGCTCTATAGGGTTTAAGGCAGATGAATTCCCTTGTTAAATCAGATAAATGCATTAATTTACAATGAAACTATTTCTTTATTTACGTAGAGCTCAGCGAGGAGCTCGAAAGAAAGTTATGTATTCATTAAATCAAATACAAAATTGTATTGGCTTATATACTACTTATGAGAATAATGCTTAACCTATCTTAACAAAAGAGAGAAAAGAAAAGGTATATGCTTAAAAGTCAAATTGTTCTTTTTAGTTTCTTGCGGTAGGTGAGTGGAGTGTGTCTTATAAGAAATTTGGAAAACATAGATTCCGTATTGTTTATATTGATATATAGAAACACATGTGGTTACTAAACATGATTTATTCAAGTGCATTATGCTGCGGCCTTTGATTAGACCAGTGAGTGCCAAATGGCAGTTGTACAAAATACATATTTACGTTGCAGTCTGTCAATGCATTTATCTAACACTTCATGCAGCGGTATTTGGCCGAATGCATGAGTGTCAAATGTCCAGTGCACAATAATGCTTTCAATGCAATTGGATGCTATGTATGTTGCGGTCAAGTTGACTTTAAATGTTTACTATATAATGTTGATCGTAGTGATATTTAGAACTCGCTACACGTCCACCTTTTATAAAGCTATCTTTTATTTTTAATATGTTTATATCTCTATGTTGTTTTAAAAGTACTTGCATAATTATAAAAAAATATTTGTAAGGGATAAAAAATATTTGCTTTTTAAATATATTAAAAGTAATGATTAATAGTAATATAATATTAATAATACTTATTTGTGCACTACTTGTGTTTTATTTGTTTTCTTATCAAATATAGTTTCATTATTTCTTAAGTCTATTTTCTTAATTTTGTAAGGTCCTCTATATTGTATTTCTAACTTATGACCTGCTTCATTTTTCAGTAAAACTAGATCACATATTTTTGTCCAAGTTTATGCTTATTTAGTAATTATAATCTCTTATATTCTACTTCTAACCTAAATTTTGTTTCTTTGGCACACGCAAAGAAAAAACATAGTTAGTACAACCACAATCGCCAATATGCGATTATAATTATGTCAAACATATAATATAATAAAGCCATTCGAAACATTATATGTTCAACTACATAATAACAATATATGCTCGTGTTAAACATTTTATTATGTTCATTACAATTATATCCAATTTCCGGTTAACCATATTTTTATTTTTATCAGTATTATGATAATTGTCCTTTTGATCATATTTGTATGTTCCTAAGAACTACAATATAAAAACAAATAAGAGTTTTTTTATTTGCACAATTTATTGAAATTCATGTTTTGCAAATACCAATTTTCTTAAATACTAAGCAACTTATTTTATATGTACATATATACACATATGTACATAAATATCGTCATATACATATTTACAATTCAAAAGGAAAATAAGAAAATATTTACATTTTTGTTTTAATTTAAAAATATTATATTATCTTTGTTTACACATATATATCCAATAAAATCAGATTTTAAAGATGGGATATTTACAGATAAATAAATGTTTTCGTAATCAACACGAAATGCGTGGTAATGTGACAGTGTCAACTGCAGAAAATCTTCTCTTGTGATCCTAAAAGTAAATAAATTAAACATAGGTATCTGCATGTACAAAAATCTGTTAAGGGTCTTACTTTCTGTCCGGGTTCTTTTTCAATATTAACGAAATTATTGCTTTCGCAATATTTGTTCGGTGCTTGTTTTCCCATATTTTCGTTTTTATAGCTTCCTGCTCCTCAAAAAGTTTTCTTAATTCCTAAAAGAAATATTGATTTTTAAACGATTTCTAACTGTGTGTTTCAAAAATACTTGCTTGAGTGGAAGGCAAACTCTCTAAAATATTTGCACATGCGTTTTCTTCAGCTGCATAAGTTTGCTATTGGACGGTATTGACGTTGAAGTCTATATTTGGAAGAAATTTACAGTTCTCAGCTGGTGGAGTTTCTGGAAGTTCCACAATATCGTCTAAATTCTGGTTTACAAAGTATTGTACGCAACTATTACTTGGTATTTCTGCTGTTGGAATAATGTCTGCAAGTAAACGCTGTAGGTATAAAGTATTTTACTCAAAACTTATTTCATTTGCTGTGAGCGCAACAAATATTGTTTGTTTATTTTTGTTATTTATAATTTTTGTTTCTTTGAGTTAATAAATAAATGACTGTTTATAAACTCACTTTTTATAACACTTCCCAATTTATTTATTGGAACATATTATACAGAGTAAATTTGCATAATATGGTGTTGCACAAATAAAGCTCTTACCTGCTTTTATTTCAATTACAAAATCAACTGTATTTAAATATTGCTCAAGTATAATTAGAAAAAAGTCCGGCTTTATACCGAAGTTGTGACTGAAAATTTTAACATTGACATTTGAAGGGCTATGGTGCACCTCTTTTGCTGGAAATAAGAAATAAGCATGTACATACATATGTATGTACATATGTATGTATGTATGCAATATGGCCAAATTAATAAAAATTATGGGTTTTCATACCTGCTTAAATAAATGCGTAATAATTAAGGTAATCATTAAAATTGCATGCAACTAACTCCTTTTTCTCGTTGTATATAGTTTTTATTAATTTTATTTGACTCATTTTTGCCGGTAATATAGGTATTTTATTATTTTCTTTTTCTTCGCGATCTTAAGTGCGATCTTAAGTGCGATTTAATTTGAGAAAAATGAAGAAGAACAGAATGGTATGTTCTATACAAACATAATCAGTTTGTATTAGCAAAACTACCCAGCAAAAAAAGAGACTCCAAAAAAGTCATGAAAATGTAGAGTTTGCGATCTGGAAGTAGTGAAAATTTCGATCCGATCTAATGATTTTTACATAGGGTTGTCATTACAAGAAGTTATCTTTTTCTATACCTGGTCACTGAATTGGAAGCGATATTAAAAAAAAATTCCCTTTTTTGTGTTCTATGATAATATTTTCATCTAGGAAAAATGGTAAATAGTTGCCTTTTTTAACAAGTCGTTTCTTTTTATACGAATTTAAGCGCGAAACAGTGCTTTCATGTAAATTTAAGCAAATAACTTTTAAATTTTAGACTAAAATTAGTTCATAAATTTCTTTAAAGAAATAAATTTTATTTTAATTCTGGCGAGTATTTGCTAACACTATGGAGGAGTTACAAGGTTTTGTATGACTAAAATAAGCTTCTACATGGTTTTTCGCTCACTCTCGGCAATTTAAAAATAACGATTTTTTGGAAGCAATGAAAATGTAGTTCCACTAGAATGACTTCCATTTTTTTTCACTGGGTATCAGCTTAACAAGAATAATATTTTTTAGGCAAAATATAATAATGACGATAAACATACTATTTTTATATGATATTGTAATATGTTAACAATATACATATTTGACACAAGAATACCAACGTGTCTCTTATAGTAGATATCTAAATGTCGTCGGGTAGTTTCTGGTTTGCTGCAGACATAATGCATTTTGAATAGACTGTGCCACAAACCAGAATCCAACCGACGATACATATTTAAGAAATACATAAATACATATTATATATAATATTTATCTACATACATACATATGAATGTAACTATTTATTGCAGCAAGTTACACTTTATATTTAATTATTTATGTACTATGTACATGCTCGTGTATATGTAAATGTATTGACTTACCTTTAAGAAAATTTATTTCTTTTCAAACACTAAGCAATTTTTTAATTTAATTTAACTTTTTTTCTTTAAGTATGTATGCAAGTAGGTATATTGTTTTTTTAGAATTTTATTCGCTACAAGGTTATTATCACCCTTCCAACTCACGAGTAAACAATTAAATGGTTTTAAACGCAATTTTAATTTAACAGTTTTTACTTTGTTGTAACAAAAATTTATGGTTTAGCCATATTATTGGATCAACTATAGTGAATATTTGCGAAATGACGACCATATTCTAACAAAATGCATACATTTAAATGTTTAGATCAAAAATATAACGTTCCCAATCTATTTTTATTAGAATAACTTAATTCTTTCAACCATATGAGGCAGAACTAAACACAAAATGACCGCAGTGATCATTTCTGAATCATGTTTTTTCTTTGCGTGCATAGTCCTCTATGTTATATAGTGGTGCTACTTTATCTACATTGAATATTTGAAAACTGTTAGGAGTTTTTGCAAAGACTAACTCATAAGGACAATAATTATGTATTGTTGAAGGTGTCGTATTAAAATAGTAAGTAAAATATTTTAGCAATTCGTCCCAATCATCTTTGTCTATAGATATATAGGAACGTACGTATTCATTGAAAGTTCTATGACTTCTTTCTATTGTGCCTATTGTTTGGTGGTGATGAGCTGTCGAAGTTAATTTTGCAACTTTTAGTAGATTACAAAGTTCTGTTAATATAGAATTTTTATATTCTGTTCCCATGTCCAAAATTAACGTCTTCATTGGCCCATAGGTAAGTATAAGATTTTCAAAGATCGCCTTAGCGATTGTTTTAGCGCGTTTGTCTTGTATTGGTATAGTTACTAAATATTTAGTTAAATCACATATTATTGTGTATTCATTTCCAATTAATGATTTTGGGAATGGTCCTATTGTGTCTACCACTACCGTATCAAATGGTTTTTTTTGGCGTTGGTGTCACAGTCATTGGACTTTTGTTATGTTTTAAAGTTTTAGCAGTTTGGCATTTGTGACATATTTTTACGTACTTAGATATGTCTTTGGACATATTTTTCCAGTAGTAAAATCTTTTTATTTTTTCTACTTTTATATATATTCCACAATGTCCTCCTTCTATGCGATCATCGTGATATTTCAGCATAATTTCAAGAATTGCCTTGGCGTTCTCATTATTGATTTGGGTCACCTCATTTAGTAGCGCTACTTTAATTTTCATTAATATTTTATTGCCCATATTTTTAAATTCATTAAAAGAGATAAATTCGAAAATTTTCACATTAGGTGCCACTTGTATTTTATATATATTATGTTTACCTACCACATATTCGAGCCTAGGGAAAAATTGTCCTAAGTCAAAGTTCCCATTAGTAAACAAATCATTAATTGGTGTATATGTTACTATGGATTTTCCTCGTTTGATGTAACATCTTCCGGGGGAAATCTTTAGTTTGTAATATTTTCTGACGTCAGTGTTTGTTAAAGGTACATATATACTGGGCTTATCATAATAATCATCATTATTAATTTCATGCTGTTTATTGTTTTCTTTATTTGTCATCGTTCTCGTCGTGACTCTTAATATAGAGCAAATTTTATTACTTATGTCTTTAAATTTGTTTATGGTAATGCGCGGTAGAGCATCGGCAACATAATTATATTTTCCCCTAAGGTATTCAACCGTAAAATCATATTCTTCTAAATCGAGTCTAATTCGTGTTAGTTTGGAGCTTGGATTTTTCATTGAAAACAAATAAGAAAGTGGTGGTGATATGTGCGGACAAGAAAATGTTTCTCATAAATGTATGGTCTGAAATGTGCTATGGCCCAATGTACGGCCGTTAGCTCTTGTTCTATTGTTGATTTGTTGCTCTAACCTTTAGTAATTGTTTTTGATGCATAAGATATTGGAAGGTGTCTACCATCACATTCTTGGGTTAAAACTGCCCTACAAGCATATTTGATACATTTGTTGTAATGCAAAATTCTTTAGTGAAATCTGGGTATTGCAGTGAAGTAGGGCTCATTAGTGCCCTTTTGAGGTATTTAAATGCAGAGTCGCACTCTTTCTCGTTTTTAATGAATCTACGGTAATAGTTACAAAACGCTACAAATCTTTTGGCGCTGTCTGCCACTGTCTGTAGGATAAATTTCAATTATTGAATATTTATTATCATCTGGTAGTATTCCAGTTACTTCTTTCCTGAAAAATGAGAATTTTTCTGGATGAAGTTTTAAATTGTGCTTGCGACATAGATAGTCATCTATTCTAGGTAATGGGAATTTTACTGCTTCCAATTTCTTATTTATTTGTCTGTAATCTATAACCAATCTCCATCTTTTGGTTTGCGAATTAGGCAATGATTTCTTTGGTACTAATAGTGTTGGGCTATTGTATTCTGATTGTGATGGTTCGATTATATTGTCGTCTATGAGCTTTTTTACTTGCTTATCAATTTCTTCTTTATGTGAATGTGGAATTCTATAATTTTTGTTGTGTATCTTTTACTCTCAACTTTTGTTCATAGAAATTATTAGTAGTTATTGATTTTGTTTCTAAACCGAAAATATCGCAATATGAGGTGCATAGTGCTGTTAATGTATTTTTGAACTGTTCCGGAAAATTTTCATTTAAGACCTTTAAGACTTCCTCATTTCTGTTTGTATTTACTTTAAGATTACTTTTAAATATGCTGTAGTTTGAGATGTTTTCGGTTTTTATTTTGTTTTGTTTAATTTTCGTAATGTTGTCGTTAGTGTTAAGGATTCTGATAAATGCGTTATTTGTTGTTACCAATGTATTTGCGATAAAAACACCTGGTTCTACTTCTTGATTAGGGATTAATAATTCATTATCTGAGGATACTAGTTTTATTTGTCGTATAAATTCTGATCTTGGTGGTAAAATTATGTCATCACCATTATTTGTGTTTGGTATTTCAATTGGATGTGCGATATAAAATGGGCGTAAGATTAGGTAATCATAATCATTATTGAAATCTTATATGCAATTATATTTTTTAATGAAGTCCATGCCAATGATGCCATCGGATGGTATTGGGAAATTGTTTTTTACTACTTGAAATTTTTGAGGTATTAAAAATTTTTTGTGTTTTCAATCGAAAAATATACTACCGATTGACTGTATTTACCCTGTCCTATTCCGCTTAATGTTGTTGTTTTATTAGTATTTATTTGATTTATGTTGAAATGTGTTAGTTTTATTAGTGAAATATCTGCTCCTGTGTCTATTAGTAATGTTATTGGGATGTTAGTATTGGCTGTTTGTAATTTAATGCAGAAACATAAGTTGAGGTTGAGATTGTATACCTTATTATTTATTTAATTGGTGTTAGGGTAACATCCTGGTTTTCCGAATCAAATTCGTTTAATTCTGTTGCTCTAACATAGTTTGTATTTCTAGGGTTGTTGTTAGGCCTTCGGCTGTAATTGTTATTGGTATTGTTGGTACTTCTGTTATTATTGCTATTGTTATTATAGCTTGTATTAGATTTCTTGCATTTCCCTTTAATTTTGTTTTTATTAGTGATACTGCCACCGCTTCGTGAGTACCCTTTATTAGATCTACCAGGGACAAGGAGTCAATAGAGGATCGTAAATTTTCTGATTTTCCATCAAAGTCTATAATCAGCTTTGATGTTGTGTTCAAAAAGTCCACTACAGTTTGAGTCATTGTGGATTCAGTTATAGGCATAGAAATATTAAATATTACACTTTCGTGTACTGAATTTGGTAGTTCAATTTTTTATCAGCTAATTTTGAAACTCTGCTTGTTAATTCAAGAAAAAAATGCATCTGCTGCTCTTTGGTGAGCTACTGTTAGTCTATTGTAATAAACATTAAATAAAACTCTTATTTCTTCTAATTTTGTAAGAATTTTCTGAAAATGATGAATAATTATTTTATTTTTAATTCGTCTATCAATATTGATACACTTATATGACCGTTCAAAATCTTCTTTTATAATTCGTGCCTTATTAAAAATATCTTTCTATTCCATTAGTAAAATAAAAATAAAAAAAATGCCAAAACGTTTAATTTGGTTATATTTTGTCTAAATCGTTGGCATTACTTAAATACTTTTTTCTTAGAGCTCTTTTATGTGACAAATATATTTTAAGCAACAAGTTTCTTGCTGAAATTATTACCAATATTAGCATTAGTATCCATAATGAATTTATTTCTGACTTATGATCAATGATTTCCAAATTGGTAATCACGTTAGCATTAGGTTTTTCCATTTTGGATTCTGTTTTACCCATATTGAAAAAATGAATTCAACAGTTCACCACTCCAAAACAAAAAATCAAATTCTTTTTTATTCCACAGGCAAAAAAAATTTTTACCACTCTAAAAACTTCCTCATGAGTAAGAGTGTTTCTTGTTAAATTTTTGGTTTATTTATTAAGTCGTCTCCTGTTGGAGTTCCTTCTATACCTATTAATTCAGTGTTTTAAACACTTTATTCGCTCTTCCATAGTTGGCTCATTTTCCTTAATTTCCCATTGAACTGGGTTTTTAGCCCTACTTCTGAATTTCCTATTCATGACCTTACAAAATTAATTTTAAATTTATAGTTATTTTTATTTTTGATATATTCTTATTGTTAAAATTTTTTTTTCTTTTTTTTTTTGTTTTTTTTTTAAATTGTAAAATAATTATACATTAAGACAAAAAAAAATATTTTAGTGTCTGCGTTGCTGCATTAACGCTTCAATTTGTAGCCAGATCTCTGTGGCTCTTTCCCAAGATGGTAGTGGATCGGATTCCACAATCCTTTTCACCACAGCCAGTTTTTTCCGAATTTGTAAATTTTTGCCACCTCTTTTATGCCACGGTCCTTGTATTTTAGGGATTGTTGTAATTTTTTTTTAATATTCCTGGTCTGTCTTTGGCGGCATTCCTCTATAGTCAAGGCTTTTGGTCCCTCTTTTTGTGGTGTGGATTTAATTGATGTTTGGATATTTGCAGTCACAGCTGTCTGCCTTTTGGCCAGGCAGCGTCTTCCTTCTCTTCCGACGGGAAGTTTACAGGCTAATCCGCCAGGGCAATTAAAAGATTTTGTTTATGAGAACTAGCAGAATCGCCATGTAATATTTAAGAGAACTGGAATAATATTTGATTTCCTAATCAAAGGTTCTACCTACCCGATTGTGCCGGCGCTAATTAATGCCACTGGCTCTAAAGGTTTTAAGGCAGATAAATGCCCTTGTTAAATCAGATGAATGCTTTAATTTACAATGAAATCAACTATTTCTTTATTTACTTAGAGCTCAGCGAGGAGCTCGAAAGAAAGTTATGTATTCATTAAATCAAATACAAAATTGTATTGGCTTATATACTAATTATGAGAATAATGCTTAACCTATCTTAACAAAAGAGAGAAAAGAAAAGGCATATGCTTAATATGCAAATTGTTCCTTCTAGTTTAGCACGGTAGGCGTGCGGCGTGTGTCTTATAAGAAATTTGGAAAACATAGATTCTGTATTGTTTATATTTATATATATAAACACATGTGGTTATTAAACATGATTTATTCAAGTGCATTATATTATTATTTATATTATATTATATTATATATTAGTCAAATAGCAGTTGTACAAAATACATATTTACGTTGCAGTCTGTCAATGCATTTATCTAACACTTCATGCAGCGGTATTTGCCCGAATGCATGAGTGTCAAATGTCCAGTGCACAAAAATACTTTCAATGCAATTGGATACATACATAATGTATGTTGCGGTCAAGTTGACTTTAAATGTTTACTATATAATGTTGATCGTAGTGATATTTAGAACACGCTACAAGATCAGCTTCAGATCAGGACATGGTCTGGTTATTAGATCAGCTTTTCAGGACCTGGTCTGGTTTTCAGATCAGCTTTTAAGGACCTAGTCTGGTTTTCAGATCAGCTTTTCAGGAGCTGGTCTGGTTATCAGATCAGCTTTTCAGGACCTGGTCTGGTTATCAGATCAGCTTTTCTGGACCTGGTGTGGTTATCAGATCAGCTTTTCAGGACCTGGTCTGGTTTTTAGATCAGTTTTTCATTAGTATAAGAATCTGCATGCCAGAGCCATTAAAATTGTCAAATTTTGGTAAATAAAATCTAAATTTTGTAATTTATGGGAAAATTTGGGTAATTAAAGTTAATGATGTGAAGTGACGAGGGTTACCGATGGTTTCTACATAGATATGTACGTGATGATGATGTTTTGTTTTGTTGTCAATGGTGTGAAGTGACGGTGGTTACCGATGGTTTGTACATAGATATGTACGTGATTGAAATTTATTTGCTGGTGATTTGGCATGTCTATATACGTATTGTATTTACACTTCTGATAATATGTCAAATAAATAAATTTTATATGTACGTGATGGATGATGATGTATTGTTTTGTTGTCAATGGTGTGAAGTGACGAGGGTAATCGATGGTTTGTACATGGATATGCATGTGATGATGATGTTCTGTTGTGTGAGCTAAAATTTCATCTGTCGTTTAAAACCCACTATCTCCCAGTGAGTAAAATTCTTACCCGAAACTTAAAACATTTTTTTAATTATATTCACTGTGTCCGAGTGAATAGGTTAAAAATTATATTTTTGGAAATTATATATTGTGATTAAAGGTCACTACTCCCCAGTGAACAATTTATCCACTGTTTTAAATTCATAGTGAATTTCTTAGTGAATATTTAAAAATAAATTTAAAGTTTACAACTTACACAAGTGAATAAGTGCTTGAAAAACGGCTAAAACATCTTGTTTAAAAGTATGTACTTTACTCAAAGGTAAAAATTACTCTCCTCCTATTTCCTTATATTTCACTATTTCCCAGTGAACAATTTCAATTCAATTTCAATTTGAATAAATCAGAATTAAAGTTGGAAAATTACTCTCCTCCTATTTCCTTATATTTCACTATTGCCCAGTGAACAAGTGCAATTCCATATCAATTTACAAACAGTTTTATTTTACCATTCTCTGCTATCTACTGAATAAATCAGAGTTAGAAATTGAAAATATTTCACTATCTCCCAGTGAACAATTCCAATTCAATTTCAATTTGAATAAATCTGAATTAAAGTTGGAAAAGTACTCTCCTCATACTTCTTTATATTTCACTATTTCCCAGTGAACAAGTGCAATTCCATATCAATTTACAAACAGTTTTATTTTACCATTCTCTGCTATCTACTGAATAAATCAGAGTTAGAAATTGAAAATATTTCACTATTTCCCAGTGAGCAATTCCAATTCAATTTTGACTTGAAGAAATCAGAATTAAAGTTGGAAAATTACTCTCCTCTTTATAGTTCACTATCTCCTAGTGAACAACTTTAGTTCAATCTCAATTTACAAACACTTTATTTTACAATTCTCTGCTCTCGACTGATTAAGTCAAAAATAAAAAATAAAAATTTTGAGAATTAATATCTCCTCTTTACATTTCACTATTTCCCAGTGAACAGTTTCTTTGAAAAAATCTATAAGTCCAACGTTATCTCCCGTATTTAAAGTTCACTATTTCGCCGTGAATAATTTCTCTTTAAAAAATAACACATAAAAGTAAAAAAGTTGAAAATTAAATCTTGTCCTTAAAATTCAATATCTTCCAGTGAACAATTTTTTTGTGAAACTGAAAACCTCTTTTGTTTAAGGTCACTGTCTCCGAGTAAAATTAAAAAAAAAATAAAATAAAATAAATTTACACCTAAATTCACAATTGTCTTGTGCGTATTCTCAACTTCACAGCTTCCCAGTGGACAATTGCTCTTTAGAACTTAAAATCTAAAATTTATATCTTGTATCTGAAGTTTTTATCTATTATTCAAGATTGTCAACACAAGAGCGCAAACCCTTCTCAAAATGGCAGATGAATTCATATTTGATTCAGATGATTTCGTCACCTTCTGCTCTGGATTTAATGACATTCCAATTGACGATCTTACAGATTCCCTCCTCGAAATCCACCTTCAAGATCTTAACGATCGTTGGTGGAATGTTCAAAGATCCTATCGATCCCTTCGCATAGATAAGGACGTAAAAATTGATAAAACCATGCTCGAAGCAGCTGCGGTAAAGTACGCAACTTGTACAAAAAATTTTCATCAGGTCAAAGCCAAAATGCTTGATGTACAAAAATCATTTATAGCAGATACAACGGTACACACACGCGATCAAATCCCTAACGATCATAGTTCTTCACACTTCAGTGTCCCTGCCTGTGATACCGACGTTTTTTATGGAGGTTATGAGGAATGGCCGTCGTTCAGGGACATGTTCACGGCAGTTTATATCGATAATCCCCGTATACCACCAGTACAAAAGTTGTATCACCTCCGATCAAAGGTACAGGGACACGCAGGAGCTATCATAAGGAAATATAAGTTATGTTCTGATAACTTCACCCTTGCCTGGGAAGAACTAAAGGATTGGTATGAGAACCAAAGAATATTGGTCGAAACCTAACTCAAAATTTTGCTTAGGTTGTCCCCAATCGCATTTGAAAGTAGCAAAGCTCTGCAAAACCTCTAGAGTATAATTAATGATTGTTTAGCCGCGGTTAAAGCTCAGGATGTCCCAATAGGGGAGTGGGATCCATTTATTATTATTCTCTGCGCGAGCAAACTTCCAATGGAAACTCTATCCTTGTGGGAGCAATCGCTAGTATCTCACAGGAAATTAGTTAAATGGGAAAAGCTAGATAAGTTTCTCTCCCATAGATGTGAAGTAGTCGAGTGCTTGGAATCTCGCAATCAAGAACAAGACTCCTATAAAGCTAAAACGACATTGGCCAACGTTAGAATAAATACTTCCAAGCCAGAAATTCCTCAACATCCGTGCAAATTGTGCAACTCAGCCCATTCATTGAAGAAGTGCTCTAAATTTATGAACTTAACTCCTCAGAATAGAAACAAATTCGTCTCCGAAAACAGAATATGCCTCAATTGTCTAGCATATACTCATATGCGGGGTGATTGCCCCAGTAAATTTGTTTGTTCCCACTGTAAAAAAAATCATCATACGCTATTGCATTTCGCCAAGCGTGATATTAATAATTCAGATTCTCTGGACGATCAGAGACCGGAAACCTCTGCGCAAGGTAGAGCAAGAGGAGCTCTACCAACAACTATTCATGTTGCGAACCTTAACAATACAAGTCCCAACGAAACCACATTGCTTCCAACGGCAATAGTGAGCATTAACCACCATGGTGAAAATTTTAAAGTGCGTGCTTTCCTTGATCAAGGTTCCGAGAAAACCTTTATCTCCAAACGACTGCAGCAGCAACTCATGCTCCCCACAGCAACACGAGCTTTCCAAATCCATGGCATCGGTGGCCAGCTGATAGCTCAATCGAATTTTGTATGTCACTTAACAATGTACTCTGAAAAATATAATCAATATGTACCTATTCAGGCGATAGTTGTTCCCAAGATTACTCGTATGTTGCCCAGTCGTTCTCTGTCTGATTCCAATATTCCCTACGCTACTATCAGAGATATCGATCTCGCTGATCCCGATTTCCATTTGGCTAGTCGTGTCGATTTGTTGATTGCTAGTAATATACTCCCAAAAGTGTTTCTTGAAGGAACAAAAATATTATCTCCGTCTCTAATGGCTCAATCTACCATTTTTGGATGGGTTATCAGTGGTCCGGTTCAATTTGAACCAGTGTCTGTGTTTTCACTTGGAGTAACTGAAGTCGAATATGACCCCCTTACAGACCGATTACGAAAGTTTAGGGAACAGGAGGAAGTGCCTACTCAACGCCCGACCTCCAGAAAATAGGCCTACTGTGAAGCGTTGTATAACAAAACAACGTTGCGCAATCAAGATGGACGTTATGTGGTCAAATTACCCTTTAAATCGGAATTCTCGCGGGAAATGCACCTCGGCCCCTCTCGTAGCGTAGCAAGATCCCAATACTTCAGTATGGAACGCTCTCTTCATAAGAAATCCGATTTATTAGATACATATACAAACATGTTAAAAGAATATATTACATTAAACCATATGAAGCCTACAACCTCAGTAAAAAATATGTCCCTACCTGGCTACAATTCCTTTTACTTGCCACACCATGCAGTCGTTAGGCCCGGAAGCAAAACAACTAAAGTGAGAGTAGTTTTTAATGCATCAAAAAAAACCAGCTCAGGAAATTCGCTTAACGATGTCCTTCATGTAGGTCCCACTCTACAATCTGATTTAATGACCTTAATTCTAAAATGGAGATTGTACAGATATGTATTTAATGGGGATATTGAAAAAATGTATCGCCAAATTCTGGTGCATACCGAGGATACACAGTTTCAACGAATTCGCTTTCGTCAAACTCCCAATGGTCCCATTAAAGATTTCGCTCTAAAAACGGTCACTTTCGGAGTCAATTGCGCTCCAAATTTAAAAAATTCAATTGGCCCGCGACTCAGCGGAATCTTATTCCCAAGCAGCCTACATTCTAACAAATGAAACCTAGGTGGATGACATTTTATCAGGCTCTCACTATAAAACATCAGCAATTTCTTCCCTACAGCAACTCATTTCGGTGTTAAGATCAGCAGGGTTTCCCTTGAAGAAGATTACGTCGAATTGTCCCGATATATTAGCTTCTGTCCCGCAGAATGATATATTGGATACTAATTTCTTAAAATTCAAAGAAACCAGTGCGACTAATACCCTTGGGATTCAATGGAACGCTCTAGCTGATTGTTTTTCCTACACAATCGAACCAGTGTCCCTTCAAACCTCCATAACGAAAAGACAGATTCTTTCTGTCGTAGCAAAGCTTTTTGACCCGGCCGGTTGGATTTCTTCTCTTACAGTCCATGCAAAATTTATCCTCCAGCAGCTCTGGCTTGAAGGCACCGGGTGGGATGAAAATGTGAAACCACATACTGCACAAAATTGGAATAAATTTCTAGAAAATCTTCCCGCTCTGTCAACTCTGAAAATAGCACGTTGGGTGGGTTTTGCTCCCTCCCAAATAATACAAATCCATGGTTTTTGTGACGCTTCTGAAAAAGCCTACTGTGCCGCCATTTATGTTCGTGTTCAAACAGAAAGCACCATAACCTCACACTTGCTCGTTGCAAAAACGAAAGTGGCACCTATTGACCCGGTAACGTTGGCTCGTCTCGAACTATGCGGAGCAGTTTTGTTATCCAAATTAATAAAACAAATTACTATTTCATTGCCACTCCTCAATCACGATTCCCCGAACACGTGGAAAGCTTATATCGCAAATCGCACTGCAGAAATCATAAGAAATGTAGGAAACACACCCTGGCGTCATATTCGGTCTACTGATAACCCTGCGGACCTTGGCTCTAGAGGTTGCAATGTTGATCACCTTATTAATAATTCTCTATGGTGGAATGGGCCAGAATGGTTTCATAAATCGGTAAACGAATGGCCCAAGCCCATGACATTCAAGGAACATTCCCTTGAAGTTAAGCGCAAGGCGTTGTCCTTCAACCTATTTACTGATCAGGAGACGCAAGATAATGAAGACATGAGTGAAGATGTCTTAGATCGATTTTCAAAATAGGATAAAGCTGTTCGGATAATGACTTATGTTTATAGATTTATCAATACCATTCGAGATAAACAACGAAACTCAACAAAATCTCATTTTAATGTCATATTTCCTCCTAACTCTCTCCGCAATGCGGTCCATAAAATCTCACTCATCAGCTGTGAAGAATTTTCGGATACTAAATATAAATTAATTCATTTAACCCAAATGTTATACTAAAACAAAGAATTTCACTCTCTGGTCAAGGCAAAAAAGGTCTATAAGTAAAGCCCTATTTTAAATCCGTATCTTGATGAAAGGCAGGTCATAAGAACGAATGGTAGAATTGGTAATGCAGCACTCCCCTTTAATGAACGTCATCCAGTAATTCTCCCGGTGAATTCAACTTATTGTCAATTATTTATTAGGTATGTCCATAATCTCCTTATGCACGCTGAGATTAACCTAATGTTAAGAGCAATCAGAGGAGAATACTTCGTTCCCCGCCTAAGACAAGCCCTAAGACATTGCATTCGGAAATGTATCACCTGCATCCGGTACAAAAGAAATGTAAAATCGCAGATAATGGCGGCCCTCCCTATGGAAAGAAGTACGTTCTCGGCACCATTTACTTTCACTGGTTTAGATTTCACAGGCCCCTTTTCAATAAAAACGTCAATTGTTCGAAATGCACCTTATCACAAAGGATATGTAAGTGTTTTTGTTTGCTTCTGTACAAAAGCCATACACTTGGAACTATGCTCAGAACTCACTGCAGCTCGTTTTCAAGCGGCTGTTACCAGATTTGTGGGATGTCCAGGCTTACCAAGACGAGTTCTGTCCGATAACGGGACGAATTTTGTGTTTGTAGAGAACGCATTTCGTTGGGAATACGAACAATTCCTAAAAAGAGTTTCTAATGATATGACGGGACAATACGCTTCGCAGGGACTTCAATGGTCATTTATTCCACCACATGCACCACATATGGGCTGTCTCTGGGTAGCCTGGGTAAAGTCATTTAAGATGCACTTTAAAAAGGTAGCTAAAAATAATAAGTATACGTTTGAGGAGTTCACTACTCTACTAGCCCGAATTGAAGCTGTTTTGAATTCACGTCCGCTGTCGCCCATGTCAGATGACCCCGATGAACTTCTTGCACTCACTCCCGGTCATTTCCTTCGTGGAGCCCCTTTACTATCTCGGCCCGAATTCCCACAGGAATCTCTAACCCTTCGAGATCATTGGGAGAAGGTGAAATTATTGCATCATCAGTTTGCCCAACGATGGAAGGACGAATATTTCAAGGAGCTCCATAAGAGATATAAGTGGCAATACACCGAAGAAAATATCATGGAGGGGCAACTCGTGATAATTAAAGATGATTTGCTCCCCCCCAACGAATGGAAGTTGGCAAGAATCACCAAAATATACTTTGGTAATAATGGTTGCGTAAGAGCAGCAGATTTAAAATCCAAACGGGGGTACTCACGAAGCCAATTGCAAAATTATATGTTTTACCTATCAGAACCCCATCGGGATAACTACCTTGTCGTGGTGTGGTGGCTTAACTACAGACCCTGGTCTATATCTTCAACCCAGTACCATTGCTGACCTTCAATGGTCCCCTATGATAATATGTGAAGAAAACTGACTCTAAAGGTCTGTATACCAAAGGTTATCCAACCCTAAACCAGGGTGTGATGCGACCCGTGCCCATCGGATTTTTGCAGTCAGGGTTAAAAGACTGTATTAGAACGGAACCTTACTGATACCTGGGCACCTCAGCAAGTAGACGACGCCCCCACCACGTTATCGAAGGCTATGACGTGGTGGCCTTCAAATCCCCCACACTCGTGGGACCAAAATGCTAAAAAACTATTCCAACAGAAACAAAAACCAAGACCGGGACCGATGAACTGACGGTGCTTTCGAGCGCGGAAGGACAGGGGACCGATTTCACGCAACCGTCTGGTACGAGAAAACTCGTTCAGGCGAAGGCTGCCGAGAACACTGGGCAGATAGTCAGTACATGCAGCAGTGCGAGCTCGGCCACGCCGGGTTCAACCAAGCATGTCCGACCATCAAAAATGAGGCATAACCAAAAAGGGTTATGCCTACGCATTGTAAAGACGCTGGGCACTCACGACCCATCCAAATTGTCCGAGGAACAGAAATCGTCCCTTGGATGGGCAAAAGGTGTCCTTGAAAACATGGACACTCCCGCCATCAGTAGCGGTGCTAGCACGTCGTCAAAACCGTCTGGTAAAAGACTGCGTTCGCCGGACGACAAACCATTGCCTAAGCGGCCTAAGGCTAATAGCAATATTGGTGTTAGGTCGTTTAGTGAGGTTGCGAAAGACAACCTCATAATGGCCGTTGTCGACAGGGGAGATATGGATGGAACCATCCCCAGGGGCAAGTGGAGTACTGTGGAAGCTAAGCTTGTAACCACGTACTACCAGGTCCTTGCGGAGAATCCAGGCTTACCTCCCGTGTGTCGCGATGCAGGATGGTATCAAGGCAGGGTCAAGCTGATGGCCTTTGGAGACCAAAGATCGGCGGACCTGTACCAGGCAGCTATCAGCAGGATGGGAGAGCCGTGGCCGGGTGCGAAAATCGATCTTGTCAACAAGAGCGACATTCCATCCCGACCACGCGCGCATGCATGGATTCCGGCATTCCCAGACACGGCTGAAGCAGCGATAAAGTTGTTAAAGGAGGGATTACACTCACTTCCAATCGGCAACTGGAAGATGGGGAGGTTCGGTGAGGCGGAGGGGGACAGACGTGGTGTAATTATTATACTAAACGCTGAAACCCTTCCTCACTTGGCCAAGTCCAATAATATCTTATCGTACGCCTTTGGACAGGTTACGCTGAAGGTGTACAAAGGAGATCAGTCTTCAGTGACGGATAAATCCAAGACAGTGTGTGGAAACGCTGTGGAGGAAGAATCTGAAGAGGAGGAGAAGAAGGCCAGCTTGCGAGAATCTTCGGAAAAGGATGGCTATATTACATCCGACTCTAAAATTCTCGGAGGCGCCTCAGGCCTGTTCGACGCTGATCACGGCGAAGACAGTGACCTTCTTCTTGAGACTGACGACGAGTCCGATAAAACGGTCGTGGAGATGGATTTCGTAGCGGATGTTGAACCTGCTGCAGATAAATCTCCACCACTCTAAAGCAGCCTCAGCGGCTCTTCAGCTTCGCTTGACAACATGCGAAGTTGACATAATCCTAATCCAAGAACCCTGGATTAGTGGTGGCAGGGTTTGCGGACTAAGGACCAAAGATTTTAAGATGCTAGCCGTCAAGAATGAAGGTAACAATAGAACCTGCATCTTGGAAAGGAACCACTTTAATACATTTTTATTGACTAACTTCAGCGGCAGAGACATAACGGCGGTTAGCGTGGAAGTCGGAGATACATGCTACTGGCTGGCGTCGGTGTACTGCGCTCACGACGGTCAAGGTCCTCTACCGTCGGTAGTGGTGAGAAGATTTGTGGATGCGGCGGTAAACGGTGGTCACCATATCATCCTGTGCTGTGATGCCAACGCACATCATACTATCTGGGGAAGTACGGACACTAATGAAAGAGGTGAGGAACTTTTTGAATTTGTAGTTAGTGCTAACCTTAACATTTGTAATAGAGGTCAAGAACCTACTTTTAAAACAAGGAACAGACAGGAAGTCCTGGATGTTACCTTTTCATCTGATTCGGTAGCCGATAGGATCATGAATTGGCGTGTACTACAGGAACATTCCTTTTCTGATCATAGGTTTATTGAGTTTAGTATTAGGGAGCGGGCACCTGTGGTAGAAATCTCCCGAAATATTAGGCAGACAAACTGGCGTCTGTATAGGACCATTTTTTCTAGACAATTAGGAGTGATTGGAGACTCGTCACTTCTAGAAACTTCTGATTTGGATTGTGAGGTTGATAACATTACTACAATCTTCAAAAATGCAAGAGAGTCGTCTTGCCCTTTGAATAAGCCAAGGGGGAAAAAGAAACCGCCTTGGTGGAATAGAGAGTTACAATTGTGTAGGTACATGTACATGTAGAAAACTCTTCAATAAGGCTAAATCATCCAGAAATGAACTGGACTGGATAGCTTATAAGGGTAAATTAAAAGAGTATAAAAACCAGATAAGAATCGCTAAAAATACTACATGGAAGAAGTTTTGTGAAAATATTTCAGAAGCCTCTCGCATGAGAAAAATTTTGTCCGCTACTCCCTGCACCCTGGGGTATTTGAAGAATCCCAATGGGACATGGATTACATCCAGCAAGGAGTCGTTAAGAACCCTGCTGGACACTCATTTTCCGGGTAACTCAGTGTCTGAGATTCAGACATCTGATCCTTACCCCATACCTGCGGAAAATATATCTTACATCGTCAATATGCAGACATTAAATTGGGCTCTGAGAAGTTTCAAGCCTTACAAGTCACCAGGACCTGACGGTATCATACCGGCTGAGATATGGAAAGTATGGAATTTCGTAGCCCCAAGGCTACTGAGAATTTACACCAGTTGTCTAAGACTGGGTTATGTTCCTGAAAAGTGGAGGGAAGCGAGAGTGGTCGTTATACCGAAGGCTGGTAAAAGCTCTCACACCACACCGAAGGACTTCAGACCTATAAGTCTATCATCCTTTCTTCTGAAAACATTAGAAAGGATGGTTGATCATTATATCCGCAAAACCATCAACAGTAAACTACTTTCCCCGCATCAACATGCATATCAAACGGGAAAGTCAACAGAATCGGCTCTACATGAGCTGGTTGGCACGATAGAGAAATCTCTTTCTGTAGGTGAATATACCTTTGTAGCCTTCGTTGATATTGAGGGGGCTTTTAATAATATATCTCCAGATGCGATAACTGAGGCATTGTCGAATCTGGGGGTTGGCGCGGGATTGTGTAAGTGGGTTCAAAATTTACTAACTCACCGTAGAATAACTGCGGCTCTAGGAGCTTCTAGGCAGACCCGCTTTGTAAATAGGGGTACACCACAGGGAGGAGTTCTTTCGCCACTATTGAGGAGTTTAGCTCTGAATCCTGTGCTGCTATCTCTGGAATCGCGGGGGTGCAGAATCGTGGCTTATGCTGATGATGTGGCAATAGCTGTAAGAGGAAAATTCCTCACAACATTAAGGGACATCCTACAGGATGTTCTTTCATATTTAACAAAATGGGCGGAGAAACGTGGGCTCGCCGTTAATCCTAATAAAACGGAACTAGTCCTTTTCTCCAGGAAGTATAAGATACCTGATTTCCGGCCTATAACACTTAATAATACGCAGATAAAAGTGTCCAACACTGCAAAATATCTGGGTGTTATTCTTGATTCAAAGCTGAGTTTCAAAGCGCATATTCTAGAGAGAGTGAAAAAAGCAACAATTTCACTATATCTATGCAAAAAATCCATTGGGAAGAATTGGGGTCTTACCCCAAAGATTGTTCATTAGATCTATACTGCAATAGTACGTCCAATTCTCATGTATGGCATCATCGTGTGGTGGCCATCCCTGGAGAAAAAGACGTATCTACACACCTTACACAAG